>JBBBDQ010001076.1:2090000-2807500 GCA_037127315.1 Ascarosepion bandense | reverse complement strand
ACTCAATTTGCTTTTCTTGATTTATAATCTTTTATGACTTATCTACAACGAGGACAAATTCCATTAATCTGCAACAATATACAACTACTCTCCACTAGAATGGATAACCCACTATAAACTGGTGACTACCCAACGTGATTTCAGCACACACACACACACACACACATATATATACAAAAAAAAAAAAACAAAAAAAAAAATACTTGGACCTTCAGTGAAATTTGAATATTTTCCTTTTCAACACAAACTCAACATGGCAATGGACGCAGAAGAAACTTCAACAAATCCAAACCAACTAATTCAAGCTGTTACAATAAAACTGCCAAACTTCCTCAAATCAAATGTAATGGCTTGGTTTGCAATAATGGAGGCGCAGTTTAATATTGCAAATATTAGACAGCCCCATCAAAAATTTTTCAACATTCTGGATGCACACCCCATGGACATAGTAGGAAAAATACAGCCAACTATACTACAATCAAAGGACTACGACACACTAAAAGAAGCCTTGACCGGTGCTTACGAAAAAACAAAACCCGAGATGCTGGACAAATTAATGTCATCTATAACGGGTCGTCCCTCAGTGTGCCTGAATGAACTCAGGTCATTAGCAGGTCAAATTGGCGTAGGGGACGATATCATATGCCACAAATTCATTCAAGACCTACCTCATTCTATCAAACCAGTAGTAGCGGCGCAAGTCGATTTAGACATAGATCGTCTTGGGAAAATGGCGGACAACTTACTATTATATTTTAATACACAAGACACAGCACATATTCGACAGCAAAAGAATGGACAGCAAAATAAAGCTGAAACTAAAAGTACATATGGCTGTTCACACTGTATAAAGAAATTCCCCACCAGTGTTTGCCCTTTCAACAAGGATCAAAAATCCCAAATCTGCTGAGCACATTTATATTTTGCAGAACGTGCAAAAGTTTTCAAGCCGTGGTTCAGATGGCCTAACAAACAGAATGTTCAAATGCAACCCAGCTCTCGTCCAACTTCACCAGATCCTCAGAAAACTAACTAGGCGAGATATGTTAGCTTCCATTTCCTCACTGCTTCTCTTTGTAGCCGCATGGTTAGGAGCTCAGAGATTAAATTTTATTGAGGAGCTGCTGTATCTATACTTCCAAAGAGATATTTAAATGGAGCCATAACATACCCAACCAATATCTCTTTAGTATCAGCCAACGACCAAAAAATTGAATGCTCAGGACAAACAGTACTGAATCTAAAGCTACAGAATCTAAGACGGGAATTCACCTGGACATTTATAATAGCTGCGAAGCCACTCCCAGGATATAACTTCCTAAACCATTTCAGATTAATGGTGGACTGCAAAAATAACAAACTAGTCAATAAAATGACTAACAGACAATCCAATGCACATCCATCATCTATTATTATGAATATAGATGTAGTACCAAATAAAGATGTTAACAAAATGGTACAAACAATTCTGGAAAAATATCCAAACTTTATTTCTCCTCATCGCGACACAAACGCGATAAAACCAAAAATATACCACAGAATAGAAACTGGTAGCAATTCTCTTACCTTCTCCAGAGCCAGACAGCTATCAGCTCAGAGATGTGATATCGCGAAAGAGGAATTCAAGAAACTCCTAAAGGCAGGAATAATTTCCTCTTTGAACTCAGAATGGAATTCAGCCTTACATATGGTACCGAAGTCAAACGGCACATATAGACCTGTCAGCGACTACAGACATTTAAATACTGTAACAAAAGCCAATAGATATCAGGTCTCAAACAAAAATTCCTTGTCTTCAAAGCTTCATAACAAGAAGTTCTTTTCAAAGATAGACCTGTTATCTGCTTATCACCAGATACCCGTGCACCCGGAGGATGTTTGCAAAACAGCCATCTCTACCCCTTTCGGGTTATTTGAATACAATTACATGCCTTTCGGACTACGGAACGCATCATGCACTTTTCAAAGATTGATGGACAATATCTTTCGCGATACCGATTATACCTTTGTTTATATAGATGATATCCTGATATTCTCAGAAGATGAAGAAACTTATTCCAAGCATGTCGACCTAGTACTACAAAAACTAAGTGAGTACGACTTTAAAATTTGTCTTTCCAAATGCGTATTTAGTGCTAATGAGTTAGACTTTTTAGGATTTCACATTTCTTCTAATAGTCTCAAACCAAGTGCTAAAAAGTTGAATGAATTAAGTGAATTTCCTCAACCAAACGATTCAAAATTGCTACGCTGACTCCTTGGAATGGCAAATTTTTACAGGAAACTCGTGCCAAATTTCAGCAATATTATATTAACGCTCACGGAAAAAATATGTTTCAACCAAAATTCTAAATCCTTAACCTTAACAAAGGAAGAAATTGAATCTTTTGAAAACATCAAAAACTCTTTATCTTTTTGGCTTTCCCCAGCTCGAAAGCTAACAACTATCAACTTGTAACAGACAGTTCAAATTATGCGGTGAGTGCAGCACTTCACCAAATGATTGATAATCAACCCATCCCCATAGGTTTCTTTTCAAAGAAATTATCTCAAATCCAACAAAAATATTCCACATTTGACAGAACTAGCCTATCTAGCTGTACTCCATTTTAAACATTTAATAGAAGGCAGAAATGTAATGTTACAGACAGATCACAAGCCACTTTGCAGTGCTTTTAAAAGCCAATCTTCCCTAAAATCAACAGCATCATCTCTGTTTTATCAGTGAATATGTGAATGACATTTCACATATAAGAGAATCACAAAATATAGTAGATGATTGTTTATCATGACCTCTCAATGCAATAACTATTGATGTATGTGACTTACAAGAAATAATGAAACATCAAGCTACTGACAATGAAATCCAGGCATTCAAAGATCAACTGAAACCATATACAATAAATAAGAATGAAACCATATTATGCAACACGTCATTACCTTTTCCACAACCTTTTGTGACAGAGAAGCTCAGAAATTCGGTATTTGACAGTCTGCATAATTTATCACATCCAGGAATAACATCTTCAAGAAGAATAATAAAATCTAGATACTATTGGCTGAAGATGGACAAATCAATAAAAACTTGGTGCACAAAATGCCAGCATTGCCAACAATCAAAAATCATAAGACACACAAAGAGTAAAGTAAATCCATTTGAATTACCTTACAGCCGTTTTGAAACTGTACATGTTAACATTGTCGGTCCCTTACCACCAGTAAAGAACCAAACTGAATCTTATTTTTCACCATACCGATATTTATTAGCATGCATGAACAGAAACACAAGGTGGATAGAAGCATGCCCAATAACAGAAATTACGGCGAAATCAGTATCAATGGCTTTTGTCAATCTGTGGATTGCCCGATACGGGGTTCCTCTTCATGTCATTACAAACAGAGGAAGCCAATTTGAATCTGAACTATTCACAGAAATATAAAAAAATAATAGGTTTCCACCAACTAAGAACAACAGTGTACCATCCGCAAACGAATGGATTAGTCAAGCGAGCTCACAGAACCCTAAAAACTGCTATTATAGCCAGGAAAGAATCATGGTTATGAGCTCTACCTATCATCCTTTTGAGAATGAGGATAACTCCCAACGAATCAAACTATTCTCCATTCACTGCAGTAACAGGGAGTCATGCACAAATTCCTCAATTATTAATCGACCCTATCAAGAGCAAAAACAGCAAAATAACAAGCTCGCACGTTAAAATTTTAACAGACGAAATGCAAAATTTGACATGGACAAATTATCCAGCAGACACCTACATTCAACACCTAATTCTTACATTCCAAAAGACTTACAAACATGTAAAAATATTTGGCTAAGAACTGACAGCGTAAAAAAACCATTGGAAGCTACATACACAGGTCCATTCCAAGTATTAAGTCGTCACGAAAAATATTTTACTATAAAAAGATCAGATGACATCCATAGTAATGTCTCAATAGACAGACTAAAACATGTGTACATTTCTGAAAATATAAAACCAAAAGATTCCATCGAATCAAGATGGGATTTGGATAACTCCCCGTCTTGTACTGAGGAAACTAATAATAACAAACCAAAAATGAAAACGAAGTCTGGTAGAACGGTTAAATGGAAGAAAGGAAACACATTTTCATTTCTAAACTAAAAAGTGACAACAGATACCAAAAAACAACACTGTTTACAGGGGCGGAAGATATGTGGTGATACCGACCGAGCAAATCGAGGGACCGGATGTTTGCACTCTCGCGACCAGCAAGCAAATGACCAAAACTTGTCACTATGCACTCCAGCTCCACGCAGATGTTCTGGTTGAAATCTAAAAATTAATTAAATATCAAATTCCCATTCGCGAGCCTACGCGAATTTTATTTATCGGCCAATGGGAAGCCCATAATCAAATATGAGTGCGAATTCCCAAATGATCTGCTGGGATCAAAAAGACGAAACAAAAAGCCGATACAGAAAGCATCGCCAGACAGACAGACAGACAGACAGACTCGAGAGAGACGAGTGTAATCAGTATCTCCCTTGACCTACGTCAAGCGACTTACTATGCTCGCATTCCTTCCCTCTTCTTTTCTTCTTCTCTGTCTCTAAACTACTTACCGACTAAAAGAGGAGATACATCGAAGACATTTCTAATTTACAACGCTCCACATTCATATGCACACATTCTCTTTTCAGCATTTTATTGCTAGGAACATTTTAACATCCGTTGGACTCATCTTTAAAGGATTACTTTAATTGTAAAATCTTAATTGATATGTGTATATATAAAATGTTGTTTCTAACCTTAATTTGCTTTTCTTGATTTATAATCTTTTATGATTTATAGTGGGCTATCTACAATGAGGCCAAATTCCGTTAATCTGCAACAATATACAACTACTCTCCACTAGAACAGATAACCCACTATAAACCTGTCGTTTTGATTTTGTGAACAGTCTTATGTTTAACCTCTTCCATTAATGTAAAAGGTTTAGAAATGGAAGGGAAGTTATCTAAAATTTCCTGAAGAGGCTTATCGACAGGTTGAGCCATGCAGATTCCAGTGGAACGGATTGACAAAATAATGCCTGAACGTCTAAGCGGTGTAGTCTTATCTAAAAGGACATTCCTAGACATATCAACGGCAAGTTGATAATGTGCCAAAAAATCTGCACCAATAATAGGCATTTTAACTTCTGCTACAGTAAATAACCAAGGAAATTCTCTACAGAGTCCTAAATTCAACGTTAGCAATGTTTGACTGTAGGTGTGTATGATAGTACCATTGGAGGCACACAATGTATAGAACGATGGGTTGCTACAGGAATTTTTATCGGGAGGAACAATACTTAATTGTGTGCCGGTATCGATAAGAAATGACATGCCTGAATTAACATCTTTCACATAAAAGAGACGGCTTGAATAGATTCTCCCAGCAGTGGATACCGCCTTACTGCACTGCTGGGTCGATCGTTTCCCAAATTACGATCGTTAGGCATGGTGGATGTCTGACGAAAGACAAACTCACAAGGCTTATTGCATGAACGTGCAGCAGACCCAAAATTTTGGTTATACCAACACACAGGTTTCGAAGACGTTATAACGTTGGATTTTATTTCTAGAAGTACTATTTCGACTACCATGTCTGTACTGATTAAAATGAGGCCTGCTGAGGTGTTCTACTTCAATAAACAATTTCCTTATCTGTTGCACTATTCTATCTACTATGTTGTCTGGTATTGCTGCATTTGTTTGGGTAGTGCTAGGATGGCTGAATTGACTAGATTCGGAGATCTTATCAGCCATCTCTGCAAGCTTAGCTAAATCTATATCACTAGGTATCGTCGTTAATATTTCAACCGTATGGGTCGGTAATTTTCCCAACCATATTTTTTAGTAGGTTTTCATCCATAAAATTACGCCCGAGAAGGCTTTTCATATGGTGTAATAAGGGCTACTAGGGGGGGAATGTTATCTAACAAGTCAGAAATTTCTACTGCTATTTCTGGCGGCAACTTCTCAACAACGTATGCGAAACACGATGTCTGAGAAGTAATATTTTTGGCTTTAAAAATAGCATTAAGTTGCAAAAACCACACATGAATATTAATACTGTTAAAAGTAGGCAAGTTTAAAACTATTGCCGCAGCACCGCTCTCTGAATCTGACCATTTTGACGAAAGTTCTGTTAGCACGCCAAAAAATGTGGTACAAGTTACTATATGTATAAAAATGTTATTACAAATAACAGGATGAACTTTAAGGGAAAATTTCAACGGGCTTCCATTAATTGTGGATAGAAAAGACAGGATTGAGTAAAATTAAAAACAACAAACAATATTTAAGATTAATATATATATATATAAATGTAAAATTTTTATATTCATATATATATCCCCTACTTACTGATATTATATTTATTTTTCCTGTCCTTCACTTTTATTCCTGTGGTAGATTTTAATTAATTTGATCTCAACAGTCAGGCCCTATTTTACTTTGAAACAAAAAATTTTGAAAAACTCTTGACAAAGCTGAACTATGATGTTATGTTTGCTATTTTTCAGTTTCTTCTTTTATTATATATCTATCTATCCCCTCTCCCACCCTATCCAACACACATTTCTCTTTTTAGTCTTTTTTCCTTTTCTTCTTTTTCCTCTCCTACTCTCGCATATGACTTTTCTCATATCTCCCTTTTTTCTTTTTCCCTCATTTCCCCCCCGCCCCACTTCTGTTCTGGTGGTTTATTTCTGATTTCTTTACACACATATACATCATTTTGAAATGCCCCTTTCACTGATCAAGTTGGATTCAATTCGATACCTTTTTTTAACTTCCATTTTTCCTTTCACTCTCTTAAACAGCATTTTAGGTCTGCCCACATTTCCTTCCAACTTATTTTCCTTGTTTCTTTTTCTCTCTTGCTTATTGCTATGAATTCCTTCTTTTTTTTTTTCCTCCCTCTCCCTGAAGTGGACTTCTAGTGTCTTTGCCCACACACTCTCTAAAAACACATGAGTTTTTCCATAATGAAAAAGATCACTGATGAAGCAAATTTATTTTGCTGAAATGATCATTCAGTATATATAATAGGTTTCTACCATGTGGTGTTTTCAGGTGATTTGCAATAACTGATTTTACCGGCTTTTTTTTAAGAATGCTCATGTAACAGGGATTTTTTTGAAAATTTTTAAAATTAGAAGAAATTATAACATTTTCATCCATGGTTGCATGAACCTAATAGGTATTTTATGGTATTTTACATATTTTACCACCATTGTAAGGCTTGGCTGTTTTCCCTATACTCCACATTATGTCTGGGTCTTTTCCATATTTTAATTTCAATTTCCACACATGGTTAACCAATTTTGCACAATTTTTAAGTTTTCTATTTTAAATGTAGACCTGTGATTGAATCATCTGGTCTTAAAAGTGTCTTTGGTTGATCCTGAATATGTTTTGACCATTTAAGTCATGTACTTTTGCTTTGTAAATGAGTTCTTTTGTATTACAAAGTCCTTGAAGTGGGCATTTATTTTTGTCCCTGAATTTGCATTCTTTAGTGATCTTGTTTCAGACAATGCTATTTAAATTTCTAAATTTCTGGTTTGGAATTGTATTCTAAAATGTTCTTATGGCCAGATTTTCTTAGTGCATTTTCATAGTTTTTTTTTCTTTTCATCCGATATTGTTTCGTTTGATGAATTTTTTGATAGCCTATGTTTTATTCCTTTGTGAATGTGCTTGATTATGCTTTTGGGGATTGTTAGATCTTGTGTTTATGTACTTTAAATTTGTGTTTGCTTTCATGTACAGAGAGACGTTGCCAATTTGTAAATTTAATTCCACATCTAAATATTGGACTACTTTTCTATTTGTTTCTACTATTATCTCAAAATCTAGTTTAAATAATTTGAAAAGTTCTTTCCTTATTTTATCATTTTCTCTTTTGTTGTCCAGTGCTATCATTAATACGTCATCTCTGCATAATCTATGGTTGTCTATATAGTTTATTTTGTTGATTTTATCTAAAATGTATACATGCATCAATTCTGAAATTTCTGCTCTGTCATACAATGCTTGTGGTACATCAAAGGTGCCATTGTTTGATTTTTTAATCCATGCTTTACCATTGTGGAAAAAGCATCGATTTGCAGTAATGTTGGATTATATCAATATGTTCAGATGGTATGTTTATGTACCTTTTAGCAAAAAAAAAAAAAAGCTTTTTCAGAAATTAATGGGTAAAAGTATTTTTTTATCATATTTAATGAACGTATATTTATTTTTGCACTGGATTTTTTGGAACCAGGAAATGCAATCACTTGTGTTCTTGCACTGGTTAACTTGAGTGGCTGTTCTTAGCAAGTCACAAATATTTTTTAATATTTGATAGCTTATTTTGCCCACTTTTTTTTTGTTAGATTTATAAGTTGGTATGGTGGGTTGTTGGGAAAATAAGAAAAGTTAGCAATTATGTTATTACCAAACAAAAATGAATTATTGAATAAAATGAATACCATAAAATAACATTTAAAAATATGCTTAAGTGCTTAAAAAATGATAATCAGTGGGTGAAAAACCAAGAGAATATGGAGGATTTGGTAAACTCTTGTATCCCAAGTCTAAGTTTTTGTTATGTCATTACTGCAACATGTGGCCACACATTATCGTGGAGCAGAATTGGACCACATCAATTCACCAATGCAGATCTCATTTTTTGCAAGCATGCATGCATTTCAGCCAAGTTGATTGCAGTAAAATTCTGCATTAATGCTTTGATTGGCTTCCAGAAAGCTGTAGTGGATAACACCAATTGTAAACCACTAGACAATCACCATAATTTTTAGCTGATGCAACTTTGGCTTTGGGAAATGTTTAGGGGAATCATCACAATCAAGCCATTCACTTGATCGTTTATGGTTATCATAAAGAGTCCACTTTTCATCACAAGTGACTATTTGGTGTTACACAGAAAAAGCATTGAGCACATTTCAAAATGCTTAAGTTTTTGATTTTCATTGAGATCATGAGGAACCCATTTATCAAGCTTTTTCACCTTGTCAGTACTCTGCAAATGGCATGAGACTGTTGCAGTGCTGACACCAAATGTTTGAGACACTTAGACACTTTAATGTTGGTTTTGCTCAACAACTGCTTGAAATTGTTCGTTACCAAGACTGTATGACTGTCCTCAACCTTCTTCATCTTCAAGGCTCTTATCACCAGTATGGAATTTCTGAAACCACCTTTGTACTGCCACTTGTCGACCCATCTCCCCATGCTCTTTTGATATTAGCAGAAATTTGGGAGGCACTATGTCAAAGTTTGAACTCATGCAAGAAAAGTAAATAAAGATGATGTTTTGTTATGATCATAATTAAGGGCTTCTATTCTTGAAAAATATTTCTATCTGAAAATAAGTTAAAAATTAATAAAGAGCACATAATTATTATGTATATCAAAATTCACTTAACATACACAGTGAATGTTAAAATGGCTTTCCAAAATACAACACTTTGAGCAGCCATTATTTTTGGGTGACAATCCATCTTTTATGCAGGTTTCATTAAAAATGACAGACAAGGTATTATGGTTAAGTGTTTTTATGTAATTTTTCCTGTGATCTTATGATTTTTCTTTTTTTTTTTTTTAGGACATAAATTATATAAAAACTGTCTAAATGTATTGTTTATCTGAGTGCTTTTGGCTATACTTTTAGCCATTTTCAAGGATGGATTTTATTTTATGTGTAACAGAATGCATGTAGTGTTATGCATATTTTTAGAGTAGTGTGTATGTTTATGTATCAAATACAGTAAGTACATTGTTAGCATGTTCGTAATTGATATTATTGAGTGTTGGGTTTTCTTTTTAATAATGCCTCTATTATTCTTATCCTGTTTTGGCATGTGGATGATGCTGTGATATTTGTGTTGTCAACAAGTATGTTACAAATAGGGTTTGGTAGGTTTTCATGTGTGTGTTTAAATGAGATTGAATTGAGCTGCATTTAGAGAGATGCAGCATGAGTCTTCGTAGTCATGTGGCCAATATAATTTATGAAATTGGGTGGATCAAGAACACAGTTTTTCAAAAGACATGTATATAAATAATATCGTAAATAATATCGGTTCACTGTAGTTTGGATCTTGTAGGTGAAATGTTTTTTGAAAATGAGGTTAGCCATTTTAAATTTTGTATAATAGATGATTAATTTAATTTTTTTTGTTTAAATTTATGGAAGTTGCATATTTTTAGATGATGTTTCACCCGCAGATACACAAACTATAGTGAATTAATATCATTTACAAATTTAGATGTCCTTTGAAGACCTGTTTTTTTGATCCACCCAATTTTGTAAATCATTTTGGCCATACAATTACAAAACTGGCTCAAAGACTCATGCTGCATCTCTCAAAACAAAGCTCAATCTAATCTCATTTAAACATACCTGGAGACCTACCAAACCCTATCAATAACAACCCAAATATCATAGTAAAGTGATAAGTGGTTTTCTGAAACAACAATTATCTTATGCCTGTGTTATTTTCCAAATAAACTGACAATGCAAAAATAACTAAATTTTATCACTGTGGTGACAGTTATACATCATTTTTGTAAAGACAGAATTTTACCCTTTCAATTTGGTCCCTGAGCATAACATCAATACTGAATGATGTCAGTATATTGGTAAAGCATTTTCTGTAGGATTCAAAGTGTTTGACTAAAAGTCAAAATATCTCTAGTCAAAGCACGAATGCAACTATTATCGAATAGGTATAAAAAAATAAAGAAAGTACTATATTTGAAAGAGTCAGAACTTAAGACCTTAATAATAAATGTCTACTTGAAAAAGTGATAAAAATTAAATAACAGTTATAAAGTATCTATATTATTCAATAAACTGGCAATGTTCAGAAGCATCTTGACTCCACAAGTAATATCTTCATGATTGCTGTTTTCACTCTTTACTTTAATCAGTAAATTTTACAGTTAGCCTTTGTATATGGGTATCAAAACAAGAGATAAGGACTGAAATAAATTGAACACCGTTAACATATTTGTACTAAAAATTATCAAAAGTGAGCTTTCATTTTAGCAAGTACTTCAAAAACATGACTTATATTTACTAACCATTTATTTATGCTAAAAATCAGATAAAATATGCTTTCACAACAATCAAAAATCCTATTTATTCATTTTGATATACCATTGTGCAACAATCAGTGCTTGAAGAACTGCACAAAGAGAATAAGTTTAAGGTCATATGAAATCTAACCCCCCCAACATACACACACAAAATTACATTTTGGAATTGAAGTAGATATCTGTGGAGAGAAAGCAATAGAAAATACTCACTCGTTGCCGTTCCATGTCAACATATCGTAGGCCGAAGTAATCCTTCTCAATTAGATTCAAACGTTGACAGACTTGATCAAGGAGCCATTGCCCAGTTGAATCTTTCTAGAAATAGAAAAACAAGAACACAATTAACTATTTTCTTCTGGAAAGATGCTTTAAAGCAGCAACTTTAAAAAAGAAAAGTGAAAAGGTTCATATTAAGTAAACTCTAAAGAAAAACATATGCAAGTTAAATTGCAAACAGGAGGAATAGCAAAAAAAATTTCATATGAATAGAGTATATTAATATATAAAAAGAATATTAATGCAAGACTTAGTTTTGTTTAACAGTATATCAACCTCTGTGGGTTATTTAATGCCCAAAAAGTAGGAATTTAAAGTTTTTTTTTTTTATGTTCTGTTATAGTGAGATAGTTGATTTAGTCACATTTTGATTAAAAAAATTTTTTTACTATTTTTATTTTAGAAAACTGAAGATATCTTCTAGTTTTGTATTCAAAAATGTATTGCTGGTAATAATATTTTTCCTTCAAAAATGTATTATGACAATTTTTTTTTCCTTCAAAAATGTATTATGACAATTTTTTTTTCCTTCAAAAATGTGTTATGGTAATAATTTTTGTTCTTCAAAAATGTATATTTTTCAAGAAAAGTCTATTTATATGTATATATTTCTATAAAGGTGTATTTTTTATACCTACATAGTGTTTGACCCAACTTTGGAGGTTAACTATTTGCCCATAACTAGGATCCTAACAGGTGCTACTACTTTGGGTCAGGGTGGATCTGGGAACAACAGCAATTAAGAGGTGGTTCCATGCTCCTCACAACCTCCCAAACAGAGGCCTTGCAGTTATTAATGCTAAATATCCAAATTTCTCTTATGTAGAAGTAATAATAGCAGTTTTCAGTTTATAAAAGTAAATATTTTAACTCCTCAGTAATAACTGAGTGATAATTTGAAAAAAAAAAACAGGTAGATCACATTCAAGTTCTTGATCATTATTGGTAAAAATGCATACTTGTGGTGACTATAGGGAAAATAGTAAATTTCTAAGTTAAAACTTGCTAAATTCAATGGTAATATGGTGCTCCTCTATCTATGGTAGTTTATGTGGAAATAAACAGGAGACATTACTTTAAAAGTATCCTTTGTATAAGAGAAGAAATAGAGAAAATGATTGCAAAAAAAAGGAGAGTAACGACATTTCTACAGAAAATTGCTGAATATAAGAAGTTTTTACAAAAAGGAAACAACTGGAGTTGGTCAAGTTAGCTGTTATTGATTATGCAAATGAAACTAAATGATCAGATTTTCAGAAAATGAAAATGTGAGAAATAAGTATATAATTATTCTTAAAAGAAGAATTTAATAATATAAACATTTTCAGTTTGTATTACATTATTTGCACTTAATTGGCACAAACAAAACTTTATTTCATCTATACTTCTATGAATAAAAGTTGTGAGCAAATGTTTATAATAGGGAAAAGAAGGAATGTGTACAATAGATGGAGCCAATCTTAAGTGTAGATCAGCCATAAGCATAAGGCAATTACACAAGTTGTGTAAAAAGGGGTCATATAAAGCAACTTGTGAAAAAACAAATACAAAGATATCCAACTTGTTATGAGTGAAAGGAAAAAGCCAATTCAATGGTCTTCTTGGTATTGGCACTAACCACTAACTCTAGAACTCTGGACAAATATCACTCTTTTGAACAAACTTCTAAACTTTACATCAGACTACTGCAAAGTCTCCATTTTTTGACCAAAGCTTTTATTCATATAAAATTGTAGCTCTATTATTCAGTTCTCAAAGTAATTTTCTCCACAATTCATGACCTGATATACCTTCCAGCTAAACTGATTTTAGTTTTAATTCAATTAATTACTTGAATTCTTTTTTAATGGCATACGATATATCTAACTTGTTGGAACTGAAACTAGTCAAGGTGTTACTGACATGAAAAAGTGATAGTTTGAAGGTAACATGTCTGGAGAATATGCATGAAAGAACTTCCTATACCAATTCCATTTGCAACAAAGTCCAATCATGCAAAATAGACTGCTTAGAAAAAATGTTATTCTTTTCTAAAGCATCATTCAAACAAATCAATTGGTCACTACATCATTACACAAAATTATTTTTGCAGATTCCAGCAATTAGTGATAATTTACTTTTGATCTAAAAAGGATTTGTTTGTAAATGCTTAAATTCTGACCAATGTTCTTATTAGTTCATGTGGGACCTGATTTTCTAGTTTCTGAATATTTCTAAAAACTAGAGAAATTATGTGCTACAGTACATTTGGCTGATTATGCATGCAATGAATAGTTAAGTTAAATATATTTCTAAGATGTTCTTAATATTGTGCAAAGGATGGTGCTGAGATCTTCTACAGCAATATAAGTCAGATCTGTCAATATTTTATCAGAGATTAATATCATTACATGCATAATTTTAAAAATTACCCCCCAAAACATCAGGTCAAGACAATTATTTCACAAAAGAATACAAGAGAAACTGAAATACTTCAGGAATTTAAATTAATCCCAACCACTTTATTTAATTATATTTTTTTCATATATTATAATAGATCATGAAAACATTAACAGAACAAAATGTGCAATTCCTTTAAACAATATTCAGTAGCCCAGAAAATTATTTTTATATGAAAGATTTATTAGAGTCCAATACAAAAAAAAAGTCTGAACAGAAACATATCAGGGTGTCTGACAGCCAGAAAGAATTGATAAGCTGCATAATACATTCAGTGTTAGATAGCCTGAAAATGTCCAAATGGTGGTGGGGAATAAATGAGGCTGCACACATTCCTAATAATAGCCACACAGTTCATTCCTACATCATATATAGCAGATATTGATATTCAGCCAGATCTCTGCCTCTTTCTCCAAGCTTTGAGCTCATTTATGGCCCTACCCTTCACATCTGCAGCAGACATTGACCAATCAACAACCAGACATTTGAGGTGGCATACCCTGCAATATTTGCTAAGTCATTTCTATAACATGAGTTTTCCCATTGACTCTTTCTACTTACACTGCTGCTAATAATAATGTTGTTGTTGCAGCCACCCTGCTATGGTGGTCATAGTGATCATGATCAGAACAAGTGACTACTGAGATGGAAAGGTATTGTTACTCTTCAAAGAATTTCACAAAACTCTCCAGAAAGAAAATAAAGAACAAAGTGAATTAAAAGAAAATGCTAAACTTCAAATACCAACAAAAGTTTTAAATGATAAATTTTAAAACTAATATGAATGTTAAAATAATAAGATAAAAAGATTGGAAGAAATACTTACTCTGAATTTAACTAATTATCAATCAAGGAAGATTAAACAAAATTAAAATAAATTTTATGAAAAAATATATTAACAAAATTTTTTAAAAAAGTAAGATAAAATTTTCTTTATATAACTTGCACAATAAATCCAACCATAGTATTTTTACTTTAAAATAAAAGTATACTATAATTTATTTTATCCTTTGTTTTTAATTATTAACTCCTATGCTGAAAGAGCTAAAGAAATACAAAATACTGCAGTTAGGTTTATCATCAGCAATAAAATTAAAATAATTAAATAAAATAGTTTCAGATACCTTTGAAAAGAAGCTTAATTTCTTATTTGTATACTTTTGTGAATTTACTTATTTTTTACTCAGAGCTGTCTTATTTAAATTTTTAAATGTTGCACTTTAATGACTTCACTAATATTTCTTCTGCTAATTTTAGAGAAAAAAGTCAACTAGATTGAATAGGGAAGGTTACGAATCCATCTACTTCCCCACCTGGTCTCAAGAATATCAAATAAAAAGAATAAAAAAAAAAACCTTTTTAACTAAATTAAAACCCAAACCAACACACACACACACACACACACACACACACACACACACACACGTGATACCTAAGATTTAAAATGAATTTTTAAAAATGAAAATCTTGAAGATTTTATTTTAAAGCTCATAGATTAACTTTAATATTTCCAATAAGCAAAATTTCCTGTATTTCAAAACCTAATTTAATTTAAACTGGAAAGAGGTCTGTTTTTCTTATTTTGCTAAACTAGCTGATTGGTGCCATTTTTTAGTAATCTTTCATTGCAATGTAATTGTCTTTATCAAAAAAATCTTCCAAAAATAAGATTTCTTCTTTATGTGCCATGTCCTTTCAGAATGTAGGCAATCATGGAATTTCAATTACCCCTATCTCTTGTAACTCTTAACATTTTTTTCTCTTGGTATCTCTCCCAAATCCCACTCCACCATCCACTTACTCAGGCCCATCAAGTATGTCTTGCGCTGCTTTCCTCTGTCTTTTTCCCTCTATTTGTTCTGTGAGTATAAAATTTTCCAAGCCCTCCTTCCTCTGTCTGAGAAACCTCAGGTGTCTCTTTCTGATGCCAAGTATAAGTTTCCTTTTTGTTTGCATCATCTCCAAAACCTTGTCATAACTCACATGTTTGGTCCATGATATCCGCAGTATCCTTCTGTAGAACCACATTTCTGTTGCTTTGAGTCTCTCCATCTTTGAGGAGATGGTCCAGCATTTGCTGTCATATAAGTGGACAAATATCACATAACAGTCCAGTACTCTTTTCTTAGTTTCCAACAAAATCTTCCTGTCTTTCAATACTCTGCTTAACTTTTGAAATGTGTCCTTTGGATCTCAGTATTGCACTTTCCATCCTCTGTCAGAACACTTTCCAAGCATTTAAATTTTTGCACCTGTTTGATTTTAGTATCCCCAACCTGTAGTTGGAATTTTGGGGTCCTCTTTCTTGCTGATGACCATGCATTCAGTTTTCTTCTAGTTTATATGTAGTCCTCTTTTCTCACTTTCCCTTGCTACCTTCTGTAGAAGATCTTGTATTTTTCTTTCTGTGTCTGCTATCAGCACTGTATATCTTATATTGTTCAGATTGTGGTTACCAATGACAAATCCTGGCAGGACTTCTAGCTCTCTCAGAATTGTTTTACTGTACATGTTGAATAGATCTGGTGATAAGTCCTTGTCTTACACCCCCTTTCTATTTTCATATATCTTCTGAATTCATTTCCTGTTCGCACGCAGGAGGCTTGCTGCCAGATTAGGTTCTTAGTAACTCTTTTACAAATATGTCAAGGCTGACAAGTCTTTGTGGCGTACTTTGTCGAACCCCTTTGCATAGTCTATAAAACACAGGTACACATCCTTCTGCATTTGAATTACTCTTTCTGATAACATTGCCTAAAAATACTGCATTTGCACATAGGTTACTAAGAGAAGTATTCCTTGGTGATACACCAGGCTAAAGTCAAAAAATCTACTGCTTGTAAGGAAAAGTCTAGTCAGTTACCTAACGTATTAACATCAAAAAAATTTAAATTAAAAAGGAAAAACACCTACCAAATCAAAACTTAAAAAGTCCTCTAAGTGGAAAATAGCTCAAATCAACATCCAGCCAAAATAAGATGATTTCAAGGTGCACTTCCTTTTAGAATGCCAGAAAGTAATCCTTGGTATTGTCTGTATGCAAAACGTGCATCAACTTGGTTTTGACTCCATTGTTCATTTGGGGTACAATTTATTTTAGACTGACCACAAAGAGAAAAGAGAATATAGAATTGGAATACACAATTCACCAGATATTGGAATAAAGAATATCATATACCAGTCAGAAAGACTGATGGCTGCTGAATATACAATTCTGTTGTCTCAGAAAAGAGAAATTCTATACAGAATTCAATAAACTTTGTATATTAGAAAAAACAAAATTTTTGCATTAAAGATTTTAATGCTACCTGAAGTATTTTTAAATGCCACTGTTCCTTTGATGGTAAGAAAACATCACTCTTTGAAACAAAAGCCTCAAACAGCAATGGAGAACTTTGGATAAACTTTGGTTACTGAAAAAGATATACCATCCTTAAAACATGTTTTGACCGTTTTATGAAACACTGTATCATATAGCATAGCCCAGATAACAAAAAAAAGATTGACTTCAGCATATCAGACTTTTGGATTAGGTAGTTTGCGAGATGTGAGAGTATGAGTATACAACTCCTACTTTAAATCACTTGTAAATAAACTGACAGGACCACCCAACAAAAAAGTTCACTTCTCTCCACATTAACCATGAAAAATACAGGGGTATAATGTCTAAGCCCTTAAAAATGAGAGGCTATATTTACAATTCAGTAATAAACTAGAGTTAAAATTGATATTAATAAATCTTGATCAAAACAAAGGAATGAAATAATATTTTCATTAGTAGAAGTGTGAGAGACCATTTCAAGAATAATTAGAAGGATAAAGATACACCCATTGGGACAACAATACAGAATTGAAGAATTTTATACAAGAAAAAGACAAACAAAAGAAGAAACAAATGGAAGTGAAAATACTAAACATTTAACAAAGAAAATTTAAAAATATAGTTCATTCTTTCAAAAACAAATATCTCTAGAAAATTGGAAGTGAAATTAATGAAGCCAAGCAGCATAGACAATGTGTTAAAATGTGAAGAAAAGCAAAAATTACAATAACATCATATAATCAAACCACTAAAGAAGAATTAAGAAAGCTATTAAAAAAAACTAACAAATAACTTGACATCGAGGGTCAACTTTTGAAAATAGCTTACTTTCTCCCTGAATTCAATAACAAGTTTCCCTATTTTATGAAAGAAGTCTGAAATCAGAAATTAATTCACAAAAAGTGAGATTTATCATGCATTAATGCACTATGCAACTATAAAGACAAAAAGCAAGTTTTTCTGATAAATTCAAATAAAATAAAAGTTAAAACAAAGGTTAAAAAACAAAAGCTATTATAATTTTTTAAATTTCTAACAAGAGATCACTTTAGTTTCATAATGTAAATGTTCAAATTCCTTTTTCAAATATTGATTTAGTCTGAGTGTGCGTGCTACTGTAAGGGAAAAAATCTGCACTTTCTTTGCTTTAAAATTAAAAACTTATTTTTGTGCCAGTCATAAAGAATTACTCAAGGAAATATTTGCAATAGTGAAATTTTTACTAAGATAATCTTATAACTGAAACTTCTATTGTTTCATCAGCAGATATTTAATACAATAAAGCATGAAAATTTACTTTTTTAATACATTATTTTTAAAAGTTTACATGTTGGTTTCTCATCAGATTATTAAAATTATGTTCTTACAATTGGAAAAGTATTTTTTTCTGTCTGAAATTAAGAGATAAGTTATGTACATTATTGACATGCGGACTATTTTCCTCATCTTTGCCGTTATCAAAATATTTCAGTGGTTGCACTCTCCAGCCTTCAGTAATTCTCGTTAATCCTGGTAACCTTCAGGGAATTTCAAGTTGAACTAACAATACAGACTCATACTCTATGGAAGCAATAAATGAGCAGACAAGAATGCTCTAGACATGGTCAGCAAAACAAAAACACAACCTCCAGAGATTAAATAAAGGTTTCAGTTCAAAAGAGTATTACTGGGATCAACAATCATCTGATGAAAGCTGAAGAACACAACAGCCTAAACATTGTGATAATGACAAAGATGAAGATAACATTTCTCACATAAATAATGTTAAAAAATTTTCCTCCTAGACAATTTTTTCTAAATAAAAGAGATTTATTGCTAAAGAACAAGAATATATTAAAATGTTGCTCTTAAAATATATCATTCACACAGTCTGTAAATAAATGCAGTATTAAAAGACCAAATTCATTACCAGACAGGTCTCCGACTTATTACTGGTCAAAATCAATAAACAAAAACATACAGGGCTATTAACAGGTATTTCATAAATGTCCTTGTGACTGCACACACAAAGGAAACTAGTTTCAGGAGAAATAATGTGTGTGCCAAAGCTGCAGTTCAGCAATACAAAGATTATACTGGTTATTTATAGTTACCATCAAGGCTGCAAATTTCATGAGGTGCAGATAACATAGAATAATAGTAAAAAGCCCACAATATCTACATATCAAAATATTTATAATATCAATTATCAATAACAGAAGTTGTTATCAGCTAGCTATTCTAACATTTAATGAAAATGGGATATTAAGCCTTCTATTATTATTAGAGTTCCAAATAAGATTAATACTTTTATTATATATTGAATAAAAAATGCGATTTTATAAGACACTGACTCCTATATAATAATTACATAATTCTAAACAATTTGTTTTCCATTATTTTTTAAAATCTTTAATATATTTAAGGCAACATTTCTGTTGTTGGTGGGTACTAACTTACTTCCTCCTATAAAAGACAATAACTCAAAATACATTTGTGTTACATCCCTTGTCCACTAGCTGGACCATGACACTTCTGCATTTAACATGGTGATAAGCTGACAATCATGGGGAAACTCATAGTTTAAATCCAACTAATCCTTGCTGTTCTCAGGCAGTAAATGAATAAAAGTTATTTTATTCTGTATTAAAATATACTTGTCTTATTTTCATTTGTTTTTGTTCATCCCAACAACCTGGGATATAACAATTTCAAATACTTATAAGAACCTAAAGACTAGACAGCATGCTCTATTTATAGAAAAAATTTAGAAATAAAATTTAAAAAATGAAAATGAAAATAACAAATGACAGTCTAAAATCAAGTTTTGCCAAAGGTAACATTTATTTCCTGATGAATGTTAAGCAGTGTTAAACCATGCCAATATTTTCAGCAATAATTGTTCAAGCAAATATTATAAGCAAATTGTGATATTGTGCCAAAATATGCAAATTTTAGTAAATAAAAAGAACAAATAAAATAAAAATGAAACTTTCAGCTTGATTTGTTATTCATGATCATTATAAGGCACTGCTAATTTTAAAAGAACAAACCTGAGGGATAAAATATTTTGTAGAAAAATAGTTTATCTTTTTAAAGATTGCTGCAATAATTTCAGCAATGAAATTGTAAACTTGATACTTTTCAGTTCTATTCCTAACTATGAGTGTTATAATTATAATAAATGTTTGTTAAAATACACCAACTTTTAGAGAAAGTAAAGGAAGAAAAATTAAAATGAATTGCAAATTGCTTACAGTTAAACTGGTCATAATTTGTATATATTTTAACATCTAAGCACCACCAAACATGGTTTATCCTGATCTCAACACTTATCAAACTTTGTTTTTCTTGACATAGAAACCAAATTCATGTTATAGTTGCTAGCACTTTACTATAGGTTGAAAAGAAAGAATACATGTTGAAAGCTCATTGCACATAAGTATCAATTTATACTTTTTGAAAAATGATCAATATAATGGCAATAAATATTACTAGTTTTCTTTTCTTAAATAATAGTTATCACAAAAATGAATACAACTCTTACTAATTTGCTAAATGAAAGATACCGTATAATATAAACAAATTTATTAAAAAAATATAAAAAAGATTAAAATATTACAGTATTTATGATGAGAAGTGAAAGTTCACAAAATATAATATGCATTAATATTTTCCTTAGTTGCCAAATATAGAGTATATGATTATATTGTAATAGTTCCTTCATTATCAGATAGGTTTCATCAAATACTTACTGATGTCATTTATTTAAATACTAAGAACAAAAAGGATGTATACAATGTTTAACTATGTTAAGAACAATATTTATATTTCAATTTGATCACTTTTGCTTTGGAAAAAACAATATTACACATATTTATACTAACATAGATTATTACTAAAAGCTGTTACCCCTGCAAAAAACAAAAAAAAACAAAACAAATATTTGCAATGCATTGAATCAATTCTTTTGGAGTAGATAGATCTATCTATCGCCCGGTTCACACTCCACCCACGTCTATTGAACAGGTTAAGAGGCTCATCCCTTGTTTCCTGTTTAGGATGTGGTTTCCAGCTTTCTCTTTTCCAATCTTTTCACTCTTACGTAGCCCCCTGCACATCAGTGGCGTTACTGCCTTGCTCAGGGTGATACGATTAAAAAAAAAAAAAAAAAAATATATATATATATATATATATATATATATATATATATAAATTTACATATATACCAAGATAAGCTCTCTAAATATATAACCAAACTTTACCATATTTTTCTTTTTTTATGCCTTTGCTGAATAATGGAAAATGTACCCTTCTGAATTTACAAATTAAACACTTTATGATTTAATATGAGGATATAGTAATTTAGAAACCCAAAATGTCCATAAATGTCAGTTCGAAAAAGTCTTGAAAATGTAATCAGACTTGTATTGAAAATTAAAGACATTTGACAGGGTTTGGCATACTGGTCTTCTTCAAAAGTTGAAAGATTATAGTATTTCTGTATTAATCTTTGATCAGTTTCAATCTTTCTTATCAAATCAAAAAAATCTAAGTTGTCTTGAACAGCCACTTTTCTAGATCTTACTGCATTAATGCAGGTTCCTCCAACCCCCAACCAGGACTTCATCCTTGGACTTGCAGTGTTCTTAATTTTCATCAACAATTTTATTGATATCATCATTTCTTAACTTAGTGTTTATGCAAATGAAAACTCTTGTCATAAAGTGAGTCTGATCAGCCTGGTAAGGTCAATTTGGCAGCTGATCTCAAAAATAACCTACAAGCTGTTAACTGAGACAAAAAATAGCTTGTTACTTTTAACACCAATAAACAGAACTGCTCTCATTTAATCATCTTAGAGACCTTTCTTTGCCTTTCATCAGTATGGCTGATGCAAACTTCCAGAAGTAACTCACTGTGCCTTCTTGGTCTCACATTTTCCACTGACATGAAGTGGAAAGATTATATTGAAACAATTGTTAGGCTTGCTGCTAGGAAAGTTGGCTCACTGTATTATGACAGACAATTTTTTCTCACCAAAATGGCTTTTGCATATTTATAAGTTTAACATTCATCCATGCACTGAATATTCCTGGCACATCTGGTCTGGTGCTTCTGCTATGTATTTAGAGAGTCTTGATAAAACTAAAAGAAGAATCTGCAATGTTATTGGTCCTGACATCTCAGCTTCAGTCACTTTTCTGCCACCATAAATGTAACTTCACTATGCTTTTTCTATAAATATTTTAATGGAATTGGTTTGATAAGATTTCCTCTTTCATACATTGACTGTACAAAATTTAAATGCAGTACTAGATTGGCAGCTATATCTCCTCATTTTACAATTAAAATTGTTAAAAGTAATCCTAAGTTCTATACTAACAGTTTTTTCATACATTTCTCACTTGTAGACCTCTCTCTCAGTTTCTTGCTTTCCAATCAAGTTTGATCCTCAAATATATAAATGCAATATCAATCATTTCCTTCCATCTTCTTAATTCCTGTTCTTTGATTGTTCTCTCTCCTTCCTGTTCTTCTTTTCTCACATTTTTTCACCCTCAGTAACTCCTTGTATCTTAGTGGATATATTGCTTTGTTTGGAATGTAATGATAAAAAAATGTTCTGAAATTTACTGGTTAACTAATTTTATAAAATAATTTCCACTTTGGTAAATTTCTTTTCAGAAATAATTTTCTATGGTCAATATGGTTTCTCAGCTTTCTTTACTATCTGGTATTCTCTGCTCACTTCTTAGTATTAGTAAGACATGTGAAATAGAAAATTTGGGACAAATCCATGAAGGTAATTTTCACTAAGAAGCAGTAAGTGGGACTATTGATGTAAGAGAAAGATGAAAGTGTCCATCATACTTTCTTGGCTCATACAAACTTTTCATAGGAACTGCAGCAATTTTTCATTGTTAAATTCTTTGATATGAATCAAAATCTTAATCATAAGCAAACAGTTCAGAATGATTTCTAGATATCCTACAATAAAATTTGGTCTTGAGCCATGTAGGTATACCAGGTGTTGCATTCTGCAAGTGTGTGGTTAAATAAATGTTAGCAAAGCATTAATTCAGATATTTTATTTCTAGTCCTATGATTATGCAATTTCATCAGAAATTAAATACAATACTCTGGAGAAAAAAAAAAACTCAACCCAATCATCACCTGCTCTTCCCCAGTTCTCTTTCACAAATTTGGGTACCACGTAGATAAAAGAACTTTAAGAACTCTTTCTGAGTACTTAAAACATGTATTAACCATGACACTGATATTAAAGATTCACAGTTCACTAAGCAGAAGGTTGATCTAACATCTTTTCATAGTCTCCTTTCAATTTTTTTGCAGCAAGACAAGTGACTAACTGAATAAATCATCCAAAGTATGTCTGGAAATAATTGAACACAAAAAAAAATTCACTACTATAATGTTTTACTTGAAAAGTGTAGACAAATGAATAGATTTGTTACTTAAACCACTTCAAATCTGTGGTTTGACAAGAAATTATCAGCTCAATTTATTCACTGCATTATGCTTGATTTATGTGATTAAAATTCATCACTGAATTAAGTGCAATTAGAAAGAACATCTATACTGAAAAATAAGAATTTATTTTGTAAAATAGATACTTTTTATCATGTAGTTGCACATTTATTAACATCTCTATATACATTGTATCAACAGTGAAATCATTATCAATGTAGGTAGTATCAACTGTAGTAAAGAATGCTTGTAAAATCTATCATGATATAAATTATTATTTAAAAAGTAAAATGTAAGTAGCATACACTTGTGCAAATTTCTAGTTTGAAGAGTACTCTTTGTACTTTACATCCACTTTACAAATTGCTTAACATACAGAAAGAAAGTTCATATAATGCAGAGGGAAAGAATGCTAAAGTGCATACATGATGCATGCAATTTATTTATATGACTATGTGATGTTTCTTTCTTTGTCTATAAGATTCTGTGAAGAATTATCATTTGTAAAAAAAAAAAAAAAAAAAAAAAAAGTTAAAACTCAGATATAAGTTCATTAATGTTTCAATTGATTTATTCTCCAATCATCATCAGGTTTAGTTTTTACAGAAATCTCATTTGAAGAACTGCTTATAAAAAAACTCATCCCCTTCCCAAAAATTCTGATACTGTTGTGGAGTAGTTTTCACACTGAAGGTTATAATCGTGCTATGTCAGTTGCTAATCGAATTAATGTACCCAAAATGTTAGGAACTTGGTAATCTTCTACTGAGAGCTGACTCCTTAGCATTTGGCTAACTGCCAACTAATATCAACTGCCTAGTAGTTCTACTGAACTCCAATAGAAGTCTAAAGAACTCTCATGAACTTCCCAAGTACTTCCTGTTAACTCTTATTATAGGAGGGAGAGTCCATTATCTGAGGAAGAGGTGTTTCCCCATAACACTCCTCTCCTAAATTTTATTCCACAGGGGTAAAACTTTATTTTTTACAGGCAGTATGAATGAAGAAAAAAAAAATTCACTTTCTCAACAAAAACGTAGTATATCTCCCACATGTTGGATCCACTTGTAATTGAACCATTTCATTCCTTTTTCTTTTGTATCGTCTTACTTCCAGTAAAATTGTTGCTAGTGTTAGTAGTTCAAATGTGTCATAAATTACCTCCATCGGTGTTTCTTCCGTGGAACCACTGTTAACCACGTCTGAAGAGCATCTTCTGATTTGGTTAATGTGCCTCTTGCACATAAATTTTTCTTCTTTTACCAGGTACATCATGTTACCGATCCACTTGTCAATTATTCCAATTTCCCAGAACGACTTGTTCTGTCTGTAGACTTTGAAATAAATTTTTTCACCTGGGTTGTATTTTTTTTATGTGAGTAAATCTTTCTGTCTGGCTTTGACTATTTTGGAAATAGCTTGTCAAGTACGGATCTAACCCTACATTATTTATTTTTATTAACGTTGGTTTCCCCAACTTCTTCCACATATTTAGATTTATAATAGACAGATCTGACCCAGTGTAAAGTTGCATTTTTATCTTTTTGTTGTTTATCTTGATTGTAATGAATTTTCTCATTATTCCATCTTCAGTTTAATTGGACTTTACGTTTTTTATTTTTACGTCTTTATTTCTTGCTCTGCAGTGCGAGCTTTTGACTCCCATTCTTCCGCAGTTGAAACATATTTTGTTCCTAAAATTGCACTCTCTGTACCAGTGTAATCCACTGCAAACAAAACATGGTTTCGGGAATTTTTGATTATTTTTCCTGGTATTTTCGTTTGATGATCTGCAATTTTAGTATTATTTGTTTTTTGTTGTACTGACTTTCATCTTTGTATCGTACTTTCCTTATGTGTGAAACGCCAGACTGTTCAATCTTTTTGCATCTTTTTTTTTATGCTAACTTGTTTTGTACAATGCTCTGCCAAATCCTGTACTGTAATATTTAAGATGTTTTCTAATTTCATCAGTGCCATTTTTCTCATCTCTGTGTCTTTTTCTGATACAAAGCCCTGAACGAATACCAAACACTTGAAATTGTCTGCGCTCAGACTGTTAGCATTACAGTTACATCTAGTCAACTTGACTAAATTGCTGAGGCTTCATTGCCAGTCTAGTACTGCATTTTAATTCATAAAGTCTCAGTACCATAGTGAAAAGCTCATTTGAATAAAAATCATGGAAATATTTATAGAAAAGGCACAAACAGGTAAATTTATGGTGGTGAGAAAGTGACTGAAGCCAAGATATTATGTCAGGACCAATAATATTATTGATTCTGTGGATTTTATCAAGGATATCTAAATATAAGAGCACTGGACAATAAGTGGTAACAATATTCTAAGCATGGATGAGTTGCCACTCATAGATAGGTTCTGGAGAGAAAAAATCTGTAACAAAAGCTGAGAAAACCTAGCAATTTCTAAATGCTGTATGTGACATCCTCCATAAGAAGAGAACTTGTTATATTTGTCCTCATGGGGGAGGTAAAGATACCTTTAAATTTATGAAGTTCCATATAAATACAATCATCTTGTACTAATTTATCTAGAACATATTTCTCAAAAGACTTACTGTAACAAAGTACAACACATGCATATCAAACTCAGATTGTCAAATATACTTTTCAAATGTATATCTAACACCAACAAATTTCTCAAAACCAACTGCAAAAATACTTGAAATGACTGCTTTATATATTATTTTTAAATACTGATAAAAATTTCATGTTTAGAATCTTATTAAAATTGAACAAAACTAAAAGGTAACAATAATTTTAAAAAAGTGACAATACTTTCTAATTTATTAAGCTTAGCATAAGCAAGTGATCAGACAAGTTCAACATTACCAATTGAATTCCACCAGTCAGTACAAGTTAAACAGGTTCTTTAAACACTGACCTTAGTTCAGATAAATACTCACACAATTTTATGTTAGGAGTGGGCCAGATAACAATTTTTTTTTAACCTCAAGCTATCATAGCTTATAAGTTCAAGTAGAACATTCGAAATGGGACTCACTAAAGGAAGCAATAGTGACATCAGCAAACAATGTTGCCTCAAAGAAAATAAAGATGCAGAAGAAAAAACAAGTGAATGACTGAAGAGATTCTCGACATGATACAAAGTAGACAAAAAAAGGACACCAAAACATGGAAGGGAATAAAGGAAACTACACAAGGAGATAAAGAACAAATGCAGACAGGCTAAAGAGGAATGGCTCAACAAGAAATGCGCAGAGATAGAGAGACTGATCAGGACTAATAAAGCAGGCATGCATAAAGAGATAAGAGAACTGACAGGAAAAAAACCTGCTCCTCAACAAGATGCATAAAATCTAAGGATGGAATGATAATATTGGAAAAACAGGAAATACTCCAGTGATAGGAAGAATATATAAAAGATCTTTTACACGACAAGAGAGAGCAACTGAAAATGCCAAAGATAAAGACGGACTGGAAATATTAAAGTCCGAAGTGGAAGCTGCAATGGCCAAACTGAATAGAAACAATGCAGCTGACCCAGACGGCATTGTAATAGAGCTGCTGATAACCCTGGAAGAATCTGGCATAGAGAAAATTACAGAAATAATAAATGAAATTTATAATAGTGGAATAATACCAGATGACCTATGCAAGTCTATTTTCATAGCCCTGCCTAAGAAACCAGGTGCAAATGAGTGCAAACTACACTGAACTATCAGCTTAATGAGTCATATTTAGAAACTGATCATCTGAATCCTGATGAATAGAGCGAGAAGCAGAATCAGGCCAGAGATAGAACTGGAGCAGTGGGGGTTTGTCAAAGATACTAGAACAAGGAACACCATATTTATGATTAGGATGCTCTCCAAAAAGGCCATACAAATGAAGAAGGACTTGTACCTGTGTTTTATCGATTATGCGAAGGTATTCAACAAAATACGCTACAAAGAATTGTTGAAGATGCAGCAGCCTCAACATTTTTGGAAAAGATAGAGTAATTAAGAATCTCTACTGGCAGCAAACTGCCTGCATACAGACAGGTAATGAATTCAGCAGATTTATAAAGATAGAAAAGGGTGCAAGACAAGGATGTGTCTTTTCACCAGATCTGTTCAACTTGTACAGCAAGAATATTTTGAGGACCCTAAATGCTATGCCAGAATTTGTAATCGGAGGCCACAATTTGTACAACATATGATATGCAGATGATACAGTGCTGATTGCAGACACAGAAAGGAAACTACAAGATCTCCTACAGAAGGTAGTTGAAGAGAGTGACAAACAAGGACTACAAATAAACTGCAAGAAAACAGAATGCATGGTCATCAGTAAAAAGAGCAACCCAAAATGCCAAATTCAGGTGGGGGATACTAGAATCAAGCAAGTACAAAAATTTAAATACCTAGAAAGTGTTCTAACAGGAGATAGAAAGTGTGACACAGAGATCCAAAGGTGAATTGTCATGGCGAAGGATGTGTTCCAGAAGCTGAGTAAAGTATTACAACACAGGAAACTTTCACTAGAAACAAAGAAGAGAGTGCTAGATTGCTATGTTATGTCAGTTCTTCAGTATGGCAGTGAATGTTGTACAATATCATCAAGATGAGGGAAAAACTTGAAGCAGCGGAAATGTGGTTCTACAGAAGAATGCTGCAGATATCATGGACCAAGCATGTGAGTAATGATGAGGTGTTGGAAAGAATGGTAACGAAAAGAAAATTAATAGTGAGCATCAGGAAGAGACAACTAAAGTTCCTGGGACATGCAATGAGGAAGGAGGGCTTGGAGAACCTGATCCTGACAGGCCAGATAGAAAGAAAAAGAGACAGAGGAAAGCAATGAATAACATATTTGAAGGGCCTGAGCAGGTGGATGACAGAATGGGGGCTGCAAGATGTTACAGGAGAAAGCATGCTAAGAGCCACCAGGGATAGGGAGATGTGGAAAGCCATGATCACCTACGTCCTGAAAGAACAAGGCACATAGAAGATTAAACTGAAGATTTACATTTTACTTGTCAAATTATAAATAGTTAATTATATTTGGTGTGCAAAATGTAACAGGAGTAACATTAACCTGGAAACAATGACAAAGTGTTTCTACAAAATACCACCAATTAAAAGTAAGTGTAGATAAGAAGAAACGCCGTGAAGTCAAATATTCCTCTTGAAGCACTTACTGAAGAAACTTGCCCACAATAACTTAATTAAAATTACCCAAAAATATTCTTAAAGTACTATTAACATTAAAATCCTTAGACATTTTCCTGCTTGTTTTGTAACAGATTAATTTTTTGCAGAGGAGGTACAATCAGCTTTAAATAAAGACTAAGAATACTTCTCCCAGAGAATAGAGGAAATTAAGAATAGCCCATCTCATATTTAGAAGAGAAAATAAAAAGAGCCTGAAAGACATTAAATTTTTGAGAATCTCCTTAGTGATTGTGTGTATGGAGTGGGGGTATCAAATTTGAAGTGTAATTTAGTAATGATAAATCCAAAAGTGTCAGGTAAAATATTTTGAACTTCAAATTGAAAAGTTGGTTAATGCAGCATAAGAAAATTTCAAATTCAAATTTCTTTTATTAATAGAAAGAAATAATACACAAACATATATTTCAAGTTTTCAAAATATACAAATATTGATGCCTTTGTATTTATAATTGAAATAAAAAAAAATACTAAGCTATATGACTGACATGATAAAATTGTAGACAAAGCTGTATAAAATACTTTTTATTGATTGTTGGTGCATGTTTCAAGATTTCTATTCTCTTCATCAGCCAAAGATTTAATTTTTAAACTTAAATGCAAACATACAATATTGACAAAATAGTTTGAATGTAAAAAAAGAATATGAGATTTAAACTGTTTCTCTGAGAAGTCACATTAAAGCAAAAAAATTCCTCTCACAATTTTAGCATTAATATTCTTAAAATATTAATATATTTGATATTCACAAAATAACCATTGCCTAAAAGTAATTTAATGTCAATTTTGAATTTTTTGAGAGAAAGCAACTATTGAGCACAGTCCAAAACAATAGCTACATGAAATAATAAATGGGACATTATATTCATTCCTACATACAAGCCAACTGCCAGAATATATTGGTTAAAAGTTAATGTTGCAAGCTTTTGGTAAAGAGACCAGTTTTTATGAGATGTTCCAGTACCTTGCACCAGACTCTGCAAAGCTGGCAAATGTACACATTATCATAAATCAAATATAAGATAGTATGTGTTTATTTGCCATATCTGAAAAAAATAGTTTATCAAATTCATTTTTGGTCAATATCAGTTGCATATATTCCAACATTAAAGCATATAATAGAGTAAAAGCTACTGTAACTGATATGCTGGACATTTTAACTGTTTCTTTATATAATATCTTCTACAAGCTGCAGAATGATAAAACTGAAGAGAAGGTTAAAATAGCAAATGTCTTGAAGAAAAAAAATCTAACAAATTAAAAAGGTAATTTTCTTTTTAATGAAATATAAATAAAATATTAATACTTTTACAGTTGTCTATCTTCTAATACAGTAGTCTACTAAAAACAATATTAAAATTGTATGAAAAAATAATTTGTGGGTGCTGTGTAAGAATCAATAGAGAAATTATTTTTTAATTAAAAAAATATTAAATTGTATTAAAAATTAATTAAGAAAATTAGGAATTTAGTAACACTTTAAAAAAAAAATTTGAAAATTAATATGTAAAGATTTGAAGAAAAAAAACACTGGCTCTAAATTGATATCCTAAAGATCTTGCCAAAATGAAGCCAGATGGTTTAAACTTTCAATGACAAAATTTTACACAACAAGCCCAGCTTTTGATGTTTTCAAAACCAGCTAAATTTTAATTAAAAACAGCTGCAATTTGATTGGATGGTTCATCTTGATTTTTTTTTTTTTAAATCAATGGAGATAAAAGTATAGGCCACTAAGGAATTGGTTTACAGGTCAGTTTTGATCTACATTTTCGCTATATAAAAGGAAGAATTTTGACTGCAAAAAAAGAAATGGATAGACCAGAAAGAGGTATGCCAATTCAGACAGTTGCTGCTGCTGCTGCAGAGAAAGAATTAAGACACACAAGCTAAATGGTTGTCATCACATGGAAAAGTTTTAACAATTTTGGTATGTAAATTCTGCTGCATCTGAGAAAAGAAATAGACCATATGGTGATCTGGGCTGATAAAAGACTACTTCCATTGTCAAAGATAGAAAAATCATTTAAATTCTCATAATACAAATGACGTTAATAAACCCATGAGAGTTAATCTGAGAACAAAAATCTAAATATTCATCAAAAGAATTCCAGAAAAGGAGCTTTGCTGATGTAAGGCAACCTTTTCTCATCCACTTCAAACTAACTTTCATCTTCAAAATTCAACTTCCAACATTTAAACAGCATGATTTTGAATTGTGAACTTTCTGAAGTAAATTTCTTTTCTTGTTAAGAAACTGATTTTTATGAACTTTTACTCAAAAAGAAAATTGTAAAAATTTGCTTGTTAATGGAAACATTTACTTTACACAAACTGTAGTTTTCTAAGAGAAAATTGATTTGTATTTGAAAGAACTATTAACCTCCCTTGATAATTTGAGGCCCACAAGGGAGATTTTGTACAAGGCCTATATTGTAATTTGTACTACTTGTATATTGTCAAAGATATTTTTAATGAATGTTTGTTTCTCTGCTAATTTCACAGAGTAAGAGTTTTGTGTGTTTTTCAGTTTATGCCATTCAGAATACTTGGGATAAGAGATTTTATATACTCTCTTCTTTTCTCCCAACCAATTTTTTTAATCTTTTAAAAATACTTTTAAACATTTAAAATGAATTTGAAAAATATCCAATAACTATATGAATAAAATAATTTAAAATTTTATTAAAATCCTAAGAAAATGAATGTTGCTTTTTCCAACTTTAACAATAAGCAAATAACCCTTTAAAAAAATCAATAAATTAAACAAAAAATTAACATTGAATTATTAACACAGATTTTGTTCCATTTTTTTATAATTTATCTTTTACTAACCAAATACTCATCCCTACAGACAGAGAAAACTTATAATAGAAGTTCCCTTAATTTTTGTTAATAATAAAAACATTAATTCAACAACAAACTATATTTACATATTTAAATAATTCTGTAATATTTTTATTAAAAATAATGTTTATTAATAACAAAAATAAGTTCAGCAAACTATTTTACTCCTACAAATAATTGAAAAAGTGAATCTAATTAAACAGATGCTTTTGACTTCTTTATATAATTCTGTAAATTTTTTGGGAACATGTTAGATTAAATTGAAGTCATGTAATATGACATGACAACAATAGTTACTACTATCGTTTTTTCAAATGTAAAATTTTATTCATTTTTGCAGTGCAGAGTTTCTAATGCTAATCATTTGCAATGCGTTTTTAGATAAACAAGAATATCTAAAAATTTAAAAATAAAATAAAAACCTGAAAAAAATATTTCTATAGTAACAATTTTTTAACCTTCCTTCTGAGCAACATTAGGTCACCTGGTCAGCAAAAAACAAACAAGTTCGTTAATCTGGTTCCTGTACACCCATTTTGCAACTTGCATAATAAAATTAAAGAAAAGGAAAAATTGTTGCAGATCCAGAAAACCTAGATATAAAAATAGGAAAATGAGGGGGGAAAACAATAACTGAGACTAAACTTGTTGTAAACATTTTGTAAATTCTGGCTACAAATCAACAATGGACAGTTATTATGAGTGGGAATGTAGAATGATGTATATAAAGCATATATATATACAAGTGTACATCAGAGACAAAGAAATACAACTACATATGCATTCATAAGATGTGTAAAATTTACTGCAAATGTGCATCAATACCATGTCCCTCTCTTATGGGCATAAGTATTTATGTGCTACTATAATTGTGCAAGTATATTACATACACAATACATAGTCATATATTGTTTCTGTCAATATGTTAATAACAGACAGAAGACATTGCCACTTTTGCAGCTAAAAAGTAGCCAATAGAGTGTGTGTGTGTGTGTGTGTGTGTGTGTGTGTGTGTGTGTGTGTGTTTATTTATATATATATATATATTTTTTTTTTTTCATAGCAATGCTGCATAGAGTTGAATTAAACTCAGCATCAATTACATCAGCAGTGTATTTGGCATGGTACCAATTTTCCATCATACTGCGCAATTTTGACACTCACTGATTGATACTTTGCAGGACTATCAAAGGAAAACTGAATTCTTTGGTTCCATAATTAACAGAAGAATGGCATACACATTCAATTAAATTAATAAAATTGTTAGGTGACTGATTTGTAAGCCTAATATTTAGATCAATTTCGAATATATAGTCAGGCAATTAAATAATGCAGATTTACTAGGAAATAAATAATTTTGATTTGTTTTTTTCCTTTTATTAAACACTGTTGATAAAAAAAATATACTGGGGTTAGGTATAGCAGGAAAACATTTAAATACAAACCTTGAAAAAGGTTTTCACTAGAAATTCCCATAACTGAGTAGACACATAATAATAAATACAAGACAAAAAAAAAAAAATTAAAAAAGATACAAGTTCAATATTTTTTCAGAACCCTTTTTAAGATTTAAAAAAAAATATTTAAATATTGTAAATTGGATCTTAAAAGTTATAATTACAGAAAAATCAATCTTCATCTTACTGTTTAGATCAAATAATATAAACTACCAAATATAATCCATATAAAAAATGATTTTTCTTTTTTTACATCTAAACATGCATTCAATTTATACACTAAATAAGTTAGTTCTACTTACCATTTCAGGTGACAGTTGTATTTGTGAAAATGCATTTGGCTATCTTGTATTCAGTACTTACACAACTTAGTATTTTTTTTTTGTTGTTTAAGGGTAATTGTAAGATTTTTAAGTTTCAAACATATATCATGGAACCCTGTCCAAATGGATAAAACAATTGTGAGTTCAATGTATTGGTTGGGTAGTACAAATATCCACTGATTCAAAGAAAGAAAAGCAATATCATGGATTAGCAAAAAACTGATATGACATATCCTTGAGTGCAGACAGTAGAATGAGAGCAAGATTGAGTAACAGGTTTAAATTTCCATAATGCTACCAATTAAAATCGACACCTGAAGATGACAAGAGAGTATTATGGCCAATACATGATGATAACCACAACAAAGATAAGTTCAAACAAACCAATGTATAATTCTTCATTATCATTTTATAAAACTTCCTTGATTGTCCATTGTGATCAGAAATGTTGAGTTTTGTACTGAATAGAGCATGCAGCTTGTGTCTCATATGTGTAACATCAAGTGTTTACACCTTTGTGTTCTTTGGATCACATTATGACCAATGAATGAAATTTAAAATGTTCCAATGAACCTATCAACTTTCCCCACTTTTTTTGCCATGCTTCTGAAACTTAAAATTCATTAGTTGCGTCATCCTGATTAGGGACTCCAACAAGCTATTAATATCAAATTATGCATACAGATTCCTTCAATATTATATATTATTAACACTTTAATCTTATTAACATTACTTGAAAGCTGGAAATAGTGCAAGCAATAATCTTCACAAACCTTGCTACTTTAAGTGTATTTTTTTTTCATTATCAAAATTCATACTAATTTACATAATCTACAATTATTTTCCACTAGTACTATTTTGTACTGGATGTTAAAACTACAAATATGCTCAAAGTGAACTCTAAAGCAAATCAAGAAATAAAATCATTACAGTAATTTCTACTAAAGACTACAATAAAAGTTAATATATCTCTGAAATTAAGTTTACTTCAACTGATTAAAAAAAATATGGAGCAAAAATGAATAAGTATGAAAATTGTCCAACTTTAAAATCACAGATTAAAAAGTTAAACTGTATTTATGTTATCTGAAAAGTAGAGATAAAATTGACATAGATCTCCAGAATACACTGAAATATTTTAAGAAGATGGTTCAAGTGTAAAATAATAACTGAGAACAAATTTATTATTTTATTTTTTATTTTTGAAAACAGGATATTATCATGTTAAAAAATGAGTTTTTTTAACTTTAATTTACACAAGTCTCTCATGATTAATGGCATGTCCTTAAGCAAAGGAGGCCTATACAAACATTATTACTAAATTATACAGGTACAATCATATTTCTAGCAATAAAATCTTTGTTTTTAAGTATTTTTATAAATAAATTTTCAATCTCAACAATTATAAATAAATTTTCAATCTCAACAATTATAAATAAATTTTCAATCTCAACAATTATAAATAAATTTTCAATCTCAACAATTATAAATAAATTTTCAATCTCAACAATTATAAATAAATTTTCAATCTCAACTCCAAGTTGCAAAATTTGGTTATTCTTTTTACACTAATTTCATTAATGATTAAATATAATTATTTCATAACAACCATGAAAATGGACAATTAATACATTAACTGGCACTGCATTTCACTTTATCCAACTATTAAAGACATTTATTACATAGTAATTTGAGACCACAACTAAATGCAGACAAAACATTATGAATAACATTCAACAGCACTTCAAGTATATAAAAAACAGTAAATAAAATCAGGTAAGTTAACTGCTTACAGATGGTTCGATATATCTTTAATAGCAAAGGATGATTTATTATGTTAACACTGATTAACTAATTATTCTTGTTACAAATAACAACAGAGAGTAAATAAAAGCCACTTGTTCCAAGGGTAAGCACCTATTTCAGAGTGATTATGTTATTCTCACAAGCTGTGAAAAGTGAATCTTTCACCGAGATCTCTATGAATACAGTATTTACATTATTTGGACTACTGTTTTCATCTTTGTTGCCATTTGTACAACGTTTCAGTTGTTGTACACCCCGGCCTTCATCAGGTGCTAGGAATTTCAAACCAAACCCTTTATTACAATCATTGGGGTATATGAAGTCCATTCCTTGCCTAGTGCTTCTTCTGTCTATGCTATGTGAAGGGGATATCAAAGAAAATACAAAGGATCTGTGAGTTGTGAGTTCAATGGTGTTTTTCAAGGTCACCACTTACGTATCATTCAAGGAAGATCTAAAGAACATGAGGGTCAAAAGACAGACTTGGCCAACTGATATATGAAAATACTTCCCTATGGCACTTTGAAGTAACTTACAGGCACTAGGCAAGGAATGAACTTCATATACCCCAGTGATTGTAATAAAAGGAATTGGTTTGAAATTTCTAGAGTACAAATGGCAACAATTGTCCAAATAATGTAAATACTACCATATTGACAAATACTTCTATGAATGTTGCATAGTCTAACAAATTACAACTGGACTCAAGCTCAAAGCTAATTGTATAAAATGGGCTTGAAGAAAAACTTGTTTCATTTTTTTAAATTTGTAATTATTGTACAATTGCTGTATCACCATCATTATCATCAGTCCCATGATGTGATTGTAAGGGTCACTGAACAGCTGAGAACATGACCAACACATATCTCAGCTGAATATCAATGTCTGAGTCTGAAGGATCATCCAATCCATGCAATGATGTGATGTTGTCAGGCTATTTTTTTCCTCTACCTGCCTTTTCCTCTTTTGTCTAAGCTAGAATCTTTTAAGATAAAAATGAAAGTTGGCACTTATGGCCATACCATTTCAATTTTCTCTACATGATGAATATGAGGTCTTCCACTGGATCTGATTCTTGTGTGATGGAGTCCTTCACTGACATTTGTGATACAGTTTACATAGGAGATACCTAGGATGATTCTGTAATATCTCATTCCTAATGTGATTCTGCTATTAATACCCAAGATTCACAGTCATACAGGAATGCCAATGCAGGCAAGAGTGAATTAAAAGCAGTTGTTCTTGTCTTTCCAGATGGTTCTTAATTTTGCAACAGGTACCTTTATTTCTATTCTGAAGCCCTCTTCACTGATAACCAAGACAAGATATTGAAATTGATTCACTACTTTAAAATCTTAACCACCTACTTTCATCTTGGTTGAAAGTTCTTTATCATTGCAATGAACTTGCTTCTTTTTTTTTTTTCAACATTAATCGCCCAACACATTCAGAAAATGTTTCATTCAGGTTCATCACCAGAATAACAAATTCCTCTTCTTTAACAGTTAGACTATATATGTTATCTGCAAAGTGAAGTTTTGTAATGGTACAACTTCCAGTATTGACTGTGCCTTGGTGTTTTACAAGGTCACCACTTACGTATCATTCAAGGAAGATCTAAAGAACATGAGGGTCAAAAGACAGACTTGGCCAACTGATATATGAAAATACTTCCCTATGGCACATTGAAACAATACTATGTTGTTTATCTTATACAGCTACTGAATAATATAGACCAACATCTTACCCATGTAATATTCATTCATTGTTGTCCATATGTTGTGCCAACAAACTGCTGCATATTTAAAATATTAAAAGGAGTAAACAGAAGTTTATAAATATCAGACACTTATTTTAAACTTATTAAATGATTAAAAAATTAAACTTAATCTATATCCTCTACTTAGATTTTTGTGCCTATCAATAACTAGCAGTACAGCCCGGCCTTGCTCGGGTGTAATGAAAGCTTTTTAAAACTAATCCATGGTCCTGGAGCTCAGACTCTTTGGACGTTGGCATGAAAGACTAAAAAGCAATAGTTGTTTCCAGTTAAAGCAAAACCGTAGACTGAAAGAAAAATGAATGGATGTAAGTCAAATTTTGATTTCCTGGTATCGATATCAAATAAGTTTTTTCATCATAAACTGAATTTTGAAGGCTAAATAAGTCCTCTGAGTAAATGGTATGACGGCTGAGACTAAGAACTACAATTATACCTACTTAGAGTCAAACCCAAAGCAAAAACTAAAATAAAAGGGCTGAAAAAAAAAAAAAAAAAAAAAAATACAGACATACAGGCATATAAACAGACACACAAACATCTTGCCTTTTATATATATATATATATATATATATATATATATATATATATATTATGGATTTTTTGCACTATTGTAAGACCTACAACCTTGAAACTTCTGAATATCGTTTCTTATGTCTTTATCTATGAGTGTATCAAATTTGATTAAAATCGGACCACTCCTTCTATAACCCAATTTTTTCGATTATCGATTTTTGATATTTATCGGAGGTACCTCGACACAAAACCTAGCTAAGAACACTCGCAGACACTTATAGTACAACTGTGTAAATTTTCAAGAAAATCAGTTCAGCCGTTTCGGAGTCTATAGGTAATGGGGACACACACAAAGTTCCATTTATAAATAAGTTTAAATTATGCAGTAAAAATGGTATTAAAAATTTAAGACTTTTTGATTCATACTTCAATAAATAATTGAATATCATTAAAATAGAATCATCTAAATTCTGTCAAATCAATCAATCCAGATTAATATAGCAATTTATTAAGGGCTTTATTCTAAATTATTTATTACATTTTTAAATTTTTTAAAAGAAGAATATTAAAGAAATTTTATCTGATATACAGGATGTATGGACATATCAATTGGAGTAGATAGACTAAACTATCGCCCGGTTTACACTCCACCCTCGTCTTTTGAACAGGTGTAGAGGCTCATCCCTTGTTCCCTGTTTAGGATGTGGTTTCCGGCTTTCTCTTTCCCAATCTTTTCACTCTTACATAGCCCCCTGCACATCAGTGACGTTACCGCATTGCTGATATGATTAAAAAAAAAATATATGTAAAACAACTCTTTCAGGTAAGATTGTTTAAAACCATTATAGTGTTCTTTAGTCAAGCCTAAATACTGACTTATGAAAGACTGAATATTTTATTAACTTTAACAAAATATATAATAATTCAAGTAAATACTATTTCTGTGAACAATTTATGCACAATAGAAGAAACAAAAAAAAAAAAAAAGAACTTGATAGAACTAAAAGTATTATGCCAATTTCAGAAATAACTGTTGTAGTTTTTTGTAGCTGGCATTACCACATTCACTGCTTGGAATTCAGCAGGTGATTAACTGAAGTCCAGTTGGTGTCATTAACAGAATCCTGAAATGATTATATTTACTCAATGGTACTTGCTATGATTAATTAAGTAAATATATTAGTCCATTAAACCTGCTATTTAGCAAATGAACTAAGTTTTTCACATTTCACATATTACAAATCATAGAAAAAAGAATAGTTGATAGAGACTGAATATTAGCAAACATTGGTTGTAGTTTTACAGTTTGATTTTGTAAGTCATTGATAATGATTCTCATCAGCAATTCCCAAATAAAATGTCTTACCAATAATAGAAAGTGGGAGATTTTATTGTAATATTTGTGCTGAATGTAAACAACATCTTGAGACAAGTCAATTATTCTAAGAGATGTTTGGAATTAAATTTCTATCCTTGCTAAATTTTATCACTTTTTACCAATACTTTTTTTGCCTTTATACTATTCATCCAAAAGTGGTATTTTTTTATTATTTTAGATCCTTGGGGAAAAAAAAAAAAATTTACAAACTCAGATCCATAAATATCAATAGTAAAGATTTCTTCTTATTGTGTAATAAGAGAAGGGAAAGCTGAAGAATGCATCAAACTTATCAAGAAACAAATATGACAATATTAGTCCAAACACACCATTTAATAGAGAAATATGTAAAATGATTTAAATGAATTTGGCTCAGCAACAAGATCACTTATAATTTAATTGTTAAAGCATTATGAGAAAGAGTTGATTAAACCTTTTACTTGTAATGCATAATGCTAAATACTGAAAAGTATACTTCCTAGATTTCAGTCCCCAAATGTCATTTGTCCATTAGAAGTGCCAAAAATGTGCTAATTAAAGAACAGGATAGAAAAATAATCAATGCTGATAAAGGGACATATTTATTGGAACAAAATAAAAAATACTGTGCCCTGTTTCTGGAGAGAGTTCAAGAGCATCCTAACATTATGGAATATATCTTCCACTGATATATCAAAGAGATTGGATAATAAAGTCATATTCATGAACAAATTGTATGAAAAGTATATTAAATCTTACTGGATCATTTAAGTGAAAAACTAATCAGTACAATTTTCATAAAAATAAGTTAGATGTTGTATTATCCAGAAGAATGTTTCACTTATAACATATTCCTTCTTGTGATCACAGCATCATGTCATGTAAATGGTCATTTAGGAAGAAAAAGAAAAAAAAATTATAATACTTAATAAACAAAAAAGTGTTAAATAAAATATTTCTAAGCAAATAATATTTTTTTAAATATCAATTTCCAGACAGTCTCAAACGTTAGATAGAAAAGTAAAAAAATCAAGTAGAGGTTAACTGTCTAATATTCCAATGAATTACTGACCTCTATTTGAAACAGTAAAATAAAATAAAATAAAAATACAGTGAAATTTTATGACAGAATAAATTCCAATTAAAATATTCAAGTAATACAAAACTAATTTTAAATTCAAAGTTATAATGTTTGTTTTGTTTTTAAACTCAAGGAATTCTCATTCCTTGAACAATTTTGCTTCTAATTTCAACAGATTTTTATTTCCCAATTCACAGAAAAAATATTAAAATTTTTAATATGTGATTTGTCAGGTTTCACTTCTAAATACCTGAGAAGTTACAAGAAACTTTACAAATAATAATAAGGCACTATAAACAAATTCTAAAACAGTTTTAGCATACACAATACTTATTTAATCTATTTAATGAGTAAAAATAAAGCTTCATTACAAATGGTTCAAATTTCCAAAGTGATTATTTCTTAAAATAAACTATATAATATCAGACATCAAGCCAATAGCAGTGCATAGGAATAAAGATTCAAAATAAATTAAGTTTACCTAAATTTCATTTGACACATATACACATTAGTAATTAAAATTGCAAAATGGACTTTTTAATTATTGCTTATCATCAGTCAGGTCAGCAGCTACTTGTAATTATTGCCTGGCTTACAATTAGAGACTAAACTGATTTGAGTATATGCTTACTTTTCTATAATCTTTATATATCTGTGAAAAAAATGAAGATAGCACAAATATTAGATTTACTGATGCCTTCCTAATGGGTATTAACCCAAAGGTAGTTTTGCATTTCCTGATTTGCAAGTAAATGCACAAATTTGTTCCACTAATTAAGGACAAGTGAAAGAATAACTGAACATGAAAAAAATAAGAAGAAAGAAATCAAATCTAAAATTTATTAGGGTTTCTCTCATAATATCAAAATTGATGATGTGTCAATAAAAAAAGTTAAAACCACTTGATGATTGCATGAAAATGTATGAAACTGGTAGTTGTGGTTAGTCACTGCCAACTTGAAATTTGATTTAAAATATAATAAAGTTCTGCTATTTAATATGGCATAGAGCATTCTTTTCTTGTGTGCAATCTTAAGCAGACTATTTTGGGAGCTGTTTATTTTTATTAAATATATATAAGAAAACTTAACATATAATTAAATGGTTATAAATTCAGAATTTATTTCTGGTAGTTGTAAAAATTACAAACTGCTTCTTCAAACCTAAAAAATCAAATGTTACATTTAACTTAGAATATTAAAAAAAGTTAAAGTTGGCACAGAAAAAAAAAGGTTAGGTGAAGAGTAGAGGTGTCATACAGTTACACACTGAGGCAACCAATAACAGAAATGTCACAAAAATAAAGAACACATACACCAAATCACACATAAACAAAAAAATCTTAAAGGAAAAATATACAAGAAGAAACAAGAGAATCGATATAATCATACACAAAATAAAAACACACAAAGATATAACTATAAGAGGCCATATACATACACAATAATATACACACAATAATACAAAACTAAAAATAACCAAACTTACGAAAAGAAATACAAAAAATTGTAAAAAGGAAGAAAGAAAAAGGGTCTACAGAGTATAATATAATTACAATTGCAAAAAATTTAAAAGTAAAAAATAAAAAAATAATAAATGAAAATGATAAAAAATAATAAATAAAAAAAGCAAAAATAAGAAAAAATATTCATAAAAATAATCAATAAGTCAAAACCATTTTAAAAAAGACAAAAGGGAAAAATAAAGAATTACAGACATAAAAGAAAGAACACCTATATAGTAAAAACTAAAAATAAAATATAGATACAAGTGATTAACTATCACAAAAAAAAGTTTTATTATGAATAAAGAAAAAAAAAATAGATAAAAATAAAATAAATAGAGAAAGAACAGTTGAATTTGCTACAAAATTATTGGTAAGGAAAAAAGTCCAATCCTACACAAGTAATTTAAATTTATTTCTATGAAAACATTTAAAAATAACTTCATTATATTGTTTTCAAAACTGCTAATTACTACTAAATTTAATTGTTTTTATTTTTTTATCTAAACATAGGTTACATCCCTTTCTAAAGTTAATAGGAGTTTGTGATTTACCTATAATCGGTGGAGAGAATTCTCTATCTTTTAATTCCTATAAATATTTAAACGGAGCATTCTGGGATTTCAGGTGGGGCATAGAGAAGAAATATCTATGATTATAAAATCTGTTTCCAAGGCTCAGCATGAATTCCAAAATATACTTTTTCTTTCAGTATTTGTCTATACTTCATCTTTACTGCCATGTTTACAACATTTTGGCCACTTAAGATCACTGCGAAATATCCTCTTCATTCCATGTGCAAAGCAACATATCTTCTTCATTCTATGTGCAAAGCCATGTAGTTATCTCCCGTTAACACATAACTTTTAATTATCTTCTGGGATTTATAAACCTAACGTCTCAGTAATGATTTTTTACCAGAATTCATGCTGCAATCATTGATGCTAACTATTTTCTCTATTACCCTGTATTACTGGTTCCCATATTGTATTCATTTCTATGCATAGTCAGCTTATTTCTTTTTTATCTCCCCTTATGTTATGTCCTTGTAGCTTTACCTTAACACAAGAGAAGATAGAAAAATCAGGCGTAACTGACCACATATGAAGGGAGAAAGGGGATCACTGCTCCCTATTGGATGAAGTTGAAATAATAGATAAACACCACTGGAAACTATGTAAACTTAACGAATCAGCACATATGCTAGGCTACAAAAATCTCCTAAGCCAACCAAGCATGGAAATGAATACAATATGGGAACCAGTAATATGGAGTGCTAGAGAAAATCATTAGCATCAAAGATTGCAATATGAGCTCTGGTAAAAAACAAAAATAAATAAAGGGTTAAAGGGAGATAACTACATGGCTACCAGAAGTGGCATTGCACATGGAATGAGAATGATATACCCCAGTAATAAAGGGTTTAGTTCGAAATTCCTAGCACCCAAAGAAGGCTGGAGTATACAACAACCAAAACATCTTAAACTTGGCAGTAAAGACGAGGACGGTAGTCTGAATAGTGTACATACTTTTTCTTTTTTTATCATATTCCATAGGAAAAATAGTTGCTTGGTATATAACTTTTTCAGATTTACATGTACCCCCAACTGGACAGTTATCTTTAATTCTACAATTACAGGAGAAATTTGTATTTATTTGGTGATTATTATAAAAATTATCTAGTATTTTATTATTATGAGAATTAATAATGCTGTGGATATTGCTAGTGCAAGAATAAGTAATTTTTAATAGGAGAGATTTACTTAAAGCATTGTGTACAATAGGTGTATAGGTAGGTGTTGAAAGCTATCACAATGCGTTTAGTAAAATAAAGAAAGATAAAGAAGGTGTTAGGTATTACCTATTTATTATTCATTAATATTTCGAGATCAAAGTCTCATCTTCAGAATAATAGGAGAGCTTGATTTCACATCCACTCGTAGACCATGTCTTTCAATTTTTTATGGTTTTCTATTAAAGATCTTACTTAGTGGGTTGTTAAAATTAAAATGTTTATCGATCAATTCTAGAAAATATTGACCAATATTAATGATAAACAATTGGCAAAAAAGTGGTGGGGGGTTGAACCATAAAACCTTTTCTATTTTTAGATTTATTAATATCTATTTCATTTGGTGGGTAGATAGAATAATTCCTATTTAAACCCACTTTTTTTAGAGCATTATTATAAGGGATTTTATTATCATTAAATATTTTGCTATTGGAAGATAATTTATCTTAGAATTAACAATAGTGGGGAATTTGTATTATCACTTGGTGAAGATGGTTAGAATTAACATAACAATTAACAATATTGGAGACTCTATTTTTTATGATATGGCTTAAAAGTATTATTAGAGAGGTTCAAATTAATATCCAGAAAATAAACTGTTTTAAGGTTTGAAGAAATAGAATGACTGAGCAGGCATAATAACGCAGATATGCATAAAGAAATAAAAGAACTGACAGGAAAAAAAACCTGCTCTTCAACAGAATGTATATAAAATCCAAGGATGGAACAATCATATCGGTGAAAGAGGAAATATTCCAACGATGAGAAAAATATATAAAAGATCTTTTCCATGACAAGAAAGAGCAACCGATAATACACAAAGATGAGGACGGACCAGAAATATTAAAGTCTAAAGTGGAATCTGCAATAGCCAAACTGAACAGAAACAAAGCAGCGGGACCAGACAACATAATCATAGAGCTGCTGATAGCCCTGGAAGAATTTGGCATAGAGAAAATTATAGAAATAATAAATGAAATTTATTATACCGGATGACTTCAGCAAGTCAATCTTCATAGCAATGCCTAAGAAGCCAGGAGCAAATGAGTGCGAATTCCACAGAACCATCAGTTTAACATGTAACAAAACTGATCGCCCAAATCCTAATGAATACAGCAAGAAGCAGAATCAGGCCAGAGATAGGACGAGAACAGTGCGGTTTCGTCAAAGACACAGGAACAAGGAACGCCATATTTATGATTAGGATGCTCACTGAAAGGGCAATACAAATGAAGGACTTGTACCTATGTTTTATTGATTATACAAAGGCATTTGACAAAATATGCCACAAAGAATTAATGGAGATGCTTGGCAGCCTAGACATATTCAGGAAAGACCTAAGAATAATCAAGAATCTCTACTGGCAGCAAACTGCCTGCATACGAACAGGTAACAAACTCAGCAATTATACTAAGATTGAAAGGGGCGTAAGATAAGGATGCATCTTTTGATTGGATCTATTCAGCTTATACAGCAAGACTATTCTGCAAACCCTAGAAGTTATGCCAGGATTAATCATCAAAGGCCACAATTTAAACAATATAAGGTATGCAGATGATACAGTGCTGATAGACACAGAAAGAAAACTACAAGATCTCCTACAGAAGGTAGCTGAAGAGAGTGACAAGAAAGGACTACAAATAAACTGCAAGAAAACCAAATGTATGGTCTGGTCATCAGCAAAAAGGGCAGCCCAAAATGCCAATTACCGGTGAGGGACTCTAAAATCAAGCAGGTACAGAAATTTAAATACCTAGAAAGTGTTCTAACAGAAGGCAGAAAGTGTGACACTGAGATCCGAAGACAAATTGGCACGGCAAAAGAAACATTCCAGAAGTTGAGTAAAGTATTAAGAAACATGACAATTTCACTAGAAACAAAGAGGATAGTACTGGATTGCTATGTGATGCCGGTTCGTCAATATGGCAGTGAATGTTGGACAATATCTTCAAAGATGAAAGAAAAACTTGAAGCAGCTGAAATGTGATTCTACAGAAGGATGCTGCGAATATCATGGACCGAGCATGTGAGCAATGATGAGGTTTTGGAAAGGATGGAAACAAAAAGGAAATTAATACTGAGCACCAGGAAGAGACAACTAAAGTTCCTGGAACATGCAATGAGGAAAGAGGGCTTATAGAATCTGTTACTAACAGGCCAGATAGAGGGAAAAAGAGACAGGGGAAAGCAGCAGATAACATATATGAAGGACCTGATAAGGTGGATGATGAAATGAGGGTTGCATGGTGCAACAGGAAAAAGTGTTCTAAGAGCCACCAGGGACAGGGAGATGTGGAAAGCCATGATCGCCTACGTCCTGAAAGGACATGGCACATAAAAGAAGAAGAAATATAAAATCCCTTATTACTTTCTTTTGTATTTTAGAGGACTATTACTATTAAGTATGACAATAAGTCCATCATCGCTATACAGTTTGATTTGTTTAGATTCAGTAATTCTATTAAGGATGTTCAAAATGTAAATGCCCACTAAATCAACAATAGGGACATCAAAATTATCACAGTAACTTTTTATCCAAGTAAAATAATTATTGTATAATACATAATACTCTAGAAAACTTTATATTCTTCATCAGTAATATCTACATAGTTCTTAGCAAAATTCAAACTATTCAACAATCAGTCAGTCAAGTGCCATATGTGATACACGCTTGGGCGATCATGTCTCGAAAGAGACATGACTGACTGGGCAGAAGATTATCCCACAGTAGGTTGCCATTGCTTTCTGCGGTAGACTGGTTGCCGACCAAGGCTATAGAACCCAATCTGTCCTGCTATTTAACCCATAACTGGAAGGAAGAAACGGATTAATACCTTTCCCAAGGGTATTTGCACGTAAGTGAATACAATGGATTCAACTGGTATTCGAACTCGGCTCCCCGGTTTCTCGTTCCGAGTCGATATCCACTGTACCACTACGCACATAGAAGAGTAGAAATCTATAATATTGAATTGAATGAAAATAGACTTATCTTTAATGTTATTAAACCATTTAATATCAAATTAATCTTTCTACAGATTATTAAAGGAAGGCCTTTGAATAGTGTGAATTTTTTTTTTATATTTTTAAAATAAGCCCTAATTAAGTTTTGGATGGGTAAATTTGATTTGAAGTTTATTATCACAGTTAGGTTTATGGTCTTTTAAAAGTATATAAGCATTTTTAAGGTAGATTTTACCCATTCTATCTTTAATATTAAATTTGCTAGCAAACACAGGTTAAGAGGCTCATCCCTTGTTCCCTGTTTAGGATGTGGTTTCCGGCTTTTCTCTTTTCCAATCTTCTCTGGTTTCTTTTTTTTTTTTTCAATTGGAGTAGATAGATCTATCTATCACCCGGTTCACACTCCACCCACGTCTATTGAACAGGTTAAGAGGCTCATCCCTTGTTTCCTGTTTAGGATGTGGTTTCCGGCTTTCTATTTTCCAATCTTTTCACTATTATGTAGCCCCCTGCACATCAGTGGCGTTACAGCCTTGCTCGGGGTGATACGATTAAAAAAAAAACTCAGCAGTATCTAGATTAATTTTCAAGACAGTTACTTGATTTTTATCAATTTTATAATTGCTGGTAAGATACTTAAGGATGAGTTTCCAGTAACAGGAAGGATCAATTTTATAAATATTTTTTGACTTATCAGCCTTGATCCATAAATCATATGATTTTAAAATTTTATCCATATCTTGATCCACCTTCTTAAGAATTTGTAAGATCTTTTAAAGCTGATTTCCTTTTTTTTATTAAATTCAACAAACCAGCTTCAAAAGGATCTAATAGTTTATTGCTTGGAAGTGTCTTTTGAGATTTTAGATTAAAGTTTTCCTTAAGATTACAAGGAGTGTTGGAAGGATTCAGATGGAAATGGGCCTTCCAACGCAGTTTCTCACACACACAAAAAAAAAATATCAATAATTTTCTCCATGAGAGATCTGGTAAAGTAACTCAGACAGGTAAGAAACATTATTCAAAGAATATTCTAGGGAAAATTCTTCCATTTGCATTGTAAAATCTGTATCAGTAGAGTTTCTGAAATTAGTTTAATATTAAATTTAAGAAAGTTTAAGATCCAAAGAGAGCTCAACTTAAATATAGAGGAAACTGACAAGCCCATAAAAATGGAAAGGATAATCCAAAAAAATTTATCTAATTAACAGAAAATATTAAATAGATAAAAATAGTGAGCTTAATGGACTTTATCCAGAGCAACATGAAATATAGAGAAGAAAATTCAACACATAATTAAACAGTTATAAATCCAAAATTTATTTCTGGCATTTGTAAAGATTACAAACTGCTTCTTCAAACCCCAAAAATATATATATATATTATATTCTGCTGCAGTACATGTATAGATTGCAGGTTCCTTCTAAAGTCTACTTCAACTATATTTCTAACATCCCCATCTGAACTCTGAAATTTTATTTACTGATTTTTTTTTTTATTAAGGAGAAAATAGATGATTAGGAACCAATCTACTCTTATCGAGTAGATCGGTCCACAATCATCCAGTTCACACTTCTCCCTAGTTTTTTCAACAGTAGTATAGGCTGTTCCCAATTTAAACTCAGGTTTCTGGTTCCTTCTAAAATCTGTTCATCTTTTTCACTCCTAGAACTCCCATGCACCTTAGTGGCATTGTTTTCTTTCTTAGGGTAAATTGATTAAGAAAATGATCATCAGGTAATCTCTTTAATCTGTGATGCTTGTACACAAACAGCAAGGCATTTCAATATATGATATGCAACTTTTGCTTACCAATGACTGATCTGTCACAGAAATGCAAGTGTTTGTTTACGATCTCTTTTAATCCTATAAAGAATCTGGCCCCACCATAAATCTGAACAAAACTGATTGTTTTACCTGAGCCTAGGTAGCCCTTATACAGAGCCATCTACTTTCATTGATAGATTTAAAATTGTCAAGAAATTTTATTATCTTGGGAAACGCAATTGTTCTGCTCTCTTGATGATGAAATTGTTCTTTGACTTAAAAAAAAAAAGATATCTTCGCCTAACTGAAAGATCATGTGTGGTCAAAAACAGGAATAAGAAAAGGAAAGATCAGTGTATACAAAGCATGTGTTTCAACAAGTCTTCATTATTCCTGGGAAACTTAGGTTATCTGCTGTAGGCAAATAAAAAAAAAACTTGAAAACTTCCATCAGTGTTGTCTTCACAATATCCTGCAAATTAATGTTTTATCTCATACACCAAATTCTGAAATTACTTCAAGCATGGATTCTGGAAGAGTCTTTAGTTTATTTATCATTCCTATCAGTTAAGTCCATGAAGGTAGTAAGTCCCCTGAAACACATGAAATCAATACTGGAATCCCCCACGACTCTCTCCTTGATCCTACTCTATTTCTGCTTAATATTAACAATCTGCTTAAATTTGTTCCAATGCTGATGAGCAGTGTGACATGGCCATCAGTATTTAAATTAAAATCAGACATTATCAGTTTATCAAGGGACACACTTTCCTCTTTCTTCCTTTTTCTATATTTTCTGTCTAGACTGAGAGGTGGCAGGATAGAATCTAGGTTGCTTACCAACCAGACAGTTTTGACCTAACAGAATAAGTAAAAGTCAGTCACCTAAGCCCATGTGATATGTGCCACCAAGTGTGATATTTTAAATATATTTTCAGTTTCTAGAACATCTCCAAATAAATCACAAATAAATTAACTACCATTGTACACTGATTAAAAATGCACTTATAGACTTATTTGATTACTAGATGTAAATTGAATAAGAAAATATTATTCCCAAAGGAATCTTCCCAGTCTTATCGCAGATTTATTTCAATCATTAGATGCGGAATGAAATAGAAACACCATTCTAGAATCTCCCAGTTTTTATTGCAGAAAGAATAATTACCAATTTTCATTCAAACATTTTAATGAATGTTTGCTATGAATAAATGTTTCTCCACCAAAATTCAAACAGTTTACAGAGTTAGATAGGACACTTCCTTAGATACATTTTGAAAGAAAATTTTTTTGAATTTTGGTTCAGTAGAAAAAGTCACATCAAAATATGTGAAGTCTGAAAAGGGAGACTAAGTACATAAGTAAGTGTGTGACTAATGCTTCCAATAATAAATCTTATATTTATAACTTTTTTCTGTTTAACATTTTTGCATGCGGTTTTCAACATTTAAATTCTGATGATATCTTATGTCTATCAATCAAACTTTGCTTATCCCTTAGTATTTTATCAGAATTAATTATAAATAATCAATTTTTTATTGTTTATTTTTAATCAATTGCATATCATTTTTTTTCTTTTTAATATTGTTGAATGTAGTTTTCAGTATTCCAGATTTAATAACTTGTCTTGTTCTTCCAGGTTTAATATAATCTTAAAAGTAAAGGACAAGATATTCTAGTGAAGTAAAAAATAAGAACTTTCTTACTTAAAATATTGCAACTAAAAATAAAATTTCTTATTCTCACAATTAAGACCACCCATGTTACATACAAGCATCAAATTGTCCTACTTCATTCATATCATACTGGTAATGAGTATGTTCTGCTCAGACAGCTTCTCCCCTAGAACCTTGTAGAACAGATTTTCAAGAGGATGCTTCCCTAACCACTACAATGTTAAGGTCTGCAAGTCTAGGGTCAACTGATATCTACCTACCACATATCCTCCTAACATGTACCCCTTTCTCATTCCTTCTCCCTTCCAGCAATCTTATTCAATAATCCTTTATGTTGAGTGACCCTTGTGCTTTGTATTAAGTGAATTGAAAAAAATTCTATCAGTCTAGAAGTGTATATCCTTTATCAAAAACTTTTCAGCAGACCAGTCACGTCATACAAATAGTGAACAACAAAATACTCAAACAAATCTTGTATGATGAATTTTGTCAAGTACAAATGAAAGAAATGTTAGTGACTATTTTAAGGACTCATTTAAAGTATGCATGATGGATGATCCAAATTAGGAAATCAATGCTCTTTACAGAAACAAATGGTTATCTAACATCTTGGAAGGAGTGAAGGTTTTCCAACAGTCCACAATTTCAAGGGCAAATAATCAGATAGCCAAAAAGAGATAAGCTGTTGATGAAAAAATCTCATGAACATATAGTTCAGTATGCACTTGTATCTGTTTATCCCAAGCAGGATTCATTATTCACATGAAACATCACATACTGAGATCTAATTGTAGCTACCAAGATTGTTGGGTTAATAACAATCTTACCTGCACACATGGTGGTAAATGGGGTTTCAGTCAATCTGGACTGACCAGATTCTTGAAAATTCATAACCAGTAAAACCCAAAAAGCATAAACAATCAATGTTGTCTGTGCAACAAATCTTTCAAATCTCTTGCTGACTTCAAGAAACATTGTGGGTCTCCTGACAATACTTCTCAAAAATGTTCATACTCATTTCAACAGCTGCCAGGTGTGTGTGAGCAGAAAAAAAATCGAATTTCACAATATTTAAATGAGATATTCTCAGCAGTATTAGATTAAAGATTCATAACTTGGAATTAACTTGGAAACTTAAATGCTAACTCCCTGTGCCATGCCCCTTCTGGATGTCTCAGTATCAGTTATCTCCCTTTAAAGCAATTCTCCAAGTTTTTCTTCGCCTCTGTTGTAGCCAGGTATTGAATTCACAACTCTCTGGTCAAGCCACTGGATTTAACTAACACTTATCCACTGGGCCATGTGTCTTTCTTGAGAAACTAGAACAATCTACTTTGGTGGACAAAATAAAGGATTCAGTTTGAAATTCCAATCATCTGATGAAAGCCAGAGCATACAACAGCTGAAATGTTGTGAATATGGCAATGAAGATGAGAACAACAGTCTGGAACAAAGTAAATAGTGTAAATAATTACAATACCTCATCTCAGAAATATACACAAATATTAAAGACTAACATTCATAACAAATTATCAGCTTACATTTCTTCGTTAAATTTGTGTTACTATTTCAGTGAATTAACAGAACAATATCACTCATTTATGATTGCTTAAAATGCTTTCAGGGTGCAATAGAAATGAATAATGTGAAAACAACCAAATTTGATAAAGTCTAGTAGATATAACTATGTCAATAAATGCTGACAGACCAAGAGCCTTTCATGATACCACCTTCGAAATGCTGATGGCTAATGTTTCTCTTTCAAAGCAATTCAAAAGTTTCAATTCTAATATAAAAAAGAATTAAAGAATTTAGAAGTATCTATAGAAAAATGCTTTCCCCGAATTCTCAAAATTAAAACGACAAAAAACAAAGAAACAAAAAAAGAACAAAACAACATATGTAACTAAAACTTAAAATAACTAAAAATTAAAATATTACCCTTTACTTGCTAAGATGTACTAAAGATGAATTATGCAACAGAATTAAAGACAATCCCATTAATTGTAATGTTTACCAACACAAAACCAGTCATGTTAGAAATGAGAGTGCAAGCCTCTACAGTTTAAAATAATTAAGTTCCCTTTTCTTTGAAAAGGAAATTAATTCCTCATTAAGATAAATTTCAATGGTTCACATCACACACTAATTAGGGTCAGCAATATTTTATAACAATGTTTAATAATACAAATCTTTCTATCACTTAAAAAAATTAAGAGAAATTACAATTTTGATAGCTTGTGTTTTTTCATAGTAAAAAATTTCAATGGTTATCTTAATCTTCAGCTAACAATATTATCACAATCACAAGTATAATTACGATTGAAATTAGTAACATTATTAGTAATCTTGTTTATGATTATATATATATATATATATACACACACACACACACACTCCAGGCACATCATATATGAAACAAAAAGATTGTTTTTTATCTATGTCACCAAATGTTTGTAACATACTTTAAATGTATAATAATTCACTGAAAAAAACAGCATAGCATGATGAAAAAGATGCCCCCAACTTGGCAAAAAACAGAGTTTTATTATCAAAATTTTTATGTTATTAAGACAAAAACAAAGGTATTTTTAAAATTATTTTTTAATCCTATTACATTCAAAATTCTGGTTAAAAATCTTGGTTTTTTTCTTCCATCAGCAGGGGTAACAAAGATTAGTATAAGAAATTTTAGCGTTTTTTTTTGTTTTTTTTGCAGTAAAAAACATTGATTTGGAAATTCTTGCAAAAATCAAGTAACTATCAGATTTTAATGACTTCAAATAAATGAAATTTTAGAAACTTTTTTTATAGAAAATTTTGATATAAATAAAAAAATTATATCTGTTACCTCCACCTGAGGTAACATAATTAATATTAATGAAATTTCCATAAATTAAATTTTGTCCTTTTTCATATTTATATAAGTTAAATACAGGATTCCTTTCAAACAGTTATTCATTTACTAAAAGCCTGAATCATAAAATAAAAAAATGCAATAAAACTATGACATTATTAGAAAAGCTTTTAATATTAAAGACACTATTGTCTTAAAAAAAAATTTCTTTTGATGAATAATTTTTTTAACAAGATTTGTTTTAATTTCTTTTTACATTTTAATTAGAATAAGTTTTAAATATTTTTTAATCTTCAAAAATTGTCTGTTAATTTAACTTTTTTTAGATGATATTATTATTGAGTAAAAACTATATTTATTTCTCATAAATTGAAAATCTTAGTAAAAATCCTCAAACACCAATATTTTGAAAAGAATTTTTTCAAGTGTATAAATGTGTTCATTTTCTATATACAATCAAACATACATGACATTATCAGAAAATAAAAATTATAAGTATGATAAATTTACAGCTAAAAATATTTAAAATTCAATGAAACATTAGATTACAGAGAATATTTTCTTAAACCTTTAAGACTACTGAGTACATAAAAATTATATATTGAAGAGGCTCACATTAATTCAATTACTTTTTCAATCTGTCATCAAGCTGTCAAACCCACCAACACCTTAAATAAACAACTACTGTCAGTTTAAAAAATGCATTTCTGCAGTATTTTAAAGTATTTGTTTCAAATCAGATTAATTTATACCTTAAATCAGCTAATATTCCTCAAATAAAGTTTCAGAAAAGTATATTTTATTTTTGGAAGATCTTTTAAATAAAAAATGATATTTCAATAAAAGATGACTAAAAAAAAAAAAAAAAAAAAAAAAAAAAAAATGGGCACTAATCAGCTATTAAAAAAATTCTTCCAGTCAATTTAAATTAGTTTTAAAAATTCTTTTTTTATGGGGGAGGAGAGTACCAATTTAAATGTCATCATTTGTGTAAATTATCTCTATACCCTTAACTACTGAAAGACTAAACTTCATTAAAAATACTAAATCAGCAAGTATTTTATGAAGAAAGTATTTTATTGAATTCTAATCAGAAATTTAATAATCCAAATATTTTTTTTCACTCAAAATGCCATTAATTCTCAAATGTGAGATCATAATACTCTAAATGTCAAAAACTAATAGAAATATATCTTCTTTCAATTTATTCATAACGGTATAACATTGAGGCAAATTATAATTGTTAATCCTATTAGAAAACGCAATCAATGATCATATAAAAATAAAAGAAAGAGAAAAATTGATGCCTGAGGCAATATAAACAGGTGAAAAGAGAAAGAAAGATAAAAAATAAGTAAATAAACAATTAGTGAATGTCAAATTGTGAGAGGAGGAATAGGAAAAGATGATATTCAAGGATTGAAGGGGAAAAAATGCATTTTGATTTTTAAATGTCTATTCCATATAACATGTACTGTTATTTACTTCTGGAAATTTTTAGAATATATAAATTCAAATGTTATCCTACAGTATTATCACTTTTCTCATAAAACAATTATTTTCAATAAAAAATATTTCATCTCTGTATACTTTGAAATAAATGGAGTAAAATACTTTTCATTACATAGAGTATGAGTTTATGTAAAAACAAAAAAATAATAAAAACAGTGCCTACCTATTTTAAACTAATGATATGTACTTGCATGCTGTTTTTAAATTAAAAATCTAAAATTTTAAATTGTATTAACATGTTTCTTTGCATCAATTTATCTATTTTGATTTAAAGTCTACTAGAACTGCAAAGAAAAACCAATCTCAACTTGTAGTTTCTACTCATGACAAAAATCATTATCATCATCAACAAGGTTTGAGGTACTTTTCATCAGATATTTTATACAAAAAAGATGTATATAAGTGTCAGTATCAATGTACACTTCACTGAATTAGAAGCTGCTATAATGGCCTGATCATTATAAAGGTAATTTTATACTAAACAATGTCTGGACAAATAAATGAATATGTAAAAACCCAGAAAGACATGCACTTATTTTAAATCTCCTAAAGCTAAATGTCATGTTTTTCTGCACTCTACACCTATGAAATTACATTTATAATTTGCAAATGTAAAAAATTAGGATTCATTAAATATAAATAATACTACAAAATTAACGAAACAGACTTACAATTACATTTGAACTTTAGTTTCTTTTACTAACATTTGACCCTTTCAATTGCTTCTGAAAAAATGTTAACAGTCTCAGTCATAAATAGTGCCCTGCACTCATACAATTTAAATTGTTAAAAACATATTTAAACAAATTTATTTTTAAAAAGGGCCATGGTTATGCATAAGTTACAACATATATAGCATGAGTCAATCATTCATTGATTATATGAAAGAAGAAGGAAAATATTGAAACTCTTGAGTATAATAATCACAAGAAGCAAATCAACATTTAGAAAACAATGCATGATGATAAAAATGATGATAGATCAGAGATAAATTAGTATATGCTTGACATGATTCTATAAAATCAAAAATATTAATACAACAGAAAATGCCAGAAAATCAGAGTTGTAACTGGCCATATTGAGAGAATGGATCTGAACTCATCAAGACTGGTTACAATAAAGTTTTAACAGGTTTTTATTAATAAAACTGATACCATTAGCATCTAGATGTTTAAAAATATCAAATGAATGTCATCAGTAATTATATATGCATTGATACAGATTCCAAAGAAAATTGTTGCCTATAAACAAATGTACACTGTTCAAATTTAGAATGTGATCACAAACTGCTTTAATTTAATCACCACAGAGAACCTTTTCTTCATACCATCAGGATGGCTGATGCTAAACTCCAAAAGAGCAGCTCTACAACTTCTTAGTCTCAAATTTTCCATTGACAGGAAAGTGAGCAACTATATTGAGTCAATACGTTCTAGTGACATTGTCGCCTTGCTTAGAGTAAAGCAATTAAGAAAGTGTATGTGTGTGTGTGTATATATATATATATATATATATATATATATATATAATTCAGGAATAAATTAAAAATAAAAAGTAACTTAAAAAACTGTTCTACTCTGATACAAGTGATTACTTTGTAATTGGTTCAAGTTTTATGGAAAATTGGTTGACAATAACTTAATATTAACAAAACCTTAACCATGTCATCATTAAAATTTTATTGTATAGTGAGTTTCCAGGGTGCCTTCAAGCAATACAGTTATATTCTTTAGCCTTCTAAATATTTTCAGTTACTTTACCAAGTCAATAGTTTTGATCTTCCTTTATTTACATTTTCAACACATTGTAAATTTCTAGATCTAAAAGCAAATTTTACCATTAAATTAAGAATACTAGTTTCTTTCTTTTTAAGTTTTTTATCTACCTAAATTTTATTTATTAAATAATCTAAATTTATATTTTACAAATAGTATTTCAGTTCAATGTCTTCAAGGTTATTTCTGTAAATTTCAATTTTTTTTTTTTTTGTAACTACCACCATCGTTGGGTAAATTTATAAAATTCTATGCAATTATATAAAATCTGAAAATAATGCAATCTTAGTTATTGTCTTCATATAATTCTTGTAGAATATCTTGAATATTTTTACAAAAGAAATCTCATATACAAATTTTAAGTGTCATTAAATAGTTACAACTAGCTTTGTGACAAGATGAAGTACTTTAATAATTGCATTCAATTAAACATGAGGAAGGTAACTGATCTTTAAACAAGTTGGAACATTATTATTATCAGCTGACATTATTTCATAGACATTAAAAATACTTTATGACCTAGAAACTTAACTGTAGATCAGAAAATGAATTTGTTTTACTATTCAAATTTTTTAATAATTAATACTCAACTAATCTTTCCTACCTGTCATCAAAGATTAGAATAAAAACATTTTTTTAAATTTGGTGTATGAGTGTGAACAACAATATGAAAAATAATTTCTGGATCTGGCACTGGAGGTGAGAGGCTGTACACCTTAATATTATGGATACATCAGAAATCAACATTTTGAAAAGGTGTTTAAAAAATGAAAAAATAGAATAAAAATAAAATAAATTATTTCCAAATATTTTAAACTTCAAAGATGTTCCTAACTCAAATTATGTGAAAGTATTAATACCAAAAACAAAAAGTGTGATAAACAAAAGGCCAAGAACATTTGAGGTTTTATTGCTACTAATAAAATAAACAAAGATTATTATAAAAGACAAGATTATTAAAAGAGAAAAAAACAACGGAGATAATGATATAGAAACTAAAATAATGATTACTTGTAATAAAAGATAAAAATAACAGAAGCTGAATTTGTTGCTATGATACGATAACTTAAGTGATGAATTAATTTTGTAAATATTGAACAGTTTATATAAACGGAATAAAGCAACAGGAGACAACACTTAAAACACTTCTTCAAGGATCGTCAAATAAATTTGCAGCAAGAACCAAGACAGAAAAGCCTTGACGCAATGCCGACACCACAAACTTTTATAGTAAAGCTCTTTTCTGATTGGTTGATGCTATACAAGCATACTGGTCATCATGATCCAGGACAAAATCATGGCTGCCTGTGAATTATACCAATTTTATTGATTATCATCATGCAAGCTGGTTGATCTGGTACACAAGAGGGCAACATAAAACATCTAAGAAAGGAATAAAAATGTCCTGACGACATAATCAGTGTATTGATTTTTTTTTTTTAACTAATACAAGAAAATTCATATTAAAGTAAGCTCTGGTTTTTATAAACTTTTAAGACTAAGTATTATGAGAAATTAATATCAAATGTAGAAGCTATTTCTATGTTACAAAGGAGTTTATAAAAAAGTTCTTATAATATACAAAAATATCTACATAAATTTAGAACTGGCCAGATGTCAATATTCCTATATTTATTCAAGTTTTAGAAAGAAAACTGAAAGAATTATTATACAAGTTAGTTGAGGAAAAAAGATATATTGTAAAAAGACAAAGCGCACTGTGCTGAGCAAAAGGGGCAACTCGAGCTGTGAGTTACACAATGGAGATGTTAAAATTAAACAGGTGCAGAAATTCAACTAACAGAAATACAGAGGCACATAGGAATAATAAAATAAACTTTTCAGAAACTCAGTAAAGTACTAAGGAATCAAAAAATAAGATTAGGAACAAAGAAAAGAGTCCTGGACTAACAATGTAATGTTTCATTTCCAACATGACAGTGAAAGCTGAACAGTTTTATCACAAATGGAAAAAAGATTTGAAGCAACCAAGATTCATGTTGGACGCAGTATACAAAAGTTACAAATATAATAAGAACTTGAATGAAAATACTGATTACGAGAAAGAGACAATTGAAAGTTTTGGGATACATAATGAGAAAAGAAGGTTCTGAGAATTGAACACTCACATGATATATCAAAAGCAATAGAAGCAGAAAAAAAAGCAGTAAGTAAAATATCTGGAAAATTTATATAAATGAATGGAGGAATAAAAATTATTGCTGAGAGCAACAAAAAACAGGAAGTTGTGGAGAGATATGATTACCAATGTTCCAATGAGCCATGCCATAAAAACAAGAACTATTCTAGCCTAAACCATTCCTACTGCATAAGCTTCACATTTTCCCAATGTTTTGTGTAGTACTTTGAATAAAAAAATAGTGTTTTTTTTTGTTTGTTTATTTGTGTTTTTGTTACTTTACCTCAAGTCAAGTTACAAAAAGTCATACACTTTCTCCATTACAAATGAAAGTTCATCCATCTTCAATATTATAAATTTTAAGATGGTTTCAATTACTAGGAAGAAATTAACCTTGTTTAACTTAATACATGTGTTGGCTGTTGAGTATTATTCAAATGATTTTGGAAGTATGACATTATCATTTTTAAATTATCATTTTAATTTTCTTTCATTATTTCAGTAACCTAAAGTCAAACAAAATTTTCTCTACTTTCATTCACAAAATTTTGTGCTACTTCAGAGTACAATTAACTTGTTAAAGCTTAACAGAATGTTATTAAGTTGTTAGAAAGTACATATTTTTATACTGTATTAGTGAAATTGTTTTTCTTTCAGGGCTGAAAAGTGTATCATTTCTATCTGGTCATAATCTATATAGCACCAGTTCTCATCTTTCAAGTAATTTTTTTTTTTATGCTCATTTTTTCCTATTAGGCATAAAAGCAAAGATGAATGCAATTTTTATGTCATTATGCTCTGTAAACTATTGTATAGCTTAACCCACTCACAAAATCAACAGTTAACGGGGGGGGGGGGGGGGGGTTTAAGCTTCAGAACAGACCATAAATCATTAGCCCCCAGCACCCCATCTCTTTATGATCAGTAACTTCTTGCAGCAATTTGCTTGTTCATTTAAAGTGGCAGTATACTAATTGTTCATATAAAGTGGTTTCTATATGATAATCAGAAAGGTAACTTTCAGAAAGGCAAATTTGTTCCCTTCAAATCATTCCCAAAGTCAAATCTTTACCTACAAAAATCCTAACCCTGATCATTTGATAATATGGTAATGGATTATCCATTATAGACTCTTACAACTTCAGACTCTAGTCCTATTGTCATGTTTCTGAACTGATACAAAAATTAGACATTTTAGCCAGTGGTGGAGAGAAAATGGTCTAATATAATGTACTAGCAGTATAGCCCAGCGTTGCTCGGGTGTAATGAAAGCTTTAAAACTAATCCATGGTCCTGGAGCTCAGACTCTTTGGACGTTGGCACGAAAGACTAAAAAGCAATAGTTGTTTCCACTTAAAGCGAAACCATAGACTGAAAGAAAAATGAATGGATGTAAGTCAAATGTTGATTTCTGCACTATTGTAAGAACTGCAACCTTGAAAATTCTGAATATCGTTTCTTATGTCTTTGTCTAGGAGTGTATCAAATTTGATTAAAATCGGACCACTCCTTCTATAACATGATTTTTTCGATTATCGATATTTATCGGGGGTACCTCAACACAAAACCTAGCTAAGAACACTCGCAGACACTTATAGTACAACTGTGTAAATTTTCAAGAAAATTGGTTCAGCTGTTTCGGAGTCTATAGGTAACAGACACACACACACACAGAGACTAAGTTCCATTTATAAATAAGTTTAGATAATGTAAGACCACTCACAATTCACAAACCACTCAGTAAAATCTAATCAGCTGATAAGCTGAGTTTTTCTAAATTTCATTTGTTTTAGCTTTGAATTATGAATTTCTTATATTTTTATCTACAGCCTTCAAAATGTGTTTATTTTTTTTTTAATATAAAGTTTTTGTTACAAAATATAACAAATAAAAATCAGCCCTTTTTCTTATCGCTACATCTTTTTCCAGTGCATCCACTACAATAGGTTATATGTATACTGTAAAATACACTGTAATATATAATAGTGCATTTTATGCATATGCCTTGAAAGAGAAGCTAGAAAGAAGTACTAGTGAAATTAATGATTTAAAGAATACAATAGATTTCCCCAGACCATCTCTTTAAAATGGCTAACAAAATAAATAAATCAATAAAATCCAAGCTTAAAATTTAAAGATTGAAATTATTTTATATTTCCTTTCTCTGCAAAACTATTTCAATCCTTGAGTAAAAATACAAGTGGAGACTTATGGGCAAGAAACAATCATTAGTAAAAGTTTATTAAGTATAAAAAAAATAAATGTAACATGAATTTGTTTTATTAATTGAATGAATAGAAAGCGTTGAAATTCTCTAGAAATAAGCACACTGATGATTAATGTTTTCTTATGCAAAACCTAATAGATTTTGTTTATAACAAAAACATTTGTTTTAGTATAAATAATTTAATTTTTATTGTTTGAATGAAAAGTATTCGTACATTCAATTAAAAAAAATAAATTTAATTAAAATTCAGTGAAGTAGGATACCTATTGAGTATATTAATATATTTCTGATATTTAAACCAATTAAACTCACCTTTATTCAATTTTATATTATCCTGCTTGATACTGAATTTAAATTACTTTTAATATTAAACACATTTATAAAAAAAGATTAGTATAGATGTATGACAAAAATGTAACAAGCTAAAATGACCATTGCAGACAATTAATAAACCAATACCACAATGAAATATAACTTTGTTCATGAACATGCAAATTAAACATGCCTAATTAAAAGTAAGTGATAAAATATTGGAAACTATCTAAATTCATACTTTGTCTTTATTAATTTGATGATTATATTTTACTTCTGAGTAGTTCACCAAGTTTACAAAATTAAAAAATTATTTGATAAATTATTTCAGAAAATTTGGATCTCAAAGAAATTCATTTTGCCTTATTGGTAAAAATGAAAAAATAAATAATTCAGTGCCCATTGATGCATGTCGGTACACAACTCCAGTCCTCTCAGTGCAAAAGGAGTTTTCAAATTTGTTAGAAAATATTATTAATGTTAAATCTTAAACAGAAATATAAGGTATCTGATAATTCTTGGCTATTTATCTGGTAGATAAAATTTACTAAAGTCAAAATTTGTCCAATAAGCTTTTAAGATTTGAAAAAGAAATCACTCGACCAACGGTCAAAAGTGAGGGAAAATTTACTCGTTTCAAGACCATTTTACTCGACCAACTCCATTTTCTTAATAGTCCCCTTATGTAAACATAGTGTGAATTGCTGATAGAAAACAAAAAATGAAATTTTAATTAAAATTTCGAACATGTTAGAAAGGATTAAAATTTAAAAAAATAATAACAAAATTTGATCTTTCCTCTTAATAATAGCATAAACATTTTGATGATAAAACTGTCTTCATTAAGCCCTTTTAACATCATGATATGCTGTTTTTTTTTCTTTTTGGCACTAGAGTGGAGGTATCTAAGATTGTAGTTTCTTTCTTCTGTTTGATTACAACCTCCATCTCATAGATGATAAAAAAAATAAATCTGATTTTCTCAACGATTTTCTACAAAAAAAATTACTTGTATAAATTTGTTTTTGGGTGCATGGTTGGAAAAAGTATGCATATTTTTTTCTTTCTTTCAAATGCTCATTTTTACTTTTTGTAAGCAGGGAGGAAATATAGGATAATAATGTGACAGAGACATTTTGGCTTCACTCTGGAAGCATTAATTAAACAAATGTTTACACTGACCAGGACTATAAAAGCCAAGATTTTAATAATGTTATTGTAGGTCATTCTAAGTAACTTGTGAATCATCAATGGCATACTTTTGGGTTGTAAAAGGAATCAGATTTCCTTTTATTATATTTCAAGGGACACATTTCATTTTGAAATCAACTGTGTAAAGCAATAAATTTTAATCGCCCAATTAACTTTTTAATCAACTGAGTCAATCAGATGAGTGAAATCTCAAAGGCTGTGCTAAAGTAAAAACAATAATTTAACAAATACTCACTTATCTATTCATAAATGCATATAGTAAATCTGATACTTTACACAATATCTAAGATCCATTTAAAAAGATATTACAGCAACTTACCAGCAAAGCTTTAATGTACAAGGATGTGAAGCTTAAGATAAAAGCATGCTTACTGGTAAGTCATTGTAATATTTTTTTTCATACAATCTTTGATTGCTGTCTTTATGCAATGACCACTTTAATTATTTTTGAAAATCTTTGAGGATCTATGTACATCTTTCAGATGTCAGTTGTAAAGAAAAAAAATCCATAAAATTAAGAAATAAATACTAACTACTAAAACCAATTTACCAAGACTGAAAAGGTGAAATAAAGTGTAAAATAAAAAAAAAAAGAAAAAAGTTCATGAAAGGAAAAATAAAAAAAAAGATTTTAGAAGCTAAAAATGACATCAGTAGATCTAATCCCTGTTTGAAAAAGCAAACTTATTCTGGCACTATTTTTCACTTGTATAAACTGATATGTTATAGAATCAAGTGCACCCCCACTTTTTAAAACTTGGGGTAATACACAAAGACAGAATTCCCAATATTCAAGAAAAGAACAGAAGGTTGGGGAACAACAGTGAATGTAATTGTATAATCAGAAAACACCCACTCCTCTCTCTACAGCATCATAATTCACATTTTCTTTTCTCTGTAGAATTCAACACAGGGATACAATCAAAATACTAAACCAGAAATAAATTTAAGTCACATAAAGTTTCTTGTAATTTAGTTAATGGATAGAGAATTCTATTTCTAGTTAAAACAGATTATGACATGAGGAAAATGCTTGTATAGGAAGAAGAAAATACCTTGTTTGATTTTAAACATTGATGAATTTATGTATAATTTTTTTAATAATCATATGAGATCCTGCAAAAATTTTTAAAAAAAGATAAAGATCTTATTCAAATAATAATACAAATAAAAATATTAATATATCTATGCACACACAGACTTAAAAATAGTTCTCGTCCCACCCAAAATAAGAAAACCTTAAAAAATATATCTGAAAGAACTCTTGGGTCAAGAAGTTTTCAGCATTTAAATATTTATAAAATTTTCACTTAAAAAGATGAGCAAAAAATTACCACTATAAATTCAATTGGTATAAAACACATTTTAATAAAATAGTTCCAATATATGTCAAACCAAAAATTTCTTCTAACAAAAATTTCTTTATACTAATCCTGACTAACAGTGACTTTTTAAAAAGTAGTTTCCTATTTAATTAGCATTAAATATAAAAGTATTTTAAAAAAATGTGATTCATTTTTTTTAAATAATGTCTTATCATAGATGATCATGACTTTAGATTTCTTTTCTTATTATCTGAAAATGCTATGACTTCCAGAGGAAGGCAGTAGAATGGATTCCTGCTACCTTCTTCAAGGATTTGACACTTGAGTTTTTTTTACCAAGACTGGCTTCCACCATGCTATTTTAGCCCATAACAGGAGGTGAAAAGAAATGGATTCATGCCTTTCCCAAAGACATTAATGCAAACAAATACAATAGATGATAGAATTTCAACTTTTGCACATCAATTTCACATGTCATACTGATAACTTATGCTACCCACACATCCTTATATGTTTATATAGATGTTACGAATTTATAAAACATATATACATTTTGGGAAAGCATCAGAATAATACTATATTTCTATATACCTTAAAATGGAATTGCTCACTCAATCTTATATAATTGACAACTGTACCTGCCAAGTGACAAAAGATGCAAAGTAAAATATGGTGTAAAGCAAGATGAGCTGTATGTTTCATATTATAATGTAGTTTATGTTTACTGTCATGATTAATTCATTGTTTACAGCTATTTTGATTCAATATTATAATATTCATGGGAAGTTACCTGCAGATAATAGTGAGGTGATACAACCTGTTACTAGATACAAATTCAGGACACTAGAGTAGAGCCTCTTCATTGAATCAAGTGTTAGTTTGGAAAACAATGTAACAGAATAGAAATGAAATTTGAGAAAATAAAAACATTTTTACATGAAAGATATTGAAAACTTCTTGACCCAAGATTTCTTTTCAGATATATTTTTTAAGGTTTTCTTATTTTGGGTGGGCCGAGAACATTTCAGCCTGTCATCATAGTCAACACTAATTCTTAGATTTTAAATCCTTGCTTTAAAATATCATTTTCAGAAATTCAAATTTAGGACACAAATTTACAATTCTCTTTAAAATATTAAAAACAGATATTAATATAAAAAATGTCTCATTATACACACAAATACACACATATACATATATATTTATAAAAAACAAAAGGAATACTTTTCTTTACCAAAACCTCCTCACTTGAGAAACTTTATCAAGCTGTCTTATTCATATTGTCTTTAAAGATATATTTTATTTTTTACTAGTGCATACACATACACAAAATATATATAAATAAATGCAAGCACTAGCTGAATATTTGCTACTATTGCTTATCCTCAAAGAACCTTAACAATTTCACTTTGAATTGAGAGTGAGCATGTGTTATAAAGTAATCTACTAGAGTTTATTTACCCAAAACAAACTATAAAAAAAACTTTAATTCAGGTGCTGATTTAATTCAAATTTTCAAACCATTTTCAAGGCCTTTCTCTCTTACATAAAAGCTGATTGGTCATTGATTTTATTTTCATTCAAATTAACTCTTTATTTCATCCACTGGGGTAGATTTTAGTTCAGTGTTACATGCTCCTTCAAAATATCTGAATATCAGTTATCTCTCCTTAACTCAATTTTTAAAGTTTTTGTTTACCTCTGCTGTAGCTAGGTATTGAACTCACAACACTGAGTCAAGTCACTGGATTCAACCAAAGCTTTTATCAATTGGGCAATGTGTCAGAACAATCTGTCCCGGTGAATGATATAAAGAGTTCAGTTCAAAATTACAATCACCTGAATTAGGCTGGAGTGTACAATGGTTGAAACATCGTAAATATGGCAACAAAGATGAGGTCAACAGTCCGAAAAATTTAAATAGTGTAAATAATTACAATACCTAATTTCAGAAATATAGACAAATACAGGTTTGATTTCATGATATATACAAAAATAAAATTTCCACACAATTTCAGTTCTATGTGCATTTATAGTAATAAAAATCTTCTATAATTTAGCTCTCTAATCAATTGCTTGTGATCATTTTAGCTCTCCATTTTTTGTGTGTCTTTCCTATCCTGAAAGCAAAGAACATGCACACCACCAGTTGACTTGCTGGATGTTGAGTTTTGAAAAAAGAAATGCCTGTGTAAGTGTATAGGTTCAAATAAATGGTATACAAACTTTCCTTGGATGATACCGAGCCAGAAAGTCTAATTCAAAAACAAAACATATGAACACACACACACACACCACTTTGATATTAAAGTCAATTCTCTCATAAGTATACCCCAGGAAACAAATTCATCTATATTCTACATTTATATAAGGTGGTGCTGAAAAGAATGGTTAACTAAGAATTCTAATACGGGGGGGGGGGGGGGGGGTTATAGTATCCCCATTATATTAAAGGTTATTGTAGCCCTAAGCTACTCACCTCAAAGCTCTGATGTTTACATCATGTGACCATGACTCAGCAAAACAAAAACAAGGCACATAATGACTGTGACTTACATGCAGGTGTATAAAAACAGCAGTCTAAAATCAAATTTCTCCAGTAACTGGCCTGCTATGGGCAAGGGAGGACGGGTAATTTGAAGACATTCCTGCAACCTGATTGATGTTAACATTTCCAGCTACTACTACCACCCTGCTTAATGTCTTCAACCACTACCACAAGACAAAAGCAACAGTTCTTTTTAGGACAACACTTCTCGGATTACTATAACCAACCTTTTCATGGCATGAAAGTCTATCTTACCACAATATGCACCAGCTCAATGCAGCAACTCAATGACTTCTAATGTAGAGCCCAGTTTGACTCAGCAACAACCCAGTGACTTTCAGCATAATTAGCAGTTCAGTTCTTGATCTCCAATGTAGCAACCTTATTGCAACTTTGAACCAATCAACCATCAACTACTAACATTGTTTACACATCCATCACTGGCTTGACCCATACTTCGTCAGTTAGTGCAGTCTATCCCACCTGATTGTAGCAACACCCGATGAACCAATGTAATCAGCCAAATGCAGCAATGTCTAACAACTCAGACCTCATTTCCTGGCCTACAAATCGCTAGACAAACACACCGATCAACTCAAGCCTGTGAGCAGTGAATACTGCTCAATCAACAACGGTTTCACACTTACCTGAGAGATTGTTTGAGTTGTAACATAATAAAAGTTGTCAGACTTTGACAATTTTATCACCCAACATTTTGCTTTTGTTATCCTTGCCTTTCCTGTGTCATTTCACTTTTTCTTAAAAGTCTGTCGAGTCGGTTACTCATAACCGGCCCTGTGACAAAGTCAAACGGAAGTTAATTTCTTTAGAATGTGCATTTAACAAAATTTAAATACAAATTAAGTAAAAATAAAATCCATTAGTTTTTGTATTGATGATTATATTGAATAAAAAATTGATATCACAGAATTTATCTTCAATCTTCTGTGATAAATTATTTCAAATTCTTAGTTAATTATATAATTTCTTATTTTTGAAAACAAGACTTGTAAGAAACCAAATTATCTAAGTAGTTAAGATGAACCTGCTAAAACAGTATATCTGAATATTTGTTTATTATACAAATATTTAGTTAGAAATATTTAAAAATATAATTTTATCATCTGTACAAGTTAATTGTAAATACATTTTTTTATTCTATTTATTATAACCAAACTGACAGAAAGATTAATAAAAAAGCTAAAACAAAAAGGAGTGTAAAGGAATAAGACAGAAAATATGAAAATTTATGAAAATGAGAAAAACAAGGTTGATGAGAGCCTCCATACTAAGTCTATAATTAAAAGAACAATATTCAATTCTACTGATATAATCAATAGAAAATATTATTACTCAAGCAAATATACCACTTCCCCCAAAAAATCAATGTTGAACAGCAAGAACAATGTTCATAAGTTGTCTTTAGGACAAACAATGAGCAGAAACTATTACTGCAGCAACAATGACTCACCCAATGGTTAATGGATGATTTGTAGACATAGTTTGCAATGGCAAACAAACAGGTATTGACTCTCTTAACATGTGAAGAAAAACCAGATTTTTTTAAAAGGAATATTCTGAAATTAAAATGCACATATGTAACAGAAATAGGTCAACCCAGTAAGAGACTTAGAGTCAGTTGCATGTGGTGCTGTAAGTCCCATAAGTTACGTCCTCTTCCATAATGGGCTGTTGAGAGATGACATTGGCACTGACAATTTGCATATGAACAATACTGAACACTGACAATTTGCATATGAACAATACTGGGCAAGTATTAGCCAATAGTTAGTATGGATCTTGGACTGGGAGAGCAAATATAACACCAGTTTTTTTCTCAGTCAAGGAGAGTGCTTTTAACATGTAGAAAACCAAACAAGGTGAACACAAAATACAAGGAAAATCTAGTATAAACGTGTTTATTTAGTAGATCCTTTTTATAAGTTATCTGATAATTCAAGCAAAGGTGGTCTCTTGAGACAAAACTAACTGACAGGTTTATAAGTAATCATAATTACATCAAATAACTCCAGATGATGAAACCTCAAAGTCACTGTTAGATGAATTGAAGTTTTTACTTCTCTCTATCATACTAAATATTTATTATACTATCAGTTAAAAGAAATTAGAAATAGCCAATGTGTAGCTCCTCGTTTTCTCTAAATAATGGGATTTACATGATGTGGTATAGAATCTACAAGGCAGACTCCAGGGATGTTAATTGTTTTTCAATGTAAGTTCAAAGAATTGTCTAAGGTCTACAGTCAGTCAGTTAAGTGCCATAAGTGATACATGCTTGGGCGATCATGTCTCGAAAGAGACATGACTGACTGGGCAGAAGATTATCCCGCAGTAGGTTGCCATTGCTTTCTGCGGTAGACTGGTTGCCGACCAAGGCTATAGAACCCAATCTGTCCTGTTATTTAACCCATAACTGGAAGGAATGGATTAATACCTTTCCCACGGGTATTTGCACGTAAGTGAATAAAATGAATTCAGCTGGAATTCGAACTAAGGTCTACAATATACCCCATAAATGCTCAACAAGTTTAAACCTGAAGCAATCCAAGTGTTGCTGGAACCAGTTTCATTTCACTCACATATAATTGAATAGGAGTGCATTAACTTAAGTAGCAATTTAGGAATATTTATACAAGCTTCATAACACAGATGATTGTAGAACTTTTTCTTTGCCAACATTTAAAATATTTATTTTGCATAAATCTTTCATGGAGTTTATGTTAATTTATACAATAACTTAGGTACAATTACTAATTAACAAGTTTCTCTTAAAATACTGCTAATTAACTACACTAATTTTTACTGAATAATTAAGTTTATCTTAGATTAGATTTTCATTTAATCAGTGATATGTTATGGAAGAAAATATGCTATTATTTTAACAGATTTAAAGAGAAGTTCAGTTATTTGGCTCAGTTAATCTGAATGAAAATATTGTTGATACTTCTGTACATTTACATTATCTTTTCTAACAATTCTCCTTAATTTGTTTTAAATTCAAATCATACACTTTTCTTGACTTACTGAACAGACTAAATCATTAAAATAATTATACTCCATTTCACAAATAACCACTAAAATCAAAATGAAAAGAGGAAAGAATACAGATATACAAGAATGTCAGATATAATCCACTGAAAATGTATGTGATCAGGTCATGTGTAGCATTTTTGTTGAGTGCATATAAAGAGGATAGTTGGTTATCCAGATGTGGCAATTCAGGAGAGTCAGTGAATATCAGTAATCAACAAGAGAAGGCAGAACAAGGCAATCCTAAATTGGTATCAATATCAGAAATTTAAGTCTGATCTTGGATTCTGCCAGTTGAAAAAAAGCAAACTCATCAATCATTCAATTTGTCATTTTCAATCTTACCAAAATCCTAAAAGTGAACTCTATAATCAAAATAAAGAACTATTCAAGTTGTATCTTGGTGGCTATGCGACTCAGACAACAATATAGATAAAAAAAATAAAATAAATAATTTCTTAGATTAATACTTTAAAAATTACAAAGAGGTAGTTTATGATGTTTCAATAAGTACTGTAGGGAATACCATATATATATATATATATATATATATATATATATATATATAATTAAATTTGTTTTTTATTTAAAATTAATTTAATTTACATTGCAACATAGAAATTTCTATGTTTCGAGATTTTACCTTGTCATCAAGCAATGTTGAATAATTGTGGTAAAAATGATTTACATTTGAATATAGAAAACAATACATTTGCTATTTAAAGAGTTAAATATGGAGGAAAAAAACAGAAAAACATCTTATGTGCACACTTAATTTAAACAGAATGAAGTTCAACTTCTAAATTTAAAAATATTTGTTATATATTGGGGGATATGAGGTTTTTTTCTTTCATGCTTAGTGGGAAAGTGTCATATTCTTCAGCTAGAATCTAGACTGATTTTTTTTGGTATAACATATACATTATTGCTACAAGGTTATTGTCTTAAGATTTCTATATATCCCAGCCATTTAAAAAAAAAAAAAAAAAAAAAAAAAGAAAAAGAAAACATTTTTTTTTTATTTTTGATCTGACTTAAATTCAGAGTGAATTTTTTTATCAATTTTTCATATACTCTTACCTTGCATAAATTTTCATATCTATTAAATTAATATTATGTCATAATACAAAACAAGTACCAGATATATGAAAGTTAATTAATATTCTTTTATGAAGAATTATTAACCATATTCTAAGAGGAACATTTTGCAATGCTTACATATGACATTAATTTCATTATGTTTATTTAATAAAGTTTTATTTTTAAGAAATTTAATAATACATATGTTTATATGAAAAACTAAGGGGCATGAGTTGTTTAAAGACTTAAATATTCTAGGTTTTTTTTAAGGAGTTTCCTTTTTATTGTGAGAGTTTTATTGGTTTCTTTTAGATACCAAAAAAAATTTGATAAGGATGTTCTATTCCAGTACTTATTAAATAAAGAAGTGTGTTGATAAATTCTTTACTTTGACAAATTCTTAGTACTTTCAATAGAAATCTTTATATTACTAGAATTTTCCATAGAAGAAATAGTAGATTGATAAACAATAGATTCTGTAAGACATTTATTTTTCAATTGACACTTTATAGGTTTCTGTAATTATATTTATTATTGTCTAAATTATTGATTTTAGTTTTTTGATGTTTTTTAATTTCATTTAGGTTTAAATTTTTATTTAAAATATGTTATTTTATATATATATATATATATATATGATGGACTCTCCCGTCGATCATGACGTATGAGGTCTAGACAACCGTTTAATTTGATGTAGCATGCCCGCACTTACTCAATCGTAAATGGCATTTGAGTCCTGCAAGAGATTTACAAACAAGTCCACAATGTAGGCAAGAAGGGAGATTGCACGAATGATCGGCTGGGACACTTGCAGATGCTTTGGTTCTCTCACGTCTTACGCGCAGTTGGTCAATCTCAGTCTCAGAGAACTGCTTAATGCCCCTCTGGCAGGCAGATCTCTATTCAATTCATTGAGAGGCAATTCATTCAAAATCACGGTGAGGAATATTTGTACATGTCAAATTCATTTTCAGCTTATCCTTAAAGCAAAGCAGAGGTCTACCCACATTCTGCCATCCACTGCTAAGCTCGCCGTACAACACTTTCTTTGGTATCCGGTCATCTCCCATACGTAAGACATGTCCTGCCCAACGCAACTGTGATTGCATAAAAAAGCTCTCAATTCCACTAATACTGCAGCGCGTGAATAGGTCCGCATTAGTCATCCGATTGTTTAGGGTGAAACCACAAATTGTTCTAAGGCAATTTTTGTGGAAGACATCAAGCTTCTGGGTGTGATTATGATAGACTATCCATGATTCCGATCCATAAAGCAGCGTAGTTAGCACAACTGCTTTATACACAAGTACTTTAGTCCTTGGGCTAATCCCCCTATCATCCCACAACCGATGGCGCAGTTTCCCAAAAGCACTAGTTGCTTTCGCAATTTGATTAATGATTTCATCATCAAGAGAAGCATTCCAATTAACCTTACTTCCAAGATAGGTAAAGTTTTTCACATATTTCAGATCTTTACCATCTACTTGGATTGGTATATCGGGAAAGCTGTATACTGGTGGCTGCTGCTTCACACCCAGAACTTGTTTTGGTGTGGGGTGAGGTTGGTAAATCACCTCTGTTTTCTTGATGCAGTTGCGCTTCCTCTTGAGAGGTTGCACAAAGTGCAGCATCATCTGCAAACAAAAGATCCCTAATGATAGTCGAATGAGGGTCTTAGCTTTGAAACACTGCTGGTTAAAGAGACCACCACTTGTTCTGAATTTGAATTCTATGCCTGTACCAATATCAGCAAAAGCATACTTCAGCATAACTGAAAAGAACAAAGCAAACAGCACAGGTGCCATTACGCAACTCTGTTTAGTACCATTTGTTACATTGAAAGTATCTGAAGACTCCCCATTTGAAACAATAGATGTCTTCATTCCATCATGAAAAGACATGATTACATTCAGCATGTTGTCGGGTATTCCCAGCTTCTTCAAAACCTTCCAGAGAGCTGCATGGTTGACTGTGTCAAAGGCCTTTGTAAGGTCAATGAAAACCATATGCAGCTCCTTGTTCTTCTCTCGGACTTTCTCAGCAACCTGGCGGAGGGAAAAGATCATATTGACAGTACCTCGACCAGCACGGAAACTGCACTGAGATTCGGGGTAGATATCGTCAACAAGGTGTTTGATTATTCTGTTGAGAATAAGCCTTGCCAAGATCTTCCCTGCAATTGATAAAAGTGAGATGCCATGATGGTTGTCACAGATGTTCCTATTGCCCTTGTTTTTATACAGGTGTTGAATTAGTGCATCTTTGAAATCCTGAGGGACATTTCCAGTTAGCCAGATCTTCACAAAGAGACTATGCAGCTTCTTCACCAGTTTCTGACCACCGTACTTAAAAACCTCAGGAGGTAAGGTGTCTTTCCCAGATTTTTTGCCTGAAGAAATTTGCTTGATAGCAACAAAAACCTCATGTACCGCTGGAAGGAAAGAGAGTTCAGGAATTTCAGGTCGCTCAGTGATAGATGAAATTATTTCTTCGTCAGTTGTAGAAGCATTGTTTAGAACTGCTTCAAAATGATCCTTCCAGCGATTCAAAATATCCGCTCTGTCAGTCAGCAGTGTGCCATCACTTGCAAATATGGGAGAAGCACCAGATTCATGTGGCTCAAAAACTTTCTTAATACCTTCATAAAAGGCTTTTGAGTCCTTCCTATCAAATGCTTCTTGCACTGACTTGGCATGTGACGACCACCATGCCTCTTTCATCTGTCGTAGTGTTTTCTGAACCTTGCTTTTGCATGCATTGTACTCTTTCTTCTTTAATGTGGAGTTCTTAATCCCAATCCAGATTTTGTGAGCCTTGTGCATCTCGTTCATCAAATCCTATGCCTCAACATTTTGATCATCAAACCAGTCCTGATTTTTACGAATGGATAAGCCCAGAACTTCCAATGCAGATGTGTGAATTGTGTCACGTAATGATTTCCATGAAGATTCAATATTATCAGTTATTTCAACAGAATCTAATGAATGATGAAGGTGGGCCGACAGTGCCGCTTGTCGACCAGTGCTTTTTAATGGAAGGACATTAATTTGTTTGAGGACAGAGGAGCGTTTCATTTGTCTGTGTTGTAAATACAACGTTGTTTTACTTCGGAGCAATGCATGATCGGAAAGATAGCAACTTGTATGGAATGAACGAGTGATATGAAAGTCTTTAATGTCACGTCTTTTGGTGATGATGTAGTCAATCAAGTGCCAATCCCTTGAGTGAGGGTGCATCCATGTAGTCTTGGAGTTTTTCTGTTGGAATACCATGTTGGTAATACACAGATTAAACTCCCTACAAAGTGACAACAAAAGAAGACCATTATCATTCATACGACCAACACCATGATGACCCAAAACACCACCCCATGATGCACTATCCACACCCACATGAGCATTAAAATCACCCATTAATACAAGTATATCCTTGTGTCGCACATTCGCAACAATTTCCCTCAGTTGTTGGTAAAATTCATTTTTCTCTGGCTCTGGTCTGTCTAACGTGGGAGCATAACAACTAATTAATACGACACGGGTATTGCATTCTAGATTGAGGGTTAATGTCATTAGGTGATCCGAAAACCCCTTTGGAAGGGTTGGTAATGACTTAGCAAGGTTGGACTTGATAGCAAATCCTACTCCAGATTGACGAGGCTCTTCTGAGCCTTTGCCGCTCCAGAAAAAGGTATACCCGCTTTTCTCTTCAGTCAGTTGTGAGTTGCCAGCCAGGCACATTTCACTAATCCCAAACTTTTTCAGCTCAAGTGCAACAAGAGCTGTCTTACGTTCTGGCTGATTATCATTGTCAAGTAGAGTGCGGACATTCCAAGATCCAAAATGAAAGCTTTTGCTTCTTCTATTATTGGGACTGCGTGCTGGATACCTAGGCAGCTGTAGTACGCTGTCAAGGGTGGTTTTGAGCAAGAATTTGTTTAGGGCTCCTTTTATCGCCCCCTCCCCAGCATGGGGAAAGCAGGGCTGTCCTTAAATAGGGCTACTTTGTCACCGATGGAGGACATGAACTGCACAATTGCTCAGGTATTTGTGCAGAACGGCCATCACTCACCGGTCGCCACAGTGTAGAGATCCAGCTAGGAACTTCCAGTGATATCCTTCACCTGTTTCCGTTGCCTTCACCCTATCACCTGTGGACTTTTGTGTGTGCAGGACTTTTGAATAAACTTAAGTTGTCAAGAAACCCACACAAATGATTTGATTATATCCACACTTTTTAAATCCATTCATAAACTCAAGTCAGTGCAAAAAATTGCCACAGATTAAGCAAGAAAAGACCTCAGGTTTTACATCAGAGTTTCCTTCTCCTAGATACCTGTCTTAACAAAGACTAAGGATGGTATCTTGTCCAGTGGTATAAACACGCCCCCAGACACACCAACCTGGGAATTTCCATGTCCCGGCGCATATATATATATATATATTATAGTCCACATTTTGATAATTACTCATTCTACCTCTTTCAATCTTTGCTCCCTATCTTCTGGTATTACTATTTACAAACCATAGCTTAATTTTGTTACAAGTTTACAAATATAAAGCATGTGATAAGGATTGAACTCATTACTCAGTAGTAATAATCAACCAGATTAGTTTACTAACCATTACTCCATGGTGAAGTGTCTTTGCTTTCTGATATTTAAAGTAAATTATCATTAAACAGGTCACTTTTTTTTTTAATAAACACTAATGATTGAGCTATGAATTTATTTAAAATGATGTTTTTAAAACATTTTAAAACTCCACACACAACAAACACAAACCAATTTAACCAAAGATAAAGAGGCTAATAAAAATGAATCTATTAATAAACTATCCATCAATACAAAACAAAGCAACTTTTCAATAACTAGAACAAGTTGAAAACCTACTTAAAATACTGTTTTTGCTGAGATACGCAACTTCCCATTAATCAGATAGAATGAAATTAAGACCAACCAGGTTTATAATAATAAAATATAAGCTTACAGAGTTGTTAGTCTTGCTATATCAGTAATAAAATTGAAACTTTACTTAAAACTTATAAACTACAAGTGAATGTTTAACAAAATTTGTAATTTCAAGTTTTCACAATATCAACTTTTTAGCTTAAAATTAATTTAAAGCTGTTCTTCTGTAATATAGCATTTATTTAATAGAATTTTAGCTATATGTTAACAGTTTGCATTTAAATTTGGCAAGAGTGTATTCTGTAAATATTTATTAAAATTTGTTTATATTTTATATATGTTTATATTTTAAATTGTTTACTTAGTATAACTGCCTTTTATTGTGTCTACTTTGTATTTCATTTTAAAAAAGTACTAAATAAACAATTTATTTTTAAAATGACAATTACAATTCATCTTGCAAATTTTATGAAAAAAAGAATATAAATCAATTCTGTCTAATTTTGGAGCTAAAAATCATAGATATACAAAATAACCCAAAATATTACAGTTGCATTTATGATTCCAAAGGTATATTGAAAATTTAGAATATCATTTCTTTTTTATTCATTGAAGTTAATTAAGATTTTTCTAATAACACATGACTATTATATAGAAGCATACAAGCAATAAAACTGCATTCGTTCACTCCAAATTTGATAGAGTCAATGTCCAAATGATGATTTAAAAACAGTTTCAAAATACAGTTAGTAATATTCCAATACTTAAGAATCAAGGCATCCTGAATATGAAAATAAACTGCATCCAGTAGCAATGTCTCTGATTGGGAGGTTTAGAGGAGCATGGAACCACTTTTTAATTGCTGTTGTTTCCCAGGTTCACCCTAACCTGGGTTGGTAGCATCTGTTTGGGTCCCAGCTATGGGTAAATAACTCTCAAACTGGGGTCAGTACACTATGAAAGCATAAAAGTATATTTTTATAGTAAAAATATTGTTGATAATATTTTAAAAAATAAATATTATCAACAATACATTTGACTTGACAAAAACCCTCTTTATAAAAATATGTCAATGAAGCCTGATCTACAAACTGATTACAAAGAATACATATTCTATTCATAGAAAACTATTCTAAAAATTTTTTTGGCATTAAATAACCCATTGTGGATGAAAAGTTGCAAAACCAAATAAACCAAGCCAAACTAAGAAACAAGTAGTGATCAAAATTCAACATGCAACAAAATTTCTTGAAACTTAATGCCTTATTCTTCAAATATATCCAGATTATCCTGTCATTAACAAAATGTCTTAAAACTAAACTGGAATATACATTAAATTAAAATAAATAAATTTATCTAGTGTTAAAAAGTTACCTGCTGTGGTAAATCTTTGTTGCCCAGTTGTTGTGACCTGTTAGGGCCAGGAAGAAAGACATGGAAACAAGAAAATTGGTACAAACAGTGTATTAGAATAACAGAACATATATACAAGTATGAGGGTTAGTAGTCAGCAGATAGAAGTGTAAGTCCGAATGGTATAGTTAAGCTGTGTCTTGAGTGTCTCATGACTGCCTCACAGCTGCATTCTTGGAAGTCACTCAAGTTAGTCTATATGGATGAGGAAGAGCCCATTCCACAGTAGAATAGGGCACCATAACATTACTCATCACTGAAAATTGATCCTTTTCTTCATAAGATTTCAACCAATATAGGAGCTATTAATTCTCCATTATCAATGCCGAGGTTGTTCAGCATCTCACAGCCCACGGGCTCCTCTCGGACAAACAGTATGGCTTCCGCTTCACCAGGTCTACTGCTGATATGCTAACGACCATCACCGAGTATATATGCCAGGCTCTTGACAAGAATGGTGAAGCCCAAACCGTCGCCTTGGATATCTCTAAAGCATTCGACAGAGTATGGCATGCCGGCCTTCTACGGAAACTGCGAAGCTATGGCATAACTGGACTTTTGTTGGACTTAATCCAGTCATTCCTCTCTAATCGCACACTGAAGGTGGTATTAAACGAACATGCCTCCCAGAACTACCCTACAAACGCGGGTGTCCCCCAAGGCTCTATCCTAGGTCCTACGCTCTTTCTAATCTACATCAATGATCTCCCTGATGCCATAAGATCACAAGTTGGCATGTATGCCGATGCTACCACAGTTTACTCTCGCCTCGATCAAAAATCTGGTGTTGGTGACAAGGCAAACCTCGCTGCCGAGCTTGAAAAGGACCTCCAATCCATGGTGGATTGGGGTAAAAAATGGCTCGTAAAATTCTTCCAAAACTCTGTGGTAAACTGGGGCAAGAAGTGGCTTGTCAACTTCAATTCATCTAAGACCAAGCTGTTGTCTGTCAACCATTACAGGCAACCTCTTCTGCCTCCCATAAGCATGGACCAAGTGATTCTCCCTGAGAGTAATACACTACGCCTCCTCAGACTTACCCTGTCCTCAGACCTCAAATGGAACCACTATATTGAATCCATAGCAAAATCTACTGCTAAGAAGATTGGGTCACTATGTTGATCCAGGATGTTTTTTTCCACCTGAATCCATCCTGCATATATACAAGTCAACCATCCGTCCGTGCATGGAGTACTGCTGCCATTTATGGTCAGGTGCCCCTGCCGTTCTCCTCAGTGTTCTTGACAAGCTCCAAAGGAGAGTCTGTAATGTGATAGGTACTGATCTGGCGACTCGACTGCAGCCACTTCCCCATCGTCGAAATGTGGCCTCCCTTTGTCTCTTCTATAAATACTTTCATGGCTTCTGCTCGGATGAGCTTAAGTCACTGATGCCTCCTCAACAGGTGTTTACTCGTGCAACCAGACTGGCAACTGGGTCCCACCCATTCACAGTCAGGTTAGCCAAATGCAGATGACAATTCTACTCCTGCAGCTTCCTCTCTCGCACTTCCCGCCTGTGGAACTCACTCCCGTATTCTTGCTTTCCTGACGGCTACAACCTCCAGAAATTTAAATGCAAAGTCAATACTCATCTACTAACCACTGGCCTCTAGCTCTCTCCCCTCCCCTGTATAACCTTCCCTTTCTCTCCACCTATGTATCTGTCATCGCACCTACTTTCTCAGCTTTCTATTGTTCCTTTCTAACTAGTTTGTACTCCTCACTCTTTTCTAATTAATCTTTTTACATTTATGTAACCCCCTGCACATCAGTGGCGTTTCCACCTTGCTCGGGGTGAAATGATTTTTAAAAAAAAAAAAAAACGAAGCTGCTGTCAATTAACCACCACAGACAACCGCACCTCCCTCCCATTAGTATGGAACAGGCTTGCCTCCCAGAGAGTAAAACTACGCCTGCTTGGCCTGACACTCTCAGCAGACCTCAAGTGGAATGACTACGTCGAATCCATTGCTAAGTCCACTGCTATGAAAGTTGGCTCTCTGTGCAGGGCCTGGAAATTCTTTCCGTCTGAATCTATCCTGCACTTATATAAATCTACCATCCGCCCATGTATTAAGTACTGCTGCCACATCTGATCGGGTGTCCCTGCTATTCTCCTTGGAGTTCTTGACAAAATACAGTGAAGAATCTGTAATGTGATTGATACCAACTTGGCTGACCAAGTTACTCTCTCACCAGCGTGACATGGCTTCCCTGTGCCTCTTCTATAAATACTTTCATGGCTTCTGCTCTGATGAACTTAAATCACTGGTGCCCCCTAGATGTGAATTTGCATGAGATACTAGATCAGCAACTAGGTCCCACCCTTTTACAGTGAAACCGATGAAATGTAACCGCAATTTCTACTCCAACAGCTTCTTTCCTCGCACTTACCGCCTGTGGAATTCCCATGCTTGCTTCCCCGACAGCTACAACCTCCAGGAGTTTAAATGTAGGGTCAATAGACACCTCCTAACACACTAACTCACACCCACTCTCTCCCTATGTACATCTTAAGTCGTCTATCACCCTCCTTCTGACATTTCCTATACCCAATCGCTCTATGTAACCCCCTGCACTATAGTGGCAGTGGAATGCCTTGCCTGGGGTGACACGATTAAAAAAAAAAAAAGATGTTTTTTCCTCCCATAGTTTTCCAAATCTGCAGAAAATTCTTTGTGTAAGATCACTACTGCCTCAAAACATCAGAATATCCAGAAACACTTTTCTTATTATTTTATTTATTATTTTTGTTCTCCCACAACTTCTCTTCAATTTCAAACTAATAGAACCTTACAAATTACTTTTTACTGCATGTTCTACATGCAGTTAAAGATTGTCACATATGCATCAAGAATATTTGCTTTATCATCTTTCACACATGTAATATACATTTTTCATGTCAATCAAATTTGAACCTATCAAATGCTACAAATTTTAGTCCATTCTGCTAAAGTTTATTTTGATAGGAGTTATTGCCATATAAGACCTTCTCACAGACACAAATTTATATTTAATCTGACAGTATTATGGAGATATAAGTACTTACAATCTACGATACCCAAATAAACAGTCAACCATATTCATCAAATCCAGATAATATCTTTTAGCATTTTTTTTTCAAAACTTTTGTTATAGATATCAAATAGAGTAGTAGTTATTAACAGAAATATTTATTGTACAATGTTATAAAAGATTTCCAGTTGTTTTGCTTAAGAGATAAACCAAGAGGGTTTGGCCAGTGACAAGACCTCATTACAAACAATTTTATCAACTCGTCAAATTAAGCAGGATTATTATTTTTAAACATGCATAATTCTAATCTCTCTGATTCTAAATTACAAGATCAGCTTTTACAAAACCCAACAAAACCTCTAGGAAATTCACCTCTCAAGTCTGTACTTATCTCAAATTTTTTTTTTAATAATATGTATTCTTTCATTACTGTTCCTAAGGATCATTAAACAGTTACCTTTGTATAAATCAATATCCTATACCCATTTTTCATGATACTTTGGAAAATCAAGATATCCAGCACTATCATAACTTCCAATAGTAAACTCTTAAATCGCACTAACCTCTTTTCTTCAACTACAATTAATTTTTATGAAAAAATGACCTACACCAGTGTCAAATAATTATTTCTCTCACTCCTTGATGTCTATACCACATTTCCAATTAATAAGCTAATTCAATGTGCTCACATTCAATGGTGTAAGAGAAATGATGAATCCTGAAGTTTAAGCCACAAAATAGACCCCTGAATTGAAAAAAAAACAAACAAACAAAAACAAAAAAAAACACAAAAACAAGAACAAAAAACAAATTACTATCAAGATGTCAACATAAGTATCTTTTGTTATTTGCATTTTGATAGTCACTTGAGTTTAGATTTACATAAAGGGTTATATCTTATATGAAATGATTGAGAATGGCACAATATAAGTAATGGCTGAAAACCGCTTACCACATGAATCTTAGTCATGATTTTACAGAAATTTTGCTGTGTTCAATGCACTTATTAAATAGTCACTCAGCCATTGAACAATATAAGTTATTATTTTAATATAGAATATTTAGTGATATGATAAAAATATAGTTTTAAGGTATGCTATATTTATAGTTATCAAGGATAGAATATGAGTAAAATATAAGAGTGAAAACTGGAGAGTCTACACCACGTGGCAACAGTGTTTCATGCTTCAATGCAATCTTCAGGTCATATATCAATCATTAGTGTAGCTATAACTATAGTTATTCATGGAATTATAATTTGAAATTTTTACTGGATAACATTTGATTTATTTAGTTAAGTGCATTGACAAGAAAAATTATGTTGAAAGATTTGTGTAAAACAAATACTTTTTTTCCATCATTAAATTCAAACTTACTCATGTAATGTTCTAGTTGAATTCATTGCATTCACATTCACTGGGAAAGGTATGGACCCATCGCTTCTGCCTCCAGCTATGGGTTACATAGCAGGACAGATTGGGTTCTATAGCCTTGATTGGTAACAAGTCTACTGCAGAAGTAATGGTAACCTACTGCAGGAAAGTCCTCTGCCCAATCAGTTATATCACTTTCAAGACATGATTGCCCAAGCATGTATCATATGTGGCACTTAACTGACTAACATACTTATATCTGTGTGTGCTTAATACAAGATCTGAGAACATTAAATATGAAGCAATTTTTCATATTATAATGCAAAACTGGATATTTTCTATGAGAAATATTGTCAGTGAAACAGTAGTGAAGTTTTCAAAACAAAGCTCGTTAAAATACTCTGTATAAACTCACACCACTCCAGATCTTTTGCATAAATATACAATTATATGTAGTTAGTGATAACATACTAACACATGAGAATGTAAGTGAAAGCTAACTTGCCCCAGTTTTTCATTTTAAATTGTCCACTCTTAGAGAGAGTACTTTTTCTGTTTTATCAAATTATTTTTGTTTTCTCCTAAATAGTGTTTTACAAGTATGCAGTTTAAATTTAACTAACACTAAGTTACCAGACATCTCGATCAAAATATTGTTTACAAGGAAATAGTCTATTTTATAGTGTGTCCTTAAATCTGGTCTCAAACTATTCTCACAAATTCTCATTAGGTAAGATGCACATCTTTTGCTAAAATACTACAGTATGAAATAATACATGCAGCAACAAAAATCAGCAAGAGTACATTAAGATAAAGTGAACTGAACAGCAAGCAATGGACAAGCAGTGTTCAACACAAAAAGTAAATATTGGTTGCTTTACAATTGGCCATTAATCAATTAATGATGATCAAATATTGATTTGAAGAAAAAACAAAATATAAGAATATAGCCTGGCTTTGAACAAGACAAAAAACTTCCTTTTTTTCCAATTCAGCAGTCACATCATAAAATGTACATTGTTATTAGACAAATAATGAAGAGTTTTCTTTGTTTTTTTTAAGAGTTAGAATATCTCAATTATTAAACAGTTAAAAAGTTTGTTAACTTAAGCCTTAAGATTCAAAACTTTAATAAAATATTATATCAAACAGGTCGTTGCATGAGTTTGTATTAAAGAATATATTTGTAATTCCATTTATAATTCAAATTTATTTATTTATACAGCACTTTGTGAGAAAAGTAATATTTAAAGAGAAGACTAAAACAAAGATGACAGTATTGAGGTTTAAAAACATTCAAGATAAATTGTTAGACAAATCTGAGAAGCCTAAAGAATAAACCAACCAAAAAGTTTTGGTAAAAGTGACAAATATTAAACCCCTCCAAAATTGATTTGCATGACAGACCAATTACTTTTGATTTTTTATTAAAACAGTTTTCATATTCTTGTGATATTGCATTCAGTTTATTTCAATAATTTCAATACTATTTTTTCTATCATTCTGATACAAATCAGTACAATTTAATTTTGACTAAATTATTTAATTCAGTCCCTTAACTTAATAATAAACTTTTCAATAAAGGTAATAATACTTTTTCTAATAATTCCACATGCAGCAATTATCTCCAAACAAAATCCATGATGGCATAGAAAAATGAAAACATTTTAAATGAAACTATAGAAGGTCAAGCAGAGCATTTAAAAGTTCTATAGAGAATATTTATATCAATGATAAATTTATTGCTAGACAAAGATGATGAAAAATGTCAAATTTACAATATTGTTATTTATAATAAATAACAATATCCTAATATATCTTCAGTTCTACATGACATGAGAATGGTAAGCAGTTCCAGAATTTGTGCTTTCCTTTTTTTCTTTTAATAAGCTTATGTTCCACCACCTCTTCTAGAAATAAAGGATTTTCCTTGGTTCTGACATCAACTAACTTTACATTCTTTCTTATTTTGCATTTATGTATAGTTGTGTGTTTAAAAAGGAAGGAATCACTAAAGTTATTTGTGTGGCTAATATTTGCTAAAAACTAGTATAGTTTAACAAATATTTCACCTCATGTCACTGTAGTCTATAAGGATATGTCAACTTACTTTTTATAAGAGAAAATATATATGAGTTAAACTAATTTTCATTAAGTAATTTTTCAAATTTTGGTTTACTGCAAAGTTTTTTCTTTTAAATAATTTGGTATTTTAGTTAAATTTCAAATAAACCATACAAAACAGGTTGAAAAACTTTTTTTTATTTAAGAGCTGATTAATGTTTTCATGTTGCTTTGAAAAGTCATTTTGTACAGTATTGGAAAAGCTACAAATGAAATAAGCACAAATACTACAGTTCCAAGGATTTTTTGTTAATTATTCAAATGAATAAAGTACAGGATTGATATTCATTCACATTTTACATCAATAATCCAAATCTTAGAAATTTAAAGAAAAATCCCCAAAACGTGAGTTTCCATAAAATTCTGAAAATTATCTTTAATATGGACCATAAAAAGCCAATTTTCAAAATCATTACTTGTTAAAGTTTTATGAAAGTCATTTGAATCTCAGAAGATAATGAGCAATGCAAAACCTGAAATGTTAATACCATATTTCTGGTATGCTAAAATGCAACAAGACACACCCTATTATGGAGATTAACAGGTTGAGTGTTTGTATGTATTTTAAGTAGGTGCATGTTCATATATCAAAGAAACAGCATACAAAACTTGGGTTCTACTGTGGATGTTTATTCTTTTTATGATGACTGTATTAAAACAAAGTTCTCAATATCCCTTTGGCATGTCTATTTTCGTGGTTCAGAAGTTAAGGTATAAGCATTGTATGCATGACTGAGCTCAAGTCAGCCTTGCATAGAGTTCAAACAATTAAACGAAGGTTTGTACTTACTTTAACACTGGGATGTCCATTTTCTCTTTCTTGGTCTAAAAGTTAGGATAAGTATAAGCATCATTACAATGGTTGCACTCAAGTCAGCCTTGCTTTGAGTTGGAACAACCAAAGAGAAAGCTTAGACTTCATATGTTGTAATTTTGGAAGACATGCAAATGCCATGCATTGAGAAGTGGGAAGAGTGATCAGTCATCAGTGGACTGGGGAAACTAATGTTCCTCAGTGGAAACATAATTACCATGTTGTGCTACAGCTTAAAGCAAAGAGGAGAAAGACAATGAGGCAGAAAATGTTTGCCTTTCTATAGATTTCAACAGTACCCCAACCAACAGTGTTTTACAAGGCCAAATGAGATAATCATATTTCCAGTTCCATTACTCTTAGCTTTTTCTTTATCATTTTTCTCTCCACACTATAATTAGCTAGGCATTTTTCGAAAAAATAAATTTAAGGATTTAATAGCTTACCATACTAGTTCAATTTGCTGACTACTGTAACTTTTATCTTTCTGCCACAACAAATTATCATATTTTTAACCTGTTATTAAATATTAGTGGTTATTAGTAATTAGATTTCCAATAGTTTAGCACAATGTTATACTTCTTCATATCAAAAACAATTCTTACTAGCCACAAAGCATCTCAACACGAGGCAGGTTTACATTCAAATCTAAGTTGATGTTTCAGATCTGCGTTTAAGTGCACAATGTTTTGCTTCTGCATCATCACAACCAGTCTATTGTTACTTTATGAATATATTATTGGCTATCCATTTGTATTATTAAGTAATTAACATTACCTAATTTATAATTAACATTTCCTAATTTAGTAAAACAGAGAATGCAGTAAATGCAGTACATTTGTACAGAGATGGTGTCAGTTGTTTTTATTTTTGCACAATCTCCTCATCCTCGAGGATAAAGAGGAGACTTGAAACAACAAAAATTCTACAGAAAGAGGCTGAGAATACCATGAACCAAACATATCAGCAACAACAAAGTTTTAGAGAAAATTGAAACAAAAAAGACCTTTATACTTAACATTGGAAAGTAGTTCATTTCTTGGGTACATAATGAAGAAAGAGTATATTTGATACTCACAGGACAGATTGAAGGCAAGATGGACAGAGGAAAACAACACAATCTACCTAGCAAGCTTGAGTAAATAGATGGTAATCTATTTACTCAAGCTTGCTAGGTAGATTATTAAACAGTTTAGAGATAACAAAAAAAAACAATTTAACAAGAGCTACAAAAGACAGGAAATTGTGTAGAATGTCAACATCTTAAAGGAAAATAGCACACAGAAGAATTCAGAACAAACTACTGTGCATTTATTTGTGTGTCATCACAACTCATTACCTCAATAAAATTCAGGAAACAAATTCATTATCATAATATTGACTTATTCCACAATATCAGTATATTACAGTACCAGTAGGAAGCTACCTACTGGTTATAATATGGTAAAAACATATATGGTATGATGCTAAAAGGCTAAAATGATAAATGATAATTGTAGGTTTATATGTACGGGGTTTTCAATTGCTTGTATCTTATGACTGGGGCTTGTACAGGTTGGCAAACTCCTCTCCACAACTTGACCTATTAGTGCTAAGATGCAGAGTAATTTTCAAGGGCATTTTTCAGGGAATAAAACAAGTCTTAGCATATGATGAAATATGACATTTGCGCTTATTTCATGTGTAGATTTTCCAGTATTGTACTAAATAAAACTTTATGGCTTTTTCAAAGAAATATATATTAAAACATTATTCAGGTCTTAAAAAATAAAATGAGAAGTATGTTTAAATTCTATAGTAAAACTATTGGAGGAATTAAGATTAAACAATTGAGGTCATCTAAGTTTTCAGGAGTTAATAAAAAATGTGTTCTTTGATCAAATTTTGGATAATAGATCAGGCCAAGAACTGTTCAGCAGTTCATAAGTATTAGCCATCTTTGATTTATTTGGTAAGAGTGGGGAAAAGCTTATTTAAACTACTTAGATTATTTTTAAATACTGAAGCATAGTAAGAAAAATGCTTCATGTAACTCAACACTAACAAGAACACAAGAGATTATCTGCTGAGAGTACAGAAAAGGAACAGCTGCAGACTTTGCCATCAGTATTGTTGCTAGCATGTCTTAATAGTAGAGCGAGGAGAAAACTCAAGTAAATATAATTGGTCTTTGAATAGCAGCTTTCCATTGCAAGAAAGTATTGAGAAATTGTTAGAATATTACAGTAACAGGATCAATGAGTGGGTTAAAAGTGTGGGTAATTTCTTTATGGAGTTATAAACAGCTGTCTGTAAACAATTTAACAAGAATAATCCCACACCAATAACTATATTTGTCAAAAAATAATAAAAAATAATAATCAAATGGGAAAATTAATACATTAAAACAATTATATAATTATTTCAGCTGTAAATCATATCAATTCTTCAAAAATAATTTTAAAAGTGTGTTTTTCATTCTTTACTGTAGGCAAAGTCATAGCCAAAACCGAAGGCCTATTTATATCTCATTCCACTGGGAATGACAATTTCTAGTTTCAGTTTGGGTTTGCAGTAATTCATTGCTGTAGTCAGCTTAAGAAATTCAAAGAGCCAAATTATGCTTTTAATCTCTTTTGATTAAGAGCATAATTTGGCTCAAAAAACTTAATCCACTCCTTGGTATTTTTTTTCTTAAGGTATTATTACTATTAATACAGAATTTGACAGAGCTTCAGATCCATCACTTAACACCCTGTTAACAAAGGTGTATGAAAAGTTCATATATATTTTAATCTTTGAATTAATAATTCACCCTAAAGTTTTAATGAAACAGAAACTATATCAGAACTATTAATCCTGGAACAAAAGTATAACAATGAAACAAAATAAATATGAAAATAATGTATTTTATTGTTTAAATATAAAGTAACTATTTGTCAAATACTTTTCATATGTTTGTGAATTACTAATTTTTATAAATGAATTAAATAGCTGTTAATGTTTTATATTGTAAAGATACATACCAATTTACATTTTTTTCTGAAACTTATGTATTTTCATTATGGATAATTTTAAATTGATATAATTATAAGCAATAGATTTAACTTTTATTAAGTATTTTATTAGACTTATAGCAAATAGTTGAATGATATTAAACTGGATATTTGAGATTTTGTTTTAATTCAAATAATACAACTTGGTCTTCAGCATTTAAGAGTAATAAAAACCAAGTTGAAACTTGATGAATGAGTTTCTTTAAAGAATGTTTTTTTTAACATTTTCTGGTTATAAAGCCATAAAACACTACTAATGCAACTTTGAGCTGTCTTTATCTATGATCTGAATTTTGAATAAGTAGTGAAGACACATTCTATGAATCCAGCACAAAAATTCAGAATGTAGGAGTGATAAATTCTAAATACTTCAAACACCTCAACATATATATTCATTATAACAAATTTAATATAGGAGATAAGGTAATTAAACAAAGGATAGGTTGAAGTACTTTTGTCCAATGCTTATTCTCTGTACCATGTCTGTTCAGAACATGAGTGGTTATGGCTCTCCACTTTGCCATCCCTTGCAGCATTTAACATTTTGTCTCTTTGCTAAGCCTCCATCCTACATTCTGTCATCCATTCACACAAGTTTGTCAGGTAGGGGACCCGTGTCTTTTACTTTCAATATATCCTGTAAATGCCAAATTCTCCAAGCCCTTTATCCTTATTATATATCCAAGAAATTTAATTTCTCTTTTTGGTTCTGAGCATAAGTGTCCTTTTCATTTCCATTACGACTTCTTCATTGCTTTACACACACTATCCATGTTATTCCCAGCATCCTTCTATAGAATCACATTTCTGTTGCTTCTAGTTTTCTCATCTTTTAGGAGATTGTCCAATATTCATTACTATACAACAGGACTGATATTATATCATTCAGAACTGTCACTTCTGATCTGGTATTCTTGCTATAGAGTCTTGACAAAATCCAAAGAATCTAATGTTATCAGTTCTGACCTGGCATGAGCCATTTTCCTGTCACTATAATGTAACTTTCCTCTATCTTTTCTATAAATATTTTCATGGCAAATGTTCTGATGAGCTTTCTTCCTTGGTACCTGAACCACATGAATTTAAACATGCTACTACATTGGCAACTAGGTATCCTCATTTTACTGTTGAATTAGCTAGATGAAACTACAAGTTTTATTCTAATAGTTTCTTCTCACTTGTGTAAACATTAACCTCATGCATTTTAATGGCACTATCACTTCGCTCGAGATGAAATGATTATAAAAAACAATTTTTTAAATTAAAAAAAAAAACATGCCAGAAAAAAAAGAAAAAAGTGGTATATTAAAAATGTTAACTTTCCATGCTACCTTACAAGATTTAGAATGAAACTCCCATCAACACTAGAAAGAATGATAACAGATAGTGTTTTTCCTAAAAAAAATGTAACTTCTTGGTTAATAAATGCCAATATTTTATATGTAGTGAACAAAACCAAGCTCTAGATTTAAAATTCAAATGCTAAGCACTAACTAATTGATTTTGTAAGAAATTAAAAATAACTCGAATTTACAAACTTTGTTTAGCACACACGCAAAAGATAATCCAAAACAAAACTCATGAAATTTCATACCTTGATGCAAAATGTTTTTTGGTCAATAGGAAACTAGGAAACATCTAAAAAAGAAAATTTTAATAATCTTCAATTATCAGAAACAAATTCTTTTATGGACCTTTTCACAAGGCGAATTTGTTCAGTGTCCAATGGAAAGACCAGAATCACATCCGGGAGTGAATTCCCAAATGATCTTTTCGAGCCCCACAAACGAAATAAACGTCAGGCCAAGTTTGCCTGTTGCCAGAGAGAAGATGACAAGCATAATTAACACATTCCTTGACAAATGTCAAGCGATCGCTATTATTACCTGTCTCTTTCTCACCTCCTTCCTCTTCATCATTCACCCGTCTATCTCTTTTTATACTTGATAACCAAACGGAACTATTTAAGACTGAGTAATAACTTCAAAGACATTCCCACCCAATTCATGTTATTGTGTTCTATTAATAAATTTCTATTTTAGCATAAAAAAGGTATACTTTTATTCTTCCACAAATCCACCTTCTGATAACTTTCTGATAAACCCTAAGTTGTGGGGAGTTCAGTTATGTTTGACACAAGGCCAATTTAATAAATATTAACCATCTCCCTACAGCCACTATATATGGAAATAACTAATTTCACCATTAAATCTTTCTGAGATTCCTCCTATGAAAACCAAATTAAAAAAATAATTTTTACCAAAACATACCTATTAGCTACCAAAAACAGGAAAACTTACCTGAAATTAAACAAAACAAAAAATTATTAACAATAATGCTTTAATGAACTTGTCATAAGATATAAAAACATCACCTACATAATACTTAATATAACAAAAAATAAAAAACAGCACTAAAAACATTAAATGATTAATTTTATAAACACAAAGAAATACAAATTTGTCTATTCAATGTTTTGTGAAAATTGGGATAAAGTCAACTTACATCTTTTCTAATGTTAAGATTTATATATATGTTTAAAAAATAAAAACAACTAGTAAATATATCTTCATATGTTCTTAAAAAGTGAAAACAAAACAAAAAAAACCAGTCAACTGCTTTGTTTTTTTTTCCTATTATTAACATCAAATTAAAAATGCAGCAAAAGTTACAAATTAAAATATCTTATTGAGCACAAAATATAGGAAGAAAGTTTATCTATTCTGAGATCATTTTCTATAATAAGTAATAAAGCATATAAGAATTCTTATCTTTTCCTGCTTTCTTGAAAACCAATCAATAAAAGGAAAGACAAAGGGTTTGTAAAAAGCATACTGAAAATGACTGAATTTGGAAGTAAATGCAATGAAAACTAAATATTAATATATCAATTTCTTAGAAGAGCTAACTTTCTTGGCAAAGAGTCACTCTTCAAATAAAAGGTTCTTTTGTGTGCAGCATCACTTCAGAGTGTGAACAATCATGACTCTTCACATCTTGTCCCTTGTAGCAATGTTTGATTCTTTACTCCCCTTTTTGTCATTGCTCTGCTATTCAATTGTACAAACATGTTAGGTCAACTACTCATTTGACCTCTGCTCTTCCTTCCTTCAGAATATGACATGTGTTAAATTTTCCAAGTATCTTTTAATTTTTTGTTAATCGTATCACCCCGAGCAAGGCGGTAATGCCACTGATGTGCAGAGGGTTATGTAATAGTGAAAAGATCGGAAAAGAGAAAGCCGGAAACCACATCCTAAACAGGGAACAATGGACAAGCCTCTTAACATGAGGGTGGAGTGTGAACTGGGCGATAGCTAGATCTATCTACTCCAATTGAGAAAAAAAAAGTGAAAAGATTGGAAAAGAGAAAACCGGAAACCACATCCTAAACAGGAAACAAGGGATGAGCCTCTTCACCTGTTCAATAAACGTGGGTGGAGTGTGAACCGGGCGATAGTTTAGTCTATCTACTCCAATATTCTGACATATTCAGAATGTTACTAAAATATTAAGTATTAATAAAATTTTACCTGCAATAAAGTAGTTTATTCTTTAAGTATCTATTGCAACTAATAACTTTCCAATATTTTATATCCATTAAAAGAAAAAATATTTGATTATAACATACTAATAAATATTTTATATCGATTTTTTTTTTAACGAAAGATTATTATATGTCTACCTAACCTGAATAAAAGATTTGATTCAAAATTCCAAGTTTACTAAGTACATCACACCTGAAGGTAGAAGAGCACAACAGCAGAAAATGTGAATAAAACAGGCATGTAGATAAGTTTTAATGAAAAAGCATATAATAAAAACTATTTATATATTTTATTTAAAAGTCTTAACTAATACAAGTGAAATCAATATTTGATTAAAAATGCTAAAAGTATGGTTGAACTTGTTTATATTTCATCACATCATACTTAGAATATTATTTGAAATAAATATTTGAGGGAGAAAATTAATAAACATTAACATTTCCTTTTTATTAACCATATATTGTTTATCTGGATATATTTTTCTCTTTTATTCAACAAGTTTTTTTTTTTTAAGTGCATGTTTGTGATTCCCCCTGGAACTCATACTGGTTTTAATTTGTTCTGACTAAGAAAGAGACTTTATAGTAGTAAAGTAGATGCTCCTAAGAGAGATCTTAATTTCTTTTCCTTTTGTGCAAATACTATGTACAATCTGACAGTAAATCTGATTAAGCACCAGATCAAGAGATTATATAGCAAAGATAGAATTTACAACTTGAAAGAATACTTAAGATATAATGTATATGCATAGATAAAGAAGCAAATTTATAAACTGGGAATAATAAAAACTGCATAGCTTGTTTAGTCTACATTCATGATTTCAAGTATTAAACAAGTTGCATCAAATATTAATAATAACCTTAAGTAAATTGGGTTAAGATTTGATAGAACAAACAAAAGGGAAGACAATAAATTCTTAAGCATGTAAATAGAATTTCTAATAGAAACAAAATTTTCAGGAAAAATCTTTATAACTACCTCAGATATTCATGATATATTTTAATGATGTATAACTTACAACCTATGACACTTTTGACAATCAGAAGAAATAAATTTCAGAATTAATATTACTCAGTGAAACCATCAACAAGAGTCAATGTTTCCAAGTTATTTTTCTCCTGGATTTCATACTTTTAAGTTTGCTTAATTTATACAAACTATTGACATTTGTTATGACAAAAGGAAAGTGGGGCAGGGATTATCCTTGATTTTGCATGTTGATTGTGTGTTATTTGTTTGTAAATAATATGTTGGAAGGAAGAAGTATTATTCTTTGTTCAAAAGTAAGATTAAAACAATTAGAATTAGAGTATTTGTAGCCGTTGTATTTCAAGTTGCTAGCAACTTTCACTTCAGTACTTAATCTACAAGTAATTCTTTTTATATAATAATCTAAATTAAATTTCTAAACAAAAAGAAATTGATATTTCTTTACAACATCAAATTTGTACTACTTTTTTTCTTTAAACTATTTTAATGTCATTCACCTTTGAATCTAACAAAATTTTATCTGCAACTTTTTATACTTTTAATGATTTTCAGCATATTCTCCCATAAATATAATTCATAGAAGTTATTTGGTGTTGTGAGCAAAAAAAACTCATTTTCAAGTGTTCATTTTACACAAGTTTCTAAAATTCATAAAGAATATATTAAGAAACAAGGAATGACAAGATAATTAACAGAATTATTAAAATTTAACCTGTATACAAAATATCAAACACCAGTCATCAAAATTAGAATTAGATTTTTAAAAACAATGATTTCTTATCGTGCTTATTTATTTTAAAGTATAGAAAAATATAAATATCTATAAGTTATTTACTTTCCCTTTCTAATTAAAAACAAAAAAAAAATGTTAAATAATTCATACTTAAGCCTCTATTTAAAAAAAATAAGTTGTTAACCTGTACATTAAACTATTTATTCTAATTTATCAGCATAAATTGCTAATGTTCAAATACTGTCATTCTTAACATTTAGAATTTTTTCAATTAAAAAATATATACCTCAAGTCATGTCATAATTAAGTCTTACAATTTGGAAATATTAGAATGAGATTATTTATAAACTGCCGAAATAATTTTTCATAAATGTTACTCAGATAGATGTAAAAAAGATTTTTCATACATTAATATTTGAATATTTCACTATTAATAACCTCCCTAACATTAGATAAAGAGTCCGTATATGCCATAAAATACCATACATATTGCTTTCAATATTTAGCACTAAACATGGTGTTTGAAGAAAATAATGAAAAATTGTCTCCCAAAAAGTTAGCTAGGCACACCTGTATGTAATTGACCAAAGTTCCATTTGCTTCTTAACCGGTTTTTAACAGGATATAGTCTCAGCATTATACATCCTATATGTCAAATGAAGATTGACTTGGATACTTGCATGATAGCATATAGAGATAATCAACAAGGAAGAAAAGTACTTCAAATGTCATTATTAAACCTCAAAGTCATGTTATGTTTCCATTTACTACTTAGGAAAAAGAGAGAATTATATAACCTTTATTTTCTATATTTTAACATGCATTCTATGAGTCTAATTAGCTAAAATAGGTTAAGCTTTAAATGAATGATAGCTGTCATTTGGTAACAACTTTTTAAAGTGTTTTCTATTCAAACATGGAAAGCCTTTTTGAAGTTAAAAGCTCATCAGCATAAGAAAGTGTTTTATTAGTTTATTTCTCCTACAAAACCTTTACTATAGGAACAGTGAACAATCAAAATTCCATAAAAATAACATAGTAAACTTAAAGGTAACAATATTTCAGTATCAAAAACAAATGGTGTTTGTGACATCTTTTTTTTCTACTTTTAGCTTTATTTAAATTTTAATCCAGGTTTAAATTTATGAGCTCTTTTTTAACAATATTATATTTTCATGGAATTAGTAAATGAACTTTAACCTCAAACTGGGGCAGTTTACAGTAATATCATATTAATGTTCTTGAAAAAGTAATAAAATTACTTTTCTAATGATCAGAACAAATCTTGGAGTATTCCTATTCCTGGTAACAGCTAACCCAGTACAACCTGCTGCATATTAAGTGGAGATGAAATAGTTCCTTCAAGCACCCCCACTGCCTTAAGTGCTTTAAACAACTCAACATTATAACCTAATAAATTTGATTTTGAAATATGACTATACCACCAAAATGATGACATTAGTTTGAGCAAATTAGTGTATAATACCAGCAAGATTACAAAGGACTTCAATGAAGCATGAAAAATTATACATTATATAAAAGTTTAAACACTAAATTTTTTTAATAGATAATTTTTAATATTTTAGCAAGATAAAAAAAAGTGTGACTTGCTGGAAATGAATCCTTGAACAAAATGATAAAAAATGTTAAATTTAATGAGAAAATGTAAAACAATGAATTTATAATTTATTCTAAAATATTAACATAAAGAGAAAGAAAACATAGAAAATATGATAGACTTGAGAAATGCAAGGCATAATGTCAATAACTCTTCTATCTAAATTTTGAGAGATGAGTTTTCATTGACATTATTTACATGCAATCTATTGTCTTCAACTTATCACATTTTAGCTGTTGCACCATTCCATCATCAACATCAGGTGCTTATCAATCCAGCTAACCTTCAGGAAATTTCAAACTGAACTCTAATCTACATAGGTAGATTATTCTGATTCCATTGACTATGTTTAAGGAGATATCATCTAGTTCTTATTTAGTTCAGTTACTAATGAGAAATGTCTACCAAGGCAAGCCTAATACAAAGGAGAACATGACCAAGAACTATGTATTCCATTCCTTGCAGTTATGACAAAAAGTATAAAGTTGAAACTAGCCTCCTCCCTACTTCAAAGTAAGGATAGTGAAACACTAAAAAACCCTAGTGAGACAATGAAATCGGCCATGTTTGATTATGTATGAAAGAAACAGTGTAATCATCAGCCCCCGTGGAATGAAGTGAAAATATTAGAACACTGGAGAGCCAAACATCTGAAAGAATCAACATATATGCTATGCTATGAGGACCTTCTTAGCAGGCTTAACATAGAAATAAATAGGATATAAGAGCTACAGAAATGATATTGAGGCTTCAACAGCAGCAGTAGCATCAGAAAAGAGATGGTTCAGTGCTTACAGTAGAGTATGGCAAGCAGCAAGCTCCCCACTCAGGATTGAAACAATAGCCAATGGATTAAAATGTTGATTTGTGAGTTTGGTGACTGTAATTCATAGTTCAATCACTGTGCTAGGTAATGTAGAAATTGGGAAAGCAACAACTGATAGATGAGATATCCAATGATCTACCTTTGTTCAAATTAAAAAAATGATTCAGTCTGAAATTCCTTGAAGTTAACCAAATCAAGCATCTAATGAAGGTCAGTGTACCAATGGCTGAAATGTTGCGATTAAATCTCTGCGTGTAAATAATACATCCTTCTATAAAACCCTGACACTAACTCTAGAGATAATGAGAGAGAGAGAGAGAGATTGATTCATTAAAAGAGTAGTATTGTATGCAAATAGGCAAATATAAATAGAGAATAACTGGAGAAAAAAACAGAAAATCTTGTCGTCACAAAGGACATGGAGAGCTGTGCTATGACTAATACTATGTACAAAGAAATATGAAACATAACAATGGCATCACCGATAGGATCGCTAAATTTGCTGGACAACTCAGAACACACAGAAACATGGATAAAAACATTTTTGCATTCACAAGAATAATCCCCAATCTATGATATGTGCATAATCCACGTGGACCCTAACCCATGACTGCTTCCTTGGGCCATGAGTGAATTTTTGCTTGCTTGAAATTTATTTCCAAACATTTTAAGCATCTCTTAACATATTCATCTACCCTTTTGGGAAATGAAGCACAAAATAACCATAGAAAATGGCATAATATGCAATGAAGATGTAATAGTAGCTCCAGAAACACTGAGAAGTGGCATATTAAAAAGGAGTACATGATGTACATTGAGGCATAACAGCAACGCAATGAAGATTAAAGTTGCAAGCTTGATCGCCAAGATATTCAAAAGACGTAGAAAAACTTCAAGCAAGCAAAAAACTCACTCATGGCCATAGAAGCAGAGCTATGGTTTAAGGTCCATATGGATCACGCACATATCAGAGATATGAAATTATTCTTAGTATTAGTGGACTCATTCAGGATGGCCAGAAGTTAAAAGACAGAAAAGTTACCACAATAAAGCAAATACTAAGAACTATATTCTCAAGGAATAAAGTACCCCAGACAATAGTAACTGACAATGCACCCGAATTTTGCGATGAAAACTTATGTTTGTGGTTAAACCAAACTGGATGCATCCTGTACAAGACACCACTATATCACCCACAGTCTAATGGCATTGTGGAATGAATGGTACAAACAGTGAAAATGGGACCGAAAAAAAATGCTCCTCAGTTACAGATTCATTCTACATGCAGGAAAGAAACTTAGCCCTTCAGCATTAATCAGAGCTCCATAACTATGTCTTTTGCAACAAAAGAAAAGCTATGCTATAAAAAGAATAAAGAGGAAAATCCAGAAGAAACAAATTTCCTCGATACAAAAAGAATAAAACATAGCTATACTTTAATAAAAATGAACAACATATATTAGCACATGCAGCTCTATTCAGAAGCAGAAATGAGCTGCATGCTGTGGAAATGGAAGATCAGGAACAAGAGGCAGAAAGTTACAAAAATAGAACAGAGCAGGAAATGGAAGAAAGTGAGAATGAAAAGACAGACAAACATGAAGAAGAAAATGAAGAGAGACTAAGATCACCATTAAAGAGAAAAGAAAGACAAGAGGAAGAACAATACAAAACGAAAATAATCAGGAGTAGTAAAAGAAAAAACATGGCTGTATGACCTCTCCAATTCAGAGGTGAGGTATTTTTTTGCAAATTAACAAACAAGTATAAACAGAAAATAACTGGAGAAGTAACAAACAGAAAACCCTATTGTCAAAAAGGACACAGCTTTCTGTGCACAATTACTACTATGTACAAAGAAATGTAAAACATAAAAAGAAAAAATACAATGAAGCTAGTTTAGTAGAAATAAAAAAACATATTTTACAATAAAATAAATTTGCTGATATATTCTATCCAAAAGTCAAACAAAATAATTGAAATAGAAAACTGATAAATCTTCAATAGTCTAATTTTTTTCCAGATTTAATGCAGATGAGACAAAGAGAAAAACTTATTGATCCTATCCAAGCAAAGTTTTAAGTTTGTGTAGTATATAAAGTGGGATGTGCGTTGTGGTACAGTGGATATTGACTCAGAACGAGAAACCGGGGAGCCGAGTTCAAATTCCAGTTGAATCCATTGTATTCACTTACACGCAAATACCCTTGGGAAAGGTATTAATCTGTCTCTTCCTTCTAGTTATGGGTTAAATAACAGGACAGATTGGGTTCTATAGCCTTGGTCAGCAACCAGTCTACCGCAGAAAGCAATGGCAACCTACTGTGGGATAATCTTCTGCCCAGTCAGTCATGTCTCTTTCGAGACATGATCGCCCAAGCATGTATCACATATGGCACTTAACTGAGTATATAAAGCAATTATTGAAATTATTTCATTTCAGTCATCTATTAAACAGGAACCTTTTATACAGAAAACCTTCCAGTACCAGCATGTTGATTGGGATTCACTTAGCAACTTTTGACTGGATTAACATTTTTTTGCCTCCTCATTGTGTCAGTAAGGACAGCATTAATGCTTTTGTACCTTCTCAGAAGTACCAGATAAAATCTTCATGGTTCACACCAGCTTGTTCAGCATCTATAGCCCACAGAAATCACTTCTTCATGCTATAACAGTTTCAATCTCAACAGACTTCTATTCATGGCTACATGTAATAAATATAAATATGTCCTTGAAGGAGCTAAGTCTTTGTTTGCTGATAGAATGAGGCACTGTATAGCCTCTAATAATTTTGGCTTGCTTAACTACCAGAGGCTCTGTAATAATGTATTAAATAAAAGTTTCATTCTTCCTCTCTTCACCCAATTTGAGGTGTTAACATTCTCTGCTAATAAAACAGATTATTTTGTTATATTATTCTGTTCAGAAATTCTCTTCAAACTCTACTCTTACCTCATCTGGAGTATCTTTACCTCTTAGAAATGAGTCTCTATTTAGTGATATGCATGTAACTCTTTTCATAGTTTCTGCTATCATCTCTAATCTGGATCACCACAAAGCATATAGACTTGATAGTATCTCTGTAACACTCCTTTAAAAATATGCTCTCAAACTGGATTCTGTTCTCTTTAAACTGTACAATAAATGTCTCACTACCTTTTGCTTTCCTGCATGTTAGATTTCCTCCTCGTTCCAGTCTTCAAGAATTCAACTGAACCATCTGATCCTTCTAACTCTCAGACTATTAGCCTTCTACCTATTTTTGACAAACTGCTAGAGGCTCTAATCAACTCTGAATTAGTTTATCATCTTGTATCACAAGGCCCTCTTTGAGACAAGTCATATAGCTTTTGCTTCTTTTGGCCAACTGCTGAAGCATTAATAGTTATCACTAAAAGAGTCTATCAAGCTTTAGATAAGACTGGATAAGCTCAGGCTGTTACTTTAGACATCTCAAAAGTGTTTGACAGGGTTTGGCATACCAATCTTCTTGATAAGTTGAAAGGCTATGGTATTTCCAGACAAATTTTTGAACCGATTCAGTCTTATCAAATTGTGAAATGAAAGTCATCGTGAACAGCCACTCTTCTAGACCTTTTTGTATTAATTCAGGTGTTCAACAGGGATCCATCCTTGAATATACTCATTTCTTAATTTTTATCAATGAACTTCCTGAAGACATCAGTTCTCAACTTATGCTGATGGCACAACCATTTACTCCAGTCTTGAAAGCAAGTCTGATCAATTCAATAATATCAAATTGGTAGATGACCTACAGTCTTGTTAACTGGGGCAAGGTAAGGCTTGTTAATTTTAACACCTACAAAATAAATCTGCTCTCTATAAATCACCTGAAAGACCCATTAGCATCCCTAATGCTAACCTCAATGAAGGACTCATTGTGCTTTCTCTGTTTAACATTCTCAGCTACCATGAAATTGAAAGATTATACTGAATCTAATGATAGGTCTGCTGCTAAGAAAGTTGGTTCACTGTATTGAGTTAGATAATTTTTCTCTCCTGAATCCAACTTATATATTCATAACTATCATTCAGCCAAAGAGGAATCATCAATATTATTAGTCCTGTCCTGGCATCACTTCCCTACCACTGTAAAGTAGCTTCCTGTTGCCTTTTTTATAAATACTTTCATGGTAATTGTTCAGATGAACTCTTTGCTATGGTACCTAGAATTTATGAATAAAGTGCAGTACTTATATGTATTTAAATACTAAATTGGCAGCAAGATCTCGATTCATAGTTGAACTGGTTAGCTGTAAGCATTAGTTTTATGGTGTCTTTTCTCACTTTTCACTTGTGAAACTCTTCCGACTCCATGCTTTCCAGTCAACTTTAATCTTCAAAAATTCGAATCCAATGTCAATTGTTATCTACTGTCTTCTTGATTACTCTTCTATCATTCTCCTTAATAATTTTTCTTTTTCCTTATTCTTTTCCACTGAGTAACCTCTTATGTCTTACAGGATTTACTGTTTGGCATTGGTGATAAAGAAAAGAAAAAAGAATTCTAGCTGTTTTATTTGATAAAACTGTATCAGTTTATAAGGTTATTCCAATGAACAGGAGAGAAACAGAGAAAAAGTTAAAAAGAATGCACAGAAAAAGAGAAAGAAACAAAGGAGAAAAATGAACAGGAATTAAGAGTTAAACAGATAAATTATTTAAAAAAATAAAATGTAAAAATGAATGTTTTAAAAGTGAAATTTTTTTCAATGTTTTACATAATAATAGGAAGAGATCAACAACAACAAAAAAAAACTGTTCAATAGATAGCTTAAATAACAATAAAAGAAAGTTCTAACCTATTTACTATTTATTTTCTGCTAATTTTCCTTTCATAAAGAAAAAGCAAAAACAAAATTTACACATCTATATTTTCTTTTAAATAATGAAATCTAAATGAAAGGCGAGAGCCTGGTTAATTTTTCTTTTTTTTAGTCAAATACATGAATAAAAAGCCCAACAATAAATAAAGCCACTGGAGGTAGTGGGAAGGAATTAAATAAGCAAGTTGAACAAAGCAAAGCAAACGCAATCAGTTGACAGCCAAATTTTATTTTATTCATTTAACTACTAATTCTTTTTACAGATAGCTTTCAAATAAACAAATGACTTAAAACAGGTTGGTGTAGATTTTGTTATTTTAAATTCTGATAATTTTTTTTGTAATAAATTATTTAACTTTACTCATGTAATATGTAATCTTCAAGTTTAAATTTTCCTTTATTGATTCATGCTAATTGTTTATTTTAGACTGTCAAACTAAGACAGAAAATAAACAAATTCAAGCATCTTTATGATAGGAGTTCAAAATAAAATTGCATGCAATATTGATCAAGAATTTGGCCACGTAGCCATCAACAAATGTCCTACAATTGATGACAACCAAGGGCCATTATTGAAACAGACCAACACAAAACAATTCAACAGATTACAGAAAAACTAAATACTGATCATTCAATACTTGTTAGAAATTAGAAAAACAAAAAATTCAACAAATAGATATCCTAGGAACTGAACAAAAGTCAAAATATTTCCACATTACAAGCTTAATCTGCACTTTACTATAAAAGAAAAAAAAAAACAATATTTTGTTATTGCATTACAAAATTTGATCACAAATAGATTTTACAATTAATGTTATTTCATACAGACATGAAATTTCAAAACATTCTACCCCCAACACACACTGAATTTACATCAAGAGAAGGTCGTGATTAGCATTTAGTAGTTAGAAAATGGAATCAACTACAACTTGAATCTGAGCTGTTTTAGCAGAATAGAGAAATATAGCTATGAAATTAACAAAATTCACTTAACCAATGTTTGATGCAAATAGTGTAAAAAAAAAAAAAATGACCAATCAATTCTTTTCCATAACAAAACACAACAGCATGTCTTGCAAACAGTTCTGCAGAAATTAAATATACTAGTCTATGATGCTATACCTTTCAGACCAACTACCACTTTATCAAGCATCTTGACAATTTTCTACAAGATCCCACTTATCTTCAAAGAAAAAGCAGCAGCTCCTAATGTTTTTGCCAAATTAATCAGTTCCAGGAGTACAGTATTGAACTAGAGTTGCTCATTTTTGGCAACAAGGATTAGATTCAAATCGTTTAGATTTTGATTAATAAATATCATTCCAAGCTGATATATACTGCTTTAAAGTTAAGAATTAGATTATAACCTATTATAAATTCTCCCCCACCCCTCACACAAGAAAATTAATGGATGGCTGAAAAATGTTGATGTGCTTAATAATTCCTACCCATAATATCATTAGTTATATACATATCTTATAATTAATTTGCCTATTATCTTAGAAATTAGCAGTAAAGTAAAACTAAAGTAATTTCTTTTCAGAAGAATTATTAACATTTTAATGGTATACTCCCTATTACTTTGGATTATTTATCCTATGGTATTTTCAGATTCTCTCAAACAAAAATTAAGCTTCAAGAAGCATAACCTGTTTTTGGCACCATACTTTCAATGGCTGTTACTATAATTCAATTCATTTTGCTCCATTCACTGCCAATAAAGATCTAATTTGCTCCAGACTTGACTAGCATAGTATTTTGTTTAACTTTTGAAATAAACTTAAAAATTAAGTTTCTGTAGATATGCTATACTGTTTGCAAATATTAGTTCTTTCATCATTATGATCTCTTGACTATGTATAGTCCATAAATGTGGTTGGTATATTTGCTCATGTAAACAACAGAAAAAGCAATGCTACCTTCACATCTGCTTTCAAATACAGTAATAAAAAAAAAGAAAGTAAAAAAATAAATCAATCTTCAATAAAGAAAGACAATGAAAGAAAGACTGAATAACATATCTTTGTAAAAAGTATTCAGTATCTTATAGAAGTCAAATAGCAAGATTATATCTTATATTTTTTAATGAGAGCAAAAATTGCTCCGCTCCCTAATTTTAATGATTCTTCTGGCACCAGAGATTAACTATAATCCTTAAGAAAAATATTACTGGTGGATACCTGCCATCACTGGAAGTCATCTTTATAACTAAGACCACATAAAATATCATTTGTATTATTAACCAACATCTATTTTATATCTTAATTATCTCCATTGTAAAATATCTAAAAATAAAAATTAAAAATAATAAAATTAGAAAAATAACTTTGGTAATTAATTTTCAGTCTCATTTCTTAGCTTGAATAAACTATCGTTTTTATTGACAGCTTTTATAAAATTTAATTCATAAGTTATTTCTGCCTTAAAACTGGTAATGATCTAAGTTTTTAGATTATAGCTTAAGAGTAAAGTAAGCAACATTGAAAATACTATATTCTGAAAAACCTAAATTCTAAATTTGTTTGTTCATGAAAAATAAGTTGATGTGTTTAAGAGTTGATCATTTTTGCTAATTTATTTAAAGAAAAAGTGAACATTTTATTGTCATAAATTTTACAATTTCTGTGCTAAGTAAAAAAAATTGAATAGAAAAAAAATTATTTTATACAATAATACTTGGCAATTATTTTTTAATAGTTAATCCCTTATGGTGTTTAAATTATCAAATAAACTTTGTAATATAAGTTGCTCTGATTAGTTGTTAAAAACAATTTTATTTGTTCATTAACAATAGGATTCAGCAAGCTATTGTTACTAAGTATTTGTTTAATATTAGATATTTTCATTATAGAATACTTTTGTAGAACAAGAACAAGAGATTATTTTAGCATAGTTGAGAAGAGGATTAACTTGCAAAGGAACTAGCCAAATTTGTGATTAAAGTACTTTTGACCATCTTTGTTATTTTCAAAGAAAAAAAAAGATACAAGTTAAGAGATAGCTGGTGAAGTATTTATGTTAGCAATTCATATGCTGTAATTTAGTGTTACAAAACTAGAATGACCTTAATGGTTCAAAAGCATAACAAGCATTTTGAGATTAAAATAAATTTTGTTAATGGTGGGTTACTGTTTGGCATTGGTTAGCATGGTTACTGACTACACATCCCCATATAACAGCAAAGACTGAAGTACTGTATTGTAATAGATTTCATCAAGGTAGTCGTTCTACTAGATTGTATTTAAATTGATAAGCCTATGTGACCCAATGTCTTGTCAGCAGTTGATTTTTCTCTCACTTTGGACCACTGCATATTTAAAGATGTTTTTGAAGGTACAGAACTTGATAACAGATATGAAAGTCTAAAGCTGAATACTATTAGGCATGTTAAAAATGAAGCAACCAGTTTTGCTCTTGCTCTTCAGGCCTCACCAGGAGATTAACTTAAATTAAAATGAATTATGGAATGAATGAAGGGAAGGAAAGAAAGAGGATAATATATATATATATATATATATATATATATATATATAATGTGAAACGGAAAGAAGTGCTAGAGGCTAATGAAAGCAAGTCCCAACAAACATTCACGCTGTTTACACAGAGAAGGTTTGCAGGATCTGACATACAAAGACTTTAGCACTCTTAAATGAAATTTTAAAAAAGTGTGACTGGGACCTGATTGTGAACCAGTCAACATTAAAATAAGCAGCACACTTTCTATTATTTATAAGGTGCCTACATATGGAGGAACCATATATATTTGGGACAGGCTCATTAGAAGCCAAGGTATGATTCCTGATCTTACTTAGGACGTGCCGTTTAATTCTCATGTCTAGATGCGGAGTGGTTCTTTCTATGTAGTTGGCACCGCAACCACAATTATATTGATAAATTACAGAATTTACATGATGAAGAGGGATAATGTCCTTGCGACTAGAACAGATAATAGGTCGGTTTTGAAACCACTCGAACCTCAGCCAAGAAATAACAGACACAAACACTAGATGAAATCTGTTTAGTTAAGCTTTCAGTTAGCTCCAATCTAGGAGCTGACTGAGATCTGATCTCAGATAAACAGGGCATTTTTTAACCATAATCAGTTTGACCTTTCTAAACTCAGCAATCTTCTCACAGATAACAGAATGAACAGTATTGAGGTGATACCCCACACCGTATTAGGTCTCCTCAACAAAATTGATTTCATTGTCCAAAAAAGCCTCTGAACAAATCATTAATGCCTTATGAATTAGGATTTTAATAAGGTTTATCTTATGTTTCCTTGGACAAAAGTCATCCTGTGTATATAACCCCACAAATGTATGTTTCCTATAAACTGAGATGAAAAAAGTTGTTGTGTCTGATATACCAAGACATCCAAAAAAGCCATTTGAGAATTAAACACTTTCTCAACTGTAAACCTCAGATCTAGATGAAGACAATTAAGGAAAGAGAGAAACTAATCAGCCTCAAATTCATTATTGAATAAACAGAAAGTATCATCAACATATTGACAATACAGTTGAGGACAACATATACTACAAAATATTCTCTCTTCATGAAAACCCACAAAAATATTGGCCAGTGCTGGACCCAAAGGAGAGCCTATAACAACCCCATCAATCTGTCAATACATGATGTTATCAAAACTAAACTCAAGAGATGACATGGTAAATTTCATCAAATCAATACCAATTCAGGAATACTAAAGAGAGACAAGAAACTGTGATAAAGTAAATCACAGTAAAAATGATTTACTTTATCGCAGTTCCTTGTCTCCCACTAGTATTCCTGAATTGGTATTTATTGATTTGATGAAATTTGTTACATTGTCTCTTGAGTTTAGTTTTAGTTTTGATAATATCATGCTTATCTGAGACTTCCCTAGATTGGAGCCGAGTGTGGAAAAAAACTTAACTAAACAGATATCATCTAGTGCTCATGTCTGTTATTTCTTGGCTGAGGTTCAAGTGGTTTCTGTTCTAGTCACAAGGACGTTATCCCTCTTCATCATGCAAATTCTGTAATTTATTAATATAACTGTGGTTGCGGTGCCAACTACATAGGGAGAACCACTCAGCATCTAGACATGAGAATTAAATGGCACGTCCTAAGTAAGATCAGGAATCATACCTTGGCTTCTAATGAAACTGTCTTGAATACCAATGGTTCCTTCACATGCAAACACCTTAGAAATAATGAAGTGCTACTGATTTTAGTGTTGACTGGTTCACAATCATGTCCCAGTCACACTTTTTTATTTCATTTAAGAGTGCTAAAGTCTTTGTATGTCAGATCCTGCAAACCTTCTCTGTGTAAACAGCGTGAATGTTTGTTGGGACTTGCTTTCATTAGCCTCTAGCACTTCTTTCCCTTTCACATTATATATTTATTATCCTCTTTCTTTCTTTCCTTCCCTTCATTCATTCCATAATTCATTTTAATTTAAGTTAATCTCCTGATGAGGCCTGAAGAGTGGGAGTAAAACTGGTTGCTTCATTTTTAACATGCTTAATAGTATTTAGCCTTACAATGAAAAAGACTAACATCAAGTAAAAGAGATGTGCATCAAGAAATAAAATATTCAAACAATGATTATAAAACAATCAATAATGTGTATCTGTTTAGCACCCTAGCCCCATAAAAAGCTACTTGCTACAGTAGCAGCAGCATCTGATATCGTTGTAGAAATATAATCCCCAAACAGTCTGCAGTAACAAACAAAATATTTCATTGTATACTATTATTTTTCAGTCTAGCAATTCAATAATTTTGCCTTTGATGTAAATAATTTTAGTTATCTGTTTTTTTTACAAAATGATGCCATTTTGCACTATATAGACAACTAATGATTTATTATACTACATATTCTATCAAAAGATCATCTGAAATACATTTCTTTTTTTTTTTTTTGCTTTTTGTTAGAATACAGTAAAAAGCAAAATTTAACTCCTCTGATCTTATATTCAAAGAGCAAGTGTCTTCAATTTTCATATTTTAATTTATTCAGAGAACAAAAGCAATGTGTTTGAGAATTTAAAAAACAGTGTTTAAAATTAATGAATACACTCTAGGAAAGAACAAACAACTAGCTGGATCTATAGAAATTCCATTGACTCAGGAAAGAAATAGAAACTACACTGATTCTAGCACATAAAATATGATTGCATTTACAAACAAGCAGAATATTATCATAGAGATATTAACTGACCAAAATGAAATATGAAGGATAAAGGTGGCTGATTTAATAAAATGTATTGACAAATAATAGAATCAACAGATCCTAATACACTTATACATCTAATAGAACTAGGTAAGCTAATGCAAATGTACAACAACTAACCTAAAACATTGATCATAAAAAGGAAAAAACTATGTCACCATTGTAAAAGTTTTGTATACAGGTAAACACAAACTGAAAAATTCTAATCTGTGGTATAAACAAAAGACACTGGAACAATATTCCACAAACTTCTATTAAGAAGTATAAAAAATTTAATAGTGTTGGGTAGTTTACCTGTTTTAACAGAAAAAAAAATGCTACTTGCTGATACCAAGGAAATTGATTATTTGCATCAGACTTTATAAGATTATTAGAGTTGGAGCCTGCCACAAAGCTAAGATAGCAGCTTCTTTTCCTATTGTTGCCAGAAATCAATGAACTCAATAAAAAGTCAAGAATTCTAATGCTGATTTCCAAAACCAGAGCCCTTCCACTTGAAAGATTGTCTCAACACAATCTTTTTATCCCAAATACTCATCTAATTCTTGGATATGCTGCACTAAGCTTGAAAATATTAACAGATGCTAAGTGTCAACAAATGTGACCATGAATAAGAGAAGAGACAGCCTCCCAAGGTGTGGCATTCAATGTTCAGATAATATCCTTATATTGATTTAGAAATACAATAATGAAAGATAGAAACAATACAAAACATTCACATTTTTACTTCAGTTGATGGTACTGCACTGACTTGGAGGGCAGATTTAGAAGAGCTTTTGAGTGCCTCTGAAGAAATGTATGACATAAAAATTAAAATGGCTAAGTAGTCAAGCATATTGTCATATTTCAAGCATTCAATATCAGCCACAGCAAATTAACTCAACCTTTGACATTGTGGAAGCCACATTAAGATATTTAGATCCAGAAAAAAAAAACAACAAAAAAATTTACTATATATTAACAACAATTGATTTGCTTTGCAACATTTAAGATATCAGAAAGACCTACTGATAAAAGTTTTCTAAAAGTGAAGTACCATAAATTGAACGTTCAAAAAAGTAGAGGATACAGTTTGCTTTTAAGTTTGATTCTTTAAAGGCTTTTAGAATATCATAATCTCTCTCTTGATAGAGCTAATAATAGAAATTGCCTCTATACTATGTAACTGCAATATTGTTATATAGTAGGTAAATAAATTGGATAGCAAGCAAAAAAAGTAAACAAAGAAATATATTAGCAGTTGATTTGGTAGCAAACAATAATAAAACTTCCTTTGTTTTGTTTTGTTTTTATCCAAGGTCATTTCTTGTCTTTAAATTCTCAAAATATATAAGATCTGATATTTGATAACTTTTCTAAACTATAATTATACCATACTTTTAATAAAGTATGAAATCTGTGTAAGATAATGAAACAATAACTTGTCACTAAGTCAAGGTAATTACTTGTTAATCTGCTTAAGTAATTTATAAGCTTTTCTAATGTTTATACAATTGCATATATGTTTGCAAAAGCAATATTTTCTATAACAGGTCTAATTTTGTTAAGTGATAAGGTAAATGTAGATTAAAACCACTGATAGAAATGTTGACAATTAAACGTTACACCTCATCAATTCTGATGAGCAATTTAAAATTATTACTATTTAATCCAGTGAAGCATGATACCTGCACTCAAGCTAGTTCCTTTTTGTCATATCAGCTTATAGGTTCCTGATAATAATCATGAGATCCTGCATAACTCAATTTACATAATTACAGCTATGAACACTTAATATTTGTTGTATAATTCTATTTGCTTTTTCATCAGTTTACTGATATGCTTCTGATTACACACACACACACACACACACACACACACACACACACACACACACACACACACACACACAAATCCAAAATGAAAATAGCATGTAGATAAAATCCCAAAACAGATCCTAATACTAACTTTATTAATAATAAAAATGATCCTGGAAGAGGGCTTGATATAAATAGTGTTATCTATTTACAGAGCCAAATATGTATATTTTCAAATAAAACTCTAAAAATTACATGTGTCGTATGGCCACTTCAGTGAGGAATCTTCACTTCTTTAGTGACAAAATCTTTATTATCCAAATACAGGACAAAATTCATATACCAGATGTTCACTCAAAAAGAAATTTATATACCAGATGTTCACTTGAAAAGAAGGAAAAAGAAAAGAAATAAGAAATAATAGGAAGGGAAGTTAAAAGATAGAGCAGATTATGTTAAAAGGTCGTCACCTAGACATTGATACAGAGGGTAGAGATAAGGGAGGGCATCCCAGAAGTTTTCACAAGACTGACCATCTTTTCCTTCAGCAGAAAACTTGTGGGACACTTGCCAGTGTGTGGCTGGCTTCACGTAGCAGTGAGGTATAATAAAATGCAGGGTGAATGTAGTAGAAGGATCAAACAAGTAATACCATCCTCACCTTAATGATTGCAGAAAGTATGGAGAGAGCAAGACATGAGGACCCAGTCCAAGGAGAGTGGTGTGCCTACAGGGAAGAAATAAACATATGGGTCGACACCAGTTCATTACTATTGGGAGTCTTGTTGAAGAAAAAGGCAAAGGTTAAAGAGTTTAGTCTCTGAGTATAACCTGATAGTCAGTGTAACATTAATCATGTCATATTGCAACCTTAATGACCAGCTGACATGTGTACATCAAAAGTGGTACAATGCCATAAAGGTGGGTGCCAAGCCCATTGGTCAAACATGTGCTGCTACTGTGAACACAATGAGTCATCAGCAGATAAAAAATATTCATACACAGAGCGGACATCAAGGCATCAAGAGGACACTGTATTTTGTTATATGCATCGACCCAGCAGTTGCCAAACCAGAGATCGAACAAGTCATCAAGCACTGTGAGGTGTACTGGTCTATTGACCTAGCCTTGTGGTGAAAGAGACGACTGGAAGTAAGTGACACATGGCAAATGGATATCACTCATTATAATAGCAACCACTTTCTTACTCTAATCAACTGTGAACCCACTCAGTTTGCGGTTTGGTGACCACTTGCACAGCAAGACTCGGAAAGCATCATTCGGCAACTATTGTCTATCATTTATGAACCAGGTGCACCAGATGAGATTTTGGCCACTAATGACCCTGCCTTTTGCAGCCAGCGGATCAGACAGTTTGTGTGTGAATGGGGAGTCCAACAACGGCTGCAATATGCATATGTGCCATCAAGCAACGGCACCACAACATAAAGAAGATTTCTGCCAGGAAGAAGTGCTCCATTGCAGAAGCAATGTACTGATACAAAGTTATGCTGAAAAAAAACGGTGTGTCCCCAGCAACCACACCTGCAAATGTCATCTACACGTACCGGGCTCGCATAAAAGTTATTGACAACGTTCAATCACCTGATGACAAGATAGTGGGTGGGTCATATGCTGTAGAAGATCCCTTCTGGGTGAAATCACCAGGCAATCAGTGTACCACTATATTCAAACAGGGGTGAATGACTGGTGTGGTCAGTCTACTTTGGAGGCAAAACATTTGACATATGAGGACAGTGAAGAGTTATCTGGTGATGGATTATTAATGGGTAGCACCAGTGGTCCCTTTGAAAATATAACCACGAGCTTATCAGACAATTTGGAGACAGAAACTGAATTCTCACAACAAAAGAGCACTTAGATCAAAAAGCCACCCTTGCCCTGCATCATGCAATTATCAGGGAATCAGAGGGGAGTGTGGCAGCTATCATGCAAATCTATGAAGTGAAAGAGTAAGGACCACGCTGGGTCATCCATTGGAGAGAGACCCGGGATTGAAACCAGAATGGATTACTTGAAAGAGGGAATCTTGTTTTTCATTATTTTCTTTTCTTTTATTTTATTTGCTAGCCGATAATGAGAATTCACTTATGCATATGATCACTGTTTTGCGAATAATCGGTGTTACAAAACAAGTAAGAATTTTCGTCCCACAGAAAAAATATTTTGCCACAGCAAAATTGAAGTACGTGCAAATAGAGAGAGACATCCCAGAGACAAAGAAAGAGAAATTCTTTCTTTACTTATTTTTTCTCCTCTACTCTATTCTACTCTTTATGGAAGTGGGGTTGGTTTCCATTGATTGGAATGTTTTCAGCTTCTGGCTGACTTTTAATGTGACTAGCAATTGGTTGTGTGTGTACACACTCACACACATATGTCTGTGTTCATATGCACACACACACACATACCGGCTTGATTATAAGTGTTAATTATTTATGTGTTTTTTGTTCATGTAAATTAGTGCATTTTGGTGGTAAGTTAGGTAACTGATTTTTGCATTTTTGTGTGCAAGTTTATTATTTCATTTTTTTTTCTTTCTTTTTTTATTATTACCATTATTTTTATATTTGTAGTTTTATTATTGATATTGTGTAGAGTTACTCTTTCCTATTTAATTTTTCATTTGGTTTTGGTGGGGACAAGTTGCATTTGCAATAAATTGTATCGTGTTTGTTTTATATAAGCATTTAAATGGAAAAATAAGTATCTGAGTATCTGTATTTCCCCATTATTTCATTTTTGTTTTTTTTTGTTTAGCTTTTTAAAAGTGATTATTCTAAGTTTTTCTTCTAAACATAGTTTGCAATTTCTGCTATTGATATTGTGAGAGGATTTTTTCATTTTATGATTTTCCATTTAATTTTGGTGGGTATATTATGTTGTGTTGTTTGTGTATCTTTCTGTTTTGAATGACATCTTGTGATTGTTGTAGCTTTTTATAAAGGATGTTTCTGTGGCTCCTGTGTAAATTTTTCCTTCTGTATTAATGCTATTTGTTATAATAGCTTTCTACACTATGTTGATGATCAGATATTTGTTAAGTGAACAGTTGTCTTTGTTTGACAATTGCATCTACTTGTGTTGTTTTGCTTGTTTGTGTTGTAATTGGTATTAGTTTTGCTGAGTATTTTTTTTGAGTGTTGGGTTATTTTCTCCATGTTATCCATGCAGCTGTAACTGATTTTGACTGTGTTTTTGTTGATTTTTGATAGTTTGCTATGCCTAGGGAACTGTTTTTCAATAATTTTCAAGAATAAGTTTCCTATTTTTGTTTCTGCTTTATTATTATAGGGGGTAACCAGAATATGGCCCTTTCTGTTATTTGTGCATTCTAGTTTGTTCAAATAACCAATATTTCTTAGAGGTGATTTGTAAATATTTTTGTTTTTATAATATATAGATATTAGTCATCCACATACAAGCCTGTTTCGCTGTATCACAGCTCATCAGTGTGGCTAGACATATCCACTTGCTTCTGGCCAGGATCGAAACTCAACCGATTTGGTGTCAGTCGGAGTCTCTACTCCCTAAGCCATCGGTGCATGGCAACAGAGAAGGGAAATTTTAATGTCTTGTATATAAGCAGTGTATACAGATGCCAGTCACCGGGAGAACTCAATTCATTATATATGTGTGTGTATGTGTGTGTATGACCAGAAGCACATTAGTAAGTTTGTAGCCTGATGAAAAAGCTAAAAGAATTTATGCAACAAATATTAAGTTTTTATAGCTGCAACTATATAAGTTGAGTTATTAAACTTAACCACAGCACCTTGTCAGTCATGAAACTTGCATAAAAGAGGGATTGCTGTCCAAATATTGCAATTATATATAAGGGGGTGCCTTTCACACACATAATCAAGGACAATGAAATTTTTAACCTAACAATGCTGAGTATTTGATTTAGAAACAATTTTAGCAAAGGAATCACCTTTAGTTTAACAGCTTTTACAGTTATAGACATATCTACAAATCAGTTTTGTCTGAGTGTTTGTAGAATACATGAGGAAAAGAAAAAAAATACAAAATTATAAGCTTTGAAAGAAACAGTCATACCAACTTTCAAAAAAAGATTTCAACACTATATTGTATTATACCCCACAGATGTTTGCTCACATTAAATTGATTATTTTTTCATAAATGTACCCAGTTTATACTATTCCAGTAAGAACAAAAACTAGTTTGATTAAAAGTAGATAAATAAAACGCAGACATGGTTGAAAAGATTTTTTCTCCCAAGAAAAGGCATAGAAAAAGAGAGACAAGTTTAGGAAACAATGATTAAGCTGAAATAGTCAGTTAAAGACTAGATGACAAGATACTATTTGTATGTTGCTTTTTTTTTAAGAATAAACATTCAAACACTGTAGTAGACAGCACATATACAAGATTGCTTATAAAAGTAGGAATGAAGAGGTATCAAAAAAAAAAAAAAAAAAAAAAAAAAGAAAAAAAGAAAGGAAAACGATATTTTAGTTCCTATATTTAAAAACACTGGAGAACCCTCTGACTCTGCAAATTACCGCCCTATCAGCCTTCTTCCGATCTTTGGCAAAGTGTTCGAAGCCATTATCAACGCCGAGGTGGTTCAGCATCTCACAGCACACAGGCTCCTCTCGGACAAGCAATATGGTTTCCGCTTCACCAGGTCTACTGCTGATATGCTAACGACCATCACCGAGTACATATACCAGGCACTCGACAGGAATGGCGAAGCCCGAACCGTTGCATTGGATATATCTAAAGCGTTCGACAGAGTTTGGCATGCTGGCCTTCTATGTAAACTGCGGAGCTATGGTATAACTGGACATTTGTTTGAACTAATCCAGTCATTCCTCTCTAACCGCACAATGAAGGTGGTATTAAACGGACATGCCTCTCAGAACTACCATACAAATGCAGGTGTCCCCCAAGGCTCCATCTTAGGTCCTACACTCTTCCTGATATATATTAATGATCTCCCTGATTCCATAAGAGCCCAAATAGGTTTGTACGCCGATGACACCACAGTTTACTCTCACCTCCAACAAAAATCTGGTGTAGGCGTCAAAGCTAACCTCGCAGCCGAGATTGAAAAAGACCTCCAATCCATATTGGACTGGGGTAAGAAATGGCTAGTAAATTTTAATGCTTCTAAAACGAAGCTACTCTCAATTAATCATCATCGACAATCTCACCTACCTCCCATTAGCATGGACCAGGCTTGCCTCCCAGAGAGTAAAACACTACGCCTCCTTGGTCTCACACTTTCAGCGGACCTCAAATGGAATGACTATATCGAATCCATTGCTAAATCTACTGCTATGAAAGTCGGTTCTCTGTGTAGGGCCCGGAAGTTTTTTCCGTCTAAATCTATCCTGCACATTTACAAATCTACCATCCGCCCGTGCATTGAATACTGCTGCCATATCTGGTCGGGTGCCCCTGCTGTTCTCCTCAGGCTTCTCGATAAGGTTCAAAGGAGGGTCTGTAATGTGATAGATACCGACTTGGCAGACCTCCTGCAGTCTCTCTCCCACCGGCGCGACGTGGCTTCCCTGTGTCTCTTCTATAAATACTTTCACGGCTTCTGCTCCAATGAACTTAGATCACTGGTGCCCCCTAAATACGAATTTGCACGAGATACTAGATTAGCAACTAGATCCCACCCTTTTACAGTGAAACTGATAAAATGCAGCCGTAACTTCTACTCCAACAGTTTCTTTCCTCGCACTTCCAGACTGTGGAATTCTCTTCCAAACGATTGCTTCTCCGATGGCTACAATCTCCAGGAGTTTAAATGTAAGGTCAATAGACACCCCCTAACACACTAACCTGCTCCCATTCTATCAAACACTCTTCCCATCTGCCTAACCCTCATCCTCGCTATCCTTACTCATCTGTCACCTTCCTCCTGACATTCCCTATGTCTAACCACTCCTTCTCTTTACCTTCCCCTATGTAGCCCCATGCGCAATAGTGGCAGTGGAATGCCTTGCTTGGGGTGAGATGATTAAAAAAAAAAAAAAAAAGGAGGTGATAACAGCAAAATAGAATATAAGAGGAACTGAAATGAGCAGAGACAGAGGTAAAAAAAAAAAAAAAAAAGCAAAAAATCTTTATTATCAATGAAAATATAAATGCTAAACTACTATTTGAAATATTAAAACAGGTAGCATTTTCAATTAATGATTATAGTATTAATTTAGCAAATCCATACATGCCAAGACACCTTGCTATTAGATAACAGCAAGTTAATCTATTGGCCCGTTACTAGAGTGTAAGGAGTTCAATTCTCATACTTATAATCTTGTACTACTACCAAGTTAGTAATATTACAGCATTGTAAGTTCATACTAATTGTACCAACAATTATTTTTATTCCCATGATCATCATTACTATTACCATAACAGGGCTTTTGTTATCAACTTAAACCCAGACATCAACTAACCAAGAGTTAGTTTAATTAAAGACCTTAAAAATAGGAAGGGGTGCAAGACAAAAATGTTTCTTCTCACTGAACTTATTCAACCTATACAGTGAGGTGATTGTGAGATAATTAGAAGTTCTACTACAATTCATTATTAATGGACACAATCTAAACATAAGATATGCAGATGATGCAGTGTTGATAGACAAATATAGGAAACTACAAAGACTTCTGCAGAAGATAGTTAAAGAAAGCAAGAAGAAAGGATTAAATATTAATTGTAAAAAGATATGGTTTGTTAGCAAAGAGAACAGCCCAATAAAATCAGAGATACCAAAATCAAAAAAGTATGCATTTTTAAAGTTGTTTTAACCCCAAGCAAGAAATTACCACCACTGATGCACAAAGGGTTATAGTGAGAGAAAAAATAAAGAAAACAAAACAGAGAACATGTTACCAGGAATGTTGGAAAAAGGACAAGAGAAAGTTAAGAATCAAGAAGATAGATGACAATTGACATTGCACTTAAACTTTTGGAGATTGTACCTATCAGGGAAGCAAGTATATGTAAGGGAGTTCCACAGGCAGGAAATGCAAAAGAAAAAACTGATAGAGTAGAAGTGGCAGGTACATTTGATTATGTTGATGGTAAAACGGTGGGACCTAGTTGCTAATCTGATAGCACGGGTAAATTCAAGTGGTTGGGGTACCAGAGAAAGAAGCTTGCCAGAGTAGAAGGTGTGATAATATTAGTAGATAAGACAGCGAGAAGCCACATTGCATCAGCAAGAAAGTGAAATTAAGTTGCTATATCAGGATTGATTACATTGCAGATCCTCCTTTGGATTTTATCAAAACCCAAGGTAAATAGCAGGAGCACCCAATCAGATATGGCAACAGCATTCAATGCATGGACAAATGGTAGATCTATAAATGTTCTAGATGGATTCTGACAAAAAAAAACAAAAAAACACAAGCCCTCCTGGCCCGACAGATCAAGGGGAATTCCATCACTGCCTGGAGCTTTCCCTGTGGTCAAGTTGTTGATGGCCTCACTGAGTTCCTCTATCATCGACTCAGTATTGAGCTCTCTCACGACAGGTAGGCACTCAATGGCATCAAGGGCTGCAGTTGTCACAACATTCTGTTGAGAGTAGAGGTTGTAATAGTGCCCCACTCATATCTCCATCTGTTGTCTTCTTTATGATGACTACCCTAGTGGTGGATTTGAGGGAAGCTGTTTTGTTCTGCACTGGGCTCATTGCTGTCTTGATGCTATCATACATTCCTCTGATATTCCCTGTGATTGCTGCTGTATGAATTTTTTCACTGAGCTCTGTCCAGTACTCATTGGCGCAGCTCCTGGCAGCCTGAAGAATCTGAAGGTTTCTTTTGTTGGGTGACCGCTAGTACTCTGCTAGAGCTGCACACTTGGCTTTAATGAGAGGAGTCATCTCAGTCAACTTTGACTCAAACCAGTCATGTGACTTCAAGGTCTTTCTCCCAAAGGTGACCAAGGCAGTGCAGTGCATGGTGTTCCATAAAGTAGCCCACTTCTGTGTGGCAGTGTCCCTGATTTGAGAGGTTTTCAGTTCACTCTCAAATTGTCTCAACAAACTGCTCCACAAAGTTTAATTGTCTAATCTTTTTGACATCAATGCGAGCATTCGCTTGCTTCTTTCCATGATATAACCTCTTCGGCTAGAAATTGATCTTACAGCACACTAGGGAGTGGTCTGTGTCACAGTCTGCACTGTAATAAGAGCGAATGTGAAGAACGTTCATAATGGCCATTCTTCTGACAAGGATTAAATCCAACTGGTGCCAGTTCCCTGAGTTTGGGAGTTGCCAAGAAACCTTGTGCTGGGGCTTGGTTTTGAAGAAGGAGTTGGTTATACACAGGTTGTGGTATGTGCATAGCTTGAGTAGTCTCTGGCCATTGTTGTTCATCTTGCCAACACCAAACTTTCCAAAGCACGAGGGCCATAAGTTGCAATCAGCACCCACTCTGGCATTGAAGTCACATAGGAGAACAAGCTCATCCTTGTTTGGGATGCTGCTGACGATGACTGCAAGTTTGTCGTAGAACTCGTTCTTGGAGTCCAGTGTGGCAGAGAGTGTCAGGGCATATACACTGACGAGGGTAACAGAACCTGCTGTGTTGCTCTGAACCATTACTGCCTGGTTCAACCATATTCAGGACAAGAATGACCCTGATGCCTTACATCAATTGAGCGGTAGCTTATAACTGGTAACTGTCATTCCTCATGTTGTGTCAATGCCAAGGACAAAGCTGGAGTATCCTCTCTAGGTTTAGTGTTCTGGTGCAGTATGGTTGGATGCAAGCCTGGGCAATGTGATATGGAGGGCAGTCTGTTGTCCATATATCATGTTCCCCATCTTCATGTCACTAATTAGACCAAAGGAACAAAAGGGTTGTTACAATTTGAGACCAGTGTCGTCTAGGAGTTGCGAGAACTAGTTGAATACAACAGCAAACTACCTTAGGGGCTCTATTTTTACCTCATGGTTTACTCCTGAAGCCTTTTCCATGACTGGATATGGCTGCAAAGCAGCAGAGGCTTAAAATGAGGGTTTTCTTTCCCCTAGGTGAACTGCCTTCCTAGGCTGAGAAGCTCCACCGACCCACCTTTCACTCCTTCTCCTGCGAAAAGTGTAGGACCTAGGATAGAACCTTGAGGGACATCCATGTTTGTATGAAAGTTTCTCAAAGCATGCCCATTCAAGACCACCTTTATTTCACAATTAGATAGAAATGATTTGATTTAACTGAAGAAATGTCTATAAATTCCATAGCCTTATAGCTTGTGCAGAAGGTCAGCATGCCAAATCCTGTCAAACGCTTTTGAGATATCTGGGGGCAATAGCTCGAGCTTTATCAAGAGTCTGGTATATATATTCAGTGATGGTCATTAGTACATCAGCAGTAGACCTGGTGAAGTCAAAGCTATACTGCTTATCAAATAGCAGGTTGTGGGCTATGTGATGAACCATTTCAGCATTGACATAAGCCTTGAACACTTTACAAAAAAGCTGCAAGTGTCTAATAATGCGATAATTAGAGGGGTCAAAGAGCTGCCCAGAATGTTTAGAAACAGGAATTACAGAGGAGGACTTCCAACAAGCAGGAAAACAGGAAGCAGCAAGGCAATAGTTATAGAGTTTGGAGATGACAGGAAAGAGTTCAGGGGCACATTTCTTTCAAATAATGACTGGAATACCTCTGCTAACTTTATAGAAGTCAAGCTTAGAAATTATTTTAGAAATCAAGGATGGGGTTATATATACATCACTCAGTTTAACTTCAGTTCTAAGTGGGAAGTCAGGTGTGAGATCTCCAGATAAGTCAAGTGTGAACCTCAAATTTAGTGAATAGAGGAGGGATCAAGAGTTTTCCATTGTTTAGCATATTTTTGCAGAGCCACCAGTAGTCTTTGAAGACAAACTTGCAAGATGCTATATGCTGCTTCATTTTATTAGCACCATTTAGGACATGCTTGCATTTATTGTGAGCAGAGACAAAAAGGCACCTATTGTCTTCAGATGTGTCACTTCAGTAAAGCTGGAAAAAGTGATACCTCTGAACAATGGCAGCTGAGCAACAGGAGAAAAACCAAGAAAATGAATAAGTTGGAATTTCCTGGTTAGGATGAAAGCATCAATGCCAACTTTCACTGAGGGGGAGACCCCAAAGACACAGTCTTCAATAGGGAGACTGAAAACTGTTTCAAGGGACATCACAACGGAAATCACAGAACAAATCCCAGTTTGCTCTTTGGTAGCAGTAAGATTTTCTTTGGAAAGCGTTTTAATAGAAGATGCTAAGTGTAACACTGAAATCTGAAGGCGTATTGGTATAGTGAAAGATACCTTCTAAAAGGTAAGCAAAGTATAAAGAAACAGAAAACAAAAGTACTGAACTGTTAGTCCTATATGGCAGTGAATGTTAGACAATCTCCTCAGAGACTTAAAACAACAGAAATGTAGTTCTACTAAAAAATTCTGAGAGTACCATGGACCAAACATGCGACCAACGACAATTTTTTAGAGAAAATTGAAATAAAAAAGAAACTTATACTAAACATCAGGAAGAGATAGTTAAAACTTCTAGCACACATAATGAGAGATGAGGGCTTGGAAAATTCAATACTCACAGGACAGACTTAAAGCAAGGGTGATACAGGAAAACCATGCATAACCTATCTAGCAATGACAAGTACTTGGATGGTAGGACAAAGTTTAAGACAGATAACAAAGGACAGGAAATTGTGGAGAGCATGGATCACAAATATTCTGAAGGAACACGGCACCACATAAGAACAGCCAACACAATGCTGGATCACAAGAAACATTTTTATTGGTTCTGTTGCTATGCAAGACATGTATAATCCATATTCACATATAGCCACTTTCATTTATTCTCTTTCAAAAATCTTTTGCCTTATACTAGAATCATGAAATCACATAAAATTTGTATTTTTCAACTATATCTCATTAATGCCAACTCAATCCAATCAATTAAAAAAAAATAGCTAAAATATTTCATGTAACATTTTAATGACGAATTTTTAGTTATTTTTATTATTTCATTGAATGCAAAGATGAAATGTACAAAAAAAAAATGAATAATTTGAAAAATGCTATGACTTATCCATATCCACTTATTTGCATTCTTTGTAAAGGTATTTTGGATAAAAGGGGTGAATATACTCAAAAGAAAAGAAAATATTCTAATAAACATGCAGAGAGATGGTAACAGAAAATGAGAAAGAATAAAAGATTAAAAGGAAAAGGCAAATAGATAAAGAAAAATATTTTTAGAAGACAATAGCAGGCAAAGACAAAAATATTAGTGCTAATACATATCAGGAAATTTATGACTGAAGTTAAAAAAAACTTCATCTCAGTAAAGATACACTCAATCAGGAAGAGACAGAGGACAAAAAAATTTACTCAAAAATATCTTGTAATTTTCCCTGACTGCACAAGCAGAACGTGGTTATAGTAATACCATGTAGGCAGTAGAAAGATTAATTTTAAGACAACTAAAACAAACTCAGACATTTCCAGAAGAATTTTTTTTAAAAAGTAGTATGTGCCAATTCTTTTAAGAAACAGGAACAACAAATTAATAGAAGGTATGCCAAATTAAACTGAACTTGTATAGAAGAAAGACCATAATTGTGTGAGAGCAAAATATTTTAGAAAATAAAAGCTGTAACATAATAAATCTTATTTAAATACTCTTTGAATGAGTTCCTGTTTTGTCAAATTCAATTGACAAGGTTTGTATTTTTTAAATTTTTTCTAATTTCAAAGATTTTTTGGGATAAACAATTTTATACAACTTCAGTTTATGGCTTAATTTGATGTTTAATTTAACAGTATCCTCCCAAATTCATAAGATTAGTAATATTCATGATCAGTATCTTATTGTAAGGAATCAAATGTAAGTTTATTTTTTTTTATATTTGTCAATATTTTTTGACAGACAGTTTTGGCTTACTGACAGTCTTTAATTTTATTTAATGTAGGATATTTCTTTTGCATATTAAAATCATTTTACCACATCAGACAGTATTTTAAAAATGTGTATAAATATTTAATATGCATATAAAATATATATAAATATTTAATACATTGTTTAGTGGTATATTCAAACTGTGGGAAACCATTTTAAACATGACTCCATTTGTTGAAACACCCTAAATCGTCAACACACTGTTTTTGATCGACTGTGAGCAAACATGGCACTCACTTTGAACACAGCTTTTCCCTTGATATATGATCATGCAAAATAGTGAATACACTACCTTTGATATGTTCAACTCCTCTGCTATCTCATGCAACTTCAATTTATAATTGGCCAAAATTAGTTTATGGATGTTTTGGTGTTTTCCAAGACAACTGCCAATTTTGAGTGACCTGAGCATTCAGCATCATTTGCATCTGTACAACCACATTTAAAGTCAGCATACTAACTCTTTATCCATTGTTTTGAAAATTTGCAACAGTAGCTTCACTTAAATTGTTGTAATCTGTAAACTAATAATCAACTGAGCCCAAATTTTGTCACATGCCATTTGAAGGTTAGTACTTCATGAAAATCATAAATTTTTTATTAGTGGCACTATCTATATGTCAGGCCTGGAACTTATTGAGTGAGGTGTTATATATAGAACGAGCATAATATACTCATAGCCTTCAGTCATTTGTATATGAACCCACCTAACATTCTCATAATTATCTTTATTTTTGCTAGTATAATATTACTAACAGGAAAATATTTAATATGTCTATGCAAAAGTTTCCATCATTCTTTTGAAAAAAAAAAAAAATGGATTGAATGATCTATTGATAACCATTTTTTTTTTAATTGTAACATTTGCACACTCTTCCCTGGTCTTTTAAATAGGAATAGAAGTTTACTCATTGTTTCCTGCTTAAGACTAGATTTCCAGTTCCATCTAAAGACTTTTCATTCTCTTTCATTCCCAGCAGCTTAGTGCCATTATCATCTTAATTTGGATAAATTGATTATAAAGAAAAAATATTTAAAAAAACAAAAATTATAACATTAAGCAAGAGTTACATATTTTGAAAGTAATTTTCTTGTTAACTTCTAGATGAGAAAGCGACAGTCTTTCTTAGAAATGAAGTAGTTTAGCATTCTAAATAGAATAATTAGATTCAAATACTTCCCATCCATTTAAAACTTGATAATATCCATTGATTATAACAAATATATTTTTGCTGTTCATGGCATTATGCTTCTCTGATTTTAAATTTACCATCTCAATATAAAAATCATTTTATATATTGAAATTCATCAGAAATAAACCAGCATGCCTTTCAGAATTCATGATCATTTCATAATATTTCATTTCTACTTCTCAGAAGTTTTCTCACAAGTAGAAAAGTTCTTTAATTAATGCTATCAAAATTCATATAAAACAAAGTAATATTCAGTACAGCTTTTACCTCTATAATTAGCATTAAAATCATTAGCTTTATTTCACATTAGTTCATATCCACAAATTCTATTCAAATAAAAAAAAAAAAAAAAGTTATTCTTCAATGGTTTTAATCTTGTACCAACTTGACCTTGTTTGGTGACAACTATCATTCTCAGCTTACAATAAATATTTAAAAAGATACAATTATTCTGACATCTATTTTTTGCAAACTACATTCACCTATATCTAACTAGATTAGAAATATCTTTTCAAATAGAGATTAAAAAAGAAACTAGAATTTTATAAAAGGTTTTTTCATTTTCATCGAAGAAATTATGATTTTAAGATTAGCACAAATGTAATAGCAGCCAAAATATTGGAGACAATTTTTTTTTTAATTAACACAACAAAAATAAATATAACTCTGCAAAGTTGTGATTTTCTAACACACTTCTTTGAAAGTACAATATATTATTTCAAACAATCTAACCTACATGAGAGTGAAAAAAAAAATAAAAGGAAATTTCTTTCTCTAGCTGAAGATCTACAAAAAGTAGAAAAAACATAGCTAAAGACATGAAGAGCATTACAAGACATTTGAATGAAAATGTAGCCAACAATGATATATATGTTTTTTCTGATTTTAATAATTTCATCCCAAGTAAGGCAGAACTGGCACTGGTGCACAGGGGATTACAGAAGAGGCAAGATGAGAAAGTGGAACACGTTACAGGGGAGTCAGAGAATGAGTAAGAACAGGATGAGAATACAGGTGTGAAGAGGGCTGCATGAAAGTGGAGTGTAAAAGAAAAAGAACATACAAGGGTTGTCATGAAAAGGATGTGAGTCAAGAAGGTAAGAGATGGCAATTGACTTTGCATTTAAATTCTTGGAGATTGTAGTTTTCAGGGAAGCAAGTATACAGAATGGTATTCCACAGGTGGGAAGTGCAAGCAAAGAAGCTGCTAGAGTAGAAATTGCAATTACATTTGATTGGTTTCATTGTAAAAGGGCGGAACCTAGTTGCTAGTCTAGTAACTTGAGCAAATTCATGCAGAGGAGGAACCAGGGAGTTAAGTGCGTCAAAGCAGAAGCCGTTAGTATTTGTAGAAGAGACAGAGGGAAGCCACATTACGTCAGTGAGAAAGTGAATGGAATTGAGCTACCAGGTCAGGATCAATTACATTACAGATTCTTCACAAGAAGCCCAAGATGAATACCAGGGGCACCTGACCAGATGTGACAGAAGTATTCAATGCACGGGCAGATGGTAGATTTATATATGTGTAAGACAGGTTTAGACGAGAAAAACTTCCTAACCCTACAAAGGGAACCAACCTTCCGAGCAGCAGATTTAGCTATGGATTTAATGTAGTCATTCCACTTGAGGTCAGCTGATAGATTTAGACCTAAGAGGCACACTGTTTTGCTTTCAGGGAGACTAGCTTAATTCATTCTGATGGGAGGTAGAAGCAGTTGTCTGTGGTGATTAAATAATAGCAGCTTTGTTTTGGAAGTATTAAAATTTACAAGCTATTTCTTATCCCAGTTCACCACAGATTGGAGGTCCTTTTCAAGCTTAGCAGCTAAATTTGCTTTGTCAGCATCAGCAGATTTCTTATCGAGGCAGGAGTAAATTGATACCCCAGACAAATCAAATGTTGAGTTGGTGAAGAATCTGCATGCAAAGCATTCAGATTCATTTAAATTCATTGATTAAAAGGGGGATTGAGGGCTTGCTGTTATTCAACACATTTTTACACAGCCACCAGTAGTCTTTGGAGCCAAACTTGTGAGATGCTATACGCTGTTTCATTCTTTCAGTGTACAACAGCTTAGCATCATTCAGGATCCTTTTGTACTGATTACAAGCGAGGCAAAAGGGTGCCTATTTTGGTGGACAAATGAACCAATATGAATTTTAATTTAAAAAAAATAAATAATAATAATAACAACAAAATAAAACACTGTAAAAATGAATCTGGAAGCTCAGAACAATGAAATGAAGTATTAAGATTTTTGTTCATACAGTAAAAACATAGCTACTACCTCAGTAAAACATCAACTCTGAAATGGCATGAAAAATCAAGATTTCATAATGTTTTTTTAACTATTGATTACCCAATAGCAACCCAAGGTAGAAGTTTACTAAATGAGGTTGTTGTAAGGGCATACAAGAGATGTATTTTATGACATATAGATAATGTTTGGCCTGCAGCTGAGATTGTAGTAATCAAGAAAGCATCCTCTCAGGAATATGTTCCTAATGCAATAGTTCTGGGAAATAAACTGAGTGGAACCTCCTCTTTATCAATAGAATATGAAGAGATCACTGATGGGTTCTAGCTATGAAAATCTGGACTGTCAAAACCAAAAAGTGTAGGTCACCTGAACATCTGCCATGAAAATTGTGATGAAACATCGAGTGTCATCTGTAGAAAAAGAGCTGTCAAGATTGGAAAGTGATAACTGGGCAGATCCAGCCTAGATGTGGCCACAATTTTCCATTTTTGGTTTAATCTCATTCTCATAAAGATAAAACATGATAGAAATTGTCAGGTATTTCTAAAGTGGTATAAGGACCCTAACCATTTTTAAACATCTTTAGTGATGGATCATATATACAAGTACCATAAGGTCTGGAATGAATAAAATAAAATCTGGGATGATAGAATATTGTTAGCTTGGATTTAAAGGTATTGAATGTTACAGTCCAATTTCTCTTCTGTGTGGACAAGATTGGAGGAGAGATAAGCTGCCAGGTTCTGGTCATCTAAATGCTTAATGGCGCTCTCATAAACTGTGGCATTATATGCATATATATTTACTAGTGATCTGAGATTGTTCTTGGGTAGAAAATGGATAAGGCCAAGGAGAGAGCCTTGATCACAAATCAAGGCTTCAGAGGACTAATAATTTACAACAATCTTCATGGACCTACTTGATAAGATAACTCTCCCAGAAATGTCACAGCTGGAGAGTTTGTGTAGCAGACCTCTACACAACACCTTGTCAAAATTCTTCAATATATATATATATATATATATAGGGTGACTCTTATAATAGATTTATTATCAAGTACTTCACTGATTCTATACATAATGATAGCTAAGACAGAAAATAAAAAAGTTTTATTTAACAAACCATTTTGTTTAGAGTTGATCCACTTTCTAAATGTTAGATGATCACGAAATTGCTCGACACAAATTATTTTTTACCCCAAATTGTTTTATTTTCAGCCAGATAAATCAAAGTATAAATTTAAATTAATTGGTTAATTGTACTGGGCAGGGAAGAGAATAATCAAGTTGCCAGTGTAAAAGAGAATTTTTATAAAGTCAGAAAGTGAAGTTGCAATATTTGCTGTATTTTGACTAACAATATAGTTTCTAAGATAAATAAAATCCTATTTTTTTACTCTTAATTTTTACTCTAAGTCATACTGAAAAAATTGCAAAATTATCAGCAATTAACTATAATATGAATAGATAGATAGATCATCTGGTTCTAATTGACCACATTTGCGAAAAAGTTAAAATTGATGGCCCAAATGTCTACTGAAACTATTATATACTTGCATAACTGAAGCTAATGTATATATTTACATTTATTGGGAAGGAATATAGACCTTTCTGCCTATAATCACTGGGGTATATCATTCTCATTCCATGAGCAAAGTCACTTCTGGTAGCCATGAGTTATCTCCCTTTAATTCTGTAAGTTATTTGTTCACCATTGCTTTAGCCTGGTTCTGAACTAACAACTCTTTAGGTCAAGTTACTGGAACTAACCAATGTCTATATCCATTGGGTCCTTGAGGACAACAGCATGTGAAAGACGAGGACAATTGTCCAAATAATGTAAATAGTTTAAGTACTACCTCATCTCAGAAGTATAGACAAATACTGAAGGATCAGCATGGACCTGATATACCAAAAATATGGAGATGAATAGAAAAGTCCTACCTGAAGCTGGCACAAATGTCAAAACCACCTGATATCCCTACTTGCCATCAATTCAGGGAGCGCTCATCTGGTCACAGAAAAAGTGGGACATGTTCTGGTCTGAGAACATATACAGTACAACCAATGGATGAAATAGAATTCAAGTCTGATATCTTCCAAAGGCTCGAGCCTTCCTCAGCAGGATTACTGAAGAAGACCAAAAAAGAATCCAGGAAAAAGATAGAAAAATCTTCCAGGCTAGAATTCAATGCAGTTAAGGTCTACCAAGTACAGAAACTAAATAGATTAAAAGATCTGAAGGTGATACATGAGGTTCATCACCCCATTGTGAAGGCAGATGTCAACATCAGTCAATATTAGCTGAGTACCTGTGAAGAGTCAGTTCTGAACAAGGGTCTCAACTGCAACAACGATCAGGCGAATACCATAGAGATCATTGCCCATATCAAAGAAATCACCTTGTTCATCCCTCAGGCTCAAGCAGATGAGCTAAGATGGAAAGTGAGACAGACATTGGAGAAAGCCAAGCCACCCAAACAAAAGGGAAAGGGCTGGCAATCAAGACCCTACAGAGGAATGAGAACATCATCATACTATCAGCTGACAAATGCAATGTAAGTATAGTGATGAACAAAACAGAATATGCCAAGAAACTAGAAAACCTCATTAGAAGTGGTAGCTATAGCAATGTAAAGAAAGACCCCCACATTGAAAATGACAGCTGTTGCAGATCGTAATCAAGAACACAGATCACTTCCAGCATAAGGCATACAGACAGTTATCTCAATGTTACAGCAAACTAACTCACATGTATGGTTTACCTAAGATTTACAAAGACTGTATTTTACTCAGATCGATTGTTAGCAGCCAAGGCTCAGTGTGCCATCTTCTGAGTTACTTCCTTGTAGATATAATTGACCCACTGATAGGAAAGTCACCATTAGATGTTCGAAACTTTGCCCACTTTGTGAAACTTATCAAAGATGCTCCCATTCAATGCAACCAGATGGTGAACCTGGATTCTGTTCACCAAAGTATCCATGGTGGAGGTACTATCGGTAGTCAAGTTGACAAACTGGCCTCAGACTCATCCCTAAGAGAATGTACCAGTATTCCACTAGATAACCTAATGTAGATGCTGACTTTCTGCACACAAACACACTTCGGAATGTGATCAGACATTTCTTGACAGGATGAAAGCTTAGCAATGGGCTTGCCATTTTCACCATCACTGGCTAACATATACATGAAATATTTTAAAGAGATGGCATTATAATCTGCAGTTCTAAAGCCAACCCTATGGCTGAGATACGTTGATAACACCTTCATACTCTGGCCACAGCAGGAAGAGGTCTAGATGCACTAGACCATGTGCATTCAATAAGATCATCTATACAGTTCATTATGGAAAAAGAAATCAAGAACAAACTAGCATTCCTAGATGTACTAATATCTCAAACAGAGAGAGGATTCAAGATATTCGTATACCACAAGCTAACATACAAAGTAAAGAAAGGGATCGTCTGCTGCCTATAACGCCGACCAAAATTCATAAGCAACAACCCATAGACATACAAAAAGGAAATGGTCAGTATAAGCAGTACCCTACAACATAACAACTACATTGGGTACATGACAACAGCTCCAACAAACATGGAAGAGAGGGTGCATGAGGATAACAACTCTCAGAATACAGCTTCAGTCTATCTACCCTATGTGAAGGAGTTAAAGAAAATACAAAGAATCTGCAGTCCATATAACATCAGGACAACCTTCAGAAATAGTTCTACACTTCATAGGTACCTCTCCCAAGTAAGACCTCCAACAGAGAAGAACATGATCAAAGACTGTGTGTATGCCATTCCATGCAGCTGTGGAAAAAAAATATAAAGAAGAAACAGTGCACCTTCTTAAGGTAAGGCTACAAGAATATCACAAGGCTGTAACACAAGGGGAGATAGAAAAATCAGGCATAGCTGACCACATATGAAGAGAGAAAGGGGATCACTGCCCCCTATGGAATGAAGTTGAAATAATAGAGAATGCTACAGGAAACTATGTAAACTTAAGGAATCAGCACATATGCTAAGCTACAAAAATCTCCTTAGCCAACCAAGCATAGAAATGAATACAATATGGGAACCAGTAATATGGAGTGCTACAGCACACCATTAGCATTAAAGATAGCAATAAAAAATGGTTACTGAAATATTAGGTTTATAAATTCCAGAAATTCACATGTCCTCAAAGACACATGACCCAGTGAATATAGATGTTGGTTAATTCCAGTGACTTGACCCAAAGAGTTGAAAGTTCAATACCATACTACAGCAGTGGTGAACAAATAACAGAATTAAAGGGAGATAACTCATGGTTACCAAAAATGGCTTTGCACATGGAATGAGAATGATATATCCCAGTAATAGTAATAAGGGGTTTGGTGTGAAATTCCTAGCACCTGAAGAAGGCTGGAGCATACAATGGCCGGGCCCAGTTCACATTCCTCTCACCTTTACCCGGTTCACACTCCCCCTACTTCTATTGAACAGGCTCATCCCTTGTTCCCTGTTTAGGAAGTGGTTTCTGGCTTTCTCTTTTCTCTCCTCAGACCTCAGGATTGGTGCTACCGTGATTTCCCTGCAACCTGTGTGGTCACTGGCAGCGTCTCTTCATACCAGGTTGGTAATTTTCTGGTTGCTGCTTCCAACTGGTAGTTAGGAGCCCTAACTCTTGCATAGCCTCAAGAACAGCTGCTCTGATCAACAGTTGCATTATACTGGGGTTCTTTTAGTATCATTTCGCACATAGATAGGTGTCCCTGCAAGCATTTTCAATGGGCAACCCAGAGGCCACACTTTGCTGCAGTCTGCACCAGTTCCCTTCCAGCACATGTCGTAGTCAACAACCACCTACCTCCTCTGCTCAAGATCTCTCCTTTCCACCAAAATTTAATATGAACAATCATATCTCAAAAAAACCTAAACCAGTCAAAGTTAGATCACCTAAACCTCTTACCATTTCTTTTACTAACATCTGGAGTATTTGTACCAACTTCTGTAGTATTGAATCTTTCTTCCATGAAAAGTCCCATGACATCCTAGTGCACTGTGAGACTAATCTCAACCCCTCAATTCCCTCCTCTGACTTCTCAATCCCTGGCTATCTTCCCCTCTTAAGGAAGGATTCCACTGTCCATATGCATGGAGGTTTACATTAATGAACTCCTTCTTCTAGCTAGGGTGTCATTTCTCAAATCCCCTAACCACCCATATACATGTCTCTGCCTGTCACTTCTCAGCTCGGTTAGCTATCTTTTCTTTCTGTACCATTCCCCCTCCTCTACCAACTGCTCCCTGCTAGATAGCATCTCTGACAATATAGATAAGGCTACTTCCTCCCACCTATTTGCTCACATATTTGTGTTTGGAGATCTTAATGTTCATCATGCCAAGTGGCTAAAAGACTGTTACTGATTCATGCCATGAACTTCGCTATTTCACAATCCATTACGCAAGTGGAGGATTTCCCCACATGCTTTCCCAGCATCCCCTCTGGACACGCTTCTCTACTAGATATATGCTTCACCTCTGTACCTGACCCCTGCCAGGTCTTGCAGCTTTACCCTCTTGGCAACTCCAATCATGCTGTTGTCTCTCTAAATATATCTCACAACTCTCACTCTCACCCTCCCCAGGAGCCTCCTACCTACAGGATTTCCTACTGCTACCAAAGAGCTGACTGGGATGCGTTTGCAACATCCGTTGGGGAAAAGTATTTGCTCTCCCAGTTGATGACGGCACCTCTGAGATTTCTTCCTGGGTGAAAGCTGGCATTGATACCTTCATACCAATCAGAAAGTTTCATCTTCAACCTTATTCCTCCCCCTGGTTCTCTCTTGCCTGTTCAGCCACCATTCCCCACAGGAACCACTACTTCCAGCTATTTCAGAGACATGCATCTGACCACAATAGGCACCTATTTGAGTGTAAGAGGATCCTGAATGATGCTAAGTGGTTGCTGAAAGAATGAGACAGTGCATAACTGACTACAAATTGAGCTCCAAGGACTATTGGTGGCTCTGCAAATGTGTCCTGAACAACAACAACAACAACAACAACAACAAATCCACCATCCCTCCCTTAATCAATGAATTTGAGGTCCTCACAGCATCAGTGGACAAGGCCGAGTGCTTTGCCCGCAGATTCTAATCCCACTCCACATTTGACTTGTCTGGAGTACCTGCACTTGACTTCCCTAATAGAACCAAGACTCAACTGAAAGATGTTTACATTACCCTGTCTCAGGTATCTAAGGTAATATCAAAACTTGACTCCCATAAGGCGAGTGGAAGTGATGGAATCCTAGTCGTTATCCTTAAGAAATGTGCCCCTGAACTCTCCTCTGTCCTCTCTAAACTCTATAATTACTGCCTTTCTGCTTCCTGTTTTCCTGCATGCTAGAAGTCCTCTTCTGTGGTTCCTGTATCTAAGAACTCGGGGGAACTCTCACACCCATCCAACCATCGCCCTATCAGACTTCTACCAATTTTCGGAAAAGTGTTCGAGACTATTATCAATGCTGAAATAGTTCAACATCTTACTGCCCATAAACTATTCTCAGACAGGCAGTACAGTTCCCGCTTCACCAGGTCCACAGCCAATATGCTAATGACCTTCACGGAGTACATATACCAGGCCCTCGATAAGTCTGGCGAGGATCATGCTGTTGCCCTGGATATCTCCAAGGCTTTTGACAGGGTTTGGCATGCTGGCCTTCTATGCAAGCTACTGGGCTATAGTATCCCCGGATGCTTGCTTGATCTGATTCAATCCATCTTATCTAACCGCATAATAAAGGTCATTTTGAATGGTTATGCCTCTACATCCTACTACACGAACGCTGGAGTCCCCTAATCTCTATCCTAGAGCCTGACACTTTTCCTGATCTTCATAAATGGTCTCCCAGACGTGATCAAGTCCCAAGTAGGCATCTACGCAGATGATACCACAATATACTTCCGCATCAATAAGAAATTCGGAGAGGCAGACAACCTTGCTGCTGATCTTAGAGCAAGAAGCGGCTTGTCTTGTAAATTTCAATGTTTCAAAAATGAAACTGCTATCTGTCAACCATCACAAGCAACCTCTCCTGTACCCCATAAGCATAGGCCAAGCAAGTCTCCCTGATAGCAACATATTGCTCCTCATCGGCCTTACCCTATCTTCCAACTTCAAGTGGAATCATTACATTGAGTCAATAGCTAAACCACTTCTAGGAAGTTTAGGTCACTGTGTCAGGCCAGGAAATTTTTTTATGCCTGATTCCATCTTGCACATATACAAATCAACCATCCGTCCGTGCACAGAACACTGCTGTCATATATGTTCAGGTGCCCCAGCTGTTCATCTTAGTGTTCTTGACAGGATCCAAAGGAGAATCTGTAACGTGATAGGTCCCAACTTGGCAGCTCCACTACAGTTACTTTCTCACCGGCAGGATGTGGCTTCCCTCTGTCTATTCTACAAATATTTTCATGGATTCTGCTCCGACAAACTTAAGTCATTGGTACCCCTGCCACTAGAATTTACTTGTGCAACCAGACTAGCAACAAGGTCCCACCCACTTACAGTTAGATCAATCAAATGCAGCCATCAATTTTACTACAGCAGCTTCTTTTCTCTCACTTCCTGCTTGTGGAACCCTTCCATATACTTGCTTTTCTGAAGGCTACAACCTCCAGGTATTTAAATGCAAGGTCAATACCTATCTCTTATCCACTTGACTCCAGTTCTTTCTACATGACCCTGTATATCTTGTTCTATCTTGTTCTTTTCCTTTCTCTCTGCCTTTGCAACTGTCTTCACACCTGTGTTCCATCCTTCTCTTGCCCTTTCTCTGACACCCACTGTAACTGTTCCGTCTTTCTCTTCGCTCTCCTAGCCCCCTGTGCATCAGTAGCTGTACCGCCTTGCTTGTGGTGAAACGATTAAAAAAAACAAAAAAAACATAAACATGGCAGCAAAGATGAGGACAGTCATCCAAATAATGTAGTGGAAAAAATTCTGAACTAAAAAAGAAAAATCATTTACTCCAAAGTTTTAAAAAGATTTTATAAGTATTAATGGCATCTTTAGTTTTATGCATAGTCTGAAATCAGTTTTTAAAACTTACTACCAATAACAAAGAGCATATAAACTATAATTTAGTACAAAGCTATATGAACATAATACTAACCAAGGCTTAAATTGATATTTAATAATTCACAAACCATTGAAGGTAGGACAAGGGTCATTATCATTAATTTAAACTTATGAAATTTGGCTACAGTAAAAATAATGGACACCTGCAACTTCCTGAATACAAGTTTATTATCAAAGAATTGCAATCAAAGCTTGAAAGTAGGAAAATAAAGATAATCATCATAATTATTCTAACTTTCATAATTGGAATTAAGTGACCAGCTATGTTGATTTTATCCACCTTAATGATTAGATTAATTTCTTGATTTATTTAATTTGTAATTTGGATATTTTATTGTAATCCACTGTTATATTTACTTTGGTAAACAAAATTACTTGCATGATTTCACTTATATTAAAAGAATATACAAGAAAAGTAAAATGAAAATCAAATTAAAAGACATTTTGGCATCATTTAGTTCAGATGTTATAACAAATTAGTAAGGCAATATCTATGCTTCTCATAAAATATAACAATCAAGTTCAGTTCATAAAAACATGTTGAAAATTCAAGAGAATAGTAATTCTAAAGAGCATTCTTGTTAATAAATCAACATTTCATCATCCAACCAAGAGAAAAAATAAACTGATAATTTATTCTTATTAGGTATGTACAGACTTAGAAAGTTGGTTTCAGGAAGTCAAAATTAAGAAGTCAGAATCAGGATCAAAAAGAATTGATTAAGCCAGATGTGTCATGAAAATGACAAGATCTTTTTTGTCTAAAGTCAAACAGTTTGTTTTTTATGGATTAGAAAAATACACCAATTTTTGTTTCTGGAGGGTATTATTTACAATTTTTTCCACTCCAAAAATTATACAACATATACAGACTCTAGAATGATAAATAAAAAGTTAGTAAAAAAAAAAAAAAAAAAAAAATCAGCATTCATTTAACAGTAAGTTGCTGTATAACAGATTACCTACAATAGTACAATGGCAAAGAAAAGACAGATATAAGAGTGGTCTATACAAAAGAGAGAGTAAAACTGCTCTGATCACTTCTCAGGTTTCTATAATAAGATATACAAATGGAAGATGCTCATTGCCAAATATTTTGTACTTACATGCTTGATGAAAACATCACAATATCTGAGAGAGAAAAAAAAAGCACCTCCATAACTATTGTTTTTTTTTTTTTTGCAATTGCCATTCTTAGAGAAAAGTGGAGAAAAAGAAATGCAGCAGACATGAAACATTCCATTCTTGTTCTTTGTCAGCCTACCACCCACTTTATTACCTTGTTCTTTCACATGAGCTATTAAATCAATTTGTTTTCTGTAAAATAGAAAAATAAAGATCTATTTTTTCAAGATATTGATAATGTAGTACCTGTTTATTTTGTCAATATTTTACTTTTTTTTTTTTTTTAGATTAATCTATCATGTCTCCTACTGGTCATAAATTTGACATTAAACATTGAAGTTAAATGATTGAAAAGAAAAATTCAAAACCAGACTTAATAACTGACATAAACCTGTTTGAAAATTAGCATTAGCAAAACTTTATACATACACACAAAATCAGTAACTGAGCAAGAGAATTTACTTTTTAATTTGTAAAATTAAATTTATAGAATAATTTAACAGTTTATTTATCATATATATATATATAACAAAAAAGAAAAACATTGAGTTGTACCTAAACTAGACAATTTAGCTTGTAATCCAGCTAAAATCTAATGTTTCTATTGTTATAGAGTTATTAACAACTTCTGGAAAAGATGAACAAGGAAACTCAGTTTTACTTGAATGGGTACAAAATGATATAAGCCTAAACATTTTTTTAGGTGTGCATTATACAAGATTCACCTTTAAAGCCTCACCTTTATTTGTACACATGCTGCTGGCATACACAAACTTATTTTTATATTCTTCCAGCTTTATTAAGTGAAAAATGTTTTTTTCTAAACTTCTTACAAAAGTGTTTACAAATGATAATCAATAAAATTATTAACAAATAAATATGTTCTAAATGTTAATCTATGAGTAGAGGTTTTCAAACAGTTTAGTCTATTTTGTTTCATAGCATATCATTTTTAATGGTTGATTTAATGCTGATAAGATTTTTAGAATAGATTCATATGAATAGAATATGTATTCTTTGTAAGGAATCTGTTTGTAGGAGATGAGGTGTCATTGACATTTTTTGCAAAAAGTGTTTCTAGAGAGTCTGGTTTCATTGATGTATTCTTTTCAGATATACATAATGAAGTACAGAAGTTGGTTTTGTTTATATTTTTTAGTGATGGCCCACTGTTTTAAGAAATAATGTTATCCATTTTTGCTTTTTCAAAGAACTTACATGTTTATATTATTGCATTTTTGTCTTGAGAGAGCAAGGTCTGAACACTCAGTTAATATGTTTAATAGTGTATATCATTTTACATGCTTGGCATACTGGTTGATCTTCTTTGTTTAATAAGTACAAGTGAATTATTCTTGTGTGGCCAATGTGTAAGTGAGTGAGTACTACTACTTCCTTTAAAGATTTTCTGACAGCAGACTTCCATTCTCCTAGTTTGGGATGAATTAGGAAGAGTTTATTGTGTGCATTATCCTCCCAGCACCATTGACATTACTTTTGGCTTTGTTAATTAACTCCTTGTTCTATGGGATTTTGGTCCTTGTGTTTACAGCCATATCTAAAGTTGATTTGGCTGCTAAGTTTGCTTTGTTACCTTTAACTCCAATATGACTAAAAGCTAGAAATCCAACATAATATGATGCCTTTATGTTTGCAAGTAGTGCTCATTTTGCATAATACTTTGATAATGAAAGTGGGGATTCTTCCTAGCCATTAAGATGAATAGTGAACACAAAAAATTAAGTTATTTTGTTTGCTCTGTGTAATGATGTTGAGAGCCATCTCTATTGCATAAGCCTCCCGCAGTGAAAATAAAGATTACCTTTGGAAGGTGGTGTTTTTATTGTAATATTTTGGCTCACCACTGCACATCCTGTAGTGTCCTCACACTTCAACCAATCTGTTAAGGTCACTACCTTAACAGATTTCAGTATGTCCTGAAACTTGTCCTGGAATGTGAGTATGTGTTTTTTGAGAGTTTACTTAGTTCTAGAGTGACTTCAGGCTGCTCGATTGTCCATGGTGGAATAATGACTACAGTCATTTTTTTGTATGTTTGATAGTGTAGTCTAACTCTTCAGCAAAAGATTTCAAGTCCATAGGATTGTATTTGATTCTTTTCTTTTTTTTTTTTTTTTTTTTGCAATAGGTCACAGTAATTAGATTTAAAGGTATTTTTGTAAGCTAAGTTAGTTGGACATGATTTTATTTTTACATAGTCCTGTAATGCCAGTTTAGTGTGCCTTAAATGCAGAGGTGTTTCATTAGCTTCTGTGTCCTTGATAAGTATTTTTAGATATGATTTTCTGGACACACTAAGCTTCATGTATATGAAGCTACTGTAATCAAGTTTAGATCAAATTAATGATCTGAATAATTTTATTAATGTTTGTCTATCTTGCTCCTTAAACAGTATAGACCACTACATGCAGAACTTTACTACATTTAATTTTCAAATATTTAGGGAATGAAAGTTAAGTTTTTGTATCAAAGATGGTGCCTAGAACTTTGTATTGTTCCACTACTGGGATTTCTGCTCTGTCTAATTTTAAACAGGAGTCATTGTTCAATTTTCTTAATTGGCAAAAATCTAGGCATTTGATTTTCATTTTGGAAAAGGTAAAACCATGTTCATTTGTGTATTTTATTGAGGCATTGTTAGAGTTTGTGTTCTATCTGTATATTAGAAATTTGTCGATATATAGAGAGCATCTCATTCCTAGGTTTAGGTATTAATTTCTATGCAGAATAAGGTCACCAAAAGAATGAATTCTTGTGGAAGCCCCTCTTGATTTTCCAGTTCTGATAGCATAGTTCCTACATGCATTTGAAATAATTAGCCTGCCAGGAAATTCTGTATGAATCGAATCCTTTGAGGCCCAGTTCATGCAGGCCTCTAAGGGCACCAAATTTCCATGTGTTGTATGCCTTTTGTAAGTCAAAGAAAACCGCTGTGAAGTATTCCTTAATGGAGGCTTCCCTTATAAAGTTTTCTACACATTAAGAGGTCCATGGTGCTTCTTTTTTGCCTGAAAGTCGCTGATTAACACTTTAGTTTCCAGGTACCAAGTTGTTGTTGACTATTCTCTCCATAACTTTACATCAAGAACTAGTTAATGCTATCAGTCTGTAGTTTTCAGGGTCTGTGTAATCCATTCCAGCTTTTGGAATAGAAATAATAAATATCTGTCTCCAAATTTCTAGGAAGTTGCTTTTTGCCTGTATGCTGTTATCCATTTTTAATAACAGTTCTAATGATTTGTTGGGTAACTTTTGTGAATTCATAGTGGATATCATCTGGACCCACAGCTGTATTGTGGGATTTCTTTAAATATTCATTTAGTTCCTCTAGAGTGAATGGTAGATTATAGTTCTTGGCATTATTTGATTTCAAATTTAGTTTTTATTTTTCCAAATTTTTGTTTGAGCTTTAAAAACTGCTTTTTTCTTTATCATATTCCAAACAAATGATGTTTTTGCAGCTGAATTAAGTTTGTTAATGTTGTTTTACCAACATTCTTTTTTGGTTTCTTCATTTTCTGTGCTTTTGCTCAAAGTAACTTATATTCCAGCAAGTTAGAGATTGTAACTTGTATGTCGAATTCTCTCAAAGCTGCTTTTGACCTGAAGACTGCTTTACCTTTATCACTAAACCAAGGTCTGTTGTGCTTGTTTGTGGATTAATTTTTTGGAATGCATTTTTTTAACTAGAGATGAGGATTTCCATGAAATGTTTCAAGTCCTTGATGCTTTTTCCTTCAACTAGTTTTTCAACACTGAATTTTGAATTCGACCCAGTCTGCTCTATCTAATTTTCAACAGAGAGGATTTTTATCATAATGTTCTGAGCCTTGTAAGATGATTGGCAAGTGGTTACAACTGAATATGTCTGCCAGTACCTTCCAAAAGAAATCAATGTAAATTGATGGATCATAAACAGATAAGTCTATTGCTGAGTAGCTACCAGTAAATGGATTTATCTAAGTCTGTGTTTTATCATTATAAGTCTATAAATCATTAGTAATTGTTTCTAAGGTCCTTTATTTTGGTTTGTGTCCTTACAATCCCATATGATGCTATGACAGTTAAAGTCCCCTAGTATCATAGGGGGCATGGTTTGTCTTATTTTGTGAATTTGAGCTTTATTTGCTGGTTCATTTGGTGAGATGTACATTAAACAGATGTTTATTGGCCTGTGTAAGGTCACTTTAACAGCAGTCACCTGTAAAGTTGTTAAATTTATTTTACTTTGAGGTACATCATTCCTAGTTAACTGGATGTATTGCCTGAAACTAGAAGCCCAGTTTTATATGTGTGGTTGTATTCATAGTATTCTTTTATGTTTGTCATGTTGTTTAAGGAAGATTTCCTGAAGGCAAAAATTCCTGGTGATAGGTCTGTTAATAGCAGAAGCAGTTTATGTTTGCATTTATTGTAGCAGTTTCATTGGATGATTTGATACATGATTAGTAAATGTTTTTTTCAGGCTTTAGCTTATGTGATGTGGAATGCTGTGATTTAATTTTCTGATTGTGAAGTGGGAGGTTTTAACTGTTTGTGGGCTATGGCTTTCAAGTGGCATTTCTTCTAGTTTCTCAAATCTATTTTGTGTAAGCATTTGGTCAATGTGAGGTTCTGGGTTTTTTTAGGGAATAAGTTTTTAAGTCTGTCTTTAATGGTTTTTGGCAGAGAGACTGAAAATCAAGGTGACGTTTGCTTTGTAGGACTTGTTTTTGAAAGATATTTTGTATTTTTCATAGGAGTGGTTTGTATTTGATTGGTAGATTGCATTTGTTTTTTCCTTCTAGCAAATTGCCATTTCTTAATTTATTTAATGATTTTGGATTAATCCTACTTTTTTAATTAAAAATTGGAAAATTTTGCTAGAAGAGTTTCATTTAAGGACACAAAGACTAGGAATATTGGGAATTCTATAGTCAGTTCTTTTTCAGAATCAGAGTCTGAAAGATATTGTTTTGGTTTTTTTGTTTAGGCAATTCATCATTTAGTTGCAGAACATTTACTGCCTGTGTTCCTTACCCACCTTGAAATCCGACATTGGAACACGTCAAGGGGGAAACCAAGTTGTCTTGGCAGGTCAGGGTTACATAAACCAGTATACTCATATTTGAGAGAGACTGAGCACCTGGTGAACTATTTATTGCCCTTCCCGAATCCTAAGTGTACAAACTAGAATATTTACAGCTATGTCTAAGTATATATATATATATATATATCTTCAAAAATAATGACTCTAAGCTATCACCTTGTAACATCTCTAAATTGGATAGAATTGGTATTTTATCCCAGTGTCTATTAAGGGTATTGTACTTTGTTATAAAATACTACATAAATTGATATAGTTATAGACACTAGGGCTTGACATGATCAGGTGGTTGATCAGACTGAGCCTCTCTGACCACCTGTCTCACCCAAGTAGGGACCAATATGCATGCCGGAAATCATTTGACCACTTATATACCTGAATCAATGATTACTCAGCCAGTCCTCAGGCATCACGTGTTTACCTTCTGCAGAGATACCATCAGTGTATTCTTAGGCACTAGTAACAGGGCCAAAACAGTGGAAAGTTTCCATCAACGTATCTTCCTAAGCACCTATAGAGCAATTAAAATACATGTGAAATATGTTACACTATATTTTCTAGCTAATCAAGTACATTTTTCAAATAATAGAACATCACATACAAGAAAATGCTAGACAGTTCTTAGCCTAACTGCCCCCCCACCTCCACAAAAAATAAACCCCCTGATGTTTTGTCATATTTGGTAGGTGGGTTGAGTCAAGATCTTTTCAGAATCCCCTAATCTGTGGGTAACTGTGAGGGAAGTAGAGCCAACAGTAGGCTTGACAACAGTCAATAATAAACAAAGTTAAATTAATAGATTCTTAGTTTTATGGTATAGAACAAAGAAAGTTTGTTTTGCTTTTAATAAGTATTGGAATTAATGTGAAAAAATAATTGAGAAAGATAATTCATTTTGATAACTTGGATGAAATGAAGGAGTTCTTGAAGAATTGCACCTGAATAATAACTTTGAGAAAACTACACATGCTAAGTAAGACACGAGTGAAAATAAATTACTTCCCTAGCTGAAATCAAAATTACTACCTCAAAATAACAGACTAATGGTTGCACTATCCAAGGCCCAAGAGTCAATCAAAGTAAAATATCATGTTGTAAAAGCATAACAAAAGCAAGAAATTAAATTCATAAAGTTATGCAAGAAAGATAACGGTCAACTTTATACTTGAAGTGAAGATTGTCATGATTGGGAAAAACATTCTTCTGAGAGTGTTACACACAAGCAGCAGTTCTTGAGAAGGAACTGTCCAAATGAAACCTATTAGTGCAATACACAGAGAATGAGTATAATTCATCCATGTATACATGGTATGGTAGGTTCAAGCTGGAAAGGTCAGGGACAATGGTACCAACAAATGTAGCAGGTCAAAACTGGCTATGGAAGTAGCAAGGAATTTTGTCTATGAGAAAGATGTGGTAGGATAGAAAATAATTTATCTACAAGGATGTGTAGATGTTTTTGAACCATGAAGACAGGAAAGAAAAGGTTGGGTAACTACAGCCCAAATATGACAGCAATACTCAATTTTTGGTCTGATCTGGTTTTTGTAACTTCCCTATAGCAAGGGAAGTTAAATACTTACCAAGGTGTTAAATGAGCTAAACATTTTTTCAGCATCTTTAGCTATCTATGAGTTCAGCTTGAAGCCTGAGGAGGTAATCTTAAGACCCAATAGATGTTCAAAACAAGGAGCATCCTTGAGAAAAGACCCATCATGAGGGATGAAAGTTCAGGATTAGTTTGGTTATGGTAGAATGTTACTACTTTGGTTTTGGACATATTGAATTTTAGAAGCCAGTCCTTTCTTTATTAAGCCATCAAGGTTAAGCCAGAGGAGAGATCAGCCAGTAGGTTCTGGTCATCAAAATTATGGGAGGGGCCCCTATAAACTGTTGTATCATCTATGATTGGAGTATTTTCTTAGGCAAACATTGATATAGATAGAGCAGAAAGAGGATTGGACCAAATAGAGAGCATTGAGAAACAATTTCCATGAAGATATACTCAGTATATTTCTGTTGTTAACCTTTTTTTTGGTGGGGGGAGGTACTTCACTCTCACTAAATGTTGAAAACAAAGACAACTTTAAAGTACATAAACACAATAGCTAACCATCCAACCAGCATACTCAAACACATCCATAAAGGAATACAATACAGGCTATCAAAAAATTTGTCAAAGCAATCTTTGCTGAAAAGAAAAAAAGATTATGAAAATGCCTTAAAGGAATCAGGTCATAAGAATAATTTAGAATACAAACCTGAGCTAAACAAACAAATGAAAAACAATAGAAATCGAAACATTATTTGGTTCAACACACCATTTAACTTAGAAGTAAAATCCAAAATAGGGCAAATATTTTTTTTAAATTAATTAAATACTTCCCAAAAACCTCAGAATTAAACAAAATTTTCAACAGGAATTCAACCAATTTAAGTTATAGCTGTACTAGTAATTGAGAAAATTACTTAAAAAAAACAAAATGCCAGAAACCTAAATAATAACATACAAAATAACAGCACTAACAAAGAATGCAACTGTAAGAACAAAAACAAATGCTCACTTAACGGACTTTGCAAAACAGAAGAGGTTATTTACAAAGCAGAAGTACATGACAGACGGAATGGACAAAGACAAACATATTTGGGGTCTATGAAAGGCATTTTTAAAAACAGATGGAATAATCATAGATCTAAATTTAAACTGAAAAGCTTCAAAAACTGTGCCAAACTGGCTGAGTGGAAATTAAAATTGAAAAACAGAAAAGAGCCTGATATAACTGATATAAAGTATAGTGAAAACAGTGTTACGATAAATAAAGAAATAAAAAAAAGACAACTTCCCCCTTCCATACAAAGCTGAGTAATGATAGTAGTAGGAACTGACTGACCAACAATAGGCCAAGAAGTCAAGACACTTGTAAATTAGAAACTAGAGACTTTTTTCACCCACGTGATGGCCAAAGAAAAAAAAAAGGTTCAAAATTGCAGAGAGAGACGGAATGGATGTGAATCTGTTCAGATATACAGTTGGAACCTTGTTAAAGAGAAAGAAAGAAACCAGAAAACTAGACATATGAACCTTCGGTTTCAATAACTTCATATGAGAATATTACCTTCGATTTGAAGGTAATATCTACCTTTCTACTTGAAGTCTGACGAAAGTCATGTGTAAGTAAGACCACTGTTACATTTACAATTGGAGCTGGATGAAGATTTGATGGTCAGATCAAGCTGACAAACGTTATCTTTAAGATATTATATTTCTCTGCCCCAAATACAACCCCTTCCCACTATCAAACACAACTTGTTTAAATTATATGTATATTAAAAAACTTGTTTCTATTATTCAAAAAGTTGTTTGTCACTTCATTCAGTTGTTGCTAAGTCAGTCTCATTTTTTCGCATGTTCTTCTACCCGTCGTCGGCATCAACAATATATTACAAACAGAACCTGAGCCAAGCCAAACTATTATACTTTATTTTCTTTCAATTACAATTTAAGCCCAAGTCCAGGACTTCACTGAAATTGAAGTTTGCTCCTTTAAGACAGTCAAGAGCTGGCCAAAGATTCGTAACAACAGCCAAACCATACAATGGTGGTGATGTATGCAGATTGCGTTAGGAAGAAAAGTTAGCCATTCTGTTGTTCCCAGAACAAAAAAGTTACTAAATGAAAGATCAGAAATAATTTCCAGGTGTAATCACACCTATAAATACATACTAGAATCATACAAACTTGGATGAAAGTGTTGCAGGAGCCTTGAATAACTCCTAATTTTGAAAATTTTCTGTTTAAAAATTCCAGTGATGTGTTCATAAAAATCGCTGTTTGTATGTAAAAAAAAAAAACAGTTATAAATCACCTGAAAATATCAAAGGTTTAAACCTAGGTTGTGGAAATAACTCCATTCCAAATTAAAAGAAAACACTTAATACGTTCAGTTATTCACAGTACTGTTTCCATTAAACTGTATATTTTGCCTCATATTTTTAACTTTAAAATAAAAATGCATAATATGCTAAGAAACAGTTGTAAGAATAAAAATTTTTAAATTGTTTTTTGTTTTTGTTGTTTTGTTTAAAGTCCAAATGACTTAACTAGCAACATTGTCATACTGGAAACTAGAAAATGGAAAAAAAATATTATTTATTCTTAGATGAAATTGTCAAGCATTATTAATTTTAATTTTTAAAAAAATTAAGATAAAAATAAATACTAGTAAAAGTTAATTGTTGAAAAATGTTTCATATGCTTTCCTTTCTAAAGGTGTCCAATTTCGAATATAAAAAGTAACCATCAGCGAGTCAACTGGCAGTTTTGACAATAGCCTAAAGATTCATAAACATTAGACTTTTTTTTATCTTTTGTCAATGGCATGTCCCTTAAGTATATAGGCAATCACTACTCTCTAAAGCTTTCAGCATCTGTGAATTACCAGGATTCTTGAGGAAAGATAGTGAAATGGTTTCTCATTAACATTTCCAGTTTTTAATTTAGAGCAGTCAATTTTGACTGGTTGGCATCCAAAGCTTGAGAACCCAGTATACTGCAAGGATTTAGAAAAAACAAGAAAATGTGTCATGCATTTGTTAAATGCATTTGCAATTAAACCTGCATAAAAGAGATAGTTGCCCAAATACACAATGCAAATTATATATATATATATATATATATACATACACACACACAACAATAGTCATCAAGTATAGCATACCTTTATATATTTAACTTTATATGTTAAAGAAACTTAAGTATTCTTTAGACATTCTTATCCATACATAAAAGAGAAAAAGAAATAAGTGTGTGAATGAGTGAATGACATACAAAATATCTTAGGATTGGTTAAAGTGATTTTTAGGAAACTATATTTCAAACTTCAAAAAAATATAATGGAAGCCAAACAGGCTAAAACTGTTCTTCAAGCAAATGGACTAAATTCTGATATTAATAAATTTCTGCTAGTGATTTAAAAAAAAAAATTTCAAGTTTGTTTTAATATTGGGATAAAAAAAACTAATACTTAAATTTTTTTTTTTTTTGCTTCATCATATTTGATGAAGTTCTTTATAGTCCATGTCCATTCAGGATGTAGTTGATCATGGCTTTCCATAACTTCCTGTTCTTTGTAGCTCTTAATAAATTTTGTCCGTTATATCTCTTAAACCCTGTTCTATGATCCATTTACTCAAGCTCACTATGTTATGCATTGTTTTCTTTTGTTCCTCTTGCCTTTAATCTGTCCTGTAAGTATTAGATTTACCAAGCCCTCTTTCTCATTATGTCCTCTAGAAATTTGAACCGTCTCTTCTTGATTTTCATAAGTTTCCTTTCTGTTTCCATTTTCTCTAAAACTTTTGTTGTTGCTCACGTAAGAGGTCCATGGTATCCTCAGCACCATATGTAGAACCAAATCTCTGTTGTTTCAAGTCTTCATCCTTGAGATTGTTCAGAACTCACTACTACACAAGAGGACAGATATCACATAACAAATTAGTACTCTTTTTCTTGTTTCTAGCAAAGGTTCTCTATTTCTTAGTAATATGCCTATCTTTTGGAATGTATCTTTGGTTATCTCAATACACCTTCAGACTTCAATATCACACTTTTCATAATTAAAATACTTCCTAGATATTTAAATTTTTGTATTTGTTTGATTTTGGTATCTTTAATTTCAGCTCATCTTTTTGCTAATAATCATGTATTGCATCAGCTTGCAGTTGAGGTTTAATCCTTTCTTCCTGCATTCCTTCACTACCTTCTGTAAGAGTTTTTGTAATTTTCTTTCCATGTCTCCTATATGCATAAGTTATTAAAACTGTAGTCGCTAATAATGAATCTTGGTAGGACTTCTAATTCTCTCAGAATTGCCTTACTCTATAGGTTGAATAAGTTTAGTGAGAAGACATGCTTGACTTACACCCTTTCCTATTTTCGGTTATCTGCTGAACTCATTTTCTATCTACCCCATTCCAAATTTTTGTAAGTGAGGTAAGACCTATCAAAAGGCAGATGCATCAGCAGCCAGATAACTAGAGGTGATGTATCAATAAATCACCATGGAGAAGGCAACAGAAAATATCAAGGAATTTAATAAAATAATTGATGTTATTGTTTTGTAAATTGGTTAACTGTATTTATTAATCAGTATTACACTTCCCTTCAATTCTTTCAGTCTTTCCCCAAGTGAAAGTTAATGATTGAGGACAAGTTTCTATGCATTACTAAAAATAATTATTTTTGAACCATATTTCTAAATGATTAATCCATTATATCCAATTTTAAAGCTCTCTCTTAATTTATAATTGAAAATATACCAATTTATATTCATATCTTTCCTGATACAGAGATTAATAGCTTTAAGCTCCACAATGTAAATATCCTTTTCCACTTGTTAATTATAGATTAACAACTTCAAAGTAAACATCACATTACCACAAATATATATGTCATCTAAATAGTTTTCTTTTAAATAATCATTCAAAACAAAAAAGCCATTTAAGAAAGTAACTTGTAACTAGCTACTAAAAGTACAAAATTAGCCTATGAGCAACCAACTATTTCTCAATGGCATTTCCTACAACATCCATTCTTCTCATATGTGCATGTGTGCATGTTTATGAAAAAGTCACATTACACATGCACACACACACACAAAAAAAAAAAAATATCAGTCACCCTTAAGAGAAACAAAAATACTCAAAATTGAACAGGCATATTAGATAAATCAATAAAGATATTAAGAGGAAATTCTCTGAACCATGAGAACTTTCATAGAGAACTTCCTTAAGTGCAGGAGTCAAGTTCTTTAAATGTGCAAGATTCAGTTCCTTCCTTAACATTTGTATTGCTAGAGGTTTGATAAAAAAAATATTGAATTTTTTTTTATTGTTTTAAAATTGAACACCATATCAGTTTTTGTAATATGTTCACCTACAAACCTTAAATGCATCATTTTAAGCTTAAAAACTATATTTCAGAAAATTACAATAAGGCAGAGGAACAGTTTTAGAAATCACCAAAACTAAACAAAAGGACAGGTTTTCTTTTCATTTAACAAAAATATTCTATTGAATTGAGATATTTAAAAAATTAAAGTTTTTTTATAAACCCTTATTAAAAACAGTAATTTCTATATACATAAGTAAACATAATCCACCAATACAAATAAGATTACACAATACTGCAAGAGAGTTTAGTGATTGCTATCATCACAACTTAAAATTTTTTGGAAAGCTTGTTGGTGGGACTAAGAAAGTTTCATTAGTAAAGATAATTATAAAAAATAAAATTTAAGAGTAAAACATTAAATGTAATAACTTTAAATGTAATAACTTTATCAGAAAGTTCAAATGAAAAACTTGAAATAAAAGAAAATAAAGTAAGTCTTAAACTAAGAAAGCTTAAAAATCATGTTTCAGTTTGATTTTGCTATATTTATGATATTGAAAATTTATATATCCCTTAAAACTAAACCAAGTGAACCTATCACAATTACCAAATAGATTCAGTGTTATTTTTACTTATAAATCTTCAAATATTACTCAAAACTAATGATGCCATCCTTTTTTTATCAGATATGTCTGGCTCAAAGACCCTCTGAATTTTTTCAGATGTACTACTTATGTATGACAGACAGACCATAGATATTTTATTATTACTCTCGACTCTTCTGTCTCTGCTTATGAAGCTGATGATCATTTCCAGTTTGTATGTTTCTAGATCACTCCCAATGATTTTGGCTCAGTGTTGGAAGTAGCTGGCTATAATTTATGTTCTCTACAACACAACATGCTAAGACTAATAATGTATGTTTAGTGGATTCAAGTTAAATGGAACAGGTTCACAAGAAGAAGCTGTTTAAGTGAAATTTACTTCTCAAAAATAGAATACAAAGCAAGTGTAGGTAGTTTGCAACTATATAAGTTGCATGGCAGGTCCTAGATGTGAAAAGTCAGACCTGGTGGAACCAGAAGATGCAATTCATCCAAGCCCTTTCCATGATAGTAGCAATAAAGTAGTGAGAGACTCACTACATACCACCTGTAAGAGTGAGAGATTGGCTTGTGAAAAATAATTCTTCAACAAGGCCTCAGAGATGCTTTTGAACTATCAAAACTAGAAAGTAGGGTCTGGGCAGCTCCTGCTCAAATATGGCAGCTATTCTATTTTTAGCCTTATCTGGCTCTTATAAAGGTAGAGGATAGCATGAGAAGTTAGGTACTTACTGAAGTGATACAGGGAGCCAATCATTTTACCTGCATTTTTAGTTAAGAAAACCTGGAGGAGGTTACAATTTGGTTGAAGTGTTTCGAGGCAATGGCCAGAATTAAAAAATTGAAGGATGACCAATACCAAAAATAAATCGCAGATTTATTTTTGGTCACCGCAGGGTGTAGAACCATTAAACAAGTATCATTAATGACTTACCCTGAAGAAATTGACACTTTAGACTTTAGAAAAATTAAGGAGAGAATGTTAAAGTCTATCTAACCAAAAAGAAGATTAGTCATTGCCGAGAGGACCAAGTTTCTGGCACTAAGACGAGAGTCGGGAGAACCTATTAGAAAATATCTCAGTAGACTAAGAGATACTAGTAGGTATTGTGAATTTAATGAACTGGGATGAAAGGAAATGACAATAGAGGAAGAATTAATCCAGTTTTGACTTGTGGAAGGATTAGTCAATACTGCACAGAGACTTAAAACTTTGGAAACATTTACAAAATATGAATTTATACAGCAAAGTGAATTGATTGAAGATTATAAAACATTAAGAAACCAACAAGAAGAAATGACAGAGGTTGATGCTATTAAAAGGAAAATAGAATCAAAATGCAAGTATTGCAATTATAAACATGAACAAAAAAAAGAAAAATGTCCTGTATGAGGAAAGATATGTGACAATTGTCAAAAAAAGAATCATTTTAAAGCTGTCTGTAAATGGCAAAGCAGCAAGGTAAAAAAAGTGAAGACATATGTTAATAAATGTCCCAAGTGTGCTGAAATAAAAACAATTTGACCAAACAAGATACATTTGTGGCTAAATCAAAATGTAATTGCTGTAATAATGTGTGTGTGACATATCTGAGATAACTGACAGATCAAGATCTCACAAGAAGTTCAAATGAGCACTTATCAACATCATAAAAATGTTCCCTCTAAATGTGTAACGTTATACTAAAATATAAAACAGTACACCAGCATCTATATGAGTCATATAGGTTCAAAGAAAGCTTTAAAATCTATTTATGATATTGAAATTTCTCAAAATTTTCAATGCTTTAAATTGTTATAATTAATTTCTGACATTTGTTATTACATTTTATGTTCAAAAGTGTCCTGAATTTTACAGGATATTTCTGTCAGCTTTTTAAAAACTTGCCTATCAGTAAGATACCTATTCACCTCCATCCTGGTAATTGTATAATACAACAAGTCTTTACTGAAAAAAAGTTGGGATGTAAGAGGAAAACAGGATTCAAGAATTCCATTTGGTTAGATTATGAAAAGCAAAATTTTACTTATCCTTTCAACCCCACCCCAAATCCAGTATAGCTAAATAATTAAACAAAAGTGGTTAATAAATGATGCATTACAAATGTGGATTTGACCAATAAAGTATCAATCCAATTTGACATTATGACAGAACCATCTGCTTCGGTTAGATCTCTTCACTATTTAGCCTCACCACTCACATTGTGTTTTATAAGACACACAAATGTGACTTGAAGCATAGAAGAAAAACATCAGTTTATAGTGTAAAAAAAAAAAAAAAAAAAAAAAAAAGTCTTTCCTCAAATTTAGGTTTTAATATTAACCTTTAACACTTTCTGTTATTTCTTTTCTTCTTTTACAGCCAGTCAGTCACTTTTCATATGATCAGTTTTTATTTATTGGTTTAGTAACTTAGTAATTGCAGGAATGGTCACGTTTGCAGCCAAAGTTTGATTTTAATTATTCCTCAATTTAAAAATTTTTCACTTCAGAAAAGTTGAAAATCTCTTCTTAGCACAAGAACAGTTAATTCTAATAGGTCCTGGCATCTAAAAGTGAAATGCTCATTTTTTTCTCTTTCTCTAAGCAATTGCCATATCTCCACCAACACTATATTATGTCTTGGCTTGATGGTTAAATGATCAAATTTTGAATTAAAATTCAGCAGGGTGCTAATATCAGTTTAAATTAGTCCAAACAGATTTCTTTTTTTGTTTGTATTCAGTTTTCAAACAACCCTCAGATTAACTTAACCACTTCTTTCTTAACACTACTGATCCAGTATTGCACAAGGCACTTTTCATGAGTTAGGCTACATGTCTTACCTTCTAACAAAATGTCTTTTCTCTCCTAGTCTCAAATATTGAATTTATCTAAAAAGAATTTGGCAGGTAGACATTTCACTATTGAATTTAGATATTAACTTTGTCAGATACTATTCAGGTTTTAGAAGTTTAAAGAAAGAGAATGAGATATTGTAACATCTGAAGTTTTCTTGTTGGCTAAAATTATCCCAGAGATATTAATTGTCCCAAATCAATGACTATATGCTCTGTTAGCCTGCACAGACATGAAATTATCAGGGTATGACTGCAACTATTCCCATGTACTGCTACACTATGATTTAAATAAAAGTGATATAGGGATTCAATTGTATTTCAAACTGATCCCTAAAATCATACAAGTCAAATATTCCCAGGTTTGGTCACGATTCATTCTTATTGAGTGCTTTTCTATTTTTATTTTTCTTGGGAATAAATTTCTTAGACAAACACATCAACTACGTCTTGTCAACTCCTCACACCCAGTGTTGAAAGAAGTATGGCTTAGTAGGATGAATGCCTAAATATTACTTGGTTTTAATGAGTTGTCCCTTAGCAAAAATTCAACAGTTTCTAAATATCAGTTTCATTTCTTCATTAAATCAAGATTATTAAATTGATTTTAACACTTGACCATTTCTCAGTCAGTCAGTACAGGTGCCATACGTGATACACGCTTGGGCGATCATGTCTCTAAAGAGACATGACTGACTGGGCAGAAGATTATCCTGCAGTAGGTTGCCATTGCTTTCTGCGGTAGACTGGTTGCCGACCAAGGCTATAGAACCCAATCTGTCCTGCTATTTAACCCATAACTGGAAGGAAGAGATGGATTAATACCTTTCCCAAGGGTATTTGCGCGTAAGTGAATACAATGGATTCAGCTGGAATTCGAACTCGGCTCCCCGGTTTCTCGTTCCGAGCCGATATCCACTGTACCACAACGCACATCCTGACCATTTCTCAAGCCACTGAATAAAACTAGCCTTCTATACCCCCACCAATATTATAGAAAAAATAGTCATCTATCACAGATATTATTTAAAATTCATGCAGCCATGCCTCTTTGGGGATATTCTACAAAGCATCATAGGTAGGAACACAGTTGTTAAATAAACATCCTCCTTCAACTAATAAAGTCTTTGTTGAAAAATGTTGATGAAAGGATTTTCTTACAAGTATAGATAATATTGATGCTAGGAAATTATTCCTAGCATCAATATTATCTATACTTGTAAGAAAATCCTTTCATCAACATTTTGTTAAAAATGTTTTCTTACCCTATGTGTAAAAATTAATTAACAAAAATCATTAAATCAATCATGTATGTGTGTTGTGGTGCAGCAGATATTGGCTCAGAATGAGAAATCGAGGAGCCAAGTTTGAATTCCAGTTGAATACTCTTGGAAAAGGTATTAATCCGTCCCCCGCTTCAGTTATGGGTTAAATAACAGGACAGATTAGGTTCTATAGCCTTGGCTGGCAACGAGTCTACCGCAGAAAGTAATGGTAACCTATTGCAGGATAATTATCTGCCTAGTCAGCCATGTCTCTTTCAGGACATGATCGCCCAAGTGTGTATCATGTAAGGCACTTGACTGACTGATCCAAAATGAAGCTTATGTGTTTTTCAGCTTCATTTTGTACATGACTCAAAAGATGGCTTATTCCTTGGAAACCCTTTCCTACAAATAAGCAGATTCAGAAAACAAATTTTGGTACCTTCACAGATTCACGATACCTGAAATTTAAAATGAATTTAAAAGAAATGAAAAATCATTCTTGAAGCTTTTATTTTAGTTATAATTTCAAGCTAATTAATTAAATTTAATATTTCCAAAATGCAAAATACCTTGCTCCATTTCATGAATTAATTGAAATGGACTGGATGTTTTCATTTTGAAATTGCTAAAATTGGCAATTTTAACACAATTTTAGCCATTTTTCATCACAATGTAATTCTGTTTATTTAAAGAATTTTTCAAAAATGAAATACAATTTTCTGAAATTTTAAACAGTATTAGCCAACTTAACTTTCATTAAATCTGATTTGTAACAAATATTACTTTAAGTTTAGAATATTTCAGAAAGGCACTTTTTAACATAATAGTAGTTGTTTATTTGTTAACTGGTTGACAGCTTGATTGACAGATAGCAGTTTATCTAATTTTTTCTGTAGTGGTTATATTTGTAAAATTTACTTAAAGAATATAACATAAGCACCTTTTTTATATAATTTTAACTATCCAGTAATCTTAAAAATTTAGGAAAATATTCTCCGAAATCTAATGTTTTATTGAATTTTATGTAGTTTGGCTTTAAATTTACTATTGTTATCAACTTTTTCTGAAAATGTATACGATGTCTATATTTATAAAAATCAGCACAAAAAAAAAAAAAAAAAAAAAAGGACAAAGGTTCTTTTTAAAATATTTTGAGGGAGTTAATGAATCATACTAACCTTTTCCATTTACGATTAGTAAATTTAGTTTTTACTTAACAATATCATGTAACAGTGACAAAATAATACAGAAATTTGAAAGGTTTAAAACTTTATAAATTACACTAGGGAACACATTTTATTGAATGATATCTGATGCTTGATTCCATGTAATTTGAGTGCACTGAATATGAATTTCAACTGTTTGGTTCTATCAGGTCCCAATTCCTGTCAATAACTTATGTGCCATTTTCCAAATTTTTCAAATTAGGACTAAAAATTAAGTCCTGTGTTAAATTTTTTTTCAAGTTTCATGAATATAAGTAGTTTGAAGTACAGTAAAATTACATTACAATGATTTAAAATGAAAAACAAAAGGCAAAAGTTTTCACTGTAGCAAAATTTTTCTTTTACAATAATTTTTCTAGCATATTTGCTTGCTAATGCAGATCTCTTTTCAAGCACCAGCAGTAATAGCCATCACACGGGAATCCCAGCAGCCTTGGTACTGTTCTTCAGAAATTTTGATATCTTGGCAGAATCCCTACCTTTGTTCATCCCTTACATCACCTTGAAAATTAGTCAAGATGACTATTCAGAAAATGCATTTTTACTCTAATATTGCAAACTAACTTTGTTGTTTCTTACAATTTTTTTAAAGATTTCTTCATAGTTATCTGCTCTGTTATTGCCTAAAAGTTTTCTATCAAGTCCATGAATGAGAACCAGGCAGTTTGTTCACATTCATTCATGGCATTATAAAAAATTATGTCTTTAATTAATGTTCTTATTTTTAGACATAAAAAATTCCACCTTGATTTTTTTTCCATAATTTAAAATTAGAAATTTTGAAGTTATGTATTTGAATATCTAGATATTGTTTAACAAGACCTATTTTTATATACAGAAAAGGAAATGCAATTTTATCTCTGTTCACTAAAAGTGGATTAATTACATCTTCTCCAACTATGATACATCTATGATGTTTATGCTGGCCAGTGGAATATATGTTTGAAGCAAGCAGGATTTTCTCAGTATTTTTTTCAAATTTACATCCCTTACACAATCATTCAATTCAGCCTGGTTAAACTTTTGCTGATCATTTTAACTTTCAAATATGCTAGAGTCAAAAAAAAAAAAAAAAAATCGGTGTCCAACTCCTCAGAGTGCATAACAATATTTTCAAGAACATCTTCAACTAATTCTTGAGTTGGCAGACCCTTAAATTTTGAAATGGGGGATCTCATTTGAATGCAGCACTAGTTGTATCAATGTCAAAATTTGGGTATTCAATACAATGTTTATTTTTCTTAGTGAAGTCTTGACAAAGCCAAAGTAGCAATCGATCTCATGATTAATAGGCTCTCACCACACCTGATATGGAAAAAATTGTAAAGCATTAACAAAAGTGATGAGAGACTTGTTTTTATGAATTTTATCAAAAGTTATCACACGAAGGCATAACATCTCTAAGTGTTTCACTCTTATGCAATGTTTGAAATTCTTATAAAATCTTTTGTAATTTTTTTTTATTTATGTGCTTAAGTTACAATTACATTTATAGTGTATTGATGATTAAATTACATAGTAGTTTTATGATTTCATAAATTCATGGGAACCCCAAATGGTATTTCTTAATCGAAACCCTTCAGCCAATGTTGCAATCTTTCAATGCATATAGTGCAGGCTTTATGTAGAGCATACAATTCATCTTGGTTTCATAGTTTTTATGCCAAAGCAAGCCAAGAAGCTCTTTTTATGAAGTCAATGATATTTATTCATTGATATGGAAGTGTAAAATTTTCACATATAAAGCAAAAGGAATCGGGGTTGTTTTTGCATTTGAACTTTCTAGTGCTTGATGACATTTCTTGATTGTTTTCCCAATTTGTAAAGGTATTTAAAGCCCTTGAATAATTTAAATTTAAGAAAATCTGTGATATAAACACAAAAATTGGTTTAAACAAGAACTTAAGAAATAGGTACTAAAAGAGCTATGAACTATAAACACAGATGAATAGGTACATCTAATTAAATCACAATGACAAAATTACTTACTAAATACCAATTCAAAATTATGTTAATGCTCAAACTTAATCAACCAATTCAATCAGTAAGCTAATAAACTCTGGAAATGAGTCAATTTTATATATTTTAGTTATTCCTTCAGAATATTCTACAGAAAACAAGAATGCTCAACAAAATTCTAGAATTCTAAGATATTTTTAGCTTAATTTACTAATGTTAAAATGGGTTATAATTGAAAAGTTATTCTAACTAGATATTAAAAAAAAAAAAAATTAGTTCAAGTACATCTTTTTATACAACAACGCCATAATAATAGGTACAAATGCCTAGATAAAAATCTAGTTGTATTATGTGTAACTGCAAAAAGACTTAGTAAGTATTGAGAAAAAAAAAAAATTTTTATGAATACAATATAAGAGTAGAGTGGTGGGGCAGTGATGAGCAAAATAAGTACCTGAGAGAGCAAAACAGTAACAATTTGTGCTCAGTGCACCCAAATTACATAAAACTGACAAATCTGATTCAATAATAGACAAAAAATTGAAATTTGTTCCCCAGTGTTATTCTAACTAGATATTAAAAAAAAAAAAAAAAAAAAAAAAAAAAATGAAAATTCTTGTAAAAATTCATTATTCATTGAAAATATTTTTTCTTGAGACAATAGTATGCATAATATGTCTTATTCATGAGAGTAATTAAAATTAGTTCAAGTACATCTTATTCTAATTTTCTTCAACAATTAGAACCAGCAATGGTACTTTTGATCCCTACTATACAGAATCTGTACAATAAGTTTGAGAATGAAGGCAGTTTCTATCTACAGTCAGAAAAAAAAACTCAAGGGACATATTAGATAAACTGATGCAGGCTATGAAATATTTGAGTAAAGATTGCAATTACAAAGCAATTTCAGAAAAATGTAGAGACAAAGCAATTCAAGGTGCCTTCCTAAATGGATTGACATCTAATACATCAGTTACTAATTAAAAATACAACACTTAATGTGTCTACCACCTTTAAGCAAACTACAGCTCTCAAACACAAAAAAGTTCAAAATTTTAGGCGACGCCTCAGTTTATTTTGTGCATCAGCCTCTTTTGATGGTAACACTAATGAACAAACTGAAAATATAACATTAGCTATTGTTTCTAGAGCTGTGAAGCATTTCTTCTATAGAAATAATAGGTGTCTATCAGAACTGCCAATCTCAGAAGGAAATTTGATAGGCCATTTTGTGAAAACATATCATTCTAGACCATCTGCAGGACTTCCTTTTTCTACTCTGCAGTGATGGTAGCATCATTTAGAAATTAACTTACTACTACTATCTTGATTAAAATAAACAGAAAGAAAGTCAGAGCACTTGCAGATATAGGAAGTAATAAGAGTGTTATATGCCAGTCTCTGGTTCAGAAGCTTCAATTGCCTATTTTACTCGGGTCTAATGCAATGTCTGTTCCATCAACTCTTGGTTCTCATATATCAGGTTATTGCCCAGTAAATGTGGAGAGACAAAAATACTGGAATACAAAACTATCTGTGCTGCTTGATTAATGTGTACTGATGTCATCCTTGGACAGAAATTATCAGCATGAAATTTGGTGAAGAGAAAGCTTCCCTAAATTTGTGTAGATTGACTATATTCTTTCTCCACTCTTACTTTTCTAATTTTAAGAATTGTAAAGCAATAACTACCAAATCCAAAAGGTATAAGTCAGACATAGAATTTTTTAGCAGCTAAAGTAAAAAAAAAAACTGCTTGATAAAAGAAATCATTAAATCCAGCATTTCTCCATGTCAAATAAATGTCTTAATTATCACTAATGAACAACACAAGAGAATGGTCATTGAAAATGAAAGCCCAGGTCATTAGAAATTAGATAAGGTCTGACCAAAATCCAGCACAGGATAAAGTAGAACCTATTATACCAGTAGATGAAACATCAATTCCTTGTACATGAGATCCTCATGGTTTTAATAACCAGATCTCTTTACAACAAGTTTATATATAACAAATCACTTTAAGAAAAAAGAAAAAATACTCCTTTGCCAACATTTTCTGAAGTCAGTCTATTACATAGGTCTTTCTATATTTGTTCTGCTCACTCAGATATTCTGAGCATAAAATAGAATTTCTTATTTCAGTGCCTGGAACAAACCACAGGATTCTTGCCCTATGTCCAGCCTAAGTCTGCTAAAAGTTTTATTCATTAGAATTTTGATGATTAATTTATTAGATGGCTCATCAATTTGACTGAATTTATATTCATTTGTACCTGACTTTGCCTGATAAATTTCAACTCAATTAAAATTTAAGAAATATTTGTGTTATTTATCTACACATTTAATTAACTGCATATACTTAACAAAAATAATCCAGCTGGGAAAAAGATATAAAAATTTTTAAAAGCCATTTTTAATCAGGTCTTAAAAATCAAAACAAGTATCTTATTTTCCAGTTCTTTTGAGAAAAGTTAAAATATAATGTTAGTTTTAACTAATTCAAGGTGAGAAGAAAAAAAAATCAAACATTTTAAGCTGAATTTTAGAATGTCAAATTTCAAGAACAAAAAAATGAAAATGAAAATTTTGTTATCCTATGATATTGATTAATGCTTTGAACAATACACCATTTTGCAATAATGGCAATGAAGGGTATGTATAAATATATACACACAAAATTATATATAAGATATTTGTTAACTTGTTTAGCATTCAATAATAAAAAATACATTTTTAATCATATTCTTGTAATCTTACAAAAAATTCATCAGCTTTTCTTGGTACAAAAATATTTCAACCAGGACATTTCCACTTCACCCTACCAGTCTTGTGCGTAATGATTTAAAAAGATAATTGCAAAATTAAGTACTATTCTCAATAATAATTGACAGAAGCATTCAGAATAAAAGCTATTACAATCAGATCAACAATATAATTGGCAGAATTTTGGGGTTTTGCTTTTTTTCAATATGGATGTTAGCAATTGATAGACATTACCATATTGTAAGAGATTTTTATTTTATCATGCAAGATCACAAATATTTGAGTTTGAAATCAATCTTTATTTGAAAGATTAGGATATTTACATGTACTGGACAAAATTTTAATATTACATTTATTCTGTTTTTCTACTGTGGTATGACTATGATCAAGGTAACTGATGATGGTATGGAGTTAAAGAAAAAAAAAGGAATCAAATTCATAAAATGAAATCTATTCTAAAATTATACCAACTGCACAAATCTGTGCTTTCATCTATTTTTATATTTTATTCTAAGAGAAAAAAAAATTACAAAAGCTTGATTTACCAGCAAAAATTTATTTTACTGAACATGAAAATCTTCACAAAAGATGAATATATGAATACTAATAAGCTTTGTATCATTATTAATAAGTACCAAATTATATGAATTTAAATTAGTAGTTTCAATAGTTAATCGATCATGAACATTTAATGGCAAAAGGAGAATACTTTTCAAGATTCAGTTTCATCCACAATTACATGATTAGGATACAAGCAATGAGTCAGCCTAAGCTATAATTTTGAAAGCTAAGTAATAATTTTGAATTTACTTTTTTATTAATTTCTATTAAATTCTATTATAATAGCATAAGTTAGACTAGTTAAATTTCAAAATAGCTTCAAATGTTGCAAATAACAGAATTAAAGAATTAGCAGTTCAACATTGCTTCTCTAATTTCTTCATATTGAAAAAGTAAGCAAAATAAAACTTATTTAGAAATAATTGATTTATTAACAAGATTTATTATCTTCCTTTCATTTAAATCTCTAAGTTATTTGTTTACCACTGCTGTAGCCTAGTATTGAACTCACAATTCTTTGGGTCAAGTCACTGGAACTAACCAACATCTATATCCACTGGGCCATATGCTCTTGGGGACACTTAGTTAAGTGAAAGGGAGATAATTACGTGGCTACCAGAAGTGACACTACACATGGAAAGAAAATGATATAGTCCAGTGATCGTAATAAAAGGTTCAGTTCAAAATTCCTAGCACCTGAAGAAGGCCAGAGTGTACAACATGGCAGTAAAGAAGAAGACAATAGTCTGAACAATGTAAATAGTTTAAATACTACCTCATTTCAGAAGTATAGACAAATACCTAACCTATTTGTTTACATAACTTAAAAATGGAAGGTGATATACTTTTCTTCACTGTACAGTATGAAATGAAAAAGGAATTTTTATTGTAGAAGTTTAAAATCAAGAAACAAAACTGAAATCTAATGGATAAGTACCTAAAGAATGTGCCCCTAATATCTTTAGCTAGGGAATGTGAGCATAGTACAGCTGTCATCAGTGCAGAAAGTTAAATCAGTATGTGGAGTTAAAGTTCAGGCATAGTTTATTGCATTCATATTTGTACAAATAGTCTTGGGAAATGCATGAATTCATCTCTTCTGTTTATCTACTTGGTTAGATTTTTCAAGGAAAAAACAAAAAGTAACATGAAAAAGAGGGAATCAAGTGAACGTTATAATATTGAAGCAGCTGTTTAATCAAAGAGATATATAAAAATAAGTCGAAAAAAAATCAACTTAGCAATGATATAGGATTTTAAACTTGTGCATAATTCTTGCATAAGGTAATAAAATAACAGACAAACCAGTCCAATAAAGTTCAACAAGCATATTATCAAACATTTAAACTAAGAATTATCTGTTAACCTGCAACCATCCTATACATAGTCTTAATTCTGTCTCTTTGACGTTTTCAAATAAGTTCTTATAGATAATAATAAGTTTAAACTTTTTTCTTTTTAAATAATTGTTTCACTCTAAGTAAGGCAATTCTGCCACTGATGCACAGGGGCTTACAGTGAGAAAAAAGTAAAGAAAAAGAAACAGTGAGAGAAAAGTAAAGAAAAAGAAACAGGAAACAAGTTGCCAGGGATGTCAAAGAAAGAACAAGAGAAAGTGGAAAATCAAGAAGATAGAAGATGGCAATTAACATTACACTAACTTTTGGAAATTGTAGCTATCAGGGAATCAAGTATATGAAAGGGAGTTCTACAAGTGAGAAAAATGAGAGAAGAAGCTGATGAGTAGAAGTGGCAGTTACATTTGACTATTTTGACAGTAAAAGGATGAGACCTAGTTGCCAATCTAGCAGCACAGGTAAATTCATGTGGTCAGGGCACCAGGGGAAAAAAGCTCATCAGAGCAGAAGCCATGATAATATTTTTAGAAAAGACAGAGAGAACCCACATCATGTCAGATCCTCCTTTGGATTTTGTTGAGAACCCCAAGATGAATAGCAGGAGCACCTGACCATATATAGCAACAGCATTCAATGCATAAATGAATGGTAGATTTATAAATATTACAAAATAGATTCTGACAAAAAATACCTCCTGGCCCAACAGTGACCCAACATTCTTAGCAGTAGATGTAGCTATTGATTCAATGTAATTATTTCACTTGAGGTTGACTGGAAGAGAGGCTAAGAAGGGGCAGGGTATTGCTTTCCAGAAGACTAGTGTTGTCCATAAGGATGGAAAGTATGTGGTGCTTAACAGAGAGCAGCTTTGTTTTAGAAGCATTAAAATTTACTAGCCAGTTTTTGCCCCAATCCATAAAAATATAAAATATATACTCATTTTTATTTTTTGGATGATGTGAGTTACAATTTTTATTGTACTCAAACTTTCATAACAGTTGTTAAAAATAAAAATAATTTTATCAAGTCAAATTTCCATATCTATTCATGAAATGAATAGATATGGAAATTGGACTTGATAAAATAGATATGGAATAGATATTCATGAAAGAGACATTTTTGAAATTTGTGTTAATTTACATAGATAAAAATCTGTTACCAGAATATTAATGGCCAAAAACTTAATATGTACCACTTGAAAAGTTTAAATGCTAAATGAAAGCTTTTATAAATAAAGTTCCATATCTTAAAACTTATTAGCTTGTCGGAAATTTACAGATGTAACGGGTCTCCTGATTGGCTGATTTAACCCGAACCTCGTTTTGAACTTTAGGCGGGCTTTACCAGAGGTTTTATGTTTTTTTTACACGATGGTTTTGTTCTCTCCTTTTTTCAGCTAGCACGAACAGTATCGGACGTATTGTGCCGCTCCGGATTTTTGTTGCAGCAGGGCCTAAATTGGCGCCCACTTGTCTCGCTATATCGAGACCATCTTACCAATTCTTTGTAATCTTTTAGGCTAATGCCACAACTTTGTAACAGAGAAAATCTCTTGTTACCCTTCTTACCTTAAAAAGGATACCCTATGGGCAAAGCCTTGCCTTCCTAGAGAAAAATTCTCTAAGCACTATCATCTTATACCAAGATAAGAAACTGTGAAAGTAGCTGACCCAGAAGAAAGTTCCTGTACGTCGCGGATCGCAGTTCCTTGTGTCTTTTTCATCCCACTCCTAGACGGAGGATACTATACCAAGCTAAGCAGAGAAAAGAGACTATACCAAGCTACACTGTAGCAGCAAAATTCAGCATATTTTTGCAAGACAAATAAATTGTTTTTACTATACCAGGTATGTCTTGTTATGTTTGATAATTTCCTTTCACTGCTTAAGCGCTAAGCTATGTGAATATATTTCTCACAAGCTTAAGCAAAATAAATTTGTGTTTTTAAGAAATATAGTTTCAGATTTTTGCCAAACACAAACAAGCCAACAGTATTTGTCTATAGTTCTGAGATGAGGTGGTATTTACAGTATTATTTGGACTATTGCCCTTATCTTTGTTGCCATTTGTGCAATGTTTCAGACGTTGTATGCTCCGGCCTTCCTCAGGTGCTAGGAATTTCAAACTGAACCCTTTATTACAATCACTGGAGTATCAGTCTCATTTCTTGCATAAAGTCTTGATTGGAAGTCATGAGTAATCTCCCTCTAACCCTGCAAGTTACTTGTTCACCACTGCTGTAGCCTGGTACTGAACTCACAATGCTAAGAGTCAAGTCAGGAACTGACCGACATCTATATCCTTAAGAACACATGTGAGTTATGTAATATTACATTTTCCATTGTAAACAATTTGGTCCCCGCTAGAAAATAAAAACAAGATTTTACAAATTTTTTTAAAATGTTAGAAAGGATTAAAAAAAATTTTAAAATAATTAAAAAATACTTTGATCTTTCCTCTTAATAATAACAAGATTGAGGTAAAAAAAATTTTTTATTAAGTTTAGGACTTTTTTTCTTCATACTATGCTGTTTTTTCAGCAATTTAGTGGAGGTACCTAGAATTGTAACACATCACTCAATAAATCCTGGGCCTAACTAATAAAAACTACTTTTAGGCAAAATTCCACTTTATTCATCAACATAGAGTATCACTGTAGAAAAAGACTGATTCCAATACTTCTCTAACAATTCAATGCTTTTTTTGTAGAAAGATTTGATTTTGGCCTCAAAATATGCTTCAGTTTCTGATATCACTTCTTCACTAGAGCCAAATCTCTTTTCCTGGAAGCATACTTTTAAGGTCTGCAAACAGCCAGTAGTTGCTGGAGGCCAAATCTTTTAGAATATGGTGGGTGTGGAAGCAATTTGAAATGCTATTCATGTAGTTTTGCCATTGTTGCGATCAACTTGTAACACGGTATGTTGTCTTAGTGAAAGATCACTTTTGCTTCTACATTTGTGACATGTTTTTGAGGATTTCTTCCTTCAAATGCACCAATAATGCTATATAATCATTGTTATTGATAGCTCTTCTTTTCTCAAGATAATCAATGAACAAAATCCTTGCACATCTCAAAATACAGAGGCCAAAACCTTGCCTGCTGAAGTTTGCATCTGATCACTTTGAATGGCTTTCATCTGCTGCTGTCCACTTAGCTGACTGTGGATTTGACTCCAGAGTGAAGTGGTGGATCCATGTTTCATCCATTGTCACATATTTATATAAAAACTCTTTGTTGAACTGAAACAGTTGCAAACATTGCTCTGAATTGTCAACGCATGTTGCTTTTGATCAACTGAGAGCAAATACAGCACCCACTATGAACACAGATTTCTCATTGTCAAATATTCATGCAAAATGGTGAATACACTGTCTTATGATATGTTCAACTCCTCTGCTATCTCATGCAACTTCAATTTACGACCGACCAGAATGAGTTTGTGGAGTTTTTTAGTCTTTTTCGAGACAACTGCCGATTTTGGGCAACCTGAGCATTCAGCATCATTTGTATCTGTACAAACACATTTAAAGTCAGCATACCACCTCTTAACCATTGTTTCTGATGGAGCAGAGTCTGAATAACACTTATCAAGCCATTGGTTTGCTTGAACAGTATTTTTCCCCATCTCAAAGCAATGCTTTATCAACATACAAAATTCAGATTTTTTCATTGTTTTGAAAATTTGTAACAGTAGCTTCAATTTAATAACTTTAATTTGTGAACTAATAATCCGATTGGGCCCAAATTTTGTCACATGCTATTTGAAAGTTAATACTTCATAAAAATCATATAGATTTTTTATTAGTAGTGCCATCTGTAGGTCAGGCCCAGGACTTATTAAGTGATGTGTTATTTTAGATTTTTGCTACATATGTTTGTTGCTTCTTCCATTTTGGATACTTTTAACAGATTTACTTAAGAAAAAGATAAATTGCTTAAGTACAATTATTTCTAAAAATTAAAGAAATCCTAATAAATAAAAGTCATTATCTCTCTACCAAAAATGACTGGTTATTTATGTATAGACTAATAAGTCTGCAAAAACAAAAATTCACCCTATGGTCCTAGCTTAGTAGACAAAAACATACATTGTAAATGAACAGATGAATCAAATGTCAGGTTTTATTAGTACAGATATTGGCATAATTGATCAGACACTTTTCATAGCTTTTCTGAAAAAAACAGAAAATCTCTTAACCTAATATTGATCAAACTTAAGTTTTACCTTCCATGAAAATTCACCATACAGAATAAAGGTATTCCAATGCTTACAGTAGTATACACTTAGAAATTATTTTTATCTCTATTAAAAATGCATAATAAAATCATCCAATAAATTTAAAATGCAGATTTTAGGGTTTCTCATTTTTTCCTCCCATGTACTTATTTTTTCCGTTTAACTGTGTTGGCATATAAGAAGAACATGGCATAAAAATGTATGGATACTATAAAATAGATAACAGACAAGTGCTATTTATAGAGAACAAACTTTTCAATTGACAGTTGAATTTTTTTTTTTTTGATCATGCACAATGTTGAAAACCTTGTTTACAATGGTAAATGGCTAGGAACAGCAAAAGACGTTTTTTACTCATTTTTATAACATAGATGGGTAACTTTGGTAGGAGAGAGGTTGAAAAAATTTTTATAAAGTCATTCAAAAATCTTAAAAAGTTATCTTGAAAATAGTCTGAAAGATCTGGGATTACATTGAAAAGAATTCCAGATGAAATTATAATCAAAAGGGGAATTCTGATTTTCTATGAACTGTTTCCTTTAAAAATGTTGGCAGTCATGGCTCTCCACAACATCCTATCCTTTGCCAATCTTAATGTGTCTTATAATAGAAAAAGACACCTTTTTCTGCCATCCATTTACACAAGTTTGTTAGGTAGGTTACTAGCTGTTTCCTATTTGTTCATTTTGTTTTTAATATATATCATTTGAGCGTTAAATTTTCCAAGCCCACTTTTTTCATTATGCATCCTAGTAATTTCAATTTTCTGATTTTAACTGTAAATATCCTTTTTGTTTCCTTTTTCCTTAAAAGTTCCTTATTGCTTACATGCAATATCCATGATATCCTCAGCAGCCTTAAGGAGACCTGCAACTGTTGCCTGACGTTTACTCTTTGTCTATGAGAAAATTGTCCAACATTCACTGCCATATAGGAAGACTGATATTAAATAGTAATTTGGAATTTTTCTTTGTTTCTAATGAAATTTTTTTCTTTTTTTAATCCTTTAAGTTTTTGAAAAGGGTCTTTTGCTATTTCAATGTGCCTTTTGATCTTAGTGCAAAATTTTCTGCCATCTGTTAAAACACTTCCTAGATATTTAAGCTTCTGTATTAGCCTGATTTCCTCCAATTCATCTTAGGCCATGTCTCTTTCTTACAAATATATATTCTATCTTATCACAATTGACAGTTAATCCTGTTGCGGGGTAGGCCAAGAGGTGTGAGTGCCAATCGACCATGCAACTAAGAAAGTGGACACAAAGGAGACGGCAATAGCAAAGAAGGATGACAAACTGTAGGAGTGAGCTGGAAGCCGCAGAAAACTGTAGGAGTGAGCTGGAAGCCGCAGAAAACTGCAAGAGGGAGCTGGATGCCACTGGAAACCGCAAGAGGGAGCTGGATGCCACTGGAAACCGCAAGAGGGAGCTGGATGCCACTGGAAACCGCAAGAGGGAGCTGGATGCCACTGGAAACCGCAAGAGGGAGCTGGATGCCACTGGAAACCGCAAGAGGGAGCTGGATGCCACTGGAAACCGCAAGAGGGAGCTGGATGCCACTGGAAACCGCAAGAGGGAGCTGGATGCCACTGGAAACCGCAAGTGAACTCGAAGCCACTGGAAACCGCAGGAGTGAACTCGAAGCCACTGGAAACTGCAGGAGTGAACTGGAATGCTGCTGGGCTTGGTCGACTTGACACGTCAAAGTTGTGATGCAGTGAGGCTCCTTGCCCCCCTGGCCAAGAGGTCCCTTGCTGTGAAATTGCTGACATTCATACAAATACATTCATACAACAGCAGTGAGCTTGCTAAACAAATAAATGAATATAAATAATTTCCGGCCGTATTAATTACAGTCAAAAGTATATTTGTCAAAATGTGTTTGTTGACTATATTTAGATTAATTTTGGTTCAAAATTAAATGTCTTTTGTTTTTGTTTCATGGTGAAAATTAAGTTTTTGTGTTTTTTGTTTGTTTGAAAGGAGGTTGTTGCTATTTTTAGCACACATGGGTTGTGACCGTTTTCTACCAACGGGAGGCACGTGTATCCCAGGATTTTTTTACACAAAGTGAGAGTGGTGATGGACACACCGTGACAATCCTTTCTTCTCACATCCCTTTACTACTATGTCTAAGCATTCCTACAGTTTTCTTTATGTGCTTATTATCAACATGGTGTAATCTGTATATCTTATATTGTTAAGACTGTGCCCACTGATAATTAATCTTGATTAAATTTCTGGTTGTCTTACTGTAAAGGTTGAATAAATCTAGTGAGATGATACATAATAATCTTATACACCTTTCTATTTTTGTGTAATTCATTTTCTACCAATATATAGGACATTTATTCCCAGTGTAACCTCTGGATTACTCTAATATCTTTTGTAAATAAAATAAGCTTTCCTATCATTTCAAATAGATGTTCGTGTCATATCTTACCAAATGCTTTTTTTCATAGTTTATGAAACTCAGGTATATGCCCTTTTGCATGCTTACTGCTCTCATTGATATTCTGATCATAAAAACCACATTTCTTGTTTCAGTGTCTTTAACAAAAATACACTATACTTATCCAATTTCTGATCCAATTCTATGTGCTCTATATGTATGACGAATGACCAGGTAATAGCCAACATCTGGTTTCAAGAATACCCAACATGAATATGGACATGCAGAAGCCCAGAAGGAAAAACAAAAAAAAAACAGGTTAACTATATAACTATCAACAAGAGATTTGGGAATGCAGTTTGAAACTGCAAAATATATCAGAGTGCTGTGTAAACAATAAACTACGGAAATTGAAAAGGACTAAGGCAGCACCCAAATACCACAGACTCTGGATTAACCCAAATCTGAAGGGAAAATATATGGACAATGAAAAACAAATGCAAGGAACAAAAGGAAAATGGAAACTCAAAGTGGAACACATTAAGAGATTTAGTAGCCTCAGTAATCAAGATCATCCCAAAGGAAATTAAAAAAAAAAAAAAGTAACAAATGAACAGACAAAATGACAGACAAAATTGTCAACAAAGAGGTAACAAAATATGCAAAGACATGAAACAGAATATAGGACACTACACAAAGAAATAAGAAAAAAATACAAGCAAGCTAAAGAGAAATGACTATAAAAAATGTGCAGAAATAGAATGTGTATCACAAATTATATATAAAAATATAAGAGAACAGGACAAAAGATATGATCATTATTAGGATGCATAAAGTCCAATGACAGAATGCTGATAGAAAGAAATAAAAAAATACTCCAGGTATGGAATAAATATATATTGGAGAACTCTTCCATGATGAAAGAACAACTGACAATATATCAATGGACCAGAAATATTAAAATCTGAAGAAGTGGAAGAGGCATTGGCCAAATTGAACAGAAATAAAGCGGCAGAGTCAGCATTATAATACTGGAGTCCTTAGACAATTTCAGCATAGACAAGATTACAGAAATAAATGAAATCTAGAACAATGGTAATATATGCAATATTTATGTTCAAAATGTTATCAGAAAGAACAATACAAATGCAGAAGGATGTGTATCTGTGTTTTATAGATTACACAAAGGTGTTCGATAAAATATGCCACAAAGATCTGTTAGAACTTCTCGGCAACCTTGATATATTTGCAAAGGATATTAGAATAATCAAGAACCTATACTATCAGCAAATTGCCTGTGTACAGATAGAAATTGATTTCAGCAGATACACAAAAATAGAAAGGGATGTAAGGCAAAGATGTGTTTCTCAGTGGACTTATTCAACCTATACAATGTGGCAATTCTGAGAGAACTAAAAGTCCTACCAAGATTCATTATTGGCAGCCACAATCTTAATATAAGGTATGCAGATGACACAGTGTTGATAGCAGACATAGGAAGAAAACTACAAAAACTTCTACAGAAGGTAGTGAAGGAAAGTGAGAAGAAAGGATTGAACATAACTGCAAGAAGACCGAATGAATGGCTGTTAACAAAATGACAAGCCCAAAGTGTAACTTGCAAGTGCAGAAAATTAAATATCTAGGAAGTGTTTTAATAAAGGATGGAAAGTAACACTGAATCTGAAAACATATTAGGATAGTCAAGGAAGCATTTCAAAAGCTAAGCAGTGTACTAAGAAATAGAAAAACTTTTCTAGAAACAAGGAAAAGAGTACTAAACTGTTATGTGATATTGGTCCACCAATGACAGGGAGTGCTGGACAATCTTTTCAAAAATGAACAAATGTGACAACAGAAATGTAGTTCTACAGAAGAATGTTGAGGATACCATGGACTGAACATGTGAGCAACAGTAATGTTTTAGAGAAAATGGAAACAAAGAGGAAAATTATGCTTAACATCAAGAAGAGCAAGTAGATGTTTCTGGGACACAGTGAGGAAAATGAAATACTCATGAAATAGATAAAGGGCAAGAGCAACAAAGGAAAACAATGCATAACATACTTAGTGAGCTTGAGTAAATTGATAGCAGAACAGGATTTAAGGGAATAACAAAAAGACAAAGTTTAAGAACTACAATGAACAGGAAGTTGTGGGGAACCATGATTGCCTATGTCCTGAGGGGACATGTCACATAAAGAAGAAATATGCAGAAGGGGAGTGAGATGTTTCTCTAAATAATTAAGGGAATAATAAGAACAAGAAATTATACAATTTTGCATTTTTACAGTAGATATATTCCAATCACCAAGTATGTTTGCATATACATTGTATACACACGAAGGTCAAGATAAGCATCATCCTGATGATGACTTGTTAAGATTGATGGGAGGGGCAATACAGTATTTATTAAAATTATATTATAATTATTTGAAAGGCCATTAATTTCTTAAAGAATGTATGGGTGGTGTAATGGAGATCACCTCAGACTGAGACATCAGAAAACCACCAAGTTCAAATTCTAGTCACGTTTGTTACATTCATTTGCATGCATATACACTTGAGAAAATATGAAGACATGTCCTCCCCTAGATATGACTTAAATAGTACTTGGATCTGGAAAAAATAATTATTTTCAAAAGGTTGTTAATAAAATATTCACTCATAAAAAAAAAAAAAAAAAAATTCATACAATCCAAAAATGTTTTGGCTTTCAATAACCCACAAAAGGTTGATAAACTGTAAAACGAAATCAATCAATTTTAAAATAAAAAAAAGTTACATCCTACTAATGCTTTGAGCCTTTAATAAATGGAGTATATACACAAACAAACGCTAAACTTTAAGCACATCTTTTTAAACTGATGAATGAATAATGAAAGTTGAAATACTTCTATTCAGATATTTGTATTATTCAACCCTATATGTGAACATCAACAGGATCAGTAAAAAATAATTTTGCTTCATTAAGCAAAAATAAGAAATATTAGAATTTGCCATGTTTATGACGTTTCGGCAGTTGTATGCACTGACCTTCTTCAGCTGCTAAGAATAAACAGATATCTTGAACTCATTCTCTGTCAGAGACATTAGTACATCCAGGAAAGCTAGTTTGTGGTCCTATTTCCATTGTGAACTGTATCGATAATCTTATTGAGTTCACATGATCTGTTAGTGTCTGGAGCTCTTCCTGGTTTAGCCAGAGTATGGAGGTATGGGTTCAAGACATCTGTATATCACAAGCCAACATTCACTGGACAATATCTCAAACTCAATTCCCACCAACCCTACAATACAAAGAAAAGGACCGTCTGCTGCTTGCAACATCAAGCAAAAGTCATAAGCGGTGATCCAGAGACATGAATAAGAAATGGTTGGTATAAGCAGTACCCTACAACATAAGTACCTATGATAAATGACAACAGTTCCAACAAACATGGAAGGGAGGGTGCATGAAGATAGCAACACTCAGAAAACAGTGTTGGTCTACCTACCCTATGTGAAGGAATTATCAAAAAAAATACCAAGGATCTGTGGTTCATATAACATCAGGACAAACTTCATAAGTGGTTCTACACTTTGCAGAAATATCTCCCGTGTAAGACCTTCAATAGGAAAACATAACTAAAGACATGTAGTTGTGGAAAGAAATATAAAGGGGAAACAGACTGTCCCCTTAAGATAAGGCTGCAAGAATATCACAAGGCCATAACACAAGGAGAGATAGAAAAATCAGGCGTAGCTAACCACATGGGGGGGGGGGGGAGAAAGGGATCACTATCCCTTATGGAATAAAGTTAAAATAATTGATAGAAAACACCATTGAAAACTACTTAAACTTAAGAAATCCCCACATATGTGAGGCAAAAAAAATCTAACTGGCCAAGCATAAAAATGAATAAAATATAGGAACCAGTAATACAGAATACTAGAGAAAATCCTTAGCGTCAAAGATCGAAATATGAGCACTGGTAAAATATGGTTACTGAGACATTAGGCTTATAAATCAAAAAAATTCATACATTGATGTCCTCAAGGACACATGGCCAAGTGGATATAAGTGTTGGTTAGTTCCAGTGACCCAAAGAGTTAAGAGTTCAATACCTGGCTACAGCAGTGATGAACAAATAACTTAGACCTTCAATAATTAAAGATAACTACATGGCATGAGAATGATATACTGCAGTGATTGAAATAAAGGTTCAGTTCAAAATTCCTAGACCCTGAAGAAGGTCAACGTGTAACATCATAAACATGGGAAAAAGATGAGAATAATAGTTTGAATAATTTAAATACTACCAAAAAAATGAGGACTAATGTAAATACTACCTCATCTCAGAAATATAGACAAATATGGAAAATTTAGTCACAATTAAATTCTTTTTGTTAAGGACTTTAAAACCTTTTTAAGTTGTAAATAGAATTCTTTAAATGCATAGAGCACAATTCTTAATGCATAATAAAATAAGTATATATAACTGAGCATTTCTGCATAAAATTATTCATAGAGATTTTAAATTATGGTGATTTAACTGATATCTTTAAATAAATTTGTGATTTTTATTAAAAAAAATTAGAGTAAAATTTAATTTGTTTAAGCATTTCTTCATTTTTATAATTTTAACATTTTTAAAAACTTTTACTTTTTACTTATTTTTCATTACATGTGCTTCTATACATAGTGCCCATTCAGCAAGAGAACGTTCACGGTTCTCCACAGCTTCCTACCCTTAGTAGCACATAGGGTTTTTGACTTTTAGCTATCTCTCCTAATCCTTTTTCTATTAATCACTTACACAAGTTTATTAGATAAGTCATTTCACTACTTTTCTTTGTCCCTCTTGCTTTCAACATGTCCTGTGAATGTTAAATTTTTCAAGCCCGCTTTCCACATTACATGTCTTAGAAATATCAATTGTCTCTTTCTGATTTAAAGTATAAATGTTCTTATTTTCATTTTCTCTAAAATTTCATTGTTGCTCACATGTTCAGTCTACAGTATTCTTTGCTGAACCATAGCATTCTTCATTAGAACCACATTTCTGTTGCCTTATGTCTAATTCATCAGTGAGGAGATTCAATGCTACACAGGAGAACCATATCAGTCACGTACTCTTCTTTACTTACAAAATTTTCCTGTTTCTTAATAGTTTGATTAACTTTTGTTATCACCAATTCATATTTCACATCTTGGACTGTTGCTTTTGTGAACAACCATACATTCTTATAATTGATGGCTAATCCTTTCTCACTTTCTTTCACTACCTTCTGTGGTAGGATCTTCAGTTTACTTTCCAGGTTTGCTATCAACACTGTGTTATCTACATATTTATATTGTTAAGATTGTGGCCACTAATAATGAATCCTGTTAAGACTTCTATTTCTCTCAGAATTGCTTCAATGTAAATGTTGAATGAGTCCAGTATCCAGTGAGAACACAGATCCTTGCCTTGTGGCCCTTTCGTTTTGTATATATTTACTTAATTTTCTATCTGTGTACAGGCAGTTTGCTTCCAGTATAAGATCTGGATTGTTCTAATACTGATTTAAAAACAAATAGACAATGAAAGATTGAATAACTAAAAGAAATTAATAAATATATATTTTTTAATCATGCCACTCCAAACAAAGCAATAAAGCTACGAACATGCAAGGAATTGAGTGTTAGAGAATAAGAAAAAAATGACTTAAGTAGAGAGAGCAATAAAAGAACAAGAATTAAGACAGAAGATAATGATTAATATTGCATTTAAATTTTTGAGGATCAAAATTGACTAGGAAGTAAGAACCTGAAAGAGTTCCACAAGCAAGAAGTGTGATAGGAGAAATTGTTAGCATGGAACTAATGGTTACATCTAGACATTTCAAGCATAAAATGATCAGACCTTGTTGTCAATCTAGAACTATGCTTAAATTCATAAAGTCTATGCACCATAGAGAAAATATCATCAGAACAATTACCATGAAAGTATTTATAGAAAAGCATTGGGAAGTTATGTTATAGTAGTGGGAAAGTGACTGAAGTTTAGATGCCAGGTAACATTACAGATTCTTCTTATTGATTTTAGCAAAAACCTCTAAATATTTAGCAGGAGCACCAGACCAGATGTGGCAGTAATATTCAAAGCAAGGTTGAATGATAGACTTATAAATATACAAAATAGATTCTGGTGATAAAAATTGTCTAGCACAATACAGTGAACCAATTTTTCTAGTAGCAATTAATTCAGTATAGTAATTATTTTCATATAATCTTTCCACTTCTAGTTCTGGGTATGATGATTAACTACAACCAGCAGCAGAGGTTTTGTGATGCATGGGACCACCACTTAATTGTTGTCTGCAGGTCCACCCTGACCCTGGATAGTAGCCCCTGTTAGCATCCCTGCTATGGGGAAAATAATGAACTCCCTGCCAACAAAAATAAAATTTTATGAAAGTACATTTTATAGTAAAAATACCAGCAATACATTTTTTACATTAAAAATAAAATAAAATAAAATAAAATAAAAATAAAGCAACAATATGCACATACAAACAAATTGTAGAAACATTACCAAAATCCATTTAAAATACTACCATAAACCAACATGAAAAAACTGTTATGACATTAATCCATATGATACCCTACAGTTTTTTAAATCAAACTATTCCAAAATACAACTTAAAAAAACAAAAAAGCTTAAACACAAAACACATCACTACCTCTAGTGATCATGTCCACACATACATGTATATGCACAAAAGTTGAGAATCTATCATGTATTCATTTATGAAAGCAGAATAACATTAGGATTTCTAAGCTCTCAAGAAAATTAAATTCCAGTATTAAATGACCCATAAGGAGTTGATATGCCATGAAGCAGACAAATCAATTAATCTTTTCACTTCATGTCAGTGGAAAATGTTAGTCTGGAAAGGTACAATGAGTTAGTCTCCTGGAAGTTAACATCAGCCATGCTGATGGAAGGTAAAAAGAGTTTTGCTCTCAGAAAAATTTAAAGAAAGTACTTTTATTTTGGAGGTGTTCAAATAAACATACCATTCCTTGCTTCAGTTAAAAATAAATTGTCGGTCAGCTCCCAATTTGACCTCATCAAACTTAGTATTAAGACAGGAGTAAATAGTTGTCATTAGTGTGGATACTGAATTGAGAACAGATAAGATCAGGAAAGCCATTTATGAAAAAAAAAAAAAAGAAAAGCAAAGATCTGAGGCTAGAGTCCTGTATTAATGCAAAAAGTTCTATTTTCTAAATATTTTAATAGTGTCTTTAAAGTATTTTTTGAGAGTTCTGGGATAGCAAAAAAGTTATTTTGTAACCCTAATACACACACACACACCATTTTTCCCATACAGAAATATAAATTAAGAACAGTAAGAGATTAGCAACAATAACCAATAGTAAAATAATCATAATACACAAAAAGTTATGCAACTAATAGGAAATGCCATCTTACAATAACATCCTTAGCATAAGATTTTTTTGCTTTTCTTTAGTTGAGAAATTTCACTTAAAAGGAAGCATATTATGGCTTTTCTTTGCTATATCTGAATTGTTAACATCCCTGCTCTTGCACTTTAGGATTATTATTAAGTTTGTTTTAGTACCCTCTACCCACCTACAGGTAATCAATACTGCTAACAAGAGAGAAACCACTATATGTAAAATATTGGGAGGGGGCATCTGGTTAAATATCTTCAGTTTGTTTTTTTTATTTATAATTATCTTTAATACCTATTATTTTATATCAAATAAGGTTACAGCATAAAAATTAATCTAATTTCTCAGAGAATAATGCTATACTGTTTTCAGTTTTGAAGAGGAAATTACACAATAAGTTATTATGAAACAGAAAGTTTGGAAAATAACTTATTGGTTTCACTGGTTATATCATTACAATGATAATGAGGAAAAAATACTGTCACAAACAAAAAGAGTAAGAAATATATGTATCCAAACACTTACTACTTAATCTGCTGCCACTAAAAAGTGTACCACCCATTAAGTGCAAAATTTGTTTTAGAATAGTGATTCTAAGTACAGCTATGCACATGCGCATATATATATATATATATATATATATATATATATACACACACACAGATCAACACAGAGATCAACAGTGCTTCATGCTTAAATGCAATCTTCAGACTTAATTGCTTGGTGTTAACCTCAAAGTTCACTTTTATATTTACATAGCCTATCTTTGATATTGAGCACTTTTACCCATAAATATATACTACCTTAAAACTATATTTTACAATAATCAGATGTCTAACCATACTGATGAGCTGTGATACAGCAAAACAAGACTGTCTGTAGATTACTTTACACACACATGTATGTATATTATATATAGGTGATCAGAAATAATTCTTGTGAAATGCAATACAGAAAATTTCAAGCAAATGCTTCACCTGTCAGACTCAAAAAAATAAATTCTAGAATAAAATAAAATAATTTTTGTTAATATTCTTACAAGTTATACTCATACCAATTAGTAATTGTACATTTTACAATAAAATTTGAGATTTTCCCACCTTGCCTACCAAGATGCCCATTAAGTGTCACTGTTTAAGACTATAAAAAGAGGTGACAATGAACACTTTTTTTGGCTCCATACAGAACTCTTTCCCATTCAGATAGACAATTTGGTCCCTGGCAAACTGACAAACAAACCAAGTGGATATCATACACTTGTAAATACACTGCTGCTACAGTGCTACATACCTAAATGTCTTCTATCCATTTTGTGAACTATCTGTACACATTTCAATATACTTTTCTCTTTTGTGAGCTGTTTGTTGTTTATATAAATATATGCATAAAATTCCTCCATGTGTTTGTTTCTTTTGAAAATGTTAAATTTATTCTGAAAGTTTTCCTCTTTATTGATAAGTCATGACTCCTCATACAACTGAGTGACCAACAACAATCTCATCCATTACAATCTGCTGCTCCTCTGCTACAAAATGAAACCAACTAATATAGATAAGATAGAAATGACATTTCACCTTGATTTGAAATAAGTTCTATGATAATTCATTATCAGACCTCATCAAGCCATTGCTCTACCACTGAATTGTATCCAAAAGTAATTAAAATCAAAAACTTGTTGATTGAATCTAATAGCTTTTCAGTCAATAATTCTCTAATTATTGTGATAATTTTGCAAATAGAAGACAAGAATTAAATTAATGTAAAAAATTTCTTAATCACTTTAAATATTCATTGAATTATGCAACTTGAAAAACAATAATAATTGTAAAAGTAAAAGAAAATGAATTAACTGTTTTGCTAGGAATTATTTCATAGAATAAATTGAAATTTCATACAAAAATCTGAAAACTACAAGGTATCTTGATGAAATACAATGAAATTCAGCTCTAATAAATTTTAACACTCATAAGTTTATTTCTAATATCAAATTTTAAATGCATCAATCAAACTATTTTTCTCTTATAGCAAAGTATGTGTGTGTGTGTGTGTGTGTGTGTGTGTGTATATATATATATATATATATATATATATATAAATGTGCAATGGATAAACTTTTGTCTAAATTATACAAAAATGAAAACAACCCTAATATCTCATTTTAACAGATATATTTACCAAAATTACACAAAAATATCTTGAAATACTAAAGAGTAAAGTTATTCAATAAAATCGTCATAGTGCAGAAATTTGTCGTAAGAAAAAAATCCTGCTGTGAACAAAGGGGAAAGGAAATAAAAAAACGAAACAAATTCAGTATAACACAAAGGGTTCAAATTAAAGAAAAAATTACTACTTTATTAAACACAGAGAGGAAATGTGAGCTGACTGCAAAACAGGTCCGGTAGCAAAGGCTAGGTTATAGCCTTAGTACCACAAAAAAAAGTTAAGTCTTTCACTTGGGGAAAGTAGTCTCCCTCAAGTTACAGTAATAGCAACTGTTTTCTTTCTTTGTTTCAAACCTGGAAAAAAAAGTCCTTTTTTTTTAATTTTTGTTAAGTCTCTTCAACCCTCATGGATTGTGGGCCAATCTGGGAAACAGTCCCTTTTTTCTGTAAAATAAAATTTCTTTCTTCCTCTGGAAGAAGTATCGTCCAATCTTATTTTTTCTTCTGCCACATGGGTTAATGGTTAACAGGGGAAACAGTCTTCTTTAGAGAAATAAACTCTTTCTTCCTCTGGAAGAAGTATCGTCCAATCTGTTGTTTCTTCCGCTTGTGGGTTAATGACTAACAGAGGAAACAGTCCTTTTTAGAGAAAAACTTTTTCTTCCTCTAGAAGAAGTATTGTCGAATCTTTTGTTTCTCCTCTGTTCGTCTGAAGGAATCCCTTTCTTTACTTCTTCTGCGAGCTTCTCAAACCTGCAAGCAAATTCTGATTTCTTTTTACATCTTTGGTCTGATGGAGCTAAAATTTTCAGGACTGTTCAAGTCGATGAAAATAAAAAAAACTGAGGGTTCCCGCTCCTTCAAATTCTGTCAAAGAGAGCCAACCAATTAGAGGCGAGATACGCAACACATGGTACAGCAAGACATTTCAATTTCCCAACAGCCTTAGCAAGAAAAGGAGAGAAAGAAAAAAACGAAGAAATGAACAGACGAATAAAATTTTCACAATTGACTTCAATCATAACTTCCAGACAACATTGAAATATCCTGCAACACTTCTGGACAGTCTCCTTGTTTAAGTTAACTAAATGCTGTCAAAATTTTTGCCTTTGTCATTTGTGTTACAAGAAGTTTGTTGGTCTCTTGCTCAACTGAGAACTACACATAACAATCAAAGAGGTTGCAATCTAGAGAATTAGGTGGCCAGATGTAAGGGGTGATGTGGTTGCAGAAATTGTCTGACAGCCATAAGTGTGTCCTGCTCGTGTGGCATGGTGCAGTTCTGTTGCCAGATATAGGGTCTTTCAGCAGCCACTCTCTTGACCCAGGGTAGCACTACCTCTTCAAGGCATTTGATGTAAGCCCTGTATTGAGTGAGGCCATCACCAACAAATTTAGTTCTTTTCTTATCCGAACAATCTGAGAGAGTTTTCCAAGCTGCCATATCCTCTGCATTCTCTTCAGATTGACACCCAAATAATTTGAAATTTTCATATTAGAGCTTCCAGCATGAATGCCAAGCAATTCAGTAACCAGTTTACAAATTTCTGGTAGAGTGCATTGCATCATGGTGCTCTTTTTCTCACAGATGGTGTCCAACTTACCCTGCTATAGTATGCAGTCAAAAGTCAAAATAAAAATAAAAGCACATATGCAAAATTAAAAATATAAAATGGCAATTTACCCATCACCCCATGTGTGTGTGCATGAAAAATTGGAAATTATTTGTAGATATGTGCATAAAAAAAATAGTTTTAAAATATTTAAACAAAGATTGTTAAAAAAAAAAAAAAAAAATACAGCTCTATAAGAAAAAAATTAAAGCAAAATTTAAATAGAATAAAATTACTTTCTGATATTATCAACAATTTCATTGTAAATAGAATTCATATTGATAAACAATAAAGTAATTAGCTGATCCAGAAAAATATTTTCATAAAACAATATTAAAAAAAAAAAAGCAAAAATTAAAAGGCATCAAAATAACTTAGTGAGAATTTATATTTATATAAAACTTAGTTTATAAAAGCTTTCACCATAAGGTATATGTGGAAAGCTAGTTTTTGAAAGTGGCAAGGTGAACATAAGGAAAGACAAGTAGATCAGCACAAAACCAACAGAGGAATCATTGGGGTGTGTGCCAAGTTTATATCTTTGATGGTTATGAACAACAAGAGCCAAAATTTTGTAAGACAATGAAATGACTGACAAATTTATCAAAACTTAGTTCCTACCACTGCTAAAAATGGACCAACATTATTTTTCAAAAGTAAAACACCAAAACCATTTAATTCACTTTAAGATAATTGCTCATCCCAATTATCATTTTAATGTCTGAGAAATATTCACTTTAAATCACAAAAATACATTTTTTAATTAATAACAAGGCTTCTGAAAAGTTCTCTACTTGACCCACTTTGTTAAATCTAAATCAGAATAGTTTTTGCAAGGTCTCCTTGGTAAGGGTGATAAATTTTCAGCACCTCTGCTTCATACATACAAATTGATTATCAGATCATTTGTACCAAAATTTTATTTTATTTTTCATAGTCAAGATAAATCTTCCTGAATCACAATTAAAACATTTAAGACAATATTTAATATCAGAACAAGGTAGGACTCTAATAGTTAACTGACATTTTCTCAATTTTACCACAAGTTGTAAAATTAGTGTAAATTAGTGATTTATAAGTATATATTTCAGATAAGCTTTATTTTATTAAAAAAAAAAAAATGGTATAAAAATAAGCCATAAGTTTTTAGCATAGATATATCTATATGAATCAAGCATTTCCTAAAATTTGAAGAACACCCAGTTGAGAAAAATACATTTTATTGTCTCTGCAGACAAGCTAAAAAGGGGTTGTATTTTTTGTTGCCATACAATGTAGGGATAGTCAATGTGGATACACACAGCTTATCTTTTTAAATAATCATTATTACATTTATTTTAACATAATTTGCTATATTTATAAAAGTTCTCTGGCATTGAAAATTAGTCACTTTAGATGTAAAAATCAAAACTAAATCAACCCCAAAATATAATTTCAGAATGGTAAAGATTTGTAAGATGGATACAGTTAAGGACAAATACAAAGATAGACAAAATCTATCTTCTATCTCATCCTAAGGCACAATGTCTAAAATTAAAATAGAGAGAACATTAGCAAAAAAAAACAAACAGATTTAATAAAGTAAAAACTAGGCAAAAAGAGTTCCATTTATTTTAACATTCTATCATGACAGACACCTTAAAAAGGGCCGTGAGAATGCAATGCTCAATATAAGGATTAAAGTTCAAAAGAATCAAAGACATTACCTTGCATGAGAAGAGTCTGACTAAGAAATGCATCTATGACATACCAAGCACATGTGGCAGATATAGAAGATGAAAACTAACCAATCCCATAGAGTGAAACCTGAATAACAAACTTATAACCAAAGGTAAGATGGAAAACCCTGGTATAGCAGAAGGAAAAAACATACACATTACCTGAACACTAACAATTAGGCTGATAGCTTCACTTTCAGGATACTGTATTTAAAGAAAAACATGGATTTAATTTTGTATGTAATATGAGAGGGGTGATTAACACTCCTGCTTTTTTTTTTAAGCTGCAAGGTAATGTCTTTGATTCTTCTAAACTTTCATCTGAAATGAGTCTAACATAACTTACAGAAAACACTGTTAGGAAGTAAGCAAGCTGAAAAGAGGTGTCATATATCAGCCTATTGAATAGGTACATAAACCAAACTAGAACAGATTTTACCGAGATGTACTTTCCTTTATTCAGCAAAGTTGCACCCTACACCACATAATTTGGAGTCACTTGGATACCTTGTAGTAGTGATGCTTTTTGTTCTTTAATATTTTTCCTTTATTATAAGGAATGAAGTGTCCAAAGAATGCTGGATATATTAATGACTCAAAATGAAATAGGTGTTTTGTTTATCATAAATTACAGAACAAGTAATTAACATGGTTTTATTTACTAGAAGTTGGAAACTGAGCATATTCAATTCGTAAAAATATTTATTCCACAAATATTAAATACAGTAGAACATCTCAAAGAAAACAGAATTTTAACAATACTCAAAAAAGAAAAATAAACAAAAGCTAAAATATTTTTGAAATAAGAAAGATAACACTTTGATATGTTAACACATATTACTAGTTACTTGTTTTCATTTGATTTTGAAAAAATAAGTTTTTCTTTTAAATAATTTTAAAAAATTATATATAAAAATTTTTTAAAATGTATAAAAAGAGAAAAATGAAAGGCAAAAGTCAATAATCTTAAGAATGAAACCAACAAGGTTTCTTAAACAAGGGTGGGGAAATTATCATTTTTATAGAAGGAGAAGGAGTTAGTATACTGAAGTAGCAAAAAAAAAAAAAAAAAAAAAAGAAGTGAAATTTGTTTCCATTTTCAGTATTGTTTCATTTAGTCTAAGTGTACCCAAAAGTAAATCATTTATTCATATTCAAAATAGATTTGTACATATGAAAGTGTGTATAAAGGACTCAAAATCAATTTTTTTTAAAAAATAAATAAAAAACAAAGCTTAAGCAAAAATGGTTGTTTGTGAAGCAAAAAATACAATTACAACATTTCAGAAATAAATTTATAAAAACATTTACAATGAGATACCTAAAGTTAAACCACATAGAAGCAATAATTGTTATCTTTTAATCATTTTTATTCTTGCAAAAAAATTAAAATTATCTCAGATAAGTCATTGTTTAGGCTTGGTTTATGTGCCTCAAATATAGTGGCAATTAGTTGTTAGTTTGTATTATGTGTGAGAGAGAGAGGTTTGCTGGAATAGTCTAAAAACAACCCCAGAAAACATTCTGCACATATGGAAAATATTGTTTATTTTCTGTTATACATTTTAATTCAAACCTTAATAAGATACTACTGTATTAAGTGTATACATTTTAAAAATTTGAAGCTAAAACTCTTTTGGATACCTCCACAAATTTTCAATACCTCAATTGAAAGTTTATCCAGATAAAAATTGGCATAGTTATTGCATTTTTTGCAATTCAGACCTACTTTTTAGAATAAAGGCTAATATTGAAGAAGAAAAAAGACAGTTGATTAGCATTCCCCAATGACTCCTGAATTTAATTATAGGTTTATTGGGGAGCAAAGTCGAATTTTTAGACATTTTTTGAAATTAATTGGTGATGGGGGGTAACATATGTAATAAAAAAAAAAAAAATATTTTTACTAATATTTTCTAAAAATATTTATTTCAAAATTGATTTCAGTCAATTATGAATAAGTCCTGAAATTTTCATCAAAATCTGACCATTATTTGATTTTTGCAAAAATTTCCAAATTAATGTGTCTTTCACAGTCAAAAAAGGGCATTGCATAATATTACGTTTTGTTTTGTTTTTTGTTTTTTTACGTAATAAACTATGCGTCAATTTAGGGTTTGCACTGACAAAAGAAAAAAAATTTTCTACCAAAATTTCGAACGTGTTAGAAATAATTAAAAATCTTTTAAACTAATTCAAAAATACTTTGATCTATCCTCTTAATGATAATATAAACATTTTGCCAATAAAATTTAGTTTTTATTTAGTTTGGGGATTTGTTTCCTTCATACTATGCTGTTTTTCTTTTTACAGTGATTTTTTGGAGGTACCTACAATCTATCTGGTCTTTCCAAATTTAACTTTTAGGTCTTAGACAAGATAAGCTAGAGTGTAAACCCATAAGTAACTTGATCTTTCTACAACAGAGAGAGAAAGAAAAGGACAGTATTAAAGTAATTTTTATCAGCTGTGTATTCTATCTGGTTGAAAAGTTCATATGATTTCTAAATAAAACAAATTTATTTAGCAACCAAGATAACATTCCTTCCAACCAGACACACATTTAAAAAAATAAATAAATAAATAAATAAATAAATAATGAACACAAACTTTTCTCATTTCAGTTTAAGGTCTAGAACACTGACATGCCAACTATCTTTCAAAAGGCATGTCTTTCTTTTTAGACAACTCAGAAGAGAGCATTCTCAAAGAATTTTGTATTTAAAATGAGTTCAGATAAGGAGGGTTTAACTTTCAGAAATATATTCCCATATAAGAAAAAGAGAAGATATTTTGAAGAAAGGTTTCATGTATTTGGTCAGAAATTCTCTGATTAAAATTTTCACTTTCTGGTTCTTGTAAAAAGTTTAAAGATAAAAGAATCAGAGTCATTTTTGATAAAAAGAAAAATACTAATTTAAAACCATGAATGCTCCAATTAGTCAATTGCTATGGTCAACAAATACAATCACTAAATTGTATAAATCATTTAATTGGTTTGAGAAAGATTATAATCAATTTTGTTTCAATTAAGATCTCAGTTTTTTATTTCCCATAACATTCTAACTAATACATCTTTTTTTGAGAGCTAATATGCGTCAAAACCAAAGTGATACACTGATGGCTTTTATACTACATATTGTGTTTCTTCAGGACAAAGGTGATCATGGCTCTCCAAAATATCTTGTCCTTTGTAAATTTTGTCTTTTTGTTATTTCTCCACCATCCATTTACTTAAGCTCACTAAGTCTGTTATGCATTGCTTTCCTGTCTCACTTGCCTTCAATCTGTCCTGAAAGTAAGAAATTTTTTAAATAATCTTTCCTCATTATACACCCTAGAAATTTTAACCATCTCTTTTTGATATCAAGTATAAGTTTCCTTTCTGTTTCTCTAATCTTTGTTGTTGCTCACATTTTTGGTCCATGGTAATCTCAGCATCCTCCTGTAGAACTACATTTCAGCTGCTTCAAGTTTCCTCTTCATTTGTGAAGAGACTGTCCAGCATTCATTGTCATATAGGAGGATTGATATTATGTAACATTTCAGTACACTTCTTTGTTTCTTACAACATTTTTCTGTTTCTTAATACTTTGCTTAGATTTTAGAAAATATCTTTTGCTATCCCAATACTACTTTAGATTTCAGTGTCACACTGTCCATCCTCTATTAAAACACTTCGAAGATATTAAATTTTTTTTTACTTGTTTGATTTTGGCATCTTCTATTTGTAATTTGCATTTTTGGCTCATCTTTTTACTTACAACCATGCATTCTTTCTTCTTGCAATTGAGATTTAATCCTCCTCACAATCCTTCACAAACTTCTGGAGGAGTTCTTGTAGTTTTCTTTCTGTATCTGCTAATTGACACTGTGTCATCTGCATACTTTATGTTAAGATTGTGGCCACTAATAATGAATCCTGGTAGGACTTCTAATTCTCTCAGAATTGCCTTACTCTATAGGTTGAATAAGTCTAGTGAGAAGATATCTTTATTTTACACCCCTTTCTATGTTTACATATCTACTGAATTCATTTTCTACCCCCCGTATGCAGGTAGTTTGCTGCTAGTATAAGTTCTAGATTATTCTAATAACCTTAAATGTGTCATGGTTACTAAGCTGTTCCAATAGTTCTTTGCAACATATTTTATTAAATGCTTTTGCATAATCTATAAAACAGCTACTCATCCTTCTGCATTTGTATTGCTCTTATCATTCTGAGCATGAATATTGCATTCCTTATTTCAGTGTCTTTGATGAACCCACACTGTTCATGCCCTATTTCCAGTTTGGTTCTGCAGCATGCTCTATTCATTAGAATTCATATAAGTTTTCTTATATGGCTCATTAGCCTGATTGCCCAATTCATTTACATTTGGTTTCATAGACAGGGCTATGAAAATAAATCTACTTTGGTTTTCCGGTATATCACTATTGTTGTTGTAGATTTCATTTATTTCTGTAATCTTATCTATGCCAAAATCATCTAAGCCTGCTAACATCTTTTACAATTCTGTTTCGTTCTACTGCATTCTTTTTCTTTTTTTTTATTCAATTTGCCAGTACTGATTCCACTTCAGATTTTAATATTTCCAGTGCTTCAACATATCTTTATATTGCTGCTTGTCTCCAATATATTCATTCTATCTCTGAATTATTTTTTCTTTTTCTAATATCAATGTGCCATCCTTGGATTTTATGTATCCTGCCAATGAGCATGTCTTTTGTCTTGTTGGTGCTTATATTTTATGCATATCTGCTTTATTTGTGATACCCATTCTTTCTATTTCTGCACATTTTTCATTGAGCCATTCCTTTTTAGCCAGCCTGTATTTGTTCCTAATTTTTTTGTGCAGAGTCCTATAGTCTGTTTCCTACCTTGGCATTGTTTTTTTATCTCTTTTCACCATGTCAAGAATTTCATCTGTCATCCATTCTTTGTCTATTTTCCTTGAAGATGATCTCAACTACTCATGTTACTAAAGCTTCTCTTAATGTATTTATTCTACTTTGAGTTTCCATTTTTTCCTTCATATCTGTTTTTCACATTGCCAATATATTTATCCTTCAGATCATCTCACTCAAGCATTTGTCATATTGCAATTTGGGTAAGAGCAACAAGGTAGCACCCAAATTGCAATATGACATTGAAGGTTAGGGACTGAATTTTATAGGACAAAACACAGTATATCATCAATAAAGATTTTATTTATACTATAAAAATGGAGCACAGAATGTTCTTGTGCTAACTCACTTTATCGGAGTCAAGCTTAGAAACAATGTTAGAGACCAGAGATGCGGTTATATGTACATCACTCAGTTGGTTTTCAGTTCTCAGTGGGAAGTTCAGTGTGGGAACTCCATATGAGTCAAGTGTAGAGTTGGAACAGAATTTGTGAGCCAAACATTCAACCTTGTTTCCTGTGGATGTGAGACCATCAAAATTATTGAATAGAGGAGAAATCAAGGGTTTGCTGTTTAGCACCCTTTTGCAGTACCAAACTTTGGGGGCCAAACTTGCAGGATACTATATGCTGCTTCATTTTATCAGCAAACAACATTTAAGAAATGCTTACATTCATTATAAGCAAGGACAAAATGGCACCTATTATAGTCAGAAGTGTCACTCTGCTTAAGCCAGAAAAAGTGATTCCTGTGGCCGATGGGAGTCAAGAAAGCAGGATAGAATCAAGAGAAAAAATGAGGTTTTAGTTAAAACTTCCTGGGTGGGATGAAAGCATTGATGCCAGCTTTCACCCAGGAGGAGACCTCAGAGGTGTAGTCTTCAACAGGGAGACTAAAAACTTTGTTCCAAGGTGGATCACAAAGGAAGTCATGGAATGCTTCCCTGCTTGTTGGGAGTCCTCTATAGTTCTTGTTTTTAAAAACTCTGGAAAGCCCTTTGACCCCTCTATCACCCTATCAGCTTCTTACCATTCTTTGGCAAAATATTTGAGGTTATCAATGCTGAAATGATTCATCATCTCACATCCAACAATCTATTCTCTGACAAGCTGTATGACTTCTGCTTCGCCAGGTCTACCACTGATGTACTAATGGCCATCACCAAATAGATATCAGGCTTTTGATAAGAATGGCAAAGCTCAAGCTGTTGCCCTGGATATCTCGAAAGAATTTGACAGGGTGTAGCATACTGGCTTTCTGCACAAGCTACAGGACTATAGTATAAATGGATGATTGATTTAATCCAATCATTCATGACAAATCATAAAATGAAAGTTGTTTTGAACAGGCATGCTTCTAAATCCTTTCATGTGAATAAAGGTGTCCCATAAGGCTCTATCCTAGGTCCTACGCTTTTCCTGATATTTATCAATGACCTACCTTATATAAGCAGTTTTTAAGTAGGCATCTATACAGATGACACTACCATCTACTCCTGTCTCAACAAGAAATTTGTCAAGAAGAATGACTACATCGAATCAATAGCTACATCTATTGCTAAGAAGGTTGGTCCCTGTGCCAGGCCAGGAAGTTTTTCTTATCAGAATCTATCTTGCATATTTATAGATCTACCATTCGTTTGTGCATTGAATACTGTTGTCATATCTAATCAGTTGCTCTTGAAATTCATCTGGGGATTCTTGACAAAATTCAAAGGAGGATCTACAATGTATTTGATCCCAATTTGGCAGTTCGACTTCAGTCACTTTCTCACCAACAGGATGTGGTTTCTCTGTCTTTTCTACAAATATTTTCATGGCTTTTGCTCTAATGAGTTTCATTCCTTTGTTCCCTGTTCACATGAATTACTACTAGATTGGCAACTAGGTCCAACCCTTTTATCATCAAAGTAGGCAAATATAACCCCCACTTCTACTCTAACAGTTTCATTTCTTGCACTTCTTGTCTGTGGAACTCCCTTCCATATACTTGCTTTCCAGATGGCTACAATCTCCAAAAGTTTAAGTGCAATGCTAATTGCCATCTTCTATCTCTTCAACTCATCTTTCTCTTATCCATTTTCCCCCATCCACTGTACCTTCTCCTCATCCCCTCTTCTCACTGTAACCCCCTGTGCACCAGTGGCAGCACTGCCTTGTTTGGAGTGAAATGAAAAAAGAAAACCTAAGTCAAAATATCAATATTGAAACAATAATGTTGGTGTTAGTGACTGAAATAAAATATCTTAAAGTAAGTCAACTACTCCATTGTGATGTACTTAAAGTGTGTTGTGCTTGTCATTATTTTGTCAAAACAGTAAGATTTACTATGCTCATCATCTTGAATTACTTCAACTGAGATGCTTTGGTAAACTGAAATGGCTACACATTTATCTTATTCTCTTCCAAATACAATACACATTATAGATTGGTTAATAGTCATGTCTCCTTTGTTTGACATAATGTTTTTTGTTCTTTCCAGAAAGCACTTTTATAAAAAGATATTACCCAAATACCATTTTCTAAGCCTTCAATTCCCAATTCAACAAGACCAATATTTTTATGTAAATCATAAGTCAACATAACTTTATTCATAAAAATAAAAAAAATTACAAAAAGTTATAATTTTCAGTAAAAATGATGAAGTTCTTTTCTATTAACAATTAACTTTAGAACCATTAACTTCTATTCACCACTAACTTTAGAACCATTAAAAAAGAATTTCTCAATTTTACAATTACAAAGCCTAATTTGAAAGAAAATTCCTAGAATGACAAGGCAACATTGGTATGACTAAGCAACAGAGAATCACTTGTCATGAGTGTATAGTAGATTGTAACTAAGACAATGAACCAGAATAAAATGGAGACCAAAGAAAAAAACAAACTCAAAAAAATAAATGTTATCAATCACTTAATTGCTCTTGAAAAATAAAAATCAGTTGGGTTTTTCAGAATAGATGATCAATGCAAATAAAGCCATCTGAAATTATTTTAATATCAGGGAAACTTTTGTTGAAAATAAATGTGAAAAAATTATAAACAATTCTTAATAAGTAAAACAATGTTTCTAGGCACTGAATTTCAAAAAAATTGTGCACCTCGATACATTGTAGCAAAGTGAAAAAAATTAGTAAAGTAACTATTTAACAGACATGATATTAAGTTAAGATATGGAGAGACTGATATTAAGTTCTAATGTCATAATATTAATACACATATTAATAAAAATCTTTTCTTTTTCTTTAAAAGGCAAATTGTATTTTAGTGGTTGTTATAATTTCTAACAATAACTTAAATGACACACACAAATACACAATATCAAAAATGAATGTGAAAGGAATGTATGCAGAACTTGAGTGATCCTTAGAAGCAAAATAAAAGCCATGAGTTTGATTTCTAGACATCAAGAGACCAGGATTCACCTTGCTAGGCATACAAATATAGAGGACAAGACGTCTACAATCATTTAGTCAGTGGGTAGGTAGCAGAAAGAGTACTTATTCTCAAGTCTACTCTTGGTAAGTAATTCCGATTTCCCATTCAATCATCTGTCCTCTGGTTTCCAATTATGTTTAATCACAAGTTTTTTTTTGTTTTGTTTTTTGGTCATGAATATAAAGTTCTTTAAAAAACCACAGTCAGGCTCAATGGCATGATAGCAAAGGATATATAATAGAGTAAAAAAAGGGGGGGAGAAGGGGGAAAGACAGAAAGAAAAAAGAAAGATGCATGGAGTATTCTGTCATTGGAAAGCATTATCAGCACCAAGGAGGAAAAGCAGTTTTTAAACCAAGTAATCAGTACAGGCTATATAAGTGTTTTTATTTTTTTTTAATTCTCAGTAACAATATTCATTCATAATACCATATCAAGAGATTTCTATTAAGTATTTGAGTACCACTTTTGATTATATCATTGCAGTGTATTAAAGTTATTAGGAGTCATACAAATTTTTTATAATTGAAATGCAATGCATATTAAAAGAATATGAATTAAAAATTCATATATATTAAAAAAAAAAAGGAATTACAATAAAATCATTATGATCAGATTGATTGAAACTTTTCTAATTCAATTGCAACCATTTTCTCAATAATTCATTTGTAAAATAATTTTGTATATAATAAGTTACTTTAAAACCATTTATTATTTCTAAATCAAAACAAGTGTATAAATGAATCAGACAAATATAAGAAATTCCAACTCAGATGCATCTGGTACAACGGGAATGATCAGTTTCTCCTTTGAAGCACTTGTCAACCAGTCAATACAAAAGTTGTTCTCTTTCATAATAGGTTGTTTAGAGAGAGTAGTGAGGAAATGCAGACTATACTGTCACCAAGATTTACATAGGAATTGTTGTATTGATATGCAAAGAAGCTGTATTGTGTCGTCATTGGCCAATCACAACTCATCTGAGGTTGGGACCAAGCATTGTTAAGATTGGCATTTTTTTTTTCTTAAGTAAAAGTCAGTGTGAAAGAGAAGTTTGGCTTTTAATATCTTCCATGGATTTGTTTTCTCTTGTTCTTTGCTTACAAGTTACTGCCATTCATTTTCTCTGAGGATGTACAGAAGACAAATATCCCTTCAAAATTCTGATCATAGAGTCAAAAGTGTGTGGGGCTGAAGACTTTTCAACAACTAATTGTATTTTATCTTTTATCTGCTTGAATCATCAGTTGTCCAAAACCTAGTTTCAGCAGTTTCTTACACTCTTGTTTATATAATTATCAGCCTATATAAATATACCTTTTAGCCAGAAGTAAACTTGCTAACCGATATAAATCTCTCATGTCATTAAATAATAAATCTCTCTTATTCACATAATTCTAACTAAACTCAACTTGCACTAGTAAAATTTCAGATTCAGTTACTCAGAGTTGAATTTGTACTATGTAAATTATAACACTGAACTCAATATAGCTAGTTTATATAATTACATACATTTCAATTTATGTACATCATAAATTAATTTTTCTATTTGAGGTTATCAATTTACATATATAGAATTTTGTAAATACTAACATAATCCTAAGGGGAAAAGTGATTTATTCCATTTTAAAATCAGAGATGAATATGTAGAAATAAATGTGATTATGCAGGCATCAAAGACAAGAAGTTAGATCTTTACACTATAGCAATAGCTTCAGATTTCTTTATTGAAGTTTACATATATAGAATTTTGTAAATACTAACATAATCCTAAGGGGAAAAGTGATTTATTCCATTTTAAAATCAGAGATGAATATGTAGAAATAAATGTGATTATGCAGGCATCAAAGACAAGAAGTTAGATCTTTACACTATAGCAATAGCTTCAGATTTCTTTATTGAAGTATATTTATACAAATCAACATTGCTTCAACCCACCCTTTAGTGACTTAGAACAAAGGCAATGTAATTTTGTTTTATAAAGCAGGTAACAATTCCAATTTCTCACATTCACTGGCACAACTAATATAAAATTTTGTTCAAATAAAGATCACTTGGTTTATATTTCATCAGATTAATGAATAACATACATTTACAGACAGTAAAAAGAGAAATATAAGCATGATCGTAGGTAAAAACATACAAATATTTTATTTAACAAATAATTAACTTATTGTTGTCACATTTTGTTTATATTTATGGTTGCTAAAGGAAACCACCATGGCACTACGATGTTGCCATCGATACTGGAGCATTGAAAGTAGTAACTTAAAGTTAATAAAATTTATCTCTTAATACAATGATACTCCGTCCAATAAAAACTGCATTGAGCAATGTTCAAATGTCCCAACATCTGAAATATAGATATCATTTTCAAAAATAAAAATATTTACAAAGTACTTAATAATGTTCATGCTAAAAACTTAATAGGTTATCTAATGTTTTGAGATTGGTAATAAATATTAAAAGAAAAAACAAAGAAAAAAAAAGGTCTTTTATTTGATTATTTTCATTTAACTCAAATGAAATCATACTTCTGCTACTTTGCCTAACATTTTATAAAATTCAGATAATAGAAAGTTTCAAGATATTCTGTGAACTATGTAAATATTAGTATCAGAAAGAACTAAAATTCATTGACTTTACCAGGCCATTAAACACATTTTTAAAACTACAGCAAAGAGTAAGAAAAACAGTAAGAAAATGAATACACTTTACAATTTTTGTTAAAAATACTGATATTGCAATGTAACTGAATAATAAACTGATTATAATTTAATTCTATTTAAATATTTATTGAATTTTATCCTTTGATACTACAGGTTGTGATGGGTAAATTGTTGCCATTTTATATTTTTAATTACAAGCATGCACATTGTTTTTGGTTTTGTCAACTGCACAGTATAATAGGGTCAGTTGGGCAACATCCGTTAGAAAAAAGGACAGTTCAGAGGATTCAGAAAGAGTTGGAGGAGTCTAATGGTAATTACAGGTATGGCAGCTTGGAAAACTCCCTCTGATTCTTCTAATAAGAGAAGAACTCTCAAATTTATTGATAAAAGCCTCAAACTCAACACTGAGGCCTAAATCAAGTGCCTTGAGGAGTCAAGAGGATAGATGCTGAAAGACCCTATATCTGGCAACAAGACTGCACGATGCTACACAAGCAGGAGAACCCAGTCATGGCTGTCAGACAATTTCTGCAACCATATAACCACTTACATCAGGCCACCTAATTACCCAAACTGCAGCCCCCTTGATGCGGGAAGCAGATTGAGCAAGAGACCAACAAAATTCCTTGCAATTATGGCAGCATTCACCAACTTAAAGAGACTGTCCAGAAGATTTGCAGGAGATTCCGAAGTGATCCGGAGGCAGTGATTAAAGCCAATGGTGATTTTATTGAATAAATTTACTCTTTGTTATTTCAAGATATTTTTGTATAATTTTGGTAAATATACCTGTTAAAATGAGATGTCAATATTATTCTCATTTTTGCATAATTTAGACAATTTGTCCATCACACCCTATACACAGTAGCATCCAAAAGTTAGAAATATTTCGTATGTTTTTTTAATTTCTAAATACGCTCAAATGATTAAAAAAAAAAAAAAAAAAAAAAAAAAAAAATAGAGACATTTTTATATCTAAATGATATATGACGGAAAACGTCATTACAAACGAGTTCAAATATGGAGATACAGAGAAAAAGCACATGGGCGCTATGCGCGCAGCCGGCTAGTAAGAACAAGTGAATTTAAATATCTATTAAAAAAAAAAAAACTACTGAACACTATGTTCTAATTTTTAGCACACACTTAGGTATGCACAATATCTATCTGTGGTGAAAATTTTATTGAACTACAAGAATTATTTTGCAAGTTATTAAAAATTTATTAAACATTCTGAAAAATCAAGGCTAAGTTAAGTTCAAGTTAAGGGCTACCTTGAAAAGCAATACAAAACATAACATTAAGAAATGAAAACAATTTATGACACTATAAATTTATACTACATACACTATAATAAATTTATGCCACTACCGGTCGGTCTCTGTTGGTTTCGATCCAGCCAGCTGGTCGTAGATTGACTGTCACCGTTTTCTCCCCTGTCCCACGTTGTGTTAATTAATCACAAGGCAGTCACGTGAGTTTTTCACTAGCTGTCTCTCTGCCGAACTAAACCAAGCCGGGAAGTGTGCACACAATTGAGTAATAAAAGAAAGAAATGTAACATCAAAGAAAATAAGTGGACCGACGTCTGAAGTGTTATGAAATAATGTCTTTATACAGATTATACACATAATAGTCTCTTGAATAATTTCCCATCCCTGCTTCAATCAACTGGTAGCAGAACGGGCATTTCTTAGGTAAATCGAATTATTCTCCTAAGCAATAACAAGGAATCTGGCTGGCCGCAGCTTGCTGCTTCAACCAGAAGTCTAAGTTCGTTTTATAAGTCTCTAGTCAACTTGTTGCTTGTTTTCCGGAATGTCACAGAAACTGCCGAAGTGCTGGGTTATTTTCTTTCAGTTAGCAATTTCAGACTTGTCTGAAAATTCTCTTGTCTGTCTCTTAACGCTGGTTGGTTGATTGGCGACAGGCTTCTCTACGGTTGGCACCCAACGGCATGGCAATCATCTCTGTCTCGTTACTTCTTCGGTTGGGAACTGTCTTTGGTCATTACGTTTCTGGACCGGGAAATCGAACTCTCTGCTACTCGAGCTGCAACTACTTATTTTGTCTGTAAATTCTCTTCTGTCGATCTCTGCAACTTCACTCGAAACTTTGTCTGCAAGTTCTCTTCTGTCTTTAATTCTGGTTGGCCGGCAGGCTCTGCAGTTGGTGCCCAACAACATGGCGCCTATCTTTGCATTACATCTTTAAGCCGGTAATTGAAACTGAACTTGAACGCCAACTCGTTTCGTCTCCGGACTCTCCTCCAATCCAGCTCAAGGCCAACTTCACGCCGACTGATTTTGGTCCCTCGGGACCCTGTATTTATGCACATGCCATGTTGTGTGGCCGACAGTCGCTGGATGTCTAATCCCCCGTCCCGGCAACCAATAAAATCCTGAGGTTAGCTGCTACTCGTTGCCTGTGGTTTAACCAATGGGATTAGTCTTCTTTCCATGACATCAATTGTTAGTCATCTCCACCTTTCGGGACTTGGTCACCGGACCAATGGAATCTCTCTCGATCTTATAACGTCATCTCCCCATACCCCTTTTCTGGGCTGGACTTAACCGAATTTTCTTCCTCAAAATTTTCTTGTTCTTACGAAACAATTTCGGGGATTTTTTTTTTTTTCCTTAAAACAATAGGCATTAACCTTTTTGAACTGTCTTCGCCCAAAACAAGTTGACAAGAGTCCATTGACATCATTACCCAAATAATTTCTACGCACCTGTTTTTAATATCCATTCTCTGAGTCACCTATATTTTCAAGTGACAAGAATGCCTTATCAGTTCTACCCTGATGTAAGTGAAAATACTTTTTCTCTAAGTACTTGACTAGAATCAAAACATTCGTTATCTTTAGTTCTTTCACGAGAGTCACCTCGCCAGCCAGACATTCGGACACAAAAAATGAAATTTCCCTTTCCTTTACCAAGAAACAATAACAAATAAATTTATTTTTCCTTTTATGTTTAGAAGGACTGTCAGCTTTCTTTGGGGTGACTGAAACCAATATCTATTGTTTCTGTATCTTGAAAACAAATCCATTTCTCTTTTCTTTCTCTTCTTTCCGGGTTTACAATAATAGAGAAATACCAGATGTTATTTTCCATCTGCTTTCTTTTTAAAGATAAAGATTTTCCAGCTATGGTTAATAATTAGTTAATAAAATTAATCATCTCCGTTTTCCTTTGCTCATATTCGGAGGATAAAGAAAATTTCTCTTAGTATGTTCTCTTATGATCTATAATAGCAATTAGAAGATTTTGGTTATTAATTAATAAAATTAATTATCGGCGTTCCAAAATATTGTTATAAATTTATTTCTCTTTTCTAAATATTATAGGAACATCTATTTGTCAACATGACTGCTTGTAAATGCCGCCCAGTTTCTTCTGATAAAAAGCAAAGGATTGTTGATCTTCACAAAGATGGAAAGTAAACTTCTGAAATTTCAAGTATTGTAGGAAGGTCTGCCAGTGTTGTGAAATGCATTGTTGCAAAATTTAAGTGTACTGGATTAATAGAATCAGCCCTTAAATCTGGTAGACCTCGCAAAACGTCATCTCGGCAGGACCATGTCATGATCAAAATATTACTTCAAGACAGGTTTAAGAGTGCTGCTGAAATATCCTGTCAAGTAAGTTCGACGTTTGATGTCAAAGTATCACACCAAATAGTTTCTAGGCGGTTACACGATTCAAAATTGCAAGCTCAGATACCAGCAAAGAAACCTTTGATTTCAAAACTCAGAAGGCTCGCCTCAGTTTCACACATGAACATGTCGTTTGGACAGACGATAAGTGGTCACAGGTTCCTTTCAGTGACGAATCTAAGTATAACGTAATTGGTTCTGATGGGAAGACACATGTCCAACGAATAAGTGGCAAAAGATTGTCTGTTGCATGTTGCATGTTGCGCGCACACACACAAACACACACAGAAGAGAGATTGAAAAGTTCTCTATCTGACCAAGAAAGGAGGGGATGTTTGATTAAATTTTCGAAAATAGGTTGAATCAAGAACTTTTCAGCACCACATTTCATTCACACACACAAAATTCAAATATTATATAGCTATAGAAACTAAAACATGATAAAGATATACAGAACTACGAAATTCACAATTCTTCATCAATAATATTTTATATTATATTTATATTATAAATTTATTACATTATTTATGGTATTTTTTTTTTTTTATAATCATGTGGCCCAAAGCAAGGCATTTTACTGCCCCTGTTGTGCAGGGGGTAAAATAGAAAGAATGTTATGAGAAAGAGTGACAGGTTACAGGAGGTGTCAGGAAGAGGGTATGTGAAGGATGAAAATACTGATGAGAGTGGGGTGGACAGAGAAAATAGCATGAGAGAGAGGATTCAAGTTAGTGAGACAGGAGATGACTATTGACTTTACATTTGAATTCTTGAAGATCGTAGCTGTCGGGAAAGCAAGTAAGTGAAAGGGAATTCCACAGGTAGAAAGTGCAAGAAAAGAAGCTGCTGAAGTAGAATTTGCATTTACAATTTACCCGTTTTACAGGAAAAGAGTGGGACCTAGTTACTAACCTTTCTGCTCAAGGAAATTCATATATAGAGGGTGCCAGTGAGCTAAGTTTATCAGAGCAGAAGCAGTGAAAGTATTCGTAGAAGAGACACAGGGAAGCCACACTGCATCAGTGAGAAAGCAACTGTATCCTAGCTGCCAAGTCAGGATTGATCACATTACAAAATCTCCATTGGATTTTGTCAAGGACATCTAGGTGGATAGCAGGAGCACTCAACCAGATATGGCAGCAATATTTAATGCACAGGCGGATGGTAGATTTGTATATGTGCAGGATTGTTTCAGACAGGAAAAACTTCCTGGCCCTGCACAGAGAACCGATCTTCTTAGCAACGGATTTAGCTATGGATTCTATATAGTTATTCCACTTGAGGTTTGATGTGAGAGTTAACCCGAGGAGACACAGTGTTTCACTTTCAGCAAGACTAGCCTGATCCATGCTAATGGGTGGTAGGAATGATTGTCTATGATGGTTAATAGATAGCAGCTTCGTTTTGGAAACATTAAAATTTATGAGCCATTTCTTACCCTAGTCCACCACAGATTGGAGGTCCTTTTCAAGCTTGGCAGCAAAGTTTGTCTTGTCAGCCTCAGCAGATTTTTGATCGAGACAAGAGTAAACCGTAGTGTCATCAGCTTATTTCCCTACTTGGGATCTTATTACATCGAGGAGGTTGTTAATATAGATAAGGAAAAGTATAGGACCTAGAATAGAGCCTTGAGGGATATGCGCATTTGTGTGATAGTATTGGGAGGCTTGTTCGTTCAATACTACCCGTCATTGTAAAATTTGAAAGGAACGACTGGATAAGATCAAACAATTGTCCAGTTATACCATAGCCCTGCAGCTTGCATAGAAGGACTGCATGCCAGACTGTCAAACGCTTTGGAGATGTCTAGGGCAACAGTTCGGGCTTCGCCATTCTTGTCAAGGGCCTGGTGTATATACTCAGTGATGGTCGTGAGCATATTAGCAGTAGACCTGGTGAACCGGAAACCATACTGTTTGTCAGAGAAGAGTCTGTAGACTGAGAGATGTTGAACCACCTCAGCGTTGATAATGGCATCAAACACTTTGCCAAAGATCGGTAGGAGGCTGATAGGGCGATAATTAGCAGAGTCAGAGGGTTTTCCAGTATTTTTATATATAGGAACCATGGAGGAGGATTTCCAGCAGGCAGGAAAGCAAGAAGCAGAGAGGCAGTAGTTATAGAGTTTAGAGAGAACAGAGGAGAGTTCAGGAGCACATTTCTTTAGGACAATGAGCGGTATTCCATCACCACCACTCACTTTATGGGAGTCAAACTTTGAAATTATTTTTGAGACTAATGAGGAAGTAATAAGTATATCAGTCAGTTGGGCCTGGGTTCAGGGTAGGAAGTTGGGTATAGATACTCTAGACAAGTCTAGTGTCAAGTTGGTGAAGAATCTGCAAGTGAAGCACTCAGCCTTGTCTGTTGAAGAGGTGAGGACCTCAAATTTGCTGATTAGAGTGGGGATTGAGGGCTTGCTACTGTTCAGCACTCTTTTACAGAGCCTCCAGTAGTCTTTGGAGCCAAACTTACGGGATGCTATGCGCTGCTTTATTCTGGCTGCAAACATCAGCTTAGCCCCTTTAAATATCTTCTTGCACTCATTGTGAGCCAAACTTTGAATGTAAGCATAGTAAGTTTTGTGTTATTCAAACTTTAGGTTTAAGTATTTCCCCTATCCATTTTTGTGTGCTTTTTTTTACACTACCTTCTTTTATATCATTTTTTTTTTTAAATAAATTTTTTAGGTTGAATAATATCTGATGGTTAATGTCAGCAGCATGAACTAAGTGTCTTACAAGACTAACTAACATCCCAGGTGTTCATCTTTCATAGACAATGCTTAAACCAATTCCAATATAGAAACCAATTACCACTTCTCTATGATAAGCATTCACAACATATTTTATCAACTAGCAAGTGTCTTAAAAGTTTTACCTTAAGAAAGGATAATCAGACTCAGTGACATGCAGATGTTTGACGATGCCTGAGGCCAACTCTTTGATTGTAAGCCCCTAAGACTCGTGGGGCAATGGTGACTCTAGTCTCACTTAACAAAACATGCATTCACAGAGTTCAAATAATTATAATTTCAGGCTATTCTTCTTCATGTGCTGTGTCCCTTCAGGACGTAGGCGATTATGGACTTCCACTTGGCTCTGTTCTTTTGCCACTCTCAATTTTTCTCTTGGTAGCTCTTCTAAGCCCCATTCTGTCAACCATTTGCTCAGACCTAACAAGTACATCTCGTACTGCTTTCCTCCCTGCCTGTCTCTTCTTCCATTTCTCTGACCTGTGAGTATTAAGTTCTCTAGGCCCTCCTTTCTCATTACGTGTCCCAAGAACCTCATTTGTCTTCCTTATGTTTAGTAGCAGTTTTCTTTTCATTTGCATCCTTTCCAACACCTCATCGTTGCACACATGCTACATCCATGATATCCTCAGCATCCTTCTGTAAAACCACATTTCTGCTGCCTCAAGCCTCTCCTTCATATTTGATAAGATTGTCCAGCATTCACTTTCATACAGAAGGACATATATCACATAACAATCCTTCTTTCTAATGAGATTCTCCTGTCTTTCGGTATTCTGGTTAGCTTCTGAAATGCATCTTTGGCCATGCCAATGCGTCTTTGGATTTTCATGTCGCACTTTCCATCCTCTGTCAAAATACTTCCTAGGTAGTAGGTATAATTTTTGGTTGATGTAACTGAGAGATGATTGAATTATTTTATTTTTATCAAACTTATTACTAACTAGTAAGAAATGGATGAATCATCTAATCCATTTCATTTATAAAACAAGATTAAAAATTAACTAATAACTGAATATTCATTTTTTGTTTCCACATGAAACTAAGATGTTGGCATTGTTCCTTTTGCAATTCTATAAAATCAACAAGTAAGTATTGAAAGTAAATTTTTAATAGAAAATTCATTTGAAATTGGTTCATATAAACTGACCTACTTTAAAGACCTAAGTATGCTGTTTTGAAGGTCTGAACTGTCATCAATTACAAAATTATCAAAATAGGATAAAAAAAAAAAGTGATACAAATAAATTCTGCAAATTAGACATACTAAATATCCTCTCAAGCAAAATCTTTATTAAACTCAGATACTTTTGAGTTTGTGGCACATGAGCCATTTTTGTATTATTATTTATTTCTAATGATCAATACTCTTGCAACAAAAACCCAGAATTAAATTTCATATACCATCAAAAGAAATTTCAGTTTTCTTTTCAATGAATATTCAGAAATGTTTAGATGTTTTACACATGAAAGTTTTTTCTTAATTTAAAGGACTCTGAAATCTTTGGCATAATGCAGTTGTTAAGATGTATTTAACAGCCAGTTCAAATTAACTATTCACAAAATGACTCGTGAATCTGTCAAAGTTGACAATTCCATAAATATCCAATCATGCCAGTAGAACTAAAAATTTATTTCATTTATCTATTGTATTCCTCGTAGACAATTAAAATCATGAAGTTCAAAGTGTACTACAAATTAAAATAAATAAAAACAAGAATAACAAAAAAGTTATCAAAGCAAACAAAAATGATAAAATAATTACTGGTTCAATTATAACACCTTTAATCAAACTTACATTAATGAAGGTCTGCTACCTAAATACATTTTTTTAACTGAATGTGGTAAGCTAAACATCTTACAAAACAAAAATTCTCTATTACTCTGCTGAAGGATTTACAATTGAAATCACAATTTCCGCCTTACTTTTGTTTTTTTTTGTGCTATAGCACATACATTCATTACCAAATTATTTTTCGAATGGAAAATTAACCCTATTAATTTTTTTTCTTACAATTTGACAACTAATAATTGTTATTTGCAGTTAACTCTTTGAGACAATGCTACATAATGCGACCGAAGATGATAATAATAATATTCTTTTTTTAATCTACTTTTTTGTAAACAAGATAATCCCGGTTGACTTTATCGTCATGTAGCGATTATATGATTATTATAAAACAATCATTATCAAATAAATTTTAATTTTAGCAGCAGAACATTATCAGAAAGATTTGTTGAAAAATACAAAAAAAATTGCCTTTTAGACTATCATCATTTACATGTGATAATTATGCAAATAACTAACTTTATTTTTTGGTCACTATTCAAAAATGTTTATATGAGAGAAAAAAAAAATCCACTTTTTCTAATATTTTTATAAATTAAGCAAACAATAAATGAACCCAAATCAATGCAAAAGCTACAGGCAAAAATTTTAAAATTTACTTAATGCTTTATTATTGGTGCATTGCTACTTTTTATAGAAATAGTAATGCACCAATTCTCAAAGCAGTAGAAAAATGTCTGTGTTTTTTAGCAACTACTAGACTAGAAATTGGTCATCTGGTCACTGCAGCAACTAAATTTGAATTTTTAATTTAAGCTTTTGACCTGTGAGTTGACTTAACTTCAACGCATTTTAAACAGTGGAAATAGAATCACAAAAGGCAAATTATTTAATTTTAAATCAATTATACGACCTTTCATTTCAAAACACTAATATCCAGTTCCAGAGTAAATTCTTTTAACGTAACAAAATTTAAGATTAAAAATGATTAAACAAACTAAACAGTGGTAGTAAAAATAATTAGACAAACTAAAAATAAAGAAAAGTATTAAATTCAAAATTGAAAATGTATTTTAACAGTTGAGTAGAGAACAGGTGGTACCGAAAATTTCTCAGCTCAACCTTTGTCAAAATCTGACCAAATTTGTTGTCCTTTCAGAGCGTAGCCGATCATAGCCCTCCACATCTTCCTGTCTCTTGTAGCTCCTATGATTTTGTCTTGTTATTTCTCCCAAATCCTGCTCTGCTATCTATTTGCTTAAACCCAAATCACGTGTCTCTCTTTCCTTCTATCAGTCCTGCGAGTATCAAACTCTCCTTCCTTCCTCATTACGTGTCCCAGAAACTTCAACTGTCCCTTTCTGGTGTTAAGCACAAGCTTCCTTTCTCTCCAAAAACCTCGTCGTTGCTTACATGTTCGGTGCAGCATTCTTCTGAAGAACCACTTTGTTGTTGCTTTGTTGAGTCGATTCTCAACATCTTTGAGAAGATTGTTTTTAGCATTTGCTGCCATGTAGGACAGAGATATCACGTAACAGTTCAATATTCTTTTGTCTCAAATTAATGATCTGCTTAAATTTGGGAATGCGCCCTCGGTCATCCCAATACGTCTTCGGATCTCAGTGTCGCACTTTCCATCCTCTGAACACTTCATAGGAATTTAAATTTGACCAAACATCAGAATTTTTTATTTGTTTTACTATTCCTCCTTGGTTGAGCAACCAATCTTGTCTCTTTTTCTTTTTCCTCTCTGTTTTGACAGAACTGTCAAATAAATTATTAGTGTTAAAACTTTAGTAAGTTAATTTTATTCCAAATTTAATTAACAATCGTGTAAATGGGATGTGCGTTGTGGTGCAGTGGATATCGACTCGGAACAACAAATCGGGGTGCCGAGTTCGAATTCCTTGCATTCACCTACACGCAGATACCCTTGGCTGGCAACCAGTCTACCGCAGGAAGTAATGGCAACCTACTGCGGGATAATAATCTGCCCAGTCAGTCATGTCTCTTTCGAGACATGATCGCCCAAAGCGCGTATCACGTATAGCACTTAACTGACTGATTGTGTAAATATTTCACAGGTATGTCAGAAACCAACACAAATATGGATGGATAAGCCGTTAAGGTCTCACGGAAAAGTCGACAAAAAAATCTAAAAATAAAAATTTAGTTGGACATCAAACAGATCACGAAAAGTAAGTAAAATAGATTTTCCCACTAATCGTTGTTGGTTTCAGTATTCCAAAATCTTTTGAGTTTTCCCACCGAAACTGACACAAAATATCAGCTTGTTTGTAACAAAAATTATAAAATATATGCCAAAAACAGCTTTCGTTTTTAAAGATAAGCAAAGCGGCTAGAGATCAAAAAGCTCGCCATCAATACGCTTGCGGCTTGTTGTACTTCTCTTAAAACTGTAAAAATCTGAGTAATAATGACATTTTTTGCTTTTTATCAGAATGAAAAAAAGCATGTAGGAAATCAACTTATTGTTATTACTGCAATTTTATTTGTTACTAATTTTGATTCAAATTTTTTGAATTGATAATCGACGCCGCTGTGAGTTAATTGTTATTTAAATGTTTTTTATTTATTTATGATCTTGAAAAAAAGGATTCCTTTAACACTCTTTTTCAATTTGAAGACATTAAAATATTAAATTATGATATTAACTAAAAAAAAAAAAATATCTAACATCAGAGGAAAAATGTAAAAATGTACAAAAATACAAAATTACAAAAGAAGAATTCATTCTTTTTTGTCAATCTGCTATTTTGAGAACACGCGATTTGAAAGCACAAAAATTCTTTTTTTTTAACCAAGTCATTTGTTGATTTTAAAATTTAAGTCAATCAGGTGTATCATGATATTCGGTGCTTAATGATTAATTCAAGCAAGACAACTTGTTTTATCCGAGAACATCAAATTCCAGATAAATTAGTCAACACAACAGATTCACAGCAACTGTATCGGGAGTCCTGGCCTTCCATTGCCAACAGGTCTATTCCCACCTACACTCAAATAAAGCAACGATATTCTACCAAGTACACACCTTACTTTGAGTTCGAATACCAACAACAGCAATAAATTCTTAAATTACTTGAAGCATTAATCACTTGCTTTCTTTTTTAATTCAGTTTGGCACGTGCTTTTTTAATGGAGACTATGATAACGTACTTTACTCGGATTTCCTCGATTGAATTAAATAATTATACAAACAACGGACATTCAAGTTAACTAAAAAAAAATACTAAAAGAGGAAAAAGAAATCGAAGCGACAGTTGAAAAAAATAGGAATAGACTGAAAGACAACTAAAAAAGAAAAATATGTTAATTATAGTAAAGTAAAGAGCAAGAAAACAAAAAAAAAGACAAGTGAAACGAAATTGAGATGAGGAAGAGAGAATCTGCGAATCTTTAAAAATAGAACTGACTCGACTGCAGGTTGAGGAATGCAGCAGTTTATTGGTATTCCCCCTCCAATGTGTTGCAGACGGCACAGAAAGAAGCATCAAGCGACATCGAAGAAAAAAACCCACTTGCCATCATTATCATTATTCAGAGAACGATTCTTTTCTTCATTTATTCAAAGTTAAATTGTTGGCGGATCACACTTCCAATCTATACAAGCAATGAACAGATTTACCTTTTTAAAAGATAAACAACTTTCTCGTGATGAAATACGTCAGTAAATCAACAACAACAAAAAATCGTAAAAAAAAAAAAAAATTAGAAGCTTATTTTGGAAAAACAATTTCATAATTTCAATTGTAAAACTGAATTTTATGGTTTCCTGTTATTTATTGTAAAAAAACAAGGCAAACTCAAAAAATTAATTTAATCTTAAAATTTTAAATTTTATTGATTGATCGACGCATTTTTTAAAAATCTTAATTAAAAAAGGCGGCGAAGCAAAAAAAAACAAGTAGAGGTGAAGGTTACAAATTAATACAAATTTTTAATTTTTTACTAATCTAGGAAATTACGAGCAAAAAAATCTGATAGTCACAAGGTTCTAGAACAAGCGGAATTTTTATCAGGTAAGAATGTTACATTTATGGTGACATGGTCTGTTACTAGAGGAAGTTTCCACTTACTTGTGGTAGAAAAAATTACTTTAAACTTTGTTTCGCATCACTGGATTTCATGAACTACATTTTCCTTTTTGTCAAAAAAGGAAAATGTAGTTTGAAGCGAAAAATATTGAGTTTTGAACTTTTGACAGTTTTTTTTTATTTTAATCTAGACGGTTTTTAATAATTTTTAAATTCTTAACTTGATTAAAAATAAAATATATTAACAATAACATTCAAAGCATTGAGAAAAACTCTAAAATTTAAGAATAAGCACGTGGCAATTTTTGCTCTTAAAAAGAAAAGAGAAAGAAAATAAAAAGAAAAAAATGTGTCGTGCGTGTCACAACAGAGACTATCGAAGAAAACCTGAAGCATTTCAAAATACTTTTGGGGTGAAGATAAATGATGACCCAACCAAAGGCTCAGATAGTAAATTTGACAATCAACAGAAAATTAATACACACAGTAATATAAAAATTTAAAGTTATTTCTTCATTGCACAGTAAAAAGGTGGGAGATTTGTTGAGTATGAAAATTTTAAAATTGAAGTAGATAAAAGTAAAACTAAAAGTTTGCTAATTTTGCAGAAAAAAGATTTGGGCCAAGCATTCACCTCACTAAGGGCGTGGTTAGTTTTAACATCAAAAATGTAATTGCAATTAATTAACTTTTTTTTTAACTCGGTCGCCGGTGAAAAAAATGCATGCAATTTATCATCCATTACATTGTACAAACAACACTGGCTGCTGATTGAAGACTGAAATAAAAAGAGGGAATCCTTTTGAAAAAAAAGAAGAAGAAAAAAAAGAAATTTAAGGGGGTTCCCTAACGTTTACCGACTACCAGACAAGATAAGGGATGTCAAAACAAAAGTAAACGTTAAGTGCTAAATGACTGAATTATTATTATTGATGATGGATGAGTATTATAATGTTGATATTGGTATTACTATTAAATTAATTAAATCATCAGGTGAGAATCTCAAAAGCAAGAACTTCTTTCCGTAGAAGGCTGGCTACTTCGACATAACTACTATGTGGATTGTGGAGTGTAGTTACTGTAAGTGTACTGTAGCTGTGTAGTAGTACTAGAGAGAGAAAAATTATTATGAAAATAATAATTGTACATGTGAGTTAGAGAGAGAATTATGAAAAAGAAAACTATTTTTACCGGAACACGACAACGAATGAAGTTAAGGATATTTTCAAAATTCTCTTTAAACTTTAAAGAACTAGAAAAGTTTTGAAAGTAATTCACTGAAGAAAAAAAAAATTATCAGTAAGTATTATGACAAGTGAAAATCCAGTTTGTGTACTTAATGTACTAACTAAAAAAAAAAAAAAACAGTGCTTTCTTAAACTTGATCATCAACATAAAAGACATTTTCTTATTGTGAATAAATTTTTTTTAATTTCTACATAACTTAATATATAATAATAATTTATTTTCAGGATGACCATCTTCGTAAACATCAGCAGTACTTAAAAAAAAAAAAAAACACCTTTTTCTAGAGCAGAAATACGTTTCTTTTAAAAATTATACCTTATATTTTTCTCTCTAAAACAGTAAATCGCGAATGTTGGTTGGCCCATAACGCATCGATAAACCTCATCAATAAAGGCAAATGGTTGTTTAAAAATGTTAATGCTTGGAGGCTACTATGGTGCGGTTAATGAGCAATACAAGAAAATAATATTTGTTATTTGAACGCTACAACAGCTTGCTTGAATGATTTTTTATGAATCGATGATCCATTAAATCATTTTTATATTGATTCTGCCTGCACTCTCTCGCAACCTTAATGTTTTCTTCTCAAAAATAAATACAATTAAACTAAAACTCTTAATTGCATCTACACAAGAAGATACATTTAGAAATAAAATGAGTACAAACAATATTGTCTTTCCGCGTGAAAAAATAATACTAAGAAAAAGAAATGAAAAAATCCAGTCACATCCGGTCATCGATTTCGCTGGTATTGTGTTGCATTGACAGTTTGTATTTTCTTTCTTTTTTCTTTTTTTTTGTTTTGTTTTTAGTCGACAAAATCGAACTGGAACGACAAGAATCTATTTACATTACAAACAAAAGCTTTTTTATTAAAAAAAAAAATTTAATCATAGGATTAAATGTTTTTATGGTAAAGGAACAGACTTCACTTCTCTATCCAATCCAGAAGTTTTAGTCGGACGTGCACACAATAATGCAACGAATAGTAGTAATAATCGGGCTGTATAAGCCGGCAATCTTGATCGATGCGAATAAACTACAAAGAAAGCCAGTTATGCAGAAGAATGGACCCACCTAATTACGGGATTATTTCGTTCTTGTATCTTTCTAGCATGCAACAAGTGTTCTAATAATAAAATAAAAAATCCAAACTTCAAGAAAACTCTTATTGGTAAAAAAAATTAAAAAGACAGAAAAACTAAAAAAAAAAACTTTCACAATCAATCAAAACAAAATTCCAATTTGAAATCAATAGCTTTCTCTTCTAGTCTTCATATGTGAACAACACATCTATATACGGTTTTTACGACACGTGTACCTTGAGTTTGAATTAATAGCAATCATTACTAGATTTTTAGCAGAAAATTGCTTTTTTAACGCAAACATACAACACTCTTTTCTGCTTTCTAAAATACTGCTGTTAAAAAAAAAAAAAAAAAAAAAACAGAAGAGTAAAGATAAAGAATAACACGTTACCTTGAAACTTATCTGAATAGGCTCAGAATCATCCAAAAACCTTATGGTGCACTGGTATTCCGTTTCCAGGTCACCCTTGCTGGACTTTTTCTTAAACATCATGAAGTCTTAAGTTTTGTTGTTGAAATCGGTAAATGGTTTGTTTGTTTTTAATTAGTACGATATAGAGAACAATATCTCTTTTAAATGGGATCGTTTTAAACTACAAATAAGTAAGTAATAGCTAGCATGGAAGAAGAGTAGCAGTAAAAATCAAAAACGTCTTTAATTCAATCTTTTTTCACTAAATGAAAAATAGACCAATTGAAATTTACCTACACCATACAGTTAAACACATATACACACAAAATATGTGTGCGTATGTCCGCCTCTTTTAGGGTAGTGTTCGTAAATAGAACGATTCAACAAATTTCCCTTTTTTTTTTTCTTTTTTTTCTCTTTTTTTTTTTTTCTTCCGTATTTTTGCAGGTTTGTTTCCTCTTTCACTCTATCTGTTGACTGTGAATTCTGAATAATGAAATTGAAAAGAAGGAAAAAATCCAAAAGAGGTGTCCGTTAATTTTAGGAGCACCATCAGAATTAGGAGAAATTCTTCTTCAATTCATAGAAAAAAAAAACAACTGTGGAGCTAGATCAGTGAGGCCGCTTTCTTCCGCCGTCCGTCCACTAAAACTCTCACTGCCGGACTACTGCTATTTAATGCTGATTTAGTAGTAAAAAGAATTTGTATTATTAATTGTGCTGCTATCGGTCGTCGTGGTATTGTTATGGAGGAAGAACAATGTTAGTGTATGTACTGTGCTGTGCTCCGCTTGCCGCTTACTGTCACCTTTCAACTCCTCCTCACGCTACCCTTACTCCTGCTACCTCCTACTTTGTCTAAATGACGCTTGTAATAGTAAGAATAATTTCAGCGCTAGTAGCAGTAGTAGCGATAGAGTAACATCGCTGACTGACTTCTATCTACCAAAGAGCCCCCCTTCCGTCTTACTAATCTTTTTCTTTTTTATTTTTACCTTTACTTACCACTAACACACTCATAACGGAACCTAATTGAATTTTCATAACTTGTGCATTCATTTAAAACTCTCTTTCTTTAGTTTAGTCTCTCTCTCCCCTAACTCTCTATCTCTCCTCCTTACTGGAAAGTGTTCAACTTCCACTTTCTCTTTCTCATCATGTTTTTCTATTTTATTATTATTGAATCAACAATTTCTCATTCTCTATTTTGGCATAAGAGAGAATGTGGCATAAATTGTCATCTGCATATTCAAAGAGACTCATAAGCAAGTGTCGATGCCCATGATCATAGATGCGCGATCGTGTAGGTAGACTAGAAAGAGATTGTTCCCTTTCCCTTAAACCATATAACATCTTTTTTAAATTCACATTTTTTTTACTTTATGATCATTACTGCTCTACTTCAGTTCTTTATATCACTAAGAGCTGGTCTAAGGACAACGTAATGACTCCTTTACTCGAAAAAAAAATTGAATACAAGGAAGAGAAGGCTTACGAAATTGGTTTGCAAACTAAATAAATAAATAAATAAATAAAACTAAGGCTCATAAACAACATTCTCAGTGTAATGATCACCACTTAGTTTTTTTGTTTTTTTTTTGTTTTTTTTTTTTCAAAATCAAATTATATTCAGTTCAGCAGAATGTAATAAGCATGTAAAAGAATAGAGTGGGTGGGATAGCAATACACGTTCCTATAAGCGACAGACATAAAGATTCTGGAGAGAGATGATCGAAGGGACACAGCACACAGAAGAAGAAAATTCAAAGTTATGAATAATAAAACCGTAAAACGTTTGATTTTAGTCAAGTATAGGAAAAACTTGCATTTGAGTGTCCTTGACATTTGATTATGATTCATAAGATAATAATTAAATAATTATAATAATATTTTTCATCATAAAGTATTTAATAATTAAATTTAATGTAAAGGAACCAAACTCCAGTTAACCTTTCAACGCATAGCATTAGTAATAGAATGCAACAATTATCAGACTTTGAAAAGATTAACAAGAATGATATTTGTCTTCAATTAAGCATTTTCTAGCACTATTATATGTGCATTGGTCTATGATGTGGGTATAGCACAGTTACAGGTATGTTAAAATGGCATATTAGCCTTTTAAAGACTGCTGAACATATCACCCATTAAATTTACACAATTCTTCAAATACTTATAAAATCCATTATATCTGCATGTCATTTCAGATCTACATACAAGTTTAAAAGCAATCTCTCTCTCTCTCTCTCTCTCTCTTCCTGATTTTGTAAAAAAAATTATTTAAGTATTTTTTTTATGAATATTCCTCAAAAGTTCAAATCAAGAGTTGAGTCTTTGGTCCACAGTTTTAGAGATAACTGGCCTTAAATCAGATTAAATTTTTTACTTAGTAATTACAATGAGAAAATTCTGTAAAAATAAATAACAAATATTTAATATATCCATATGTGCATCGACATACACACAGACACTCATAAATATTTGTGCATGTGTGTGAGCTGATAAACTTTTATAGCTAGGTCATCTAACCTTTTAGCTTTAAATCACTGTCATGAATCAAATTGTTCCATGTGGATGGATTGAAATTTAGAGGAGAAAGTATATTAAGAGTAAATGAAGTACATTTTGTTTTAAATTGAAGCATATTTAGACATCAGAAAAGTTTAGGTGCAATAAAACTTCATTGTCTAATATAAGGTTAATTTGCAATAAAAATTATCCTTCATATATATATATATATATATATATATATATATGATAGAATATAGAATAAAGAAAAAATATGTGTAATGTGTATTAAAGCAATAGCTAATTTTTAAATGTATGTGCATAGAATATTTTGGATGATAAATTGTATGTGTATGTTTGTGTAGAAATACTTGTCTGTTTATGTGTATGTTGGATGGTACATTTCAAAATCATCTAATGCTTCGATAAATGGAAAACATATCTCACCAATAAGAACTAACCCCAAATCACAACATACCATTATACTGTCCTTTTTGTTTTTTCATTTTTCTATCAGTCTATGAAGAAACTTTAATAAAAGGGAAACTTGTTAGATTGAGATACATTTCCTATTTGTTCTTTTTTCTTTATTCTATCATCTTGTTGGATTCCAATCCATATATTCACTTCATATACATTTCTAAGGAATCAATGTTTAAGTTGGTGAATGCTGCAATAATCCTTAACTTTTTTGCGTTACAAGGAGTTTTGTTGGTCTCTCATTCAACTACGACCCACATATAATAATTAAGGGGATTGCAGTCTGGGGTGTTAGGTGGCCAGATGTTAAGAGGTGATGTGTTTGCAGAAACTATCTGACAGCCATGAGTGGATTTTGCTGTTTGTGTGGCATAGAGTAGAATCCTATTGCCAGACACATGGTCTTCAAGCAGCCACTCTCTTGAATTAGGAATGTGCTATCTCCTCAAGGCACTCTGTATTGAGTCTGAGGCCCTATGGGAAGATAAATGGTGGTATAATGACACAATCACTATTAGACTCCTCTAACTCTTTCTGAATCCTTTACACTGTCCTCAGGTTAACACCCAAATACTCTGAAATGTTTATATTGGAGCTTCCGGTGTGAATGCCAGGTAGTACAGCATACCGTTTCCAAATTTCTGGTGGAGTGAATTGTGTCATGGTGCTCTTTTTCTCACAGATGGTGCCCAACTGAACCTACTATACTGTTCAGTTGACAAAATAAAAACAAACAACATGCATACATGAAATTAAAAATATAAAGAGGTGACAATTTGCCCATCGCACCCTGTATTAGTATTAAAAATATAAAAAATAAATGAATGAATAAATAAAAGATAATAAATATATCGCATTCCTTTTATGCGAGCTTATTCCCAATAGCTGTTACACATGACATCACTATAGACCATTTCAAACATTCAGCTTCTGAAAGAATAACTAGGGTGCTGACAAATGAATTCTGACTACCACACAGATACCACATCAGTTCTGGATAACGACTGCAACAGTCAAAATTATTGAACAAAATAACAAAATATGAACTTCAGACAGTTTATCCACAACTTAAAGCATAATGCTCAACATTGGAAAAATATAATAAAAGAATTAAATACACAGACCTTGTTGGTCTTTTTTAATCAAACTTGTTTGGGTATATATATTTCAATACATATTTGATCTGTATTTGAGTTTATATTTTTGTAATTTGCTTGAAGCATTGTGTATATTAGGTGTATGGGTAGGTTTTGAAGGCTATCACAATGTGTTTAGAAAAACAAATGAAGGCAATGAAGATGTTGGGTATTACCTATTTATTAATCATTAATATTTCAAGATTATAGTCTCATCTTCAGAATGTTAAGAGAACTTAATTTCACATCCGCTCATGGTCTGCGCCTTTCATATGAAAGGCACGGACCTATACATCATATATATATATATATATATGTATATATATAGATATTTGATCCTTATTCATATACATATACATATATTTGAATAGGAATCAAATCAAATACAGATCAAATATGGATTGAAATGTAACAGAATGATATTGATAGGATAAAGAACAAATAGGAAAGGTTTATCAATCTAATGTTTTCTTTTTATTAAAGATCCATATCTCATTCTCTGATGAAGCTTTAGTAAACTTATTTGTTCTTTATCCTATCATATATATATATATATATATATATATGCAAAGGATTAGCCAAACATTAGTTTCTGAAAGAGAAAAAAAATTGATTAAAATCATGTTCTTTATTTCCTGATAGAATGATTTCCAAAGGTTTGTTAAATATCAAAGAAAAAATATGAAATATTTGTTCACTAGATAGATTAACAAATTAATTAATCTGTTCAAATTCACTGAATATTACAGAATTATATGCAGATTCTGTCAAAATTACTCCCTATATAGATGTATGCATAAAATTTTTCTCTTACTTGTGTAAGCACTAAGATTTTGTAATGCCAGCCTTACTGTTAACAAGAAAAATTTGAAAGTGACAAAACAACAAATTGAAATAAGATATGGTTGAGATATGTAAAGAAGTTTTTATTTTCTATGATTTATAAGGTTCAGTTGCTTGCTTGTTCATATCAGTCATGCAGTCAAGTGAGATAAACGCAAGAGAAAAATATTTAATGAATTATCGCATTGCAGTAGTTAAAAGTTAGTTTCTGTGCTAACACTGATTTCATTGCTGGTCAAATACATCACTGTTGATAGAAGTGGCTTGGTGTCACTGCTGATGGCCAGGTTAAGCTTGTCTGCTGTGGGTCCCATCACTAATCCCCGCCTGGTTGAATCTGCTTTCATGGATGGAATCAGAGTTGGCTTCATTGTGAATCAGTGGCTCAGAAACAGCCAGAAAAGATGATTTTATGACCCTGGTATTTTAGACAGTATTCTGGCAGTGAGTGCATGGAGTCAAACAAAATTAAGGTCTGTTTTTGCCATATGATCACTTCTGTTTGAGTTAAAGAATTGTAATTCCGACAAAGTACAAATTTTTACACAATCTTATAAAAACACATATGCACCTCATCTTTCTAAAACCCAAGTAGACACAGAAATTCCTTACACATTTTCATATATACACATACTTTTAGGTATATATTCTCTTTTACCATCTTTTTGTCTCTTCCACATTAACAGACACAGAATTTTATCACTTTCTTTTTATATACTTTTTTATCACGTTTTATGAGTGGGCCTGTGCTGTCAAAAATGATTGCAAAATATTTATATTGATATGTTGTCTAAAATGATGGCAACATATATATTGATGTATCTACTACTGAGTATCTTACTGCTATGTAGGAAGAAAGTGTTGATACAGACACATGGGGTCAAACTCGGATCTGCAGGCAACAAAAGTAACCGTTCAATGAATTGTTCTACTGGATGCATGTGACCATAAACATTTAGTATATAAAGCACTCAGACAGAAGTCTGAATGCATTGTTTTGTGCATCATTCTGTTGTTGTGCAGCATTGAAGAGATTGTTTTAAAGTGAATTACTCAAGAGAATTATTTCAAGAGCATTATTGAGTATTATTCAAAGGATTCATTTAGTATGTTGACTTAACACAAAGATACTAATATTATAACTCACTAATAGAGAGTTATCAAAGGTTTCCTTCAGAATAATATTACAGAAAACTAAAGTAATAAAACTTACATTAAGGCATAAGGAAAAAATAATAATACATCAAACCTCTGAGTTTGACAGGAGGAATATATATATATATATATATATATATATATATATATATATACATATTTTATAAATATACATTGTTAAATATTACAGACAATGAATGTCTATTATGTTTAATCATGAGCCATTCTAAACATCATATTTTGGCTTCAATTTCAGCTGAAAATAAAGACATAAATTGTCCAACATTTGGATATTTTTAAATGATCTAACACCAAAAAATTTCAATGGAACCTCATTAAATGTCAAATGCACACAGCCAAACAGGAATTGTCTTTATTTTCAATTGAAATTAAAGCCAAAATAGGACTAGAACGTTTAGAACAGCTCATGATTAAACATAATAGACATTCATTGTCTCTTATATTTAACAGTATATGTTTAGAAAATTATTTGCTGCCTCAATACACTATATATATATATATATATATATATATATATATATATAGACAACAGTCATTATTATAGTAGAGAGGGTGCTTCTCTCTTCTGTTCTCAACCCAATCTTTCTTTATTACATGAATCTACTAACATACATACAAATTTATATTTTCCTAAATCTCCTTCTCCACTCATGTCGAACATGTTCAATCATAAGTATTTTTTTTTATTATTATTCAGTTTTGTGTGAGAATAAACTCAACTTAATAAATATCTAAATGCTCTTGATCACAACTTAGATTCCAAAGTAGAAGTAACAAGACAGACATTTACTCAAACATGTGAATACTGTTTTTTCTTTCACCTTATTCTTACATTTTTGTCACAATGCTCTAGGTTGATATACTTTTTTATTGTTAAAGCAAGTAGCATCAACCTAAAATACAAAAGTAGCTTTCAACAAAACTTGAATTTACATCTTATATCTTAGGAACATACATTTTGCCTTAATCAATTCAGCCGTAGCAGCTAACAGCTAGGCTAAAAATCTCATTTATTCAATTGTCTGTAGAGCATTACAATACTTAATTATCTGCTCTTGACTCATCTATAATCTATCCACATTTCAAAGGGTAAAAATATGTTATGTGACTATTTGTCTAGAGATGCAAAATGTAAGTTACCAAGTCAGTGGTTGCCAATCTATGAATATGACATCATGTCTACTCTATGCTTACGGCATATCATGTTGAATACACTGGTTCTCATTCGATCATCAAAGTTAAGCAATGTTGAGCCTAGTCAGTACTTAGATGAATGACCACTAGGGAATACCAGGCACTGTAAACATTCAGTGACGGATATGCATTGTGGTGCAGTGGATATCGGCTTAGAAAGAGAAATCGGTGAGCCAAATTCGAATTCCAGTTGAGTACCCCGCATTCACTTAAGCCCTGGTACCCTTGGGAAAGGTATTAATCCATCACTTCCCTCCAGTTATGGGTTAAATAACAGGATGAGGCCTGGAGGCAACCCATCTAGTGTTGGTATCACAATAAAAACACCCTTCATAGCCCTGGCGAAGCATCAAATATTCAGTTATTTGACAAGATTATGAATTTCACTACAAAACTGCGCCTGGGGTTCCAAATGCACAGGGAATACTGGAGAGGTGTAATGAGTTCTATCTCAGCCAATGGCTGCAAGACGACGACTCTATACTTTCATCTTTTCTCATGAACATTATGTACAACCATCAAGTAAAACCTTAATTCACTTTTTTCTAAGTTTTTTAATATATATTTAATTTGCTGCATTAGCAAGCTATTGTATGATTCAAATTGTGCAAACATGTAGATAAAGTATTTTCTCTCAAACATGCATATACTTGTCTGTTTTCAGGCAATGCATATAAGTGTTACTATATGACAGGCATGGTAATGCATATGTTGAGATGTTAAGTTAAATTTATTTACACAATCAATTCTGATATCTGATTTAACCATGTTATATCCATTTCACTTGCTGAACACTCTTAACACCAGTTATTATAACAAGCATATTTTTGCAACGGAAGAAATAAACAAGAATTAAAATTTCAACAGTATGTATTGATCAAATTTCAGAGTATATAAATAGGTGTGTAAAGAGGTGACAAAAATTGTTGATATGTAGTTACTGAATTGTCATTGTTAAAGGAATGGATGTTGTCAATAAAGCTGGGAGTTGACCAATTTGTTGGGTTGGATTGCCAAGGTCACAATTGGTATCAGGAAACAAGTCTGAAGTGGATTAGTAAAGCTAAAGTAGGCCTTTTTTTAAAGATTGAAACTGACATCTCTATGATGTTTGATGAGCTGGTAGTCATATGATAAGGCCAAGATATTGAAGCTAAGTTGCTTGTTGTCTAGTAAGGTGCATTAATAGGAGTTGATGGAGGTCATTGTGGTGGCCTGAGAGTGGATAGTGAATGTCAATCAAGCAGAATGTCTCTTTTGGATTCTGGTTGAATGGGAAATCAATGAAATGTTGTCATGGTGGTGGTGACACGGGAGGTCTGGAGTGGATAGTGAAGCTACAAATCTGATTTTGTCAATTAGAGGGTGTACTTTGATGGGTTGAAGCTTGATCATGCAGATCAATCTGGTTGAATCGGAGGAGAGAGAGCTGGAGCTGGATAGTGAAAACATGTAAAAAATCATGGTGGTGGCATCATGAGCCAACTGCAGTCAAAGCTGACCTATTGGCCACATTCTGTATGTGAAGAGTCGAGTAAGATTAGTGAAGCTTGGTTGAGGTCACAGTGGTGATGAGAGAGGTGATCATGGTAGTGATGGTGACAGCCCGCCAGTGTCAACAGGTAGACTCTCAGCTTGTTACTGAGTTAGTCATTTATGAGAGCCCTTTCTTTTAAAAAAATCTGATAGCTTCCCTAGGTTCATCTTTTTTTCATTTTGTGTTTTGCTTTCCTAGTGTTCACACCCATCCAACATGTAAAGTGAATCAGAAAGAGATTTAATTGCAGTGGAGTGTAACAACTATATTTTTGCTTACAATCTAGTTATAGTAGTAGTAATAGTAGTAGTTTATGTTCTCTGAATTTTTAAATGAAGCATTTTTATTATTATGTTTCTACCAATTTTTCTATGTTTTTATTGTTTTTTATCATAGCACTCATGGCCTAGAACTTTTAAAGTAAGCAATGTGAATGGAAAATAAATATGGAATGTGAGTTTAATTCTGGTCAAAGGCTACTTTATTTTTTATTTACACTACTTAATTTAATGAACAAACTGTATGTTGATCTTGAGTATTATGGTAAAAAGCAACAGAAATATGAAATAAAGATGAATAAAATCATTAACAAAGCAAATGATTTATCTTAAAAATTCAGTTAACTTAAGACTATATAAATGCAGTTATAAGATATGTATATTTATTTTTTTTGTTATAATGTTTTAAATGATGACAAACATTGAATTTTGATTCTATTTTCATATTTTTACTTATACAATATCTCATGTGAAAAATCTTGAAAGTACAATTCCAATATTTATTCATAAGTTAATTTGTTTTAATTTGCTCCAGTTTCCATCAAACAGTTCAGCTGCATACTAGTTTATTAGTTAAGAAAATAAATAAAAATAACAAACAAAATGCATGTATACTATATATATCCATTAGTAACTCTGCAGGAATTGAGAAAACTCTCTCATCCTTTATAGCCCAGAAGAAAGGCTGTCAAGTCTTAGTACTTAAATATTTATTATAGTTTACTAGCAGCATAGCCCAGCATTGCTCAGGTGTAATGAAAGCTTTAAAACTAATCCATGGTCCTGGAGCTCAGACACTTTGGACGTTGCCACGAAAGACTAAAAAGCAATAGTTGTTTCCAGTTAAAGCAAAACCATAGACTGAAAGAAAAATGAATGGATGTAAGTCTAATTTTGATTTCCTGGTATCGATATCAAATAAGTTTTTCCGTCGTAAAATGAATTTTGAAGGCTAAATAAGTCCTCTGAGTAAATGGTATCATGGCTGAGACTACGAACTACAATTATACCTACTTAGAGCCAAACCCGAAGCAAAAACTAAAATAAAAGGGCTGAAAAACTAATTTTGATCAGACCCAGTAGGATATCGGGGTATCGATTTCCAATATCGGCGTCAAATAAGTCATCCAAGGATAGAACTGCAACCTTGAAACTTCTGAATATCGTTTCTTATGTCTTTGTTTATGAGTGTATCAAATTTGATTAAAATTGGACCACTCCTATAACCAGATTTTTTTGATTATCGATTTTTGATATTTATCGGGGGTACCTCAGCACAAAACCTAGCTAAGAACACTCACAGATGCTTATAGTACAACTGTGTAAATTTTCACGAAAATCGGTTCAGTCGTTTCGGAGTCTACATGTAACGGACACACACACACACACACACACACACACACACACACACACACACACACAGACAGACACACACACACACACACACACACACACACACACACACACACACAGAGACAAAGTTCCATTTATAAATAAGTTTAGATTTATCTGGTATGTGTTTTCATTTGCATTCATGCATTAGTACAATTATGTAAAATTAAAGAAAAACCCTACTATAAAAGATAAGAATATTTTTGTGCTGGGTTTGGAGGACAGCAGTTAAATATTTGAATATTTTCAATGTATAAATTAAATATTTAATTTAATAAATAAATAAATAAATATGATTAGTGGGCAAAGTATTAGATATAGATGAAGAGAAAGGTTTTTATCATGGTCAATACAGTTTGCCAATAGACTAATAAATACATTATAAAAATAAAACTGAATCTTCAACGAGAGTGCATGCTAATTTTACAGTATTGATCTAACTTAATACAATTAAACCAGAAAAAATAAAAAAATATAATTATATTCTCATATTCATAAAAAGTACCAATAACAAATGAGGGTTAGATAGATAGATAGATAGATAGATAGATAGATAGATAGATAGATAGATAGATACTATAAAGGGAGTAGGATTAGTAAGATGTACATAGAAAGAAGAATATGAGAAGGTCTGAAAGTTGAATATGCTTGACATTTATTTCTTAAATTTTCAGATCAGTTTAAAATGTGTTTCTCTTGTTTATGTCTAAATCAATATATTAATATACTTAAATTACCACAGACAACCTCTCATGTTCATCCACTTATTATAGCTCTCTTGAGTTAAGAAACTTCCTTAGTTGAAGCAATGAAAATGACTTTATAAGTGCCAATCATATTTTAAATGTATAAAATATATTTATTGTTAGTTATATTTATAAGCATTAAATGTACAAAACCATATATTTCATATATTACTTGCAACAATAAATGAAATGCAGTTTTGTTAATCTTTTACTTTGATTATATGTGCACTCTAAGGAAGTTTTTATATTTTATGATTACTGCTTCATAAGAGAATCAAGACACCAAATTACATTTGTTAAAGTTTATGCTTATAGAATGAAATAAATTATAATGAACTTAGTAGATAATGGTTATTTTTATTTAACATAGCTTTTTTTTATTATAATAGAAATAATTATGTGTGGAAAATAAATGCATAATCAATTATTTAGTTACAATTTTTGAATTTCAGAATTTGTATATGGAGGAATCAATACATTTTCTAAGAAGCTAGTGTAGTATCGTATGCAAATTAGTAGACCAGTATAAATAAAGAATAACTGGAGAAGTGGAGGGGAAAAACCCTGTTGCCTCAAAGGACATGGAGAGCTGTGCTATGATTACTACTGCACATTAAGAAATGCAAAACATAACAATGGCATCACTGATAGGATCCTTAAATTTGCTAAACAATCCAGAACATATAGAAACATAAATAAGAACTTTTGCTGCATTTACAAGAATAAAAACATTAGGAGACACAAAGACTGATGCAGGAGAAAACAAGATAAACAATTTATTTCTTGCTACAGTTGGGTGCAAAACTGTGAAGACAATGTGTTATCTGGGCAAATTAGAAGAAATGACATTTAAAGACATTGTTAAAAGATCATAAGACCAACAAAAAAGATTGATAATTGCTGAAAGAACCAACTCTTAAGATACAAGACAAGCATCAAATGAGTCCATTATACAATGTTTATATAGTTTGAAAGAACAAGCTAATTATTGTGAATGTGAAAAATTAGAAGTACGAGAAATGATTATATAAGATGAATTAATTCTTCTTAAATTAATCGAAGGCTTGCAAGACCAAAACCTCAAACGAAAAATACTAGAATATCTACAGAGGAGCAGAAGGAGTTTGAAAGCTAGTGTTGAGTTTTTGCAACAATTAGATTTGATTAGAGAATTTAATCAACCAAAAGAGGTCAAGATATACAAAACAAGCGAGACCAAATCCATAATTAAGTGTTGATATTGTGGAAAAAAAATCACAAGAGAGATAAGTACAAATGTCCAGCTCTAGGAAAAATATGCTCAAATTTCCATAAAAAGGGGATAATTTTCAGAACATATGCAAATATGAAAAGCAAATAGAAAAAGTAAAAATTGTTCAAGCCCCGCCAAAGAGGAAGAAGCTGGAATATTTAAATGAATAAAAAAAGAGGTAGAGAAAAAAATAATGATAAATGGCCAAATATTGAACATGCAAGTTGATACAGGTAGTGAAGTAACGTTGATACCAAAAAATTCTTGATAAAATTGGGACGACCTAAATTAGAAAAAGCAGCGTACAATTAAAGAAATCTGATGGAACGAGCATAAAAACAATGGGTACATTTCAATGCAATTTTGAAACTGACAAGCGTTTTGAAATAATTTCCATTACAGTTTTAGCACGCAAAAAAGATTACTAGTAATTTGGTATCGCCGACAGTAGCAATAAAGAAACCTGACAAAGATTTAAGGGTATAGTGATTACAAGGTAAGGGTAAGTTATCAAACATGTTCAGACTCTTTTTCTTTGCCAAATATCAAAACTGCAAGCCACGAGTCATGGTAACATACAATCAAGTAGAAATTGACGAGAAATTGAAGGAAATCACTACGATAAACACCCTTGTAGGCTTATTAAGCTGGACTCATCTAGCATTTGGCGTAAAGACTTCCAGCCGTATTTTTCCAGAAGGAATTGAAAGAGTCTTATTAGGAAAAATAAAAAAACACGATAATATACCAGGACGATATAGGTGTAAGAACTAAAGAAGAATTAAAATATAAAACAGAGTAAATTTAAGTGAGATTAAAAAAGGTAGGCTCGACTATAAACAAAGATAAATGTAATTTTCACTGTAAGAAGCTATCATATTTAGGATATCAAATATCAAAAGAAGACATATCACCCGTCGATAGACTAACAAAGAAAATAACAGAATAGCTGCTTCAACAAATAAAAAAAATAGAATTCTTTTGGGGTTTATAATAAATACATACCAAGATACAGCGACATAATAGAGCCATTTGCAAAATTACGTAAAAGAAGAAAAACGAAAAAACAGTGAATTTGACTGGACAAAAGAGCAAACTGTTACTTTTGAAATACTAAAGAATATTCTGAGGCGCAAACCAATAATAAAAGTTTTTGATCCACAAAAAGAAGTAATATTAATCACAAATGCGAGTGAAAAGGCGATTGCTGCTGTTTTATCACAAGAAAAACACCCAGTCATGTCCATATCAAAAAGATTAACGTCAGCAGAAACTAACTACTCGAATACTGAAAAAGAAGCGCGAGCAATTTTATGGAACATGGAAAAGACCGTCCTCAGAAGAGTGAAGGCAACAGATCTCCCGAGATACCTTGGAGAACTTGCCTCCCCACAAGAAGGAGAACGAGCCTGACTAATTGCATTAGTATGGCAGACACCGACAGTTGATAAAGAAGAATTGGGTAGATGTGCTTCCGCCCTCCCCTTTATGGAAAGATTCGTCCGGGGCCACAAAGCAATTTCGGCCTCAGTCTTCTTCTGCACCACTGACCAAGTCATCTCCAACTGGAGATCAGGACCGAACCAGATGCCGAGTATCTTGATCGGTCTGTCAAAAGGTCCAGGAAGATAAACTCCCTTCCACGCACCCGACAACAAGTCCACAGACTTATCGCGGTTTATCTTGGCTTCTGTCACTATCTCATACTCTCTGATTTCTTTTCTGACTTCGTCAATCTTAGCCCTGCTCGACATAAGGACTGAACCGTCGTCAGCGTAGGCGGAGTACCTGGCCGAAGTGGTAACAACAGGTAGTAAAATTCCGCGCAGGACCAGATTTGCCTTTAATTTGCGAAGGAAAGGCTCCAACGCAAGAACGTATACCAAAGGCGAAAGCAGACAACATTGACGAATGGAGCGAGGCAATACGAAAGGCTTCGATCGAACCCCATTCACTTCCTCCAGCACACTGTGAGTCGCATACAAAAGACGGATCCAGGAGAAAAAGTACGACCCGAAACCGGCAGCTGAAAGGACAGCCTTCAAAAATGGATCGTCAACCCTATCGAATGCTTTGGACTGATCGGCGCGGTTTCACTGTCGACTTTCTCGATGATCAAGTGTACCATATGAAGCTCGTCCTGAATAGTCCTGTCCTGCATAGCACAAGTCTGTGCCGAGTCAATTAGACTAGACAGGACAGCCTGCAAACTGCCGGCTAAGACTCTGGCTAAAATCTTTAATTGTGTTTAACATCGTTAAAGGCCGAAAGTTACCTAACCCACCTCCACCGTTCTTGTCCTTGCGTAGTAACTTGATCACACCTCTGGTGAAGTGTTGAGGTATAGCTCTCTGCTTTATCCAGTTGTTGAAATCAGTTCCAGCAGAGGGACAAGGACAGGTGACTGCCTCATGTACAATTCGTAGATTAGACCATCTAAACTCGGAGATTTATCCCGGCCAATCAGCTTCAGCGCTTTCCAGATTTCCGACTCTGTAATGGGGCCCTCAAACCCAACCACTTCAGTCGTCTCGAGTCGGGAAAAGTCAGTCAAATAAATGTCGAACTGGGAAGATCTCAGACCGGGCTTCCTGGTAAGCAGTTCCTGAAAGTAATCACAAAATGCCTCATATATGTCCGCATTTGTTATCACGGTCTGATTATCTGGCAATGTGATGCGTGCGACATGTCATTGAGACGCTTTTCTGAATTCCTCCGTACGCAATTCAGAGGTCATATTCTTCGCCTCGCAAGACATTCTTTTTAACCTTACTCTAACTACCAGAGCTTCATCCTTCCTGATAAGCAGGGAGGCTATGACTACGTCCCCGCTAACACAGGAGTTAATAGCCCGATCAACTTTTTCCTCAAATACTGTTTGCGCTGCCAAACTAACTAGATTGAACCGACAGCTATAGTCAGCAGCAAACGACCTAATTTTCGATTTTAGTTTATCCCACCACCTATTCCCAACCACAGCCCCCGTCAACTCTCGCTGTAACATTAGTAGAAGCTGGTGCTGGAAATCTCACTCACCAAATAATGATGCGTTCAATTTCCAGTAGCCAGCTATTCTAGGCTTAGACCTATCTTAATTCACGCGAACCCGGACGAGCCTATGATCCGTGTAAAATATAGAATGAAATCTTGGACACTCTAAGAGTCCTACGTGAACTCTCTTAACTAGAACTCGGTCGAGGTAATTAGAACGCACCACCGAAGCCGAGCTTCCCCTATTCGTTCAAGTTTACACTACTTCCTGGGGGTGCTCGTTACTATACTTATCGACAAGATCAAACTTGCCGATAAAGTCCTGAAACGGTTTCACGTGCCAATTGTTAGTACCCGTATTGGAAATTATACGTCGGAGTCAAGGACGGCGTTCCAATCCCTTGCTAAAACTACCGAACGAAATGTTGCCAAAAACGGCTCGATCCGCCGAAACAAATCAAGCTTTTTAGCATGGAGAGTGGGTGCATAAATCCTAATGAAACGAAGAGCGTTATCTTTTATGGTAACATCCATCACACAAAGTGTGTCCGCCGGATCTGCGAAAACAAGAGCACATGCTGCGTCCAACGACTTGCTTACGAGCCAGGAAACACATCTCGAACGCCCATCAAAACATGCTGAATAAAGGGTAAGCCCCTTAGACAGAATGTTCTCATAATCGCGAGTTGAAAACTGGGACTTCTGCACACAACATATATTCACCCTGAGACTATGGAAATCGCGAGTGAATCTCGCCCTGCGAGTTCCAATCTCAGGCCTCGGGCATTCACACTAGCCAACCAAAGTGCCATTATAGAAGCGTTTAGAATTGCCCTTCTATATCGAACATGGCCGGGGAGAGAACATCTACGGCATGTACCATTAAGCCGATACCCATTTCACTCATGATGACATCATCATGAGACAGGCCACCAATGTCCAAAGGAAAGGTTAACTTTAATGCTCTGTACAGGGAGGTATGAACGAAAAGTGGTGTCTTCCCAAAACAATATTGCTGTAACTTTACAATATCTTCATTATTGAAATATGCTAGAGGTGGTGGGGGGCTCATTGCAAAAGAATCATAAGCCTCCTACTCCAGCATGCACAATATGACTCATGCCAGCGCCGGATCTAACAACTGTTAAGATCCTTTGCTTTCTATGAGTTTCTTGGGTTTTCGATATCCTTGTCGTTACGGTTTTTAAATTTGAAAAAAACATTTCAACCTCTTTGAAGGACTCACTGCCTTAATACCCGTTTCTTCAAAGACGCGGCACACGTCTTCACCAAGGTTACATAAAGGCTTGATTTTTTTTATTTTTTCCTCCCCAATCGCTACATTCGGGCTTCTTTGTCTCTTTGTTGAGTCTTGCTTTTGGAGGGACTGAAAAAGTGTAGGTCTTGGTGTAGGGGAGGAGAGGCATATTGTGAAGCTAAAGTTGAAGGGACTGGAGAAGGGGATGGAGATAATTTTTTTCCTTTTTTAGTACGGCCATTTATTAAGGGGTTCGGGTCAAGAAATCGTGACAATGGTGGATGGGCCATAAGTTTGTTTTTTTTCGTGATTGGGAAGATGGAGCAGTGCTCGAGGAGCACGGCGCCGCTACTGGTTCGCATTTCTTTTCGGTTTCTTTCTTGGCATCTAGGTCCTTTTATAATTTTCAAAGTTGCTGGATTTTCTCCTAATTGGGCTCTACTTTTTTTGTGTGTAAGTTAGTAGTGCTTCTAAATGGACTGCCGAGACGTCACCCTTATAGCTGACAGAGGGAGTGGGGTTTTTCGCGACATTAACCCTTGGGGCTTCAGAAGACAGAGGCACCGCTGCTCGGCTCTTCCCTTTGCCTCTAAGGCTTCGAATACTGAAGGGATGTGGGCAGAAACATATCCGGGTGTTTATTTACACCGGACCATGCCGCTGGTAGGTTCATTACAGGCGCTGCGGAAATAACAGTACTAGGCATAGGAGCATTTGGTCGACAGCGGCCGGAGCACCAGAGGCCTTTTTCTCTGGGCAGGAAAAGAGGAGGTGACTCCGCATTTCAACAAGTTGTTTTCGGCCGATCTCAATAACCGGCATTTTTCGGCCGCAATAGTCCAAGCAGTTGGGGATGTGGACGAAGGCCGCCCGGTCTATCATAATGCCAAGCGTCCATCCCCGGTTCAGGTTATCAGAGGAGACAGCCAGATACTCCCCAGCACCCTGAGGAGAGACCTCGTATACTGCTAAACTGGTTCTTCTTCGTCCCTGATATTCCGTTTTTATAATTAGAACTTTCGTTACTTGCACTTTGCAAGACATTTCCAGGCAATCTTCTGGTGTGGGTAGCAGTGCGTCCCACATTAAAAAGCTAGTTCCTTTAATTATTCTTTGGTGCTTTACCCCCAGGTACACCAGTGATTAAATCACTGTCTTTCATAGAGAGACAAATTTTGCGCGAACCCTTTTTTACCACGAAGACCGACACCATTTTCTTTTTAAACTTTTGTAATTCATGGGAATTTTCAAAAAGACCGTCATCTTTTAAAAGATGGTCGAAACTTTTAGCCCTTTCCATAAATTCCGCAATGTTTATCATGCGACTTAAGAGATAACCCGTTCCGAATCAATCGCCAGATAAGCGAAAACCCAGGATTACTGAGGTAATTCTCTACTGGCACCAAAGACCAAACGGAGCACAACTCGTCGCGACCCCCTCAACTAATAAACGATACAAGTACTCCCGAAGCCGAGAAAGGTCAGTGGACTAAGGAATGGCCCGCAAAACCTCTCAACACTCAACAAAGAATTCCGATTGATTTCGGGGCTTGCGTCGGTGCTCAACCCTCGAAACGGGAGGAGTGTTTGTAAGGCTTGCGAAGGCATCCCTAACACTCTTCTCCAAAATAGAATTCTTTGTCAACACGTAGCATCGAAAAGCCAACCTCGAGGCGCGTCTATAACTCACCACGTGGAACATTCACAGCCTCCCACTATGACACAGACGTTTAGAGCAGACATCTCTGTTGACCTAATGTTTGCGTCCACCTCACAAAGGTTGGACACCAAACGCCTTCCTACGGTCATCACAGAGAGGGAGTACCGACAACCGATAAGGGTGAGAGGAAAGACATATCTAATACACGCCTCAACCCTTCCCTTTAGGGATAACCGCCGTAGAAGCCAAGTCTCGGCCAATGCTTTAACCTCTGCCAGCACCTCCGATCAATTCTTCTCCAGTTAAAGATCTGGCCCGAACCACAGCCCCAGAATACAGACGGGTCCGTCAGTCCAACAGAAGGGCTCCGTAAGCGTGATCCTCTTCCAGGCACCTAACCGCAAGCCGGAAGACTTGTTGCGATTAATTTTGGTCCCTGTTAACTTTTCGTACCACCTCAATATCGTCCCGTAACAACACGAAAATGGACACGTCATCGGCGTACGCAGAAACACTGGCGCGAGTCCCACGCGTTGGGCCAGACTGTACACTCTGTTCATTAGCTGGCGAAGGAGGAGATCCAACGCCAAAGCGTAAAGTAAGAGCGACAGCTGGCAACCCCGACGAACCCACAGAGTCATCGCAAAATGGACAACCGCCTTTCGTTAATCTGTACCACGGCACTGGGGAAGCGATATGAAAAGCTGATCCACTTGCAGAATCGGGTTTGAGTCCGGTAACCTTCATGACAGCAGCCAGATACTGATGGTCGACCCTATTAAATGCCTTGGACTGATCTAAATTGATCAGTGAGGCTTGCTCGTCGTCTTTTACACCCTCTATTATCGCGCGGCTCTGATGCAAGTTGCACCGAATTGTTCGGCCGTTCACAGTACAAGTCTGTTCAGGTTCCAATAGAATCTCGGCAACTGACTACAAAGGCTCCGTCAGGATCTTGGCCAAAATCTTGAACTCTATATTTAGCAGAATTATGGGCCTGTAATCATCTAAGACCCTTGCAACATCTTTGACTTTTTTAACAGCGTGATCACACCCCTGGAAATCCGGTCGGGGACGGACCCCTGCGGGAACCATTTGTTGAACACCACCATTAAAACTGGTACAAAGATGTGTGACAGCATCAATTCATAGGGTAAACCACCAAGTTCCAGACACTTGCCACTGCCGACTCTCTTCAATGCCAAGTGAACTTCTCCCTCCATGATACCACCCTCGCAGCTACCTGCTTTAGTCGGTGTAAGCTGAGGAAAGTCAGCCAAATACGTGTGAAACTCATTTTCACAAAGACCACGCTCCTTGGTAAAGTGGCTCTCGAAATGCCACCGAAACGCCTCGCTCTTCCGGGATTTTGACCTTTCGAATATATTGATTGCCACCTCGAGAGATATCTTCCTAGCACAATTCTGCGCCCATGTTCACGGCTTCGTTAGACATTCTGTTTAACCTGCGCCTAATTACCTGATCCCGGTAACGCTTGCTAGCTAACCGTTCCAGGGCCTGCTTAGCAAATACTATCTGTACGGGATCTCCCGCTACCTTCACCCAGGATAGACTATGTGTAAGTGTCTTCACCTTGTTAGCCTTAGCTAGGGAGAATCGACAGCTTTAGTCAGCGGTGAAAGACCTAATGCTATCTTTAAACCTTTGCCACCACCTATTCCCAATAACTGTACCCACTAATTCCCGCTGCACTTGTTAGCTGTTGCCGGAAGTTCAGCTTGTTCAGTAAAGTGTCCAGCCATTCTAGGCCTACCATCTAACGTTATCCGTGCACAAACGAGTTTATGGTCCGAATAGCCTAACCAGTGGAACGTGGGACAATCTAGCAAATCTAGATCGACTCTTCTCACTAACATTCTATCCAGTTAACTAGCAACCTGAGTAGACGACCACTTAAGTGCCCACGTCCACAACTTCCTCCCAGAGTGATCGACTCGGTATCTATCGATCAGATCAACAAGACTCCGATCACCCGATTTCTCGCTATTCCCCTCCCCGATTCGGCTCCTATCTAGCTTGGGGCCCAGAATGGCATTCCAGTCCTCCACTGACTAGGTGCGAAGAATCCACCAGGAACAGCCGCAACTGACGGAAAAACGAGACACACTCCTCCTGGTCGTTAGGCATGCAAACCGCAACGATCTGAAACGACATTACTATTCACGGTAATATCAGCCACGATCAACGTGAACTCCGCGCCGACATGAACAAAGTCCACCCTCGCACCCAGGTACGTTTAACTAGCAAGGAAACGCCTCTGGCCTGCTGGTCTCCGTGTGCTGAATAGATAACAAAGTCGCTAGACAGCACACGAGCATCAACTTCGCAAAGTGTGTCTCCTGGATCGTGGTCACATCTAGTCCGAAGTTCAAAACATCACGAAACAGGCGGGCAGCCTTACCCCGATCTCTCAGACCCCTCGCATTTAAGCTGGATAGCTTGATAGACATTTTTTTAAGTGGTCTTCCTTATACTCAGTCTGAACAGAAATCTGCTGGAATCAGGACCACGACGAATTATCCTAGCCTTACTGTGCCAATCTCGGACGTAATTCGTCCGTCTCGGACAATACTCCCAACGTCCGTCGGGTACGTAAGTCTTAGAACCTTATACAAAGAAGGGTGGAAAATTACTGGGACCCTCCATGCATAGAGCTGTGTCATTTATTTGAGTTCATGTGCCCCCACCTTGGTCATCCCCTTCTTCTCTCCCCCTTTTTCAATGAAGAAGCGCGTGGTGGAGGCATTTGTTCGCACTCCATCTCGCTTTCTGATTCCGGAGACACCACTGGTTCTTGTTGTTTCTTAGGGGACGGGTTTTTGACCAACGGCATCTTCTCAGAATCGATGTCTCTCTGAGGAAAAGGGGAAACCGCTTTTTTCTCCCTCCTCACCACCTCCGTACATTCATTCACCGGTTGCTAGCTGTATTTTTCTGCCGCCGCTACTACCTCTTTTGCTGCAATATTTGCTGTCACCGGTGCTACTTATGTTTCCGGTATCGGTACCGAATTTTTCGTATGGCACATTTTTGCCAAATGTCTAGCTACTCCACACGTCTAGCAGTGGGGCCTTCTTCCTTCCACAACGATAAACATCCTTCTACTCCGACACAACAATATGTCGGGTAAATTCATGAATTCCTGGCTGTTTAGCACCACTTGTAGACAGAAATCCTCTGTTGGTACTCCCGCCTTGCTAACAATCCGATTTACCTTCTATACTGCACCAAACTAAACTGGGCGAAAAAGCCTCTGTCACTGGATATGTCAAGCGGCACACCATAGACGACGATTCGGGTATGTCGAGTGCCTATTATTAAGTTTGTAATCTGCCGTTTTTAGTTGACAGAATACTGCCCGCCAGATTCTTCGCCTCCTCTTGTGTTGAGAGAAGCAAATCCCACATGGAACGTGAACGCTTCGCCAAAACCTTTGCAGAAATTTTGAGGCTCTTGAGAGCCTCGTCCATTATCTCCCTGCTGACACCGATAAATTTCCGTAGTTGTCAACAGAGAAATTATCTTCGCAGACATGACATTCAGTGCTTCTGGAATGGTGACCAATTCATTTGTTTTTATTATTATTATTATTATTATTATTATTATTATTATTTTATTTATTTATTTTTTTTTTTTGCGTGTTGTCATAATAGGCCATGTCTCTTTTTCCCCACATTTTTTGTCCAAACAAATGGCGCTTTAGACACCTTTGGTTCAACATTTAGCTGGGGAGACTCTGCCATTATGGTCTCACCACAGCCGGTTCACAAATACACATATAAAAACAACAAAACGAACACAATAATTGACAGAACAAAATCACTTGATAACAAAGGCTTCTCGAAAAAACAATTCAACTGAAAAAAAATTTGTGAGCAAAACTCCCTAGTGAAAATGCTCTTGCTCATTTATTCATGATAGACTTAATCTACCATAGAGGGTGCTGGGATATTCCATTATAACAAATAGAATCAAAACAAGACCCAGTATTAAGCAGAATATTAAAGAGAATAAAAAATAATATATGGAGCAATTGTTTGATAGCAGAGCAACCCTTTAAAGAAACGAAGCACTAACTAACCATAGAAAATAGCATAATATGCAATAGAGATATAATAACAGATATAATATAATAATAATAATATATAATAACAGATTCATATAATAACAGATTGTTAAAAGGAGTACATGATGATATTGTTGCATATCAATGCAAAAAATATTAAAGTTACAAGTTTGGTGTCCAGAATATTCACAAGATGTAGAGGAATACATTAAGAGACGCCCAGAATGTATGGAAATAAAAAACCTTCAAGCAAGCAAGCATTCACAAATGGCCCAAAAAAAGCAGAGCCATGGATTAGGGTCTACATGGATCATGCACATATCAGAGATAGAGGATTATTCTTAGTATTAATGGACTCATATTCTGGATGGCTAGAAGTTATCAAAATAAAAGACAGAAAAGTCACCACAATAAAGCAAATACTAAGAACTACATTCTCAAGGAATGAAGTACCCCAGACATTAGTCACTGAAAATGCACCTGAATTTTGTGATGACAACTTATGTGTGTGGCTAAAACAAATTGGATGCATCCCATACAAGACACCACCATATTACCCACAATCTAATAACATTGCTGAAAGAATGATACAAATGTTGAAAATGGGATTGAAAGCATACTCATCACTTTTACCTAAAATGCTCCTCAGTTATAGATTCATTCCACATGCGGGAAGGAAACTGAACCCTCTGATATTAATTTTTGCAATGAAAGAAAAAGTATGGTATAGAAAGAATAAAGAGGCGAATCCAAAAGAAGCAAATTTCCTGATACAAAAAACACAACACGGCTATACTTGAGAAAAAGGATAACATATACTGGCACATGCAAATCAGTTCAGAAGCAGATGTTGTGGAAATGGAAGGTCAGGAACAAGAGGCAGAATGTTACATAAGTGGAACAGAGCAGGAAATAGAAGAAAGTGAGAAGGAAAAGACAGACGAATATAAAGAAGAAAATGAAAAGAGACTAAGATCATCATTAAAGAGAAGACAAGAAAGACAAGAGGAAGGACAATACATTACAAAAATAATCAGGAGTAGTAAAACAAAAAACAAAGGTGTACCACTTCTCTGATTCAGAGAGATGTAGTATCATATGCAAATTAGTAGACCAATATAAATAGAGAATAACTGGTGAAGTAGAGCAGGAAAAACCCTGTTGCCTCAAAGGACATGGAGAGCACTACTATGCACAAAGAAATGTAAAACATAATAGCTAGATTTAATTACTAAGGTAATAGCAGTTTGATTAAATTTGTTTGGAAATTTTTATTTGTTTGAATAAAAAAGGCCTTAACATGTTATTATTATTTAAAAGCATATTGAAGCACCATTTACACATAAGTAAATTTACTGAAGAGTTGCTTATTCAAGAGAATATATTTTCAAGTCTTAAATTCAAAGCAAATGAAACCTACTGTATGACGGCTATTCAAGATGATTCATCATTATTGGCTAGTTATTTGCATAAAGCATGCAAAAGAACATTAGATTTAAAACATGTTACAATATTTGGTGCTCTTTTAAAGAAATTCACAAGGAAAAGTATGATCAGCTTGTAATGTACAAGCTGATCATACTGCTTGTACATATACAGCTTGTACATTACTACAGCTTTCATTCCAATTCTTTAAGTGCATACATATCTCACTAGTGTTTTAATGTTAAATTATTGCTACCCATTTGCTTCCTAAAATATTAAGTTTGTTCAGAATTGTGTTACAATTAAATTAATCAAAAAGTATCATCAGTAATCATATTGATATATGTAAATTCCTTACATTTTTGTCATTTAGTGCCTGGATGGTAAAACAAATTTTTAAAAGTTTATCAGCAAATTTTGTAACACATTTTCCTAGTATAATTCCATATCAAGTTTCTAAAACAAATTTTAACAATTTAGAACCTGCTTATGTATTCCAAAACTTTCACTGCAAAAGAAAATGAATACAAATATTATTTTTTGATTTTTTTTTTTTAATGAAATTTTTGATGACTGTGTTGATTAAAAAATGATGGAAAATGCTTTCAATTTAAGTTTTGGGAATTTTTTAGTGGCTGTACAGAGATTTGGAATACCAACTTCCTACATGCAACAAGTTCACTAATCTTGTATAAACAGAAAATCTAGGTTTAATTTATTGTATACTTGTAGCAGTAGATAATTATTTACTATATTTAAAGAGATAACTTGCATGAACTGAGTTGAGCATTGGAACATCAGAAAGGTAAATTGTCGCCAATGCAGTAGTTCAAATGGATAAATGCCAGAACAAATTATAGCAGATTGCATTGCTAGAGAATTCCATATAAATACTTTTTTAATAGTTACAAAATGTTGATGAAATCATTTATTTTGCAGTAAAATAAACATTTTCATTTTATCTTAATTGTTACGTCATCTCGGTACTTGAATAAGAATCAAATCTAGGTAAAAAGTTTGTTATTATTTTATATCATATAATATCATTAATACTATTATCAATACTACTACTAATATAGTATCATTCATTTTATTATCTTTCATAATATTATACAGTATTAATAATGTGATTAATAATGTTACTATTATAAATTAAGTACAATAATACATGAGATAATTGTAATACAATAATAAACTAAATAATTAAGAAAGTTTTTTCTCCTTTTATTTTACATATAAACTTTATATTATACATATCAGCTTTTTTATTAGAAGTGGGCTGTTTTCTTTTCTGCATTGTCTTAAAGTTAATCATTAATATCCAACTCTTGATAAAGGAAGGACAATCTATACACCTAATATGTCATGTGTTTTACATATTTTGTCTGTAAACTTTTGCTGCATTAGAGTTACTTCCTTTGCACTGGAGACACCAGGTGACAGTGTCTTTGTTATGACAATTGCAGACTGTTCCAAGCTGTTTACTAAGACAAGAAGTAAAAAGACCATTTCCATGAAACATGAAATATCACAGTACAACAATAATATTCTGAAAGATATATTTAAAAAATCTGTGGAAAGTTAAGATGAAAAAATGGAGTGAAAAGATGGCCTTCTTAAAAATATTCAACTTATCCACAACAAAAAAGAAAAGTAAGAAGATAAGGTGTAAATCCAAAATATTTATATTTCAGAATTTACTGAGGTGTTTTTCCAGTTTCATCTTTTGAAGACAATTTTTATAGGACAGAAAATAGACTAAATACAGGATCATTTCTTAATGGCTCCTCGTACTACTTTAACTCAGAATTTTACTCAGGTTGGTTACTTGATATGTTGTCTTTTATTTATACATATCACATGGATGTAATATTAAACAATTAAAGACAAGAGTATGCCCAAATATTTAATAGTAGAAAACTACTCAGCTCTATTCGAATGTGTTACTTGAAGAGTATACAACAGAGTCATTGTGGAGTAATGGACAGTAGCTCAGATTGAGAAATCGGTGAACTGAGTTCAAATTCCAGTCAAATTCATTACATTCACTTACGTTCTAATACCCTTGGGAAAGATATGAATCCATCTCTTCTCCCCTAAGCTATGGGTAAAATAGCAGGACAGACTGCGTTCTATAGCCTTGGGTGGCAACCAGTCTAAGGGAAGGAAAACTCTGAATTCAAACCAACCTGGACAGGTGTGAACTTTGCCAAGCTGTTGCCAAACACCATTTCTTCTTTGGCTGCAGTACATGTGGTGCCCCTACAACGCTAATGAGTCATGAGATATCTGGATCTGGATACAATTTTTAAGAATTTAATGCTTAAAAGCTAAAACTTTGTACATTAATCATTTGATATGTTTTTAAATGCTGTATGTTTTCTTCTTTTTCTCTAATTTAGTATTTTTCTATACTTCTGAGATGTGATAGTATTTACATTATTTATGTTATTCAGACTATTATCCTCGTCTTCGTTGACATTTTCACAATGTTTTGGCCATTGTACACTCTGGCTTTCTTCAGGTGCTAGGAATTTCTGGACTGGACATTTGTTTGATCTCATCCAGTCATTCCTCTCTAACTGCAAATTGAAGGTAGTATTAAATGGGAATGCCTACCAAAACTACCATATGAACGCGGGCGTCCCTCAAGGTTCTATCCTAGGTCCCACGCTCTTTCGGATGTACATTAATGATCTCCCCAATGCCATTAGATCCCAAGTAGGCATGTACACCAATGACACCACAATCTACTCTCGCTCTCAAAAACCTGGTGTGGGCGACAAAGCGAACCTCGCTGCCGAGCTTGAAAAGGACCTCCAATCTGTAGTGGCCTGGGGTAGGAAATGGCTCATAAATTTCAATGCCTCTAAAACAATGCTACTATCAACTAACCACCACAGACAATCGCATCTACCTCCCATTAGCATGGAACAAGCTTGCCTCCTTGGCCTTACACTGGAATGGAATGACTATATCGAATCCATTGCAAAATCCTCCGCTATGAAAGTCGGTTCTCTGTTCAGGGCTCAGAAGTTTTTCCCACCTGAATCTATACTGCACATATATAAATCTACCATCCGCCCGTGTATTGAGTACTGCTGCCACATCTGGTTGGGTGCCCCAGCTACTCTCCTTGGGCTTCTTGACAAAATACAACGGAGAATCTTTAACATGATCAATACTGACTTGGCAGACCGGCTGCAACCACTCTCTCACCGGCGTGATGTGACTTCCCTGTGCCTCTTCAGGAATTTAAATGTAAGCTCAGTAGACACCTCCTATCACATTAACTTGCATCTTTTCTCCCAACACTCTCACCATCTACCCAACCCTCATTCTCGGTATCCTAACCCGTCTATCACCCTCCTTCTGACTTTTTCTATATCTAACCATCCTTTCTCACCACTTTATGTAACCCCCTGCGCAATAGTGGCAGTGAAATGCCTTGCTCGGGGTGAAACGATTATAAAAAAAAAAAAATTTAAATCAAAGGATCTTTTATTTTGTCAGAAATTGATTAATTAATAGATTATGTTCTAATAATGTGTTGACTATAATTTGAATCTGTTAAATTTGTTAATTTTACTAAATCTTAATTTTTACAGATTTTTAAAGTTTTTTTGCAAACATTACAAACCTAATCACAGTAAAATATCAATGTCATATATATCATAAGTCCTGGGTATGATGATAAATTACATCTGACAGCAAGACTTCTGATCAGAAGATTAGAGGCATGTAATTCTGTTCAAAATATATTTAGTTGATGTTATAAAATTGTGTTCAAAATATTTAAACTATGACATTAAATAACTCATAGAGCTTGATATGCCACTTAACTAAATCAGCCAAATAACCAACATGAAAGAACTCTTTCATAACATTAATCCACATAATATCCAACAATTTTTAAAGAAATCAATTTAAATCCAAAATATAACTTCAGCAAAACTACAGCAAAAAACATGCATATCATTACCTTTAGTAATTATGTCCACACAAACATGTATATGCACATAAGGTGAGTATTGTACAATATGTATTTAATGGTAAAAGCAGAATTAGTTATATTTCTTTTACTTCAAATTTAAAAAAAATTAAATTTCTACATTAAATTACACATAAGAAGTTGATATGCTATTAAACAAACAAAAAAAACAAAAACAAAAAAATTATCATTTCTGACAGTATAGATAAGCTAGTGCATATATAATTCTAAAAGAAAATTTTGACATCCAAACCATAAAGAAGGCAACAGGAAACCACTCTACTACATTTCCCAAGAAGTCATAGCAATTCCCAGATAATAAAAAAAATATGTGTAGAGTCACAATCATCGACATTCTGGAGGGATATATCATTTGAGAAATTTCAAATTACAACAGGTCTACAAAGAATGTGTATTCAGAATTGGTTTTTAGTAATTTGCTTTGTCAGCTACAGGATATTCCTGGTTTTAGGGGTGACATAGTAGCACAGAAAGCAGTCTTCCACAATAAGATTGGGAGATGACACTAATGATGTCAAAATGATTTTGCTGTTTATTACTAAACACAGTATTTTTTAATCCGATTGCTTCTCACCAGAACTCACCAGAATTGAAATGTGACCAAATTGATGCCAGTTGGCAATTTTACCTCTAAGTTATGGGTGCTTGGTGGAGGAAGGCAGATTTTAGCATGTTATATATACAATGTAAAGACATGCCAGGAGCCGAGAGTGTTCAAATTCATTACTGAATGAACGATGCATAAATAGCAGTGAGTAGCTACTATTTTTAAAATCTACCATTTCTTCATAGTGCTCAAACAGCGGGTGAGAGCATAGTCATTCGCAGACAGTTCTGTTTTGCTGTATCACAGCTTATTAGTAGGGTTAGATATCCAATTGCTTCTAGCCAGGATTGAAACCCGACAAAATTAGCATTAACCTCTAAGCTATGGGCACTTGATGGTGTAAGGCAGAGTTTAGCATTTTATACACTCAATGTAAACACACACAAAACATATGAACAGTTTATATATATATATATATATATATATATATATATATATATATATATATATATATAATTATTCATTTGTTTGCTTTCTGAGTGCATTCGGCCATTATCAAAGATAAATTTTATTTTACATATAACTGAATATGTGTAGGGTTTATATATATGTATAGAGTCAAGTGTGTTTTATATCCTGAACACGGTAAGCATATTGTTGCCATGCTTGTAGTTCATATTATTAAGTGTTTGATTTTTCATTAATAATGCTTCCATTATTTTTACCCATATTTTCTCATGTGGATGATGCTGTTATGTTTGTATTATCAATGAGTATGTTACGGATAGAGTTTAGTAGGTCTCTGTGTGTGTTCAAATGAGATCGAATTGAACTACATCAGATTGAATTGGATTACATCAGTCACTTTACCACCAGTCTGATGAGAAGACTCACATTGCATCTCTCAAACCATAGTTCAATTCAATCTCATGTAAACACACAATATATATATATATATATATATATTGATTGATAGATTGATTGTTATAATAAAATAAAATTAGACCATTACACAGTTGTATTAGAAAGTGTTCAATACAATTATATTGTAGAACTTTTGAATATTCTTCATTTGTAAATGAGTTATTACACAGCCTAGGTTTCTACCATGTGATGTATTCAGACAATTTTTATATATATGTAGTCATTCACATTTTTACCTGTGTTGCTATATCACAATTCATCAGTGCAGTCAGACATCTGATTGCTTCTAGCCAGGATTGAAACTCAGCTGATTTGACATAAGTCACATGTTCTACCTCTAAGCTATCGGAGCATGGTGGAGAAAGAAAGATTTTAGCATGATATAGACATAAGGTAAGCAAACATCAGTAACCAAGAGTGTCCAATTCATTGCTGAAGAACAATACATAAATGCTAGTGAGTAGCTACTGTTTTTAAAATCTTTATCAACAGACAAGAGCGTAAATAGTACATGTCTAAAATATATATACATATGCATATATGTCTAATATATATATATGTCTATACACACAGACATATATATATATGTAAATATATATATGCACATACATATACACACATATATTTTCACACAAATATACATATATACACATGTATATATGTACACACATATATATACTTATACAAATACACACACACACACACACACACACACACACACACACACACACATATATATATATATATATATATATATATATATATATATTGGTCATAAATAAAAAAAAAACGGCTTGGAGGAAAATCCCAAAGGATTCTATTAATATTAAATGTTAACGCTGATCCAACCAGAAGGTTTAATGCAATTAAATTTATTTATTTACAGAGCCAATATTTATTACATTTTTATAATCATTTCACCACAAACAAAGCAATACTCCCACTGGTGCGCAGGGGGTTACAATAAAAGGAGAAGGAAGACAAAAAGTAAAGAGTACAGGTGATGTTGTAGAAAGGGTAAGAGAGAGGTGGAAGTCAAGGAGATAGAAGATGGCAATTGACGTTGCATTTAAATATTTGGAGATTGTAACTTTCAGAGAAGCAGGCATGGAGAAGGGATTATCACAGGCGAAAAGTGCGAAAAGTGCGAAAAAAGAAACTGTGGTATTAGTAGTGGCGGTTCAATTTGCCTTTTTTGACGGCAAAAGGCGGGATCTAACTGTCAGTAATTGCACTAATAAATTCATGAGGGCGGCGCACCACGAAATGAAGATCGTCAGAGCAGAAACCATGAAATTACTTGTAGAAAAGGCAGAAAGAAGACACATTCAATCGGTGAGAAAGTGGTTCAAAAAACTCAAATTTTAAAAAGTCGTATGACCATTTCAACAAGCTCATCAGTGAGAATAAAATGTTTTGGGAAAGTAAATTTATTTGTTTGTGTGTGTGTAAAAAACGGAAATAAGAGTAGGGAAAAAGACAAAGGAAAAGAAAAAAGGAAAAACGGAGCAGATCCTTTCTATCGGAACCTGTAGAAGCGAAAAGAAAGAACGTGTAGAAGCAGATCCTTTCTATCGGAAGCAGCAGAAGCGAAAAGAAATACAATAAAATAAATAAAAATAAAAATAATGCAATATATATATATATATATATATATATTGTGGTTATACCGACCGAGCAAAAGCGAGGGACTGGATGGATGTTTGCTCTATACCGACCAGAAGGCAAATGAACAAAAAACATTTCTGCGCAGGTGTATTCGCGCAGATGTTCCGGTTGAAAAATAAAAATTAATCAAATATCAAATTTCCATTTCGCGAGCCTACGCGAATTTTATTTGCCAGCCAATGGGAAGCTCAGAATCAAATACAAGTATGAAAATCTCAAACGAGCAACTTTTGATCCAAAAAGCAGATATAAAATGTGGAGACACAAAGCATCTTCAGACAAACTGACGCAGAAACCAAGGAGAAGAATGTAATTAATATCCCCTTGACTTAAGTCGATTGGCTTCTATATTCGCCTCCCTTCACCTATCATCACTTCTTCCCTGTCTCAAAAGTACTTACTGCCCTCAGGAGCGACTAGTTCAAAGACTGTTTCCTCACAAACCAACTTACTGACTTACGGACCATAGAAGTGGCAACTTCAAAATGAACATTCCTTACCTACAAGACGCCTCCACTTTCCTAAGCAGCCTTTTATCTCTTTCAGCTCATTATTTGCCATGAACATTCTAACCTCCGTTGGACCTTTATATTCAAGTATTACTTTAATTGTAAAAACAATGATATATATATATATATATATATATGTTATTTTCAACTCAATTTGCTTTTCTTGAGTTTATAATCATTTTATGACTTATAGTGGGCTATCTACCACAAGGCCAGATTCCGTCAACCTTCAACGGTATACAACTACCCTTCACTACAAACGGAATAGATAAACAACCCACTATAATATATATTATATATTAATATATATATTATATATTATATGCGTGACTCTTCAGAAATGAATTGAGTTCTTTCGGTAACTGGCGTGTGTATACACTGCTTCTATGCAACACGTTAAAATTTCCCTTCTCTGATTCCATGCGTCTATGGCTTAGGGTGTAGCGACTCCGACTGACACCAAATCGGTCGACTTTCGATCCCGGCCAGAAGCAAGTGGATGTGTCTAGCCACACTGATGGGCTGTGATACAGCGAAACAGGCTTGTATGTGGATGATTAATATATATATATATATATATATGTGTGTGTGTGTGTGTGTGCGTGTGTGGAAAGTGTATGTATATAATTATAAATATCAATATATATATATGCAATTTGTTATATATATTATATTGTTTACATATTATATATGCGTGGTACTTATTTAAAAGCGCTCAATATCAGTGATAGAGCAGACGTATTCATATAGATAGGTGTGAGTTTGTAACCCTCGGTTTCACGCTCTTGCGATCGTCAGACAAACTGATTAATTTTTTAGATAGATTAATTAGATAGATGAAAGAATAAACCGATTAGCCGAAAATCAAGCTTTCATAACAGCAAAAGATCACAAAAACAACTTCGTAGAAAGACCTGCATTCCGACTAATAAACCCGGCAAAAAGCGAAATAGGAAAAATCAGCAAAAAATATTAGAAATTATCAACACCAACTTAAGGAAAAAATTAGACCTTAATCAATGGAAGAACACCAAAGCTGTCATAGAGTGGTTTACAACAATAAAAAACAAAGACAAAAAAACCACTTTCATCCAATTCTACATCGTGGACTTCTACCCATTCATCACAGAAAACATATTGAATGGGGCTATACAACTAGCACAACATATAAAAATTACAGACGAAGACATTAAAATAATCATGCACTGCCGCAAATCTCTACTATTCTACAATAATGAACCGTGGACAAAAAAACAAAACCGCGACTTATTCGATGTAACAATGGGTAGCTACGATGGAGCAGCGACATGCGAATTAGTAGGCATACTCATTCTTTCACACCTAGCCAGAATCCTGGAGAAAAGGGACACGGGACTATACAGAGATGACGGACTTATCCTGATAAGAGAACCCAATGGTCCCAAATTAGATAGATTTAGAAAAAAAATAGTAAATGCTCTAAAATCTATTGGATTCAAAATAGAAATAAAAGGAGGTATAAAAACAGTAAACTTCTTAGATGTCACCCTTAACTTGGACAACAAGACATATGAACCATACAGAAAAGATAACGACGATCCAACTTACGTACACACATCCGCCAACCACCCACCTTCAAGCATCAAACAAATACCCATATCAATCAGCCGCAGACTATCTGAAAATTCATCTAACATACAGATTTTCAATAACAAAAGAACACCATACGACGAAGCACTAAAGAAATGTGGATACAAACAACAACTACAATATAAACCCCCGCAACGAAAAAGCAAAAACAGAAAAAGAAATATCATCTGGTTTAATCCACCATACAACAAAGCCGTCAAAACAAACATAGGTAAGACATTCCTGAACTTAATAGAAAAACAATAATGCAATCGAAGAAGCTCAATGCAACTGCAGAAACGGAACTACATGTCCACTCCAGAAAAATTGCCAGCAAACAAACATAGTATATAAAGCCAAGGTAAGTGCAAACAACAACACAATGTACTACATCGGTGCCACTGAGGGACCATTTAAGAAAAGAAATAACAACCACAATCTTTCATTCTCCAACAGAAAATACTTGAACAGCACTACACTATCAACATACGTATGGCATCTAAAAGACAGAAATATTTCACCAACAATAAGCTGGAAAATACTGAAAAAAGCACTGCCTACAACAACATTACAAAAAAATGCCTACTTTGCCTACATGAGAAAGTAGCAATTATATCTCATACCCCACAAAAGAACTTACTAAACACGAGATCAGAACTAATTCCCAAATGCAGACATGAAAATAAATACCTATTATCACAATTTATACCAAACGGATAAAAAAAACACACGTCTCTGTCATAGTAAAATTAATAATTAATGCACCACAAATAAACACTAACAAGCTTTACAAATTAGAATTTCTACCATTTAAATATACGCAACCACAAAAAAATAAAAAAAACAAGCCAGTAACCGACTTTAAACAAAAAATAACAAAACAGCCTTAAATAAAATAATAGCAATTCTTGCCTACCATAGTTTCACACAGGACCCATCATATTTACATATGTACGTACGAGAAATCGACAACTACCAGCGCGTTGACGTTGACATCGCTACACTATTCGAATACACCAACCGAATGAGTATGTATGTGTGCAACGGCACACATATACATATATATACCGAACCCCGCACGATTCGCATGTGTATGTTTATGCAAGCCTCAGTGAACGAACGCCCGTGCGTATGTATGTGTGTCCTTGCACGCGTTGATGGGTGTACAAATATATATATATATATATATATATATATATATATATATATATATATGTCTGCGTCTGTCGTGACGACAGATTTCCCCCACTTCCACAATAATACACGACGAATATACACAACCCTACATATAACCAATTTTTAAAAAAATTAATCAGTTTGTTTGACGATCGCAAGAGCGTGAAACCCAGCGTTACAAACTCACACCTATATATATATATATATATATATATATATATATATATATATATATATAAATTATAGCAATTGTCACTTCTTGATAGATGAAGACCATCCCTAAAACTGCTTTTTTCTTTTTTTCTTCTTCCTGTTTCAGTTTCAGAATCATTTTTCATGAGAGCGCAGATGACTTTTTAAACCAGCCTTACTTTTACAAGTTTTTGCACAAATGTTGCACCTGAAAGGATCCCTCAGTCCAACAGCCACAGCATCAACGGGAATTTTCATGTGTCTCTTTAATCCAGTAGCTGACTTGCGTACTTTATGGTAGACTGTACAAGAAGGCGCAAGGACTGATTTCCAGCTTCATTCAGTGGAGTGAGACCTAAGGTAAACTTTGAAAGACCGCCCTTGAAAGAGCAAATCTGCCACAAAAACTACATACAGACGGTAAGGTTGGAATGAAAGACAGCGCTTCAAGATTATCCTTAATTTTTAAAGCGCTTTCTAGGTTTTTGTCTGGAGCGCTTGCCTGCAAATAGTTTACTATAAAAGGCACATTTAAGCAATCTACAGTCATCCATACTCACCAAGTGACCTGCCCAGCGAATCTGGTTAAGGATGATTAGCTTCTCAATACTGGGAATATTAGTTTTTCCAGAACTTCTGTGTCAGGTGTAAAGGCTGCCATGAAATATTCAAGATATATGCGCATATGTACACACACACACACACACACACACACACACACACACAGTCACATATATATACCTCCACTAAATCGCTGAAAAACAGCATAGTATGAAGAAAAAAAAGGCTCCAAACTTAATAAAAACGAAGTTTTTCCATCTAAATATTTGTTATTATTAAGACGAAAGATCAAAGTATTTTTAATTATTTTATTACATTTTTTAATCCTTTCTAACACGTTTGAAATTTTGTTTAAAAATCTTTTTTTAATTTTTTTTTTTTCGTCAGCGATTGACCAGATTTTTGCAAGAGTTAAATACGGCAAACAAAATATTGCACAACTCACTGTTTTGCTGGTGAAAAACACATTAATTGGAAATTCTTGCAAAAATCAAATAATGGTCAGATTTTAATGATATTTTCAGGAATTATTCACAAATGACTGAAATTATTTTGAAATCATTATTTTTATAAAATCTTGGTAACAATATTTTTTTATATATGTTACCCCCCCCCACACACACACACCCGCACCAATTAATTTCCTGAAATTTCTATAAATTCACTACCGTTGCGGAACTTTGTTTTATTAGTTAAATACTGAACTCCTTATGGAATGTAAATCAGTTTTTTTCCTTACAGTTACTTCTTTTCAAAAAATCTGCGCGGAATAGTGTACACAAAAATGCAATAAAACTATATTATTTTTTTTAGATAAACTTTAATTTCATTTATAAACAATATATATTAAGAATATTATAGTATGAAGAGAAAATATGTTAAAAATATATAAAATAGTTTTTAATTTTAGTTGAAAATGTTTATATTTGGCTGCTGGTAATTTGGCCAAACCTGTGAAGAAAATTTTAGATCAGGTTCAAATGACGCCAGTATATCTTTAAAATGTCTCCAAAAAGCGCTGTTTGGCGGTGGGGATGGACCCCACTTATACATGGTGATGATTTGGGCTGATCATTAAGTATACCACGAGTTACCTTCACTCCCTTAGTTTTTTGTGAGTAGCTACTTGATTCCAAAGTTTTTCCCGTCTATGTGAAAAGTTCAAGACTTTCGAGTCAGTTCTTTCAATTCATTTTGATTTTTCATGTCTGTTTTTAACTGATAGTGAAAAGAAAGTTCAAAAAAAGATAAAAGGTGATCGCGGAAATAGAATTTTATAAAATCAAAGTCTACTTAAAAAAAAAGTTTTTGTTTATTATTGCTAGAAGAATGAGATAAAGGGTGTTACTCCAGCAAAGGATGTCTCTAGGTGGTCCAAGCAAAGAACTAATCCCCGACGATATAGTAATGTTGCTTCTTCTTTGGATCAATGAGAAGTAACTCGCAGGTGATACCCTGGCGGAGACGGCTATTCCTGAGAAAATCCGAATACTGTATCGGGATTTCTAAAAGTAAAACCAAGGACCATCGACTCTAGCAGAAGAATTGTGTGAAAATTGGTTGGAAGCATATAAAATAAAACAATTTACGTTCTCACATCTTGATTGAGCACTCTGGAAAAATGGCAGACTTTGAAAAAACAGTAGCTACTCTAGCATCTACGCATCGCTCATTCAGTAATGAATTAGAGCACTCTGGCTATTGGCATATGATACATCATACGCTAAAAGTCTGCCTCCTTCTCCTGAACGTCCATAGCTCAGAGGTAGAATCGCCAATTCGGTCGGGTTTCAATCCTGGGTTAAAAGCAATCGGATGTCTAACCGTACTGATGAGCTGTGATACATCGAAACAGATCTCTGCGGATTACTATATATATATATAACGGATTTTTAATTATTAGTTTGGATTATACATATTTCGCCGCTCTTGTGTTCTTGGCGCGGCTCTGGATCTGAAGAGCCGCACCAAAAACACAAGAGCGGCGAAATATGTATAATCCAAACTAATAATTAAAAATCCGTTATATAAAATATTACTCTGTTAAATAAATTAATTTAACATTGAGTTCTCTCGAGTTCGTTTCCTTTGGAATTTACCCGGATTACATACCAAGTGTACTACATTATATATATATATTAGCCCAATAGGAAAAACAGTGGTATGCAGTCCAAAAGGTAAATCAACTCTACAAATACTCACTATCACCGTTCCTCAATCTCATGTAAGCCACCCACCACGCCAAAAACGAGTCTCCCTTTGAATGGGCTTTTATGCACCTGACCAGCTATCGCTCAGCCAATAAGCGCCTAGAATGATTTCGCTCTAGATTTTTACAGACGAGACCGTAATCGGATAAGTGCTGCCACACGTGTACAGTGTAGAGGGGCTAAGAAGTCCCTCAAACAAATAACAAAAAGAAAAATGCACTACAAATAAAGTAAAATAAACTTTTGTTAATTTTCGCAAAAAAAGTAAAAGAATTATTTTTTGTACAAAAATGAAATTGTCCGTAAAGCTGTAAAAAAGGGAGACAGAAAGAAACTGGGAATGTAAGAGGGAAAGGTAGGACGATGTGTAGCGAGCGAAATGAGAGAAAGAGAGGGTGAAAGAATGTTCACTGATACGTGATACTGCCTGGTGTGTGAACTGCTGAATTCTCTCTATGTGTGTGTACTGCGAGCTGTCCGTGTGCCCTTTTGGTGTCAGCTGGTTGCTTCTCTCTCTGGTCTGTTGAGAGTTTCTACCTTCCTTTTTATCTGAATGGCGAGGCTCCGGGGAGATTAAGAAATGTTTCTTATGTCGAGCCCTGATTGGTCAAAAAATCATATTTTTGACCACGTGGTGTGCTTTTCACTACGTCCGAGCTTTTGGGTGCGCCGTCCTTGTTTTTGACCCTACAGGGTATGGTAAGGGGTGAATTCCCGCGCATTTGTATTTTTTTGAGATACACGTGGTGTGAATTAATTTTTATTGTGTGTGTGTGTGTGTGTGTGTGTGTGTGTGTGTGTGTGTGTGTGTGTGTGTGTGTGTGTGTGGAAAATAAAATAAGAAACAGCACAACAACAGAAACCAGTTTTCATTGACGAAAATGTCGATATAGGTCGATTTGGCACTCTTAATCGCCTAATCCGGATTCAGCACTGCATCGATAACAGCTCTCATGATGAGTGATGCCACATTTAATCAGAAACCTAATCGTATAAGGGAACCAGACCCTTGGGTGGGCCAAGCTCTTTTTCAGGGTATGACAGCAGCCATTTTCTTTATACTGCCACGTACGCCTCCCGAGCATAGTCGGGTACTGTGTGTTTTCTGGTACCTTGTTTTTCAGCTCACCGTGTGCTTGAACACTCTCCCATTCCCACAAGGCGGTCCACGCTTTATTTTGGTCAAATGTTAATTTCTTGCTTGAAATTGTGCTTCCGGTTCATTCTAAAAAGTATTTCCAATTCTATACTTAATGTTCCCACCTGAACGTCGAAATTTTATTCACCAATCTTTTTTCTCCCCTTCCCCAATAGAAGTAAATATGTTCACCTATCGTCTTGCCGAAATTCTTCTACTCGGGCTTTTGTTAAATGTCCAAATTCAGTGTGTCGGATTTCGATACAATAAAATATTATCGCGGCTGCTCGCAATTCGTCTATTTAAAATAATTCCACTACTTTCATGGAAATGATAAAATTCAGTAGGAAAAGATTAACAAACAAGATTAATTTTAACAACTAGAACACAAGAAGTCGGTTGAATAAATTGAATAAATTAATGTCTTTTTTAGTTGTTAGTAAAATGCTTGGATATTTTAGAATATTGAAATGCGGTTACATGTGTGTTTATGTGAAAGAGTCACTATGTACATGCGTGACTAGTAGTAACGTGGATAAGGTAGAATTTAGTTCTTGCTGCGGACGGTGGCGCCGTAGTCTGTGGTGGTCTCTTTGTAGTTTGGTCAGGGCTGCTGAGTCATTGTAACCGGAATTTGAGATAGGTACCTCCACTAAATCGCGGAAAAAACTACATAGTATGAATAAAAAAGACCTCAAGCTTAATAAAAATGAATTTTTTCGATCAAAATGTTTATGTTATTATTAAGAGGAAAGATCAAAGTAGTTTTTAATTATTTTTTAATTCTTTTAATCTCTTCTAATAGGTTCGAAATTTTGGTAAACAATCTTGTTTTGATTTGAGTTAGCGGGTAACCAAATCATTACGAGAGTTTACAATGGAAAAAGTAATATTACATAACTCAGTTTTTTTTTCAGTGAGAAACACATTAATTTAGAAATTCTTGCAAAAATTGTCAGATTTTAATGAAACTTTTCATCAATTTACAAATGAATGAAATTATTTTTTACAAATGAATGAAATTATTTTAAAAAATATTGGTAAAAATATTTTTTTTTACATCTGTTGCTCCTCCCTCCACATAAATTCATGAAATTTTAAGAAGTTAAGTTTTGTCGGAAAAATTGGTTTTATTAGTTACAGGAAGATATCATTGGGGAATGTGAATCATCTATTATTTTTTAAACATTTTGCCTCTATTTCCGAAAATCTGCTCCCAATAAAAGAATAAAAAATGCAATATAACTATGATATTATTTAATTTAATAAGCTTTTAATTACTTTAATAAATAATATAAATTAAGGACATTATAGTTTGAAGAAAAAATAATTGATAAATAATGAAAATTTTATGGAAATGGTTTTCTTTTTTTTTTAATTATAATAATTTATAAAGGTTCAAAAATATTATTAAAATACTTAAAAGATTTATTGGGGTTAGTTTATAAATTTATTAAGCAAAAAAGTTTGATACAAATCGTCGTGCCTTCATATTTTTAAAATAATTTTTAATTTTTTTTTTTTTTTTGTGTATTTGGATTTTTTTGTATGGTAATTTTTGTATGGTAATTTCTCTGTGTAAATTAAAATGTTATATATTTCAGAGTTTCTCCCCCTTATCTGAAAAAAATTGTACAATTATGTCACGTGTGATTGTTGTACACTTACCTTATCACGGATCTGACAATCGATGGAAAAAGTTTAGAAAGTTCGACACTGTATTTAAGAAGTAGTTTTATTCTAAATTTATTGTTATAAACAATTAATACTTGTGTAAATCAGATTAATTTAACATTAAATTTGCTAATTTTCAAAAAATAATGTGTCACATATGTATATTTTGTTTTTGCAAGATTTTTTAAAACCGAGAATTAACTTTTGTTTACAAATGTGTCGATCGCTTAAAAATGGCCGAAAAATTAAAAAATTAAGAAAATAATTAAAAAATGTTATATTCCAATCAATATAATTTCTCTCTGGAATACACCAGGATATTTTATTTACTGGAAATAGTAAATTTAATCATTTAGCTTTCAATTAAAACTAAAATAAAAGTTTCAAGATGTTTTTTTTTTAATTCATTTTAAAAGTTAATTATTGAAAATGAGTGGAGGTACCTATATTTATGCCTTTTTTCTAAGACTTATATTATTTTCTCCAGAATGATATTATTTTTTTTATTCCTAATTGGCCCTAAACTACCATGTGGTATGTCCACTTCTACGTCCGCGCAATATTTTAGCGGTATCTACCTAAGTTATGCTGACTTTCTGATTTGTATTCTTTGTATTTTTTATATTGCATGGCTTGTGCATTTTGACATGTAAACATTTTATTGCGTGTTATTGTTTTATAAATATTTTGTAGGCGTATTTTTCTGTTTATGTAGTTATTGTATTAAATATTTCAGTATACACGACAATCATATTCACACTCTTCCCCTAATAGAAGTAGACTATCGGCTGGTCCATACTCCTCCTTGATTATTATACGAAAAACCTAATCAGGTGAATGACGGAACGAGGATTGCATGGTGTAACAGGAGAAGGCGTGCTCAGAGCCACCAGGGATAGGGAAACGTGGAAGGCCATGATCGCTTACATCCTGAAGGGACAGGACACATAGAAGAAGAATTAGCGCTTAAGGAATCGAAAATGGAGCGGAGATATATGAGGAATGTTCATTTTGAACTTTCCACTCTTCGGGTTCATAAGTCAGTAAGTTGGTTTGTGAGGAAACAGTCTTTGAATATGAGTACAACGGCCGGTTAAATTTTGTTAATGCCAATATAAATGCTTAAAGGAGATTTAAGGCTTAGGAATTTGGAAGCGTCGTGAGTAAGGAATGTCTTTGATGTAGTCGCTCCTTAGGTCAATAAGTAGATTTGAGACAGAGAAGAAGGAAAGAGGCAAGGGAGGCGAACATAGTAAGCCACTTGACTTCGGTCAAGGGAGATACTAGTTACATTCGTCTCTCTGTGTCTCTGCGTCGGTCTGTCTGCTGGGTGCTTTCTGTCTCAGCTTTTTATATCTGCTTTTTGGATCAAAAGCAGCTCGTTTGGGATTTCACACTTGAATTTGATTCTGGGCTTCCCATTGGCTGATAAATAAAATTCGCGTAGGCTCGCGAAATGGGAATTTGATATTTGATTAATTTTTATTTTTCAACTGGAACATCTGCGCGAACTCGGATGCGCACCAACGAGCTTTGGTCATTTGCTTTCTGGTCGTTATAGAGAAAACATCCTGTCCCTCGCTTTTGCTCGGTATCACCACATAGTAACAGTAGGGGACTGTGTCAAAAATTTCTTCGGGAAAACCTGTAAAAGGTCCCAGTCAAAAAGACCTACTTAATCACAAAACTTAGTCAAAGGAATCAAATAAGAAATTATAGCATCAAAGAAGCCTTATTTAAATCTTCTCTGCATCTACGCAATATTTTTTTTTCTTTTCTTTTCTTTTTTTTCGGATCTTTCTAAAGTGATGGACCATCACCCACTAGGAAATTTCCTGATATCCCTGTGGGCCAGTCCGCCATTGGTAACAAAGGACAATGTAATAATATAACTTATATACAAATGAATAAACTAAAACCTATTTAAAAAATGAATGCTTTAAGTGATGTTTAACAAAACATATTTCTTGTATTTGCCTTGTACAATAGCTGTAAAGTTTGATTTTCTTCTGAATATTTTTGTCTACTTGTGGAAGTCCAACCCCCTTTATCTAATGAGACCTTTCATTTCTAATCTATATGCCCCCTCCTTCCTCTGACCACAGGATGGATCGTCAGTTCAAGGTTTGCTCCAGAATATTTATGCGATTGTCTTCGCATTTGTAGGGATAGAGTTCGGGGTTCTCGCGTGTTTGAACGTGGGCCTTGACTTGGGGCTGGTGTAGCCTTAATATTAGTGTTCACCAATATTGTTTTGTACTAGGCCCTACTAAATCCACGGTGATGTCAATTTCCATTTCTTCTGGTTCATTACTCGCGGTGTTTGCTTTATGTTGTACGTTGTGTGATACGGGTCGATCACCATGAATCCGTGTCGATCACCATGGAGAATACACCGGGTCGCTGCTACCGGACACCAGGACTTGCAAAGGTATCATATAGTTCTGGCCTAGATGTGCTTAATCTATTTTGCGTGTTGCTATTTTGAACAGGCTGTAGATCGGGGTACCATGATGTAATTGCCATTGCCACATGAAACGTGCGTGAGAGAACTGACAAACTGCGGGTATATATTGTAAAAGGTTTTATTTCCTTTACAGTACTTGTGCAGCTGTGAAAACTGCAATTAAAACAAACAAATAACATGAGTACATGGAGGAAGAATGTAGACAAGGACAGATAATTACAAAATTCGAAAAAATAAGAAAATAAACAATGAAATTTACATAAATAGTTATAACAAAACAGGGAACTTATAGCAAGTGTTTAAATCAGCAAGAATCGTTTGAGAAAATTAGACAGGTCCATTTTTGTGTCGCACATGGCTGTAGGCCGAGAAGGAATGGTGGTAGTGGGTTTTTTGTTCAGTTGAGTGTATAGTGGCATGAGGGATTGGTCTGGGAACTGCTGCTACTATGGTGTAGGGGGTAAGTATAATAACTATGACCTCTCCCGTCCAGCTGGGGTCCAAAATGACCAAATTAAGACCAGTTTAGACCGGTTTTGAACCTATCCACCGTGGTGAATAGGTAATGTTTTAACGAGTACCTGGGCGTATGCGCTCAAGTTCCCCACGTTAAAAAAAGACATTGTGTCACATCTCTTTCAAGTGGGGGAGAAGGGTAAATATTCCTGGCCTCCGGCCTTCGGGCTGGGGTCGAAAATGACCAAATTAAGACCGAATAAGACCAGTTTAAACAGATTTTGAACCTATCCACTGCGGTGGATAGGTAATGTTTAAACCAGTACCCGGGCGTACGCGCTCAGATTCTTGACATTAAAAAAAGACCTTGTGTCACATCTCTCTCAAGTGGGGGAGAAGAGTAAATATCCCTGCGCTCAGGCCTTCGGGTTTGGGTCCAAAATGACCAAAGTAAGACCGAATAAGACCAGTTTAGACCGGTTTTGAACCTATCCACCGCGGTTGATAGGTAATGTTTGACCAGTACTTGGGCGTACGCGCTCAGTTTCCCCACATTAAAAAAAGACCTTGTGTCACAATCACATCTCTCTCAAGTGGGGAAGAAGAGTAAATATCCCTGGGTTCCTGGGTCGAGCGACGTGCTCCCCTACCACCTACACCTGGCCGACCATTGTCGCTGACCATAGCAGCAGCAGTCAGCATTAGCAGCTGCCAGCAGCAGCAGTCTAGTTTGCCAATTCCAGCAGCAGCAGCCGCCACCAGCAACAGTCCTTTTTAGGGCTTTCTGATTGTACAGTCCTTTTTAGGACTCTTCGGTTACATATACAACAGTCCTTCTAAGGACTAACCAACTCCAGCAGGAGCACGAAGCACCAGGTACGAGCAGGAGCATCAAGCGCCAATCACCAGACACCAGCAGAAGCTGCAGTCCCGGCTACATTTGCAACAGTCCTTTTAAGGGCTAGCTGATTACATGTGCAACAGTTCTTTTTAGGACTAGCTGGTTACGTATGCGATAGTTCTTCTAAGAACTAACCGTTTACTTATGCGACAGTACTTCTAAGGACTAACCGTCTCCAGCAGCAGCCACCAGCAACAGTCCTTCCTGGAACTACCAAGCAGAACCTCTAGCAACCAGCATCCTGCTTAAACGACCTCGCTACAGTATCTTCAATTTATAAGTAAGAATTTTTCCTTTTGTTCCTCCTGATACTTTGCTTTGCGTTAGATATATTACTCCACGTGTGGACACTTGTTTGCAAGTATTTATTATTGTGTATGCCATGATATATAAAAGTCTCTTTGAAAGCAAGCTTTCGTTCATTCATTTTATTTCTCCCTATTGACTTACCGTTACGTTGGTGACCCGATTTAATATTATTTACTGACCCACGTGGAAAAAGGAATAAGATATATTTATTCACTAAAGAATAGCAACATATACAAACCCTTCGCACATGTCTAAACACTCAATCACAACCAAGTAAAAAAAAAAAAAAAAAACAGATGACAAAGAAAGAAAGAAAGAAAGAAAGAAAAGGAATAGCACTCATCAAACGAGAAAAATCGCAGACCAAGCCTACAAAAGAATACGCATTGTCATTTATTTTATATTGTTTTGTCTTACTTATTTTTTTTTATCTGGACTCACATTGAATGCTCAATATTATTTGTTGGATAAATTTTCCAGAAGCCACTAAATGTTTACTCTCTAACTCCAGAATGTTGATTCCTGCAACATCATGGTGATTAAGTATTACGCATTAATAAGAGCAATCCTGTAAAAACTCTTTCCTGCAGTTAAATATAGACTCTAAAGTTTTATGGTCAGATTTAAGCAGAAACTTCGTGCCTAATAAAAATTTGCAAGCACTAACTGTGTTCCATACGATAGCTCGATAGCTAACACTTCTTTTTCAATATTTGAATAAATAACCTTGGCAAACGTTAATCTTTTAGAAATTTCCATTATAGGATGAGCTTCGATTCAAAATTAATTAAGTGATTCTGTTCAAAATAGATTCAGTGATTCTGTTTGCCTATATGGTTCATGACGCCAAAAAAAGTTTGCGCTGGGATCCGACCACATGACTGAGTTATTCACGTTTTCGTTAGCAGTCCACGCTCAGTCATTAGGCAGTCAAAGAACACACCGGACACTAAAGGGGACGACGACAACAGCAGCAACATGACACATCCGCTGACTCTTCAAGAATTAACCACGATAAGTAGTTTTTTCTCTGGTCATTTATTCTGAATTTTTTTTTCCCCCTAAACAATCGCATCTCACCTTCTCCTTCACGCCGCATTATTTATTTCTCTTTTTTTCCTCACGTATTAACAAACAAAGTTACATAAAGCCAATTAATATCCAATTTCATTTCACACACAAGACGACACTTCAGCGACATCATTTGTCTTTTCTTAACGAAACAAAGTTTCAGTATCCAGACGTTACTACTATTATTCACACACATAACGAAACACAGACTTATTTTCACTTCACAAATCCCATTTCGTTTAAACGAACGAACTCTTTGAACATTTAAACTTTGAAGGTATTTTACTACCCTAAAAAATAGGAAATTGAAAAATACAAATTGTCTATATTCTTCTTTCCATAAAATATATTTTTTCATTATTTGGCTTATTGTCCTCATCGTTGTTGCCAATTTGTACAACGTTTCGGCAGTTGTACGCTCTGAATTTTGAACCGAACCCTTTATTACAATCACTAGAGTACTTTAACCGGACTATCTGAGTTACTTGTTTAGTACTGCTGTAGCCTGGTAAGTGACTGGAACTAACCAACGTCTATATCCACTGGACCATACGTCCTCAAGGACAAAAGCAACATAATTTCTGGAACTTATATACCTAATGTTCATTCACCATTTTATTTTACCAGAGTTTATATTGCAATTTTTGATGTTAATGGTTTTCTCTAGTATTTTTTACTAGAGCTCATATTACAATTTTTACAATAATGATTTTCTCTGGCACTCCGTATTACTGGTTCCCATACTATATTCATCCCTATACTTGGTCGGCTCAGAAGATCTTTGTATCCTAGCATATGCGCTGATTCATTAAGTTTACGTAGTTTCCAGTGGCATTCTCTACCTATGATTTCAACTTCATCTCATAGGGGCGGTAGTTCATTTTCTCCCTCCATATGTGGTCAGCTACACCTGATTTTTCTATCTCCCTTCGTGTTACAGCCTTGTGATGTTCTTGTAGCCTTACTTTAAGGGGGCGGCCTGTTTCTCCTTCATGTATCTTTTCGCAACTACATGGAATGGCGTACACACAGCCCTTAGTCAGTTGTTCTTGTCCTTAAAGACACCTGGCCCAGTGGATATAGACGTTGATTAGTTCCAGTGATTTGACCCAAAGTGTTGTGAGTTCAATACCAGGCTACAGTAGTAGTGAACAAGTAACTTAGAGAATCTGATTAGCGGGAGATAACTCATGACTACCAAAAGAGGGTTCACACAAGGAATGAGAATGATATACCCCAGTGATTGTAATAAAGGGTTCAGTTTGAAATTCCTAGCACCTGAAGAAGGCCACAGTGTAAAATAGCCGAAACATTATACAAATGGCAACAAAGATGAGGACACTAGTTCGAATATTGTAAATAGTGTAAATACTACCTCATCTCAGAAATAAAGAACAAAGTTCTTTTCATGTTGTCTTTCTTGAAATTTGTGTTGTAATTTGTGAGCAGGATACTTGACATTAAATTTTCCTTTTAATCTGTGCATTCTACCCTGACAAGACAAAATCTATATATAAAGAAATGCCCATACTAAATTTAGTGGCAAATACAAAAACATAACAGGAATAGCAAGTCACAATAGGCATAAAATAACAAAACAAGACTCAATCACTGCCTAAAATTTTAAAGGAAAAACATTTATATGAAAAATGTACAAGTACAAAGTTTGCACAGAAATTTCTTTTTTTGCATCTATTAAGACAGACTAACAAATTTCTGATAAAAATTATTACCATCAATAAATGAAAAAGACAAAATTCAATGACAAAAAAAGAAAACAACTCAAGAAGGCAGAAAAACAAAATGAAAACACCAAAGTTTGCTTGAGCATTTTTGGAACATATAGTAATTCTAGAAAAGTCTATTTTAAATTCACTGTTTATACTTGAGAAAATTTATTTGAATTCTTTTCATTCTTTGTTGTCCAACTGCAGGTAAATTTCCACTTTTGAACTTCTAGGCTCTCTACAGCTAGCTAGAAACTGGTGCTTTCTTGACTGTTTCTTCCTCGATGTTGATTTGCTTTGTCTCCTTGCTGTCAAAATGTTTTCTCTCTTGCCCATCAACTTGGGTTCTATTTCTTCAGAAATTTAGGCTCACAAGCCCTTATTTGGGTCCTTACTAGAACTCGAGACAAATTGATCTGAATTTAATAAAAATACTGGAAAGTGAGCTGCACATGTTCATTTCATAAGCCACCATACTTAAAGGATTTTGTTCCACTCAATAATTAGAAGCACAAAAATCTCATGCTATTTCAAGAGAATATTTACAACACAAGACAAAGTAAGCAAAACAGATTTTAATTAAATAAGATAATAAAATAAATATAATTTGACTTTGAGTCAATTAAGTCAACCTGAAGAAAATAGAAGTGATGATCTTTGAACAAAAAATGAGGACTTAACTTTTAAACTCATTAGGATATAAATAAGACTCAGTATATTTGAACAAAAGTGTGGTTCAGTTTCTCTAAACAAACTTCAAAATAAAGAAATTAAATTTTTTATTTCTTCTTGACTTTCTGGGTCTTTCATTACATTTGGATTTTCCCTGAGGCCATTTCTCAACTCTCTTTTCTGGTCTTTCTTTTTGTTTGGTATAACATCAATGAAAGTCAAATGTTTTTCTAACTCTATATCTAATTTTGCTTGCATTCAAATTATAATGGTAAAAACGTTGAATTTCTTGTACACATCATTACATACAGCTTAAATTAGATAATACTATGCAACATTTTATCAAGGTTTGTAATTTCACAAAGGTTAAGAAAACATATTCTTGTGCAATTATAACAAGTGATGCATGTTATGAGGATATGTAGGATAGATAACTGTTAAGACTTGACTTGAAGAGGTTAAGATTGTAGCAATCTGGGAAGCATCCTCTTGTAAGCCTGTTCATAATGTAATAGTTCTGGGGAAGAATCTAAGGTGAACTTCTGCTCACTAATGGTATATGAAAGTAATACAGATGATATATCTCAATGTACATAGCCTGGTAGATAATGTGAAGGTCTAAATTGGTGAAACTATGAATTGTAACTCACCCAAACATCTGTCATTTAAACTGTGATAGAGTAGTGAGAAGCTACCAATGTTTTGTCTGTTGGAAAAGGGTTGTAAGGAGGAAGACAAAGTCATGCAAATGGTTCTGAACTCTGCTGAGACTGAAAAGTGAGGATTAGACACCTTCAACCCAGATGTGGCAGCAATACTCCATTTTTGATGATCACATATACATCACAGCTGATGTCACTTCTGACAAAATAGAAAGTCAAGGAATGCATAAAGATGGACCTAAAGAGTTCAGCCATTTTTTCTTGCTTTGTCAATGTCCACTGTGCTGCAACACAGACATTTGTGAGTAGAGGGTTTATCCACAGCAAGAAGCCATACTTTCAATCAAAATATATTGATCATTTTATACATAAAGTCATAAACTTGCTAATCCCCATTCCTATTTAGTATTATCCAGGATAAATATAAGATGAATCATTGCCTTAGTTATAATAAAAATAAGTGGTTTGTATTTGATATCGACTTTATCTACAAAATTTGAATAGATCTAAAAAGAAAGTGAAAGAATGGACAATAAATTACTTCCTTTTGTTAATTGACTGACATCCAAATGGTTAAAAGAAATACAAGTAAATTGAAGCTATCCTTGCAGTTTGATTTTATATATGATGGCCTCCCACTTTCAACTAAAGTGATGTCAGCCATGATGTTTACCTCTTTGGTCATGTGATATGACCACATAGGATATAATGAGATCATATTTAATTATTTCATAATTTATGCAGTTCCTTACATAAAAACACACATTCTAGTTTTTTAAGGAGATAGAAAAACAGATAGACAGAAATCTATTTGTATATTTTCATGTGCATGCATCAACTAATCAAAAAAATGTTTCCTGACTAAATCATTACTTTGATATGTTCTCTATGCAAACATCTTACAATTGAGATCCAATTTTATAATAAGCTTTTCAAACTCCAAATAAATATTTTTGTTAAGTCTTAAATTTATGCTTTGGACATAATATTAGATGACATGACTACAATTTGAAAATCAACAATGAATCGTACTGGCAATCGGTACATCATTGTACTATATTAATTACCATTATTGAACTATATTGTTGCTTATACTATCATATTTGGTCAACACTTATGTTATATATTCAAGTTCTGACCTGGTTATATGAACTTTGTACATTGTTATTTGTTGTCATCCTGTATGACAAACTTTATCCTTAATTGTACCAATTTGCACCACCCTAAATGTGTACCTAATAAAAATATACGAGTTTAACATTTTTAAATGTTACTTGTGATTCAAAATAAGTTAATTTCAGAGATTTTTCTCTCATCAAGAATATGGGTTTACAAATTTATTTAAAACTTAAAAATAGCAATTGTTTGCATATACAGAAGTTTTGCAGATTTCAGCTTCCTGTTTTCTGAATAACTTGTGATTTTATTTTTACTATGATGTTCACCCAGTGTATGACCTGAGTGCCACTTGAGGTAGTTTAAGGAGTAAAAGGCACAGTTTATGTAGAAATGTGGAAATGATAATGGTTAACCCTAGACTTGAACAGGTTAAGATTGCAGTGATTGGGGAAGCAACCTTTTGGGAGTCAGTTCAACAAGGCAGTGGTTCATGGGAATAAGTTGAGTAAGTGGAACTTACATCTCATCAAGAGAATATGAAATGAATGAGAGGAGGTCATAGCTGTGAAGTTTAGAACACGTGAAACTAAGGAGTATAGTTCATCTGAATACTCTATAACTATAGAGCAGTGAAAGAATTGTACTGTCTTGTCTGTGATAAAGGGTTTGGAGGATAGAAAATAATTTGCTACCCACAAGGACACAGAAATGCTTTTGGATTCTATCAAGAGTGGAAAGTGAACACTGGGCAGCTCCTGCCTATATATGGCAGCAGTACTCAATTTTCTGCCTGATCTAGCTTTTTTAAAGGTAAAGGATAGCAGGGGGAGTGAGATTCTTACTGGAGCAGTACATGAAACCAACCATTTTCCAGCATCTTTAGTGATAGATTGTATGTATGAGTTCCTCTTAAAGTTTGGGATGAATTTAAATCCCAATAGGCACTCAAAGCACAGAGCCTCCCTGAAGAGAACATCCATTCATTGTGATTGATGTACTGAATATGACCAGCCAGTTTTTGCACTCACTGGCCTGTTACAGCTGCCAGGTTCTAGTCATCAGTGGTTTTGGAGGTGCATACATATATGCATATACCGTTGTATAATCAGCATAGATATTCACAAATAATTAGAGTATACTCTTTGGCAGATCATTTATATAAAGTAGAAAAAAGGTTGAACCAAGACACAAAATTTGGGGGACACCTGCATCAATCTCAAAGAACTGGCTATTAACTAATATGTAACACCTTCAGGGACTTACCCATTAGAAATGACTTTATAACAGAATCTCTTGCAGTGATTCCATAGCAAGAGAACTTGAGCAGTAACTCTTTATGCTACACCTTGTCAAAGGCCTCTGAAAAATCTAATGCAATCATCCTTGAGATGTATTTGTTGTCAAGTGTCTAACTAATTCTGTGTGAACTCATAATTAGAATATCAGCAGTAGAACTTTTGACTTAAGATAAATAGTATCGCGGTTCAATTATTTCCATTAGTTTTGTCTTGTAGAAGATTTAAATTTCTGTCTTCGAGATATTGAATTCATAACGGTTGGCCAGCGAATGCAAGCCGCATAACTCGACTATATTCTGTAAAAAATGGTTTAATTTCTATTTTTGTCTTCAGAAATTTAATTAAATCAACTTTTCAGTGTTAGCTGCTTGTGGTAAGTCAACCGGGATTCAGTCCATTTTTCAGTCTGTTTTTCTGTAATTTTTGGAAATTAATTTTTTTTTTCGTTTTTTGTTTGTCTTTGAATTTTTTTGTTTTTGTTTTTTGTTTTGTCAGTTAGTTTGTGTAAATTATTTTGCAATTCAAGGTTATTTTTGACTTAAGATAAATAGTATCACGGTTCAATTATTTCCATTAGTTTTGTCTTGTAGAAGATTTAAATTTCTGTCTTCGAGATATTGATTTCATAACGGTTGGCCAGTGAACGCAAGCCGCATAACTCGACTATATTCTGTAAAAAATGGTTTAATTTCTATTTTTGTCTTCAGAAATTTAATTAAAACAACTTTTCAGTTTTAGCTGCTTGTGGTAAGTCAACCGGGATTCAGTCCATTTTTCAGTCTGTTTTTCTGTAATTTTTGGAAATTAATTTTTTTTTTCGTTTTTTGTTTGTCTTTGAAATTTTTTGTTTTTGTTTTTTATTTTGTCAGTTAGTTTGTGTAAATTATTTTGCAATTCTAAGGTTATTTTTGACTTATACAAAGTTAAAACTTTGTAAACCTCAGTCACTTTTTTTTCCTTTTCTTGTTTTTTTTAAATTAGAGTAGATAGTTCTTACTATCGCCCGGTCTCACACTCCACCCCTTTCTTTTGAATGAGTTTAGAGGTGATCGCCTTGTTTCTTGTTTAGGAAGGGGTTCCCGGTTCCCCCACCCCTTCTCCGGTCTTAGTATTAGTTCAGCTGGAAGCTCTTTGCAGTTACGGAGTATGGTGGCAACGTCTTTACATTTTGAGGGTACCGGGTTGGCAGTTTCCTGGTTGCTGCTTCCGACTGGTAGTTAGGAGCCCGAACTCTTGCGTAGCGTCTTGAGAGGCTGCTCTGATCAACAGTTGAATAATACCGGGGTTCTTGTAGTGCCATATCGCGCATGGACGGGCGTCCCTGCATGAACGTTCGGTGGGCAACCCCGAGGCCACATTATGTTGTAGGCCGCGCCAGTCTCCATCCTTCACAAGTTGCAAATGATTGACCGACTGATTCTATTCTAAGACCTCTCCTTAACTGAATCACTATGGAAAAAATCAAACATAATAGCAAAACTAAACCAGCTCATTTGAAAACGCCCAAACCTGTCTGCATCTCTTTCACTAACATACGCGGCATCCGCACTAACTTTCTCAGCGTAGATTCATTCCTCCATAATAACTCACCTGATATATTAACCCTATGTGAAACTAATCTTAACCATTCTATCCCCTCATCTGAGTTCTACGTTCCTGGTTACATTCCCCTCTTCAGGAAGGACTCCAGTGTTCATATGCATGGGCTTGGTGTCTATGTCAGCGAACACCTTCCTTTATCTAGGGTGTCATCTTTTGAATCCCCAGATCATTCTTTCATGTGCTTCCGCCTCTCACTTCTCAGCTCGATTAGCTATCTCTTCTTTCTCTACTGCTCTCCTTCCTCCCCTGACTGTTCGTTACTTGACATAATTTCTGACAATATCGACAAAGCCGTTTCTTCCCATCCCTCTGCCCATGTATTCGTGTTTGGTGACTTTAACGCCCACCACACCAAGTGGCTGAAGAACGCTGTCACTGACCCTGCTGGTGTCCACACCATGAACTTTTCAATCACCCAATCCCTTACGCAAGTAGTGGACTTCCCCACGCGTTTCTCCGACAACCCTAACGGGAGGAACTCACTTCTAGACCTCTGCTTCACTTCCATCCCAGACTCTTGCACTACCAGACAACTCTACCCCCTCGAAAACTCTGACCACACTGTAGTGTCCGTCAATATTTCACTCCACTCCCGCCCGACCCATGAAACACAGACAAGTAGAATATCCTACTGCTATCAAAGAGCAGACTGGGATTCGTTCCGAGACTTCCTCTGTGACATCCCTTGGAACAACGTTTTTAGTCTTCCCATCGAAGAATGTGCATCCGAGGTCTCCTCCTGGGTTAAGGCTGGCATCGATGCCTTCATCCCTGCTAGGAAATTCCAGCTTAAATCTCATTCGTCTCCATGGTTCTCACCCGCTTGCTCGGCTGCCATTGCCCACCGGAATCATTTCTTCCGACTCTATCGTAACTACGCGTCGGACCAAAACAGGCGCCTTTTCACTTCAGCTCGTAATAAGTGTAAAAGGATACTTAACGAAGCTAAGATGTTGTTTGCTGCCAGAATGAAGCAACGCACAGCATGCTCTAAATTCGGTGATAAAGACTACTGGCGACTCTGTAAAAGAGTACTTAACAAGAGCAAGTCCACAATACCCCCGCTAATCAACAAATTTGAGGTCCTCACCTCCCCAGCAGATAAGGCTAAATGATTTGCCCGCAGATTCTCGAACAATTCGAGTTTGGACTCATCTGGAGTTTTTACACACGACTTCTCACCTAGAACCAGAGGCACAACTGAATGATGTCCACATTACACCTTCGCTTGTCTCTAAGATAATCTTAAAACTTGACCCTCACAAAGCGAGCGGTGGTGACGGAATCCCAACCATCGTCTTAAAGAAATGTGCCCCTGAACTCTCTTCTGTCCTTTCTAAGCTCTACAATCTCTGCCTATCTGCTTCCTGCTTCCCTGCCTGTTGGAAATCTTCTTCTGTAGTTCCTATATTTAAAAACACTGGAGAACCCTCTGACCCTGCAAATTACCGCCCTATCAGCCTTCTTCCGATCTTTGGCAAAGTGTTCGAAGCCATTATCAACGCCGAGGTGGTTCAGCATCTCACAGCACACAGGCTCCTCTCGGACAAGCAATATGGTTTCCGCTTTACCAGGTCTACTGCTGATATGCTAACGACCATCACCGAGTACATATACCAGGCACTCGACAGGAATGGCGAAGCCCGAACCGTTGCATTGGATATATCTAAGGCGTTCGACAGAGTTTGGCATGCTGGCCTTCTATGTAAACTGCGGAGCTATGGTATAACTGGACATTTGTTTCAACTAATCCAGTCATTCCACTCTAACCGCACAATGAAGGTGGTATTAAACGGACATGCCTCCCAGAACTACCATACAAACGCAGGTGTCCCCCAAGGCTCCATCTTAGGTCCTACACTCTTCCTGATATACATTAATGATCTCCCTGATTCCATAAGAGCCCAAATAGGTTTGTACGCCGATGACACCACAGTTTACTCTCGCCTCCTACAAAAATCTGGTGTAGGCGTCAAAGCTAACCTCGCAGCCGAGATTGAAAAAGACCTCCAATCCATATTGGACTGGGGTAAGAAATGACTAGTAAATTTTAATGCTTCTAAAACGAAGCTACTCTCAATTAATCATCATCGACAATCTCACCTACCTCCCATTAGCATGGACCAGGCTTGCCTCCCAGAGAGTAAAACACTACGCCTCCTTGGTCTCACACTTTCAGCGGACCTCAAATGGAATGACTATATCGAATCCATTGCTAAATCCGCTGCTATGAAAGTCGGTTCTCTGTGTAGGGCCCGGAAGTTTTTTCCGTCTAAATCTATCCTGCACATATATAAATCTACCATCCGCCCGTGCATTGAATACTGTTGCCATATCTGGTCGGGTGCCCCTGCTATTCTCCTCGGGCTTCTCGATAAGGTTCAGAGGAGGGTCTGTAATGTGATAGGTACCGACTTGGCAGACCACTGGCAGTCTCTCTCCCACCGGCGCGACGTGGCTTCCCTGTGTCTCTTCTATAAATACTTTCGTGGCTTCTGCTCCGATGAACTTAGATCACTGGTGCCCCCTAAATACGAATTTGAACGAGATACTAGATTAGCAACTAGATCCCACCCTTTTACAGTGAAACCTATAAAATGCAACCGTAACTCCAACAGTTTCTTTCCTCGCGCTTCCCGACTGTGGAATTCCCTTCCACACGATTGCTTCCCCGACGGCTACAATCTCCAGGAGTTTAAATGTAAGGTCAATAGACACCTCCTAACACACTAACCTGCTCCTATTCTATCAAACACTTTTCACATCTGCCCAACCCTCATCCTCGGTATCCTTACTCATCTCTCACCTTCCTCCTGACATTCCCTATGTCTAACCACTCCTTCTCTTTACCTTCCCCTATGTAGCCCCATGCGCAATAGTGGCAGTGAAATGCCTTGCTTGGGGTGAGATGATTAAAAAAAAAAAAGAACAGCTAGATTGAAATCTGTAGTGTTTGTTGCGCAAGAGGTTGTTCCTATAGAGGTGATCACCAACTTTCTTGTTGATTATAGTTTTAAAAAGAAGTCTTACTTAAGAGACTGATAGGTCTATACTGTGAGGGGAAAAGTGCTCCCTCACATTCTTGAGTAACGAAAACTAATTAAAAATATACAACTAAAGAATATCTTATCACTATACAATTTAAATTCAATTTCATGAGATTACAATTTTGAAAAATCTTGCTTATATTTGAATATTCTTAATAATAAACATGACCCAGTTTTTAATAAAATTTAAAAATCCTTTTAGTACTTCACACAGATTTAGATATATACATCAGATTTATCAAATTTATCTGGACATCAATATTCACATCTAATGCCATCTCTTTTTTAATATAATTTTTTTGCTATACTTTAGTGAACTTTGTCTAAATTTACCAGATAAACTATTTTAATTCTGCCAATAAAGTAAGTAAGCTTTGTACAACACTTTTGTGAGAAACTAAGTTTAAATAGTGGTAGACGAAAATAATATCCTCTCCCAATCAGTAGAAAAAAATAGATTAGCCATGTCAAACCTAGTTATAATGTCTTATATTAAAAAGTACTCCATTCAAAGATCATTACTAGAAATTGTCTTCATCAACCAAATAACAGAAATGGCAAAAAAGCATTCAGTTAGATTTCAAAGTTTTCATATTTTGTTCAAGAAATAAAAAGAACAACATTCTAATTTCAAACTATGGTAATATATGAGTTTACCAATTAATCAGATACCTGAAAAATCAACAATACCTAAAAGGTACAAATGGCGTGTGTGCCAGCTATTTGAGAACACATGATTTATAAGACATAAATGGAACATTACAGGAAACGCCAAATTTTAACATTGTCATTTCTATTTAAGATGTATCAGGACCATTTACATGACAGCCTTTAATCTGACACAGGAAATGAAAAGGTGCGAAATGCTTATGGCATTAACCATAGTGATTCAGATATAGCCATTTGTTACAAAATAGCTGAGAGTAAGGATTAAAAAGTTTGTCTGAACACCACAGGTACACATGGCGATGCACACTAAATTTACATTGTCATTGATGAATCTGAGGGTTGTGGGAAACTAGGGCCATGTCATACCACTCCACTTCTTTAGCAGAGTCAATTCTATTATCCATATAAAAATGCTAGACATGGGGATCAAGCCATCCCAGAAAAAGTCTGTTAAATTCATAAAATCAAGGTACCAAAGAAGAATATTCTCATGAGAACTATTATCATGAAAACATTTATAGCTGCAAGTTCAGGATCAATGATAGTGCAGATTCTTTTTTGTATTTTATCTAGAATTTCTAAATACATACATTGCAGGAGCACCAGAGCAGATGTGGCAGTAATATTCAATGTCTCAACTATTGGTATACTTATAAATGTATAACACAAATTTTGGCAAGAAAAATTGTCTAACATGACACAGCAAACTAACATTCTTAAGACCAAACCTAGTAATTGATTTAGTACAATCTTCTCACTTCATGTAAATGGAAAACATTAGTCTGAGAAGACACAATGAGTCACTCTTCTGGAGATTGGCATAAAGGCAAAAAACGTTCTCTAAGACAATTAAAAGAGAGAACTTTCATTTTAGAGAACATAAAATTAACTAGCAATTTCTTGCCTTAATTAACAACAGATTGTAGGTCATTTCTTAGATCAGCTGCCAATTTAGCATTATTGAAATGATCAGATTTAACATAACAGAAGGAGTAAATTATTATGACATCAACATAGATTGGTCAAAATTAGGAACAATGCTGATTAGAGCCCTGTGGTATGCCTACAGTAATTGATACATATATATATATATATATATATATATATATATATATATATATATATATATATATATATATATTAAATCAAGAAAAAAATAAAGTGATTTATCTAGTTAACCAATTTAAAAGTTTCATGTTGAAATCCTCATTAGGGTCTGATGTTTGATAAATTTAATAAACTTATTATCAGATCTTATATTTATACGCTTTTTGAAGGAACTAACACTAATTATAACTTTCAAATTTGAAATACTTAATATGCTTGAGTTTCATTAGTAATTTTAAATTTAAAACCAGTTAATCTTTTCCCAGAAATTCAGCTAACAGTAAAAAAACGTTAAATTCTCATTTTCACAAATTTTATATATATATAAAGTCGTTATATATAAACGTATATATATATATATAAAGACGTTAAATATATTAAATATATATATATATATATATATATATATATATATATATATATATATATATATGTTAAATTCTCGTAATTTTCACAAATTTTTCAGTTATATATATATATATATATATTAAATTATTTTGTTTAAACATTATTTTTGATCGATACTCGTATTTTAGCAGATATTCTGTTTCTAATAAAACCGTGTATATATTTATTTCTACCGGTCTGATTATTTACGATAAATTTTTGTAACGAAAATATGTGTCATTTTGCAGGATTCGAATCTGTGACCCCTATCAACATAATTTCAAATTGTCGGTTGTTTATAACAATTTCGTTAATTTTCATTAATTTCCGTAACATTGTTTGTTTACATTTGTTGACATTACGATACATTTTAATGCAGATATGGTTATTGGCGTGTATCGAAAATTGTGTTATATAGGTTTGATTTGACTTCGTTTAGACTGTTGTCAAAGAATTATACGAGTAATTTCAGCAGAATAAAAGAATTAAGCGTCTAATTTTAGCACAATAAAAGAATCAAATGTCTAAGCAGAATAAAAGAATTATTTCTTTTATAAAAAACAAAAACAAAAACACATTCAACTCTAGTAGAATAAGAATTTACACTCGTGGGTGGTATAATTTAACCTCCTAATATTTTTCCCTCGCGTTCAAGGGGAGCAACACTTCTCCCTTAACGTATTGATGTGTTCACAGCGGCAAAGCAAATAAGATTAAAATGCGAGCGTCTCAACTACAGGACTATTTATTACAACATATAAAATTAAAATACATAAACAGGTTTTTACATTTAACGTGTACAGTTCAATAAATGATTAGCATTAGAAATATGTACAATAGGAACAGGAGAACTGCTAAAATTCTAGGTATTTCAGCGTCAAAACTGATCGCGGAACATACAATTAAAATATTGCGACCAAGTCACGAATTAGCCAAGAGGAAAAGAAGAAGGTGTGCTTTACGAACAAAGACACAAAGTACTTACGAGAAGGTGGAAATACACATGGCGTTCTCTTACATTCGAATTAGCGGAAGGCGGACAAGTCAGGGTTCCCGTAGCAAAAAGCTTCTTCCTCCAGGGACTTGTTGGGCTGACGCTTTCTTCTTCTTCTTCTTCTTCTTCTTCTTCTTCTTTAGGGTAGCGGCTCAGGACAAACAGCACTTGAAAGGTTTCTCAAACGCAGCAACAATTCAATATGGAGTTGAATATTTAAGGGATTCCAGAATCCAACAATTAGGCGATTCGATTTGGTTAATGGGAAAACCAATGATTAGCCAGGTGAGGGTAGGTTCTCCACACCGTCAAAAAATACTTCAACAATTATATCCCGTTAATATGGGCATAAAACGGAATCCGGAAGCCACAATTATGCGATTCGATTTGGTTAATGAAATAACCAAAGACTAGCCAGGCGAGTGTAAGTTCTCTGCACCGCAAAAAAATACTTCAACCATTATTAAAGGGATAAAACACACACTTCGGCTGTACGAAGATGGGTGCCAGCTAATGACCCCACTAAATGTAGAGGAAAACAGAAAGCTGATTTCACATGACGCAGTCACACTACAGCGAAAAGTCTGACCTCCATTCTCCCTGAGCCCACTTCTGCCGACTGCTGCTGTCTGCCTGCTTCTGTCCGTGCAAGTCCCTTGGGTTAAAATTTTCCTACTCCCTCACCAAGTTACGTGTCCTGTCATTGGTCAGCAGCGAGAGTACGAAGAAAGCGACTCTACCATTGGCTCACAGCACCTGCTGCTTCCCAAAAGAGAACGACCAAATGAAATCAAGGGTCGGTGCAAGTTTTAAAAGTACCACCTAAAATTAATCTTCCTTCTAACCAAAATAATTCTTACATATTTGTGGTCGAGAGGTCTAAGGCACGCCAGATCAATTGGTGGCTTACCCTATGTTGATAGCGGTCGCAGGTTCGAATCCTGCCGAATGACACATATTTTTGTAGCAAAAAGTCATCGTAAATCATCAGGCCGGTTGATTATAAACAGAATATCTAGTTAAATACGAGCATCGATCAAAAATAATGTTCAAACAAAATAATTTCAAATTGTCGGTTGTTTATAACCATTTCGTTAATCTTCGTTTTATATATATATATATATATATATATATATATATATATATATATATATATATAGAGAGAGAGAGAGAGAGAGAGAGAGAGAGAGAGAGAATAAAACAAAGTTACACGAAAAATTTGGACAATTATGCCAATTCTTGTCAAACATACTTAGCATATCACCACACTCTGCAGTCATCACTCACTTCGCACATTAATCAATTACTTCAAAGATTAAAAAGATCAAAGCTACGTTATTAAGAAATACTTTAATTCTAAGTTTTATGCTATAAACAAGTAATATTTGTGTAACTCAGAAAGATTTTTAAAACCGAGAATTCACTTTTGTTTACAAACTTGTCAAGCTGTCAAAATGGACGCAAAAAAATTAATAATTTACTCGAAAAAAGTTGCGATTCCAATCAATATAGTTTCTCTTTGAAATACACCAGAGTATTTTGCTTACTGCAAATTGTAAATTTAATCATTTGGCTTTCAATTAAAGCTAAAATGAAAGCTCTAAGAAAAATTATTTTGTTTTTTTAAATTTCAATTTAAAACTTGAGTATTGAAAATGAGAGGAGGCCCCTACATAAAAACTAACCTAAGCGAAATAGATTTTCTAGATGTCACCTTCAACTTAAGAGAAGGTACATATAAACCATACAGAAAACCAATGATAAACCATTCTATATACACACAGCTTCGAATCACCCGCCATCAATAATCAAGCATATACCACAATCCGCAGGATTCCCGATAATTCTTCCAGTGAAACCATATTCAACGAAGCTAAGAAGGACTATGAAACAGTTTTAAAGATAGTGGATTCCCGGAAACACTGACATACACACCCCATAGCAAAAAAAAAAAAAAAAATAGTCAACAGGAAGAGAAACATCATATGGTTCAACCCACCGTATAACAAAAACGTAACAAACGTAGGAAAATATTCATTAAGCTCATACACAAATAATTCCCCGCATCAAGCACACTTCACAAGATATTCAACAAAAACACTAAAAAAATCAAGTACAATTGCACCAAGAACATGACACAAATAATAAAAAAGCACAACAGGAAAACAATCAACTGTGCATGTCTTTTTTTAAAAAAATCATATCACCCCGAACAAGGCGGTAACGCCACTGATGTGCAGGGGGCTACATAAGAGTGAAGAGATTGGAAAAGAGAAAATCGGAAACCGCATCTTAAACAGGAAACAAGGGATGAGCCTCTTCACCTGTTCAATAGATGTGGGTGGAGTGTGAACCGAGCGATAGTTTAGTCTATACGCGATATTATGCCAAAAATCTCCAGCGGACTGCGTGTGTGCGCTATCCCTGGGCGCACTTTGGCTAATGTGCCGACATGAATCCCTAATTTGCCATAATAGATTCGGCTGTGGGCTTTATAACGAGTGCGTTGGAGTTTGCGCGAGATGTCACCCTGCGAACGGGTGGTGTTTTTTCTTACTGTCTGGCAACTGGGCGCTAGTTATAATTTTTTTTTCAGTAGCACTTTTTGCAATAAAAAAAAAGTTTTTCTGAAGTGGTAATTATGGAAGAGTCTCCGCAGAAGTTTCCTGTACCATCTTCATCGGCATAGAGTGGCAATTGACCCAAGATGAAAGGCGAAAAATACTATGCTTCGATTAAAGACAAGAACAAGCAATTCATTTGTGGCAATGAACTGCTGATCATTCCAGCAGGGTGTGCCCATGGACATTTCCAGTGACCATTTGGACGTCTTCTACGGTCAAGTTGCTGAGGTGGTGGCCGTGATAAGTAAGGTTGGTTTTGCGACGAGGGAAGGGTGCGTCACTCTACGAGTGACCTTGTTCCGTAAACAGGTCCAGGAAGTGCCAAACGTATTGACGTACCGGGTTAGACCCATCTACGTGGTGGTGGATAGTAGAAGACGCCCATTGCTAGCTCATTTAGCTAAAGTGTGCCCCTGAAAGGACCGGGCGCCAGCGTTCCAAACGTCAAAAACATCAACAGCTCAGGAAGTAACGAAGGAAATTAGAGGAGGAATCAGTCAAGACTCTGCTGACGAATAGAAGCCAGTTGGGAAGAAGAGCCTGAAAACTAGAAGCCCAGAGCCACAGCAGGATGTCTCACAGGCGAAAAACAAACCGGAAAAGCAAAATTGCCCTAAACAACAAGCATAGAAGCAGAATCAATCCGCACAGGAGAGACAGCAGAAAGAGCAGCTGGACCTGAAACAGCAACAACAGGAAGGGTCAAAGCAGCAAGTGTCTCTGCAGTAGCAGCAATCACCTCAACGGCTGTCATCTTCACAAAAGAAGCAACAGCAACAACAACAAGAGATGGACATGGAGGAGGTTTCTGCGTCGCGTTCTTCGTCTTTAAAAAAAGAAGAGAGGAAGACGACGAAAAGGAGAAGTGGAAAAAGGAAAAAGTGTCTGAAAGGAATAGGGGAAGAGAATACAGTAGAATCCTCAAGATCTTCTTCGCCAGAAAGTTCGCAGGACTCTTACGCAAGCAAGAATAAGAGCCTTCTCAATTTCACCCCCAACTAAAATTCACCTTACCACCCCATGATTCTAAGAGGAAGGCCGTCTGTCAAGTAGCTAGGAAGTCATTAGAAAAGGGCCTTTCCAAACAACGACGGTCCCTATTGAGGCTATTTTTCAAATTCGCCTCAGTGGACGGCAAAACAGAAAACCAAAAAAACTTTCCTCACGCCTCCAGGGTAATTACGTTAATCAGGAATACCGGGAGAAACCTAAAGGTGTGAGACCATCTGGCAGCGGCGAGGGAACAGTCCCCCAAAATCAACATGGCCCACTTAGGGTCACCAGGACTGCAGAAAATGGCGCAGTTGTGCGCAGGAAGGTTCCCGGTTTTGCTCCCTTCCTCTTTATATAGGATGTCAAAACTAACGTACTTTACGGACGTCGGCGGAATTGTCCTTGACAAATGAATTACGTCAGATGTTAGCACCGGGAATCTTGAACAATCCGTTGGACTCCTGTCTACTGCAGCTTTCCTTCCGGTATATGATTTTCTCTTTTCAGACCTAGAAGATGCCGATTAAGCCTAAACGCGAATGGATTGAGAGATCGAAGTAAGCCTGCCCGCCTGCTTCGTGACCTCCTGTCGTTTGGTGTGGTTGTCACCGCGATCCAAGAGACTCACTTTGTAATATTGATGCCTGCATTCTGCCTAACGATTTTGTTGTCCCTTCAGCATATGAGGACCGACAAAGCAGAGGCATTTCTTTGCCGGTCAAGGATGGACTTTGTTCATGCCGGTACCAAGGGCCGGTTGATCGTGGCCGATATTGCTGTAAAAAATAGCTCGTTTCGAATCGTTGCGTTTTATGCACCCAAAGACAAGGGAGGAGCGTGTCTCGTCTTTTCGGCAGTTGGAGCCGTTCCTGGTGGATTCAACGCACCTAGTCTTAGTCGGGAACTGGAATGTCGTCCTGGATCGCAAGCATTGACAGGGGGTGAGTAGCTAGCGGGAGGTTGGGCGATTGTAGCTTGGTTAAGCTGATAGACGAATTTGGTCTCGTCAATAGATACCGGGTCGATCACTCTGGATGGGAAGATGTGAACGAGAGCTTTTAGGTAGCCATCTACCCATGTGTCTAGCTATCTAGATATGTTTGTTAGAAGAGCCGATATAGATCTACTAGATTGTCCCACGTTCCACTGGTTAGGCTACACGGACAATAGACTTGTACGTGCCCGGGTGAAGGATTAAAATGGCTTGCGACTGGAAGCTCAACCTGTCTTTACTGGACAGGCGGGACTTTCAGGAGCAGCTAATTACTGTAGTGAAGCGAGAACTAATGGGGGCGGTTATTGGAAACGAGTGGTAGGAGAGGCTTAAGGATATGATTAGTTAAGTCCTTCACCATCGAGTTTAGTGTGAGAAATATATTCACATAGCTTAGCGCTTAAGCAGTGAAAGGAAATTATCAAACATAACAAGACATACCTGGTATAGAAAAAACAATTTATTTGTCTTGCAAAAATATGCTGAATTTTGCTGCTACAGTGTAGCTTGGTATAGTCTCTTTTCTCTGCTTAGCTTGGTATAGTATCCTCCGTCTAGGAGTGGGATGAAAAAGACACAAGGAACTGCGATCCGCGACGTACAGGAACTTTCTTCTGGGTCAGCTTCTTTCACAGTTTCTTATCTTGGTATAAGATGATAGTGCTTAGAGAATTTTTCTCTAGGAAGGCAAGGCTTTGCCCATAGGGTATCCTTTTTAAGGTAAGAAGGGTAACAAGAGATTTTCTCTGTTACAAAGTTGTGGCATTAGCCTAAAAGATTACAAAGAATTGGTAAGATGGTCTCGATATAGCGAGACAAGTGGGCGCCAATTTAGGCCCTGCTGCAACAAAAATCCGGAGCGGCACAAATACGTCCGATACTGTTCGTGCTAGCTGAAAAAAGGAGCGAACAAAACCATCGTGTAAAAAAAACATAAAACCTCTGGTAAAGCCCGCCTAAAGTTCAAAACGAGGTTCGGGTTAAATCAGCCAATCAGGAGACCCGTTACATCTGTAAATTTCCGACACAAGCAAGCAGCTCACATTAGATAAGGCTAACAATGTGAGGGCTCCTAAGGCTTGTCTATTCCGGGTGGAGGCTGAAGGAGGATCCCCTAGAGATAGCTCTAGTTATGGAATCCCTACGTTTGGCTAGCAAGCGCTACATGGATCAGATAACTGGACATAAGTTAAGCAAGATGTCTTCCAAAGCTGTGAACATGGGCGCAAAATTTCGCAAGGAAGAGATTCGTTGAGGTGGCGATCAATGCATTTAAGACGTGAAAACCCCAAAAGGGCGTACTCTGAGGTCGACCGACATGTGTGAGGCGTTTCGGCGGCATTTCAGAAGCCAGTTTAACAAGAAGCCTGGTCTCTGTGATGAAGGGTTTCGCAGTTATTTGGTTGACTTTTTTCGGTTTTTGCCGACTGAGGTGGCTAGCCGTGAGAGTGAGATCGTGGAGGGCATTGGAGAAGGTCGGCAGAGGCAAGTCTCCAGGCCTGGATGGTTTTCCCTATGAATTGTACTTGAGGCTGTCGGACAACTTTGTCCCGATTTTGACTGTCCTGTTCACCAGCTAGTTCCGCCAGAGCTTCGTCCCGACCGGATCTTCAGAGATGTGGTCACGCCATTGAGAAAGGGCAAGGATGTTGGGCGGGATTTAGACGATTATATGCCCATAACTTTGCTAAACACAGAGTTAAAGATTATGGCCAAGATTTTGTCGGGATGATCGCAGTCATTTACCGAGATTCTGTTGGGACCCGAGCAAACTTGTGCTGTGATGGGCCGAACAATTCAGTCGTGCTGATCAATTTGGATCAGTCCAAGGAATTTGATAGGGATAACCATTCGCACCCGATTTCTGCCGCTGGATTATCTTCCTGTATCGCTTCCCCAGTGCTGTGGTACAGGTGAACAGGAAGCTGTCGCGCGCTTTTGTGCTGTCTCGATCGGTTCGTCAGGCCTGTCCACTGTAACCCCAACTTTACGCTTTGACGTTGGAGCCTCTCTTTCACCAGCTGAGGAACAGGGCGTGCAGTCCTATCCTCCGTGGAATCTCTGTCCCTGGTGGGGCTTAAGCCAGGGTTTTTGCGTACGCCAATGACGTACCTACTTCCGAGTTGTGCCGTAGTGACGTTGAGGTGGCACTAATGGCACTTGAACCGTGCGAAAAGGTCACAGGAGCCCAATATTAACCGCGACAAGTCTTCCGGTTAGAGGTTAGGTGCGATCTTCCGGGGTTCTTTAATTGGACGGACGGCCCTGTTCGTATTCTTGGAAGTGTGGTTTGGACCCAACCTCCAGTTGAAGAAAAATTGGCCAGAAGTACAAGCAAAGGTCAGCTAGGCAGTCAAGGCTTGGCGCCGAAGGAGTTTGTCAGGGCAAAGGCGTGTGCCGTTTACGTCTTTCCTCTTGTTCTTTACTGTTTGTCTGTACTTCCTCTCTGTAAGGGACTTAAGAAGGCAATCGAGCGTTTGCTCTCCTCTGTCTTGTCGGTGGGGGGACTCAAGCATCACGTCGACAGTGAAGTCTCTGTCTCTGTCCAACTTCCATGTCATGGGGGTCAGGGAATGGGCACTCAGCAAGTCACAAGCTCGCTTCGTGACTGTCCTTTCTATGCTGCGCATTGACAGGGGACTCGGTGTTGGCAGGGATTGTAAGGGATGCGATCCCTAGCCTTACTATCTCATACACTCCCATCTCAAGGATTGAGTGTCATCATAAGTCTTGAGATCAATCGAGTTTCCTCCTTGAGTGTCGGTCGGACTTGAGGGTCATTCCTCGGTTCAGTAACCTTTCTCCACCAAGGAGAAGTTTTTTTTATTATGAACTAGTGGAGGGGGTCGCTAAGGATCCACTACATAATGAGCTGGGCTTCACTCGTTTTAGTCTTGGATGCCAGTAGCAAATTATTTCAGCAACCATGAGTTTTCGCTTACTTGGTGATTGGTTCCGAATAGGCTGCTTCTCTATGACAAGGCCTTGGACACAAGCATCAGTTCAACAGAGATGTCTGCGCCAAACGTCCGTGTCATGGGGTGCTAGGATTGCCACACGTGTTTCGTCACCGACACGCCTCGAGGTTGGCTTTCTTATGCCGCGAGTTGACAGAGAATTCGATTTTGGAGGGGAGTGTTAGAGAAATCTTCTTTAGCTTTACCATCACTTCTCCCGTTTTGAGGGCTGAGCGCCGACGTAGGTTCTGGAATTAATCGAAATTCTTACTCGAGTGTATAGGTTTTTAATGGAGATGGTCGCGACTATGAATCCTCTACGTGATCGGCTCGGCTTGTCGGTGACCGAGTCGTGCTTCTTTTGGTCTTGGGTACCAGCGGTGAAATACCTTATTAACTCTGAGATTTCGCTTACCTGGCTATTGATTCGGAACAAGCTATCTCTCAATGACATGACCTTTAGATGGGACGGGCGAATTTGTCCGACTATCATCGGTGTGACCTTAGTTTAGTTGAAACGGCTGGGCTCGCCTTCTACTATTGTCCTCAGGTGCACCGTTTCTGACACCAGGTCGGTGAATTGACGGCTCGTATCGCCCCCGAATATCTTATGCCCATCGATCTGTCGTACACGTGTGATAATGTGTCGCCCTTGTATTCTGGGGGGAAACGGATGGTGTTTCTCTCGTTGTTAGCCGTAACAAGAATGGTGATTTGGACGCCGCGGATGGAAGAAGTCCTGCGATATGAACGTTATTCTTATCAGTATCTTAGATTCTTTGAGCATCAGCTCAAAATGAAGATCAAATAGAAACCGTTTGATATCGATAGATTTCAGCGAAAGGTGAGTAACTGTTCGCGTGAAAGAGGTCAGGCTTGGTTTTCTTTTTTAAGTTTCTTCATGTCACAACGAGGCGGTTTCCTGCAAACCCTCCCCTGGTTAAGTTAGACTCTTTTTGTATACCTAGTTAATGTGAATAAATGTTATTCTTAGCCTGTTCTTCCCCAGTTTGGTTTTTGCCCCAATTATTATCTTGACTGTGTCAGTCTTTGATTTTCCCATTCCATTATTATTTTTTTATCCTTTCCCTGTTAGAGAGTTTTTTACCTGTTTTCGCCATCTGGTGGAATACAGCAGACACTTTGAATTTTTGTGGGGTGGACGAGTCTTACTACCACTTTTTTTTTAGTTTTAATATTTTGCTATATTTTAGCTTGTTTTTTGGCTATTTATCACTTCCCTTTTAATTTTCATATCATTACATTTTTAAATATAATTTTGCATATAAAATAAAATTTAAGTTATGGGTTTTTGTTCCCCTTTTATACGTTCCCCTTGCAAATATATAGTATTATAGTTTATGCAGGATTGTAAGATGATGGACGAGCTTCTGTGGTGAATGAACAAATTGTACTTATTGATTGGGTCGTGAATGTGATTAGTTAGATATAATATAGACAGTGTAGACCATCCTTAACCCACTCCCCGTTTGGCCATGTGCCACATTTATTATATGTATATATAATAATAAATATTTATATATATCCGCCTATTCATTTCAGCACCAGCTTATATCTCTGCACATACTTCATGGTGTCAGGGGCACCTCGACGTGGTGTAATGGTTAGCAAGCTTCTCTCGCTAGAATCATTACAATTGAGTAGTGAGTTCGCTCCTCACTGAGTGTCCCATACTTTCGGTCTTGTGTCACATCTAAGTTATGCTTAGAAAATCACCATACTTCATGGTGTCAGAAGTTTGACAAAATTCTCTTAAAAAAAAGGATGATGCGTCTACCTCGCCCACAGCCGTTAAATTTCTCTCTCAAAAACCTTGCTGCTGCATTGAAAATATGGAAAAAGGGATTCAACTTTTTACGAGCAGCAGAAAGTGACTCCAAACCAGGTAAAGTGACCACTTCAATTCTTCTTTTATAGGTTTAATTCACCATAAAATAAAATAAACCTAGAGATGGGACTCTCAAAATTTGACGTATATTGCCAGCAGAGAAAAAAATTAACTATAACACGGCATAGATTTTTCACCTGTAAACAAGCGGAAAGTCAAAAATTTGACTAAGGGAACGTGCATATGCCAACTCAATAACGTGATCGGTTCCGATCCAAACTTATTTTGTGGCGGCCAGAAATATGAAAGTTCAGTTTGTTATTTTCTATGAGTTTGTAAATCGCTTTCATTTCATTGGTTATTAAATACTTCCCACAGGTTCGTAAAATTTGCCTTGGTCTTTTTCCTTCAGTACGGAGTCAATCCAATTTTCTATCGGTCAGAATATATTTTTCGTTCAAGCTCGCGAATTCGAAAATGGTGAAGAAAGTTTTTTCTTGTTTTTGTTTTTTTGTTTGTTTTTTTGTTTGTTTGTTTGTTTTTTTATTATTCACCACAAATACACTTTGCTAGACTCAGTGGAAAATACAGAGCCGGACTGCAACAACAGATATTAATAATATCAAAATTAATTTTAAAATGAACTTTGGAGCGGAAATAAATGTGCTACCAAATAAAATTTATAAAAACAAACTCTCTTCACGACAGAATTAAAGAAAACTACAGTCAATCTCCGTACTTGAAACAACACAAAAATTCTTACACTAGGAAAATGTACGGCAATAATAAGAAAAAAAAAATAATACAAACACGTGCAACATTCGTAATAACCGACATAAATTCTAAGCCGGTCCTCAGTGCAAAAACTTGTGAAGAATTAAATTTAATAAAAGAGAATTTTTAAATAAATTGTAATTCAGACAGTTTACAATGGTTGATAGAAAAATATGAAAACTGCTTCGGCAAAATTATCACTCTGAACTTAAACGGATGATAAAAATGGGGATAATAAAACGGATAAAAACTCCACTAGTTGGATTAGCTCTCTTGTCACAGTTATAAAACCCAACGGTAAAATATTCCTATGTTTAGTTTTTGGGGATCTAAACAAAGCAATAAAAAGGGAGCGTTAGAAACTATATTTGCAGAGATGCAGAATCTAAAATTCTTCACCAAGCTGAATGCTTCTATAGTATATAATATGAGGTTGAGATAATAAATGATTAAAGTCAAGGTTTTATTAACTATACCACCATTTTAATATTTTGGCTCCATTTTATTTTATTTGAACGCTTATCATTTCTATCCTTTTTGTATTTTGTGTTTTTGATATATTTCTTGTATAAGTAATTGTGGTACTAATGTGGATGTTAATTATTATATATGCATTACTGTGCTCGGTTCATAAAGAGTTTTTCTTCCGTGTATATGTATATTAATGTAAATATAGCATATTTGTTCTGCCATATGTTCTTGGTATTTAAGTGTGCCGATTGTATTCTTGAATTCATTCCTTGATTTGTTTTCGTTTTTTGTTTTTTTCTGCATATTCTTTTCGTGAAGATTATTTAAGCACATCTCTGGTTTGCACGAAGGTAGTCTTCTTTTAGCTGGTTGGTGTGCTGATTGAATCTCCGACGGCTGATTCAAACTCCACACGCACTGTGGGCAAACTGTGAAACAACCGCTATGCACGTGTTCACTGTTTTTTTTTTTGTTTTTTTTTTTTAATCATATCACCCCAAGCAAGGCGGTGAGGCCACTGGTGTGCAGGGGACTACGTAAGAGTGAATAGATTGGAAAAGAGAAAGCCGGAAACCACATCCTAAACAGGGAACAAGTGATAAGCCTCTACACCTGTTCAATAGACGTGGGTGGAGTGTGAACCGGTCGATAGTTTAGTCTATCTACTCCAATTGAAAAAAAAATAAACAAAAAAGAAAGTGAAAAGATTGGAAAAGAGAAAGCCGAAAACCACATCCTAAACAAGGAACAAGGGATGAGTCTTTTCACCTGTTCAATAGACGTGGGTGGAGTATATATATATATATATATATATATATAAGAAAAATTAAGACAGACGCTTTTAATGTCAAAAGCGTAGAACCAACTTAAAAAATCATCAAAAATGTAGGAGAATTTTTGTCTTTATTTTCACCTGTCTGCCTAAATTTTTTTCTTATATTTGCTCTGAACTTTCTTTTAATTTTCATTGGGACTAAATGGGAGAATAGGACAATTATTTTAATTTATACTTATTTCTTTGGCGACACATTTTTTTTTAATCATATCACCCCAAGCAAGGCAATAACACCACTGATGCGCAGGGGGCTACGTAAGGGCAAAAAGAATGGAAAAGAGAAAGCCGGAAACCACATCCTGACCAGGAAACAAGGGATGAGCCTCTTCACCTGTTGAATAGACGTGGGTGGAGTGTGAACCGGGCAATAATTTAGTCTATCTACTCCAATTAAAAAAAAAAAAAGAAAAGAGTGAAAAGATTGGAAAAGAGAAAACCGGAAACCGCATCCCAAGCAGGAAACAAGGGATGAGCCTCTTCACCCGTTCAATAGACGTGGGTGGAGTGTGAACCGGGCGACAGCTTAGTCTATCCACTCCAATTGAAAAAAAAAAGAAAAGAGTGAAAAGAGTGGAAAAGAGAAAACCGGAAATCGCATCCCAAACAGGAAACAAGGGATGAGCCTCTTCACCCGTTCAATAGACGTGGGTGGAGTGTGAACCGGGCGATAGTCTATCTACACCAATTGTTTCAAAACAGTTTCAAAAGAATTTGTAAATGTTATTACTTTTTTCTACTTTGAAATTCTCACACCTTATTGTTAGTGGCTATAATCATTAACTAAGCATGATTGATAGAGAAATTTTAATCACTATTTGAGCAAGAGAAAGGCAGGTCTATTAGAATAATATTTTTAGGAGTATTAGCAAAATCTTTGGTATTCTTTTCATGGTTTGCTGATCTGGGAAACTAATTCTTTTTAATGAATACTATAAAAAAAATTTAAAAAAAAACATGCATTCCTAATAAAATAAATTTTGAAACTTTGAAACTAATTTGCAAAGAAATTTAGATCTTTGATCACTTCTACTGTGTATTTAGAAAAATAAATTTCTAATCAGTTTCCAGAGATAGTATAACAAATAGAGGGTGTGATGGGTAAATTGTTGCCATCATTTATTTTGTGCATGCGTGTTTTTTTTTTATTTTGTTGACTGCACAGTAGTGTCAGCTGGGCACCGTCTGTGAGAAAAAGAGCATGAATATGCAACTTATGTCGTCAGAAATTTGGAAATGGCATGCTGTACTGCTTAGCATTTGGAAGATCCAATACAAACATTTTGAGTATTTGGATGTCAATCTATAGACAATACAGAGGATTGGCTGCTAGAAGATCCTGTGTCTGGCAACAGGACTCTGCATGATTATGGCAGCATTCACCAACTTAAACAAGGAGACCATCCAGAAGAGATGTAGAAGATTCTGGAATTTTCTGCATCTCTTGTGGGTGGTCTCCCAGTGGCTGCGATTGAAGCCAATGGCAATTTTATTGAAAACATTTAATCTTTAGTATTTCAAGATATTTTTGTGCAATTTTGGTAAATATATGTGTTAAAATGAGATGTCAGTTTTCATTTTTGTGTAATTTAAATGACAATTCACCCATCACACTTTGTATACAGATTCAAGAAAACAATATCTAAAGAAAAAGGTTTATTTAGTAATCTTCAACAGTATGGATCTCATTCTGAGACATATGTACATGTTAACAACTTCAATAAAATTAGACAGTTATTTTAAATAAAATAATTCAATATGTAGTGAGCAGATGTGGATAAGAATAGAAGCATATGTAAAAATATTTAAATTTGTCCTTCCAAGATAGATTAAATTTTTTTTTTTTAAGCTAATAGACACATATCTAAAATGAATTCTCATGAATTGCAGGTGCATATAGTGAAACATGTAAAGAAATACATGAAAGAATACCAATTGAAAATTGGATAATTTCAAAAACATTGTTTGGAAAGTAGAGAATGCAAAAAACACAAAGATAAATGAATCTGGTCCAGTTTTTATAGAAATTATTATTCAGGATTGTTTACTACTAAATTTTCTTTTTGCATTACAAAAAAAAAAAAAATTCTGATCTCCCTTCGTTTGTTTAGAAGTATATTTTGGTTTTGAAATTTAGAAATTTTAATTTTTTCTGTCAAACATAAATTACACATATCTCTTAAGCTATTAGGGGTCCTTGCCTTTTCTGTGGGTTCCCATTTTATCTGGGGATCTAAGTTACTTTCTTTTAATTCCCAGTGTTCGAATTCCAGTTAAATTCATGGCACCACCTACGCGCAAACACCCCTGGGAAAGGCACCAATCCGTCTCTTCCCTCCAGCTATGGGCCAAATAACAGGACAGATTGGGTTCCACTGCCCTGGTCGGCAACCAGTCTACCGCAGAAAGCAATGGCAACCTACTGCGGGACAATCCTCCGCCCAGTCAGTCACGCCTCCTTCGAGACACGATCACCCAAGCGTGTCTCACGTATGGCACTTAACTGACTGATTTTCTAGAAAGGGCTGTTTGGTAACTTAAACTAGGGTTGGTGAAGATGTGTGTGCTCGAAATTTTTTTTATACGCTTTTTATTTACGGTTAGTCTTTGAGAGAGAGAGAGAGAGAGAGAGAGAGAGAGAGAGAGAGAGAGAGTGAGAAGAAAAGAGAAAAGAAGAGAGAGAGGGAGAGAGGGAGGGAGAGAGAAAATGAATTATGTAGATATACTCATGTCGGGAGAAAAAGCAAAAAGATGGGTGGGAATAACCACTCCTTGAAGATGAAAGAATTTAGACTAGTTTAAGATGCCAAATGACAAGTGCTTGACTTAAACATTGAAAACATGTGTTTGATGTCTGTACATTTTTAAAATAATGTTGAATATATATATTAGTAGCTACTCACGCATCTATTCATCGTTCATTCAATAATGAATTCGAACACTCTCGGTTACTGGCATGTGTTTACATTGTATCAGTCAGTTAAGTGCCATAGGTGATACACGCTTGGTTCACCACGTTCTTTTTATATTTACTTAACGCCTACAATTTCTGATTTGATATTGGTGGGAGTATTAGTCATTGGTTGACTTCAGTTGATCAAATAATCTATGTCCGAGTTATATCTAGTTTACCAGAAATATGGAAGAATAGAAAGGGGAAAGTATGTATGCGTTAAGAGAAAAAGAGAGAGTTTCTGTCAATCTATTAGCAGAGAGGAAAGGGTATATTTCAATGCACTACTACCTATCTACTCACCACACCTCTAATAGATACTGACAAATAAAAATACATGACGAAAACTCACGGCTGTTAACTTTCAACACACTCTATGAACGATTTCGCTAAATTAGTTTACCTTACGTAATTCACAGCGCTAAGGAAGTGTTTCAAAAAGAGGTAGTAAAAATCGGATATCGGAACGGATAGTCGAAACAAAAAACTCCTAAGATGGCATCATAAAATGTTCTAATACAATGGAGGAACATATAAATAGACTCACATTTACTTTTAACAGGCTTTGCAAATATGGTCTGAAATTAAACAAACATAAATTCGTGTTTGCCAAGTAACAAATCCTGTACTTGGGATACATCATAAGCAGTGAAGGGTTACAACCACACCCAGCAAAAGTGGAAGCCACTAGTCAAATGTCTCTTCCAAAATGCAAATCATATTTACAAAGACTCCTTGGAATGACCAAGTACCTGCGTAAGTTCCTACCGAAATACTCGGTGGTTATAACACCATTATGTCAACTTTTACAGAAATATATAAAAAGGGCGTTCGATAAGCCACAGGTTGAAGTAATAAACAATCTCAAAAATGATAATTAGTTAAACAATACTGCAATAGTATTACAACCGCCAATTACAAACAAAAATCACCACAGATACCAGCAAACACGGTCTTCGAACAGTGATGTAGCAAATGCTCAGTAGAAAATGGAACCCATATCTTTTGCATCAGTGGCTAAAACTTCTGCAGAATAAAATTACCGCCCCATTGAAAGCGAGGCCCTAAGCATTGTAAAAAATACCATCAGTACGTATATAGTACTCATTTTGTGATTGAAAATGACCATAAACCACTCAAGCAAATATTTTCAAAGTTGCTAATAAAAGCTCCTCCAAGAATCCAAAGATTCATGCTAGTCCTACAACCGTACGACTTCGAAATGAAATGCATACCAGGTCGTGACGCAGTTGTTGCAGATACCTTATCTCGCGCATACCTTGAAGATACAAACTCGGAACTATTTGAGACTGACATCGCAACCTCTATACGCATGATAATAAAGAATCTTCTGGTGTCAGATGACAAACTTAATATATATAGTGAAGCCACCGCGAGTGACCCAATACTAGAAGCACTGATCGAATATACAAAGGATGAGTGGCCTTCAAAGTAGAAAATACCATCCAACATGCAACTCTTTACCTCCACAGATGAATTGACAATCATCAAAAGACTTGTTCTAAAAAGACACACGAATTGTGGTCTCCGGCTCACTTCGCAGAGCAGTATTCCAAATATCCATACAGGTCATTTAGGAAGTGAGAAATGCATAGCGTGAGCCAGAAAACATATCTATTGGCCAGGCATAAATGCCCAAATCATAGAGATTATAAACACCTGTTCTGCATGCATCGATCACAGAAATCAACAACCTGCTGAAACTCTGATCAATCACAAATTACCTGTTACTCCATGGACAAAGGTAGCAACAGATATCTTCCATTTCTACTGTAAATTATATCTAAATACCATAGACTATACAACAATGTACTTTGATGTACACAAAATAAAAAACTGTCAATCTGTGGTGAATACGAAATAAAAATAACTCTTTTCTTTACTGATTTCAAATTCGCGATCCTGAGCGAAAATTTATTTAAACTAATAGAAAAATGGATTGCTTCCGGGCAGGAAGAAAAGACCAAGGCAAAGTTTAACGAGCCTACGAGAAAATTTACTTTGATCAATGAAAAGGGAGCTGTGTAAAAAATGAGAAAAAGTAACGAGCTGATGTCAAATCGCTTCTTGATATAAATAGGCAGAGAAAGTTGAATCAAGGAAAGAAGAGAGAGAGACAGAGACAGAGAGACAGAGTCGCACGCGTCTGAATAACGCCGGTGTCAAATTAAACGCTGATACATTATCAGCCTCTAATGAGAGCTGGGGAATTTTAAAGAACTCTTTTCAACTCCTAAGCTAAGTACCTTAAAATATATATTTTTATTCATGTTCAATACAACCATATATTTTTTGTGTAAGAAATGAACTCTCTCAATTTGTTTTAAGTATTTTGAAATATTACTTCATGTCCGATGATTTAATATGAACATTTTATCTTCTTGGCAATTCATCGAAACTCCTAACCTTTAATGTTTGATTACTTGACCTGAAAGAAGCTACTGAAACTTCAAATGTGTAAATTTGTGAAAAAAATTTCTTATCTTGTTTCGTTAAAAATAACACATGTGTTTCCTCGTCATTATACTTATATACTTCACTTGTGGCTTACGATGTGCGAGGAAACTAAAAACATATCTATTCTTACGGCCTTCACATGTTTACATACGAAATGGACATTAATCAAGCATCCACAGAGGCCAGTGAACCGATACAAACAGTATCCCTGAAACCACCTATGTTCATAGAATCAAATGTTCTTGCTTGGTTAAAAATTGTGGAAACACAGTTCAATATCATGAAGATAAGGACTACCTTTCAGCAATTTTATCATGTGTTGGCTTCATTACCACCGGAGACAGTATGCAAACTACTACCTACCGTTTTACAGTCAGGAAACTATGAAAAATTTAAAGAAGCCGTCATAAATCTGCATGAAAAATCAAAGCCAGAATTGCTTGATAAATTAATGTTTTTTGCACTCTCACAAGCGGACCATCCGTTTATTTAAATGAACTGATGGCGTTAACTACAAAAATTGCAGTGAGCAGCGACATCATACTACACAAATTCATCCAAACAATGCTGATTAATTTAAGATCAGTCTTAGCAGCACAAGCAGGTTTAGAAACAGAAAGACTTAGGAAAATGACCGACGACCTACTGCTGTATTTTAATCAGCAAAACTCTAATCTCGCTCAGGAAGTTCAAACAAAAGAAGAAAAAGACTACCATAGTCAGAATTACAAATTCCAATCTTCTTTAAATCACTATCACCACGACCAGAAACAAAAAAATGCAAGTCGCATTTCTACTATGCACACCGTGCTAGATCTTGTAAACCATTGTGTATGTGATTGAATAAAGGATAGATTAGATTAGAGCCGTCCTCACGACCACTTTCACCAGCACGAAAAACAACAACAACTACAACAACAACAACAACAACAAAATTATTCATGTATTAAAGCAGACTCCGAGATAAGAAAGGAAACCAAGGCTGATCCAATACTTGATCAGCTACAAGAAATCATAACAACAGGATGGCCAGACTCAATTAAGGAGCTACCGCCAGCAATACAGTCATACTGGCCATATAGAGATTAACTATCTGTCAACGATGGTATCATCATGAAAGGGTCAAGGATTATCATCCCTGAAACCCAACAGAAAATCATCTTGGACCAGCTGCATTACGGCCATCAATGTATTGAAAAAACACGTCTTTAAGCCAGAGATGCTGCATACTGGGAGCGGATTAATGCTGATATTGAGAACATGATCAAGAAATGCTCAATATGCCAGGAAAATCTCCCAGCACAACCAAAAGAAACTTTACAACCACATGACATCCCCAGCAGAGCATGGGAAGTTGTTGGCACTGATTTGTTCCACTGCAATGATCAGGAATACCTAATAATTGCTGATTACTACAGCAAATTTCCAATTATACGGAAAATGACTGGCCTGACTACAAGCAATATGGTCATCTCAGCAACGAAGCAGATATTCTCTGAACATGGTATTCCCACTAAAGTTGTTAGTGACAATGGGCCACAATATTCCAGTGAAGCATTCAAAGAATTTGCCAAACAATGGCAATTCGATCACATAACATCATCACCAAAGTTCCCAAAATCGAATGGTTTTATTGAACGAAAATTTCAAACAGTCAAAAGAACATTAATTAGGCAAAGCAAGCAGGAAGAGATCCTAACTTAGCAATGCTATGCCTACGAACAACACCAATCAACCACAACCTCCCAAGTCCAGCTGAACTCTTAAACAATCACATTATGAGATCAAACATAACTGCGAAAGTTCCAAACTTAAGATTTCCCAACCCTGACCATATCCATGAACAACTGAAACACAGACAGGATATGCAGAAAGTGTATCATGATAGAACAGCTCACAATTTACCAGCACTTGTCCCTGAACAAGATATACGTATGCTGGATAACCAAACGGGGAAATGGAAACCAGCAATGGTCCTGAGTAAATGTGCAGAACCAAGATCGTACATCTTTCAACTACCAGATAGATCTACAAAAAGACGAAACAGAGTCCAAATAAGAACAACAGGAACATCCTCACATAAACAAGTTCGTTTTAATGATCCCATCGCCTCATCACAAACTGGACACACTAACACAAGCAACATCTCATACCAATTAACCCCAAAACAATCAACATACAACACAACAAGAAGTGGCCGTGAAATGCATAGGCCAAAAAGATACAAATAACAAATGTACTACTGCACATAACAAACATCTGAACAATGTCTTTCTTTTCTATCTGGTAAGGGGAATGTAGTAATATCATGGAACTATTTTCCTACATGCAATTTACATTTAACCCCTTGGCGTAGAAATCGACAAGTAACACTTTCACTTCACGCCTAGCATGGCTTAGAACAATACGTATATCCTCTTTATGTAAATATGTCAAATAAATCTCAATTCATATAAAGATGTTTCTGTTGCAATTTACCACGCCTTAACACATCAACATCTTTACACTAGCCCAACCTCGTTCCTATCTAGACCTCACTGAAAAAGGAAACCAAATAAAACACAACAGGTGTCACTTACAAAGGAACCACCAGTAAATACTAACATTGACTATATGACAATACATTTACAGATCAAAAACCAAACACCCAGAATAAGCAAACAGAAACATTAACCCCTAATACAACAATACAAAAGACAAACATTACAAAGTGGAAGAATAATAAATATAAGATATACAGAATAAAATTAAAATTTTAAAAAAGTTAACATGTTATATACATCACAACGAAGCTCCTGCTACTGCCACCACAGTAATCAGCCTATGCTCTTACCATAGCAGCTGCTTCTGCTAATTAAGAGGGTCCTTCAGTACAGAATAAATCCTTAAACCTACACGCACGTATTTGTTATATATCCCCGTATTCATTTCTGCACCAGCTTATGTCTCCGCACATAATTAAACGCCGTCTCATCAAAACATTCCCGAGTGGAAACAACCATGAAGAGAGCGAATACCCATCTGCTGTCCTCCATTGATGATTAAACATGCTTTCATGTAGGGTTTCATTAGTAGCAGATGGGTGCATTGAAGAGGCTTGGGAAGTACTGTCTCTTCTAGTGAACAAAACAAGTTCTCAATTTAAAAATTCAAATTTACTACACTCTCACATGGGGATTTATAAACCTCACGAACACAAAGCCAGAGATATGGTTCATCAAATTATCCCGTTGTAACATTCTGCTTACTAGACTGCTCCCACGCAGATTATAAATGGTTGAACGACTCCTAGCCTCGCATTGCATGTTCAAAAATGTGGTGAATTCTTTCAAAAGAAAGGACTGGTCACTGTCAGAATGAATATATGCTATATGTCACTATTTTGAATGGGCAGAAGTATTTTGCAAACAGTTAAAGCAGGGAGCTCAATCATGTTTATTAAATTAGCCTTGTACCAAACATAACCGAACTCCCACAATTTAAAATTTATCAGAAGGTTGGAAAGAATAAAATTGTTTTGTTTATATAAATAAGTGAAGATTTATTGAACAGCATAACATCAAATTGTATGTATGAAATGTTCTAAGAGAAATAGTAGTAAAGAGTTAAATGAATCCAAACTTCGCTTGTGGTAAGGTCTTCGTTCCTCTCTTTCTTTTCGCGTCCGGAAGAAAAAGCAATAAAGGAAAATTGTACTTATCGACGTTAATTTTTAGGAGTCAGTTGAAGTGTCTTACTGTTGCCTACTTCTTTTTGTTGACGGCGAGTAAACGAAAACGAAGAAGAGATAAAGGAAAATAGCATGCGAGAAGAAGAGGAAGTGCGAATGTGTGTCGCTGAGACAGTTTTGTCGATTTAAAATTTCTCTTTTACATCGTGGCGTCGTCCTATCATTTCTCCGTTCCTGTCTGATCGATTCAACTTTCTTTCTCTATTTATATCAAAGAACTTTTTGACACTGGCTTGTTACTCTTTCTCAGATTTGTAAATCGCTCCTTTTTCATTGGTTAGAAAATAATTCACACTGACTCACGAAATTTGCTTTGGTCTTTTCCCTTCAGTACGAAGTCAATCCTTTTTTCTATTGGTCAGAAACAGATTTTCACACTGGCACGCGAATTTGCAAACAATGAAGACAGAAGAGTTATTTTTATTTCATATCCACCACACAGTGAATAACAGTTTGAGAAGTCAAGTTCTTGCAGGGATATGAAAACAAAAATCTGCTAAATTCGTCGACTACATTTAACATATACCGATTTCTATTACTTGCTGATATGGGTCTTTAAAGTCAATGTTAAGTCTCTCAAATGGCCGCATGGCCTTTATTAAATGACTTTTCCTTTAAATAAAATTGGGGTTCTATTTCAGAACACACAAATATTTCAGAGCACACAGAACAATTTTTTGTCATTCTTTTTATGCCTTCCATTGAATAAAGAAGAGTCGTACAAAATGAGCTATACGTGTTATTCCAGGGTGACACAAGGAATCACGAGTCTTTATTCATTTGTTCGGATTAGTGGATGAGCAGTGTGATCTATATTATGTACCAGTAGCGTAGTCGGGCTTTCCTGAACGAAAAAAGATAGAAAAATAGCAAGAAAATTCAAGTTGTCATCTTTTAATTTTTAATTTTTCCTACTCTTCTTCCATCAAACATAAATGATACAGATTTTTTTTATTTGTCATCAGTTGAAAATGCTTTCCCAGTAAATAATGCCACTACTTTCGCAAAGGTTCTAAGATAACGAATGCCTCTTTTTTGACAGGTAAATGTTTACTTTCGGTGACTGTTAATGTCCTAGAAAAAAAGGATACGAGTCTGCCATTTTACGGCGATGGCTTCTTCTGAGGCGCGAGTTTCAACAACAAAATATATATTATTAAAATAGTAAGGGTCACAGCGTTTACAAAGTTTTGCTTACTATTTTAAAAAGTCTCAATAGCGGATTGTTCTAGTGGAAATTTTCGAATGATTACTAGTGGATGTATTTTCTGGGAAAATTGGTATACCCACTTAGAGTAATGAGAGAACAAACTGATTACTCGGTGTAAAGAAGCTTTGTTAGTAGGAACAGGTAAGTTTAGGAGGGATTGTAAACGTTCTGGATCAGGTTTTATCGTACAATCTGAATTAAATGATTAACGCAGAAGGTTGATAGAATTTTGACAGAATATACTTTTATTCTGATTGAAGATTAAATTAAGATGCTTAACAACCTCCATAATTTTATGTAAATTTTCATTGTGCTCAGATTGAGTTCGGCCACACATAGTTATATTGTCAATGTAAGCATAAGTGTCTTTTATGTTTTCCCTAAATATTTAGTAAATAACTTTTCGAAAAACTGCGACACCCATTTTAACCCCGAAAGGATCCAGCAGAACTGATAAATTCTATCATTTGCTTAAAAACTCTAAAAGGTTTATCTTGTTCTTTTTAGTGGGGTTTCGGTGCAAACTGGTGTTAAGCTTGCTTTTGTAAATATTAACAAAACAAGGAAAAAACAAGACATGGCACGATATGAACATTAGGAAACATTAACATTACACAAATTACAATAAATTTTTACAAACAAAGAATGGTGTTTGCGGCTTTTAACTTATCTGAAACAATGTGAAGTCCTTGTAGCTTGAAGAGATATATTCTTTGATGTCTTAGATAAAATCTACTTAACGTCAGACTTAGGCAGCCCGTCTGTCTTGGTCGGAGTTCGAAGCAGAAAGAGATGTGGCACAAGGCCGAAAGTTTGGAAAGTAAAAAGAGGATGAGCTGGAAGATTCGTCTTTTGGTGCCAATTCGATAGAGGCTTGTGATTGGTTGAATCTCACAGTGTTTCATCCAATAAAAACGTGTGGTACGAATCTTCTGAGAAATTATTGAGCAAGCAAGAGAAATAACTTGCTTAAGTCAAAAGATATTTTTATACTCTCCCAAGTAAGAACAAAGCATGCGGCGAAGGAGTTTATTGTATGTTCTCATTAATATTTAACTTTATTGACAATAAATTGGTAACAATTGTTTTATCTATGCTTGAAACTAGATGCACATTTAAGGCATGTACAACCATTTATGTTAAATGTACATTGAAATGTACAATACTAATTACAATATAATAAGCACTTTCTTTATAAATACACACTGAAATGTACTAAATGATACTAAAAGTTTTAAGTGTTTAATAATAACATTTACAGGCAGACTAACCCTGATGTCTCAAGGCCATAGGATACAAAAATCCTGTATCATTCCAACAAATAACAAAAACAAACAAAAGTAGATTTGCACACCCACATTGTCGGATCGATGAATGAAAATTAAGATTCTGGAGTTTGATTGGACAGGAAATAGCAAATGGAACTTTGACCCCTGTAAATTTTCTTAAGACCTAAAAAAAATGGGTTTGCAATCGGAGCTGATCACGTGACTCGATTGGCCGAGGAGTCAGAAGGGCGCAGAGATCAGAAAGGACAGAGTACAGACAAGTCCGTCGCAGACTCGACCAGACACCAAACAGAAGAAGAAGGAAAGGTACATAATAACAACAACAACACATTTACAACTGACTCCAAAACAATTTGATGCCAATAAGTACATTTTCCTCTTATCTTTTATTTCTCACTCACACTCCCTTTTTCACCTTAAATTGATCACCCCTTTTTCCTTTCCACCTACTCTCCGGACACAAAAAGAAAAAGAAATAGACAGCGAAAACACTTTTTTGTTCAAATCACATTCACTTAAACAAACTAAAGGGCATTTTCCCCATCAAACAAGATATATAAATATACAAATTGATTATTTTTCATGTATGTTATTAAATATACGATTTTATAATTTTCTACAAACATTTCTAATTGTGTTGTCTTTTCTTGAAATGTGTGTTGTACTTTGTGGTCTGGATATCCCGCATTAAATGCTCATTTTAATCCGGGTATTCTGTACTCTACAAGGCATTTTTATAGTCAGTGTATGTAGACTTGTGCATGTATGTTAATAATAAAAGTATTCAGGGTCAGGTCATTATTTTTTTCTTTTAGACCTTGATTCTAATCATCAGATAATTTATCTGCTGGGATACTTGGAAAATAGTTATGAGTAAGTGATAACTCCTGTGGATATAAGTGTTCGAGGCTCTGTATTTTGGCCATTCCATTGTGGTGAATACGGAATAAAAATAACTCTCTTTTTTTCACTGTTTTCAAATTCGCGAGCCAGTGTGAAATCTATTTTTGACCAAGAGAAAAAGGGATTGGCTTTGAGAAGAATGAACTTTGTGGTTGTTTCTGATAAATAGTTTAGTAACTTTGCCAAACAACTATAATGACCTAGATTTGGCTGGATTCTTTATGAGTATCACGTCACTGATTGTGATTTTATGGGAAAATTTAGTTTCGTGTATATTCTTGCAGTTTTCTCGTAGACTAAGCAAGTATTCCTCGTACTCAGTATTCTCTTTGAATTTAATCAGCAATTCTTCCCTATTTTCTAAGTTACTCACAAGAAGAAACATTAAGGTAGGTTCTGTATTAACCAAACTGGGTGTATAAGATTGGAAAGAAAGTTCAGTTTACATTAGCTTGCACAAAGCAATTCCGTGTCAAAGAGAAGAGAACGATATCTGTAGAACACCTGTAGAACACCTGTAAGTCTAGAGTTCACCGCTTTTTTTTAATGTCTGCTAATGTTAAAAGATGAAAAAAGCTGATCTTGGCTCTAGCCCGTGTTTTGAATAAACAAGAATTTTATTACTCTGATCAATCGCTTCCAAGTGCTTTTAATATATGGGGAATATAGAGGTATTTTTATGTTTAATAAATAAATGATTTTGTGAACGTGTTGCTGATCTAATAGACGAGAAACTGGCAGGAAACACTGACATGATTTGCGACAATGCAAACCCACACAGTATCAACACTGCCCACAAACCGATTAACGCACAAATCGACAAAATCTAGCAACTTCAGTCAACAATAGCTACATTAGTGAACGAGCGAGTAGAAGCCATGTCAGTGAAATCCAGATATATCTCGAGTTACTCCAGGCGACATTCCAGTCGAAATAGACTGTGCTTTTAATTCATAAGATCTTATACCAAATTCATGAGATCTTCAAACAAATAATAACCAGTTCTCCTAAATACGACCCCAATTTTGTGACAGTTAAACAATACCTTGTCGAAGTGATAACTGATTTGTCTGAATTAAGAGCCTCATGGGTTGTTTTCGAGTAAGATTCCCAGGGATTCGAATTCATAAGCTACATCATATTTGATAAACTATTCCATAAGGCTGGAAATCATTCTCAGATTAGGTAAAAGTTGTCATTCCTTAAGGAAAGTATTTGTGAATTAATGAAACCATCCGCACACTGACGAAAAATAAAAGATCCTTCCGTGTATATGAAAAAGATATTAAAAGTAATAAATCTGATGAAAAGGAAAATAATGGTGCTGCCTTGCGGAATTTTGATATCAGCTCTAATGGGACATAATGTAAATTTTGTACTTCACATGGTCATACCGTCAAAGAGTACACGAAGTATTTTACTTATGAGTCAAGAGCAGCCAGATGCAAGCAGTAGTAGTTATGCAGTAGATATTCCAGCAGCAAACATAAAAATGAAGATTGACCTGGACTTGAGAATACATTATTACTTTCCTGTAAACAATGTTCTTCTAAGAGTGTGGTGAATACGAAATAAAAATAGCTTTCTTTTTTTCACGATTTACAAAATGTCATTGTATAAAAAATAATACTTAGCTATCATAGGACTATTTACTAATCGCAGCATGGCGACAATTTATTCGGTTTATTTTTAGTAGTTAAATAGTTTATTCGGTTTAATTTTAGTAGTTAAATTTTGTGCACTTTCCTTGAAAGCAAGCTCCAGCAAGCTTTCTTAAATTTTCGAAATTTGATTGGCTTATTCACTTCACAAAAGTATTTCTGAGTGAGATGCAATTTTCCCGCCGGGGAGATCTGAGCCATTCTGAAAAGTATTTAACTGAGAAAAACCACCAACGATTTCAGTTCGACCCGGAAGCAGACGCCTGTGTACATACGCTATGTAATGTAACAACAATCGCCTACTTCTTTTGCCATGCGACCCTAACTTAAATGCTGCTAACAGAATCCATTTCACCCAGTTTAATAATCACTACAAGAAAGCGAGTCAACGTCAGAGAGATGAGAGAGAAAGAAAGCAGAGTCTACGCTTCACCGATGTCCATTTCACGCTATACATTATTAGCCTTTAATGACAATTGATAGTGGCAAAAACTCTTTCTACTGTTCAAGCTAAGTACCTAAAAATATATCTTTTATATTGAATTCCACTGTAATATTTTTAATGTGAAAAATAAACTTTTTTAATGTGTTTTGATCATTTTGGAAACCTTGTTTAGGAATTCAACTTAATACTTTTGTGTGAAAACGAATTTTGGAAATGTACTTAGTGCCAGACATTTTAATATGAACATTTTCTCTGTTTATCAAATCTACAACTTTTAATGTATGATTACTTGTCTTGAAATAAGCTACTGACAATTACAACTGTGTAAATTTGTAAATAAATTATTTATTTTGTGTTGTTAAATTATACACACGTGCTTCCTCGTCATTATACATCACACCGCGCCTCTTTCTTCAAGGGACATATAACGCCACTGTTCAATAATAATAAGCGGACTTCTCTTTTTTATTTATGTGAACGCTAATACAAATGAGGAAAACAATTTAAAACGCTACCTAGTGAACGTCATGTTATATCGGGGCGCTTAAAAAGTTTCTAGAAACTGTTTATAGGTAGTCATCGGTCGTATTTCTCTAAAGGAGTATTAAAGAAGTTAAAATTTCCTGACTGGAGTTTGAATCCTATCGATTTCCAACTAAAAACTTATCTAGGTGTTTCCAGTAAGAGATTACAAGTGGTATTGGAAGTGAATGTGGGCAAAGGGTGGTCACTTTCGATTCCTGTTTTGTTAGACGACAAATTTAATATTCGAATTCGATTACTTCAATTTGTGATAACCAATTTGAGTTTGACTAAATTAAACTACAAATTAGCCTTCTCTCATAACAACGATGGTAAATCAAATAAACATTCAAGGAATTCTGGGAGTAGACATTTTCCAATATATGGAAAATAACAACACTGTTGACTGAATGAATGGCTCTGCTCTGCGTATAAAATGTCGAATGGAATTGCCACTTTCGGGAACAGTCTAAATTTTCTATATAGACATCAAGTTACTCAGCGGGACCTAAGGCATCCTACGTTCAAAACGGATACAATACTTTAATTTCTGAACATTCTTCGTGTCCCGAACAACAAGCAAAATTTGTATTCGAACCAATGTCCACCTACTCTGTTACATCTATCTAAATCTAAACTTATTTATAAATGGAACTTTGTGTGTGTGTGTGTGTGTGTGTGTGTGTGTGTGTGTGTGTGTGTGTGTGTGTCCGTTACCTATAGACTCCGAAACGGCTGAACCGATTTTCTTGAAAATTTACACAGTTGTACTATAAGCGTCTGCGAGTGTTCTTAGCTAGGTTTTGTGTCGAGATACTCCCGATAAATATCGAAAATCGATAATCGGAAAAATCGGGTTATAGAAGGAGTGGTCCGATTTTAATCAAATTTGATACACTCATAGATAAAGACATAAGACACGATATTCAGAAGTTTCAAGGTTGCAGTTCTTACAATAGTGCAGAAAATTTGTGATCGATACCAGGAAATCAAAATTTGGCTTACAAGCATTCATTTTTCTTTCAGTCTACGGTTTCGCTTTAACTGGAAACAACTATTGCTTTTTAGTATTTCGTGCCAACGTCCAAAGGGTCTGAGTTCCAGGACCATGGATTAGTTTTAAAGCTTTCATTACACCCGAGCAACGCCGGGCTATACTGCTAATTCTCAGATAATTTCGAGTTATCTAACGTTGAACGTAAATTAGAGAAAATGTTTGCTGTGGATTAATGCACATCATCCTTCGATGAAGATGAATATATTAGTGATTAAAACAAAATAAATTCGAAAAAAAAAAAAAAGAATAGAGTACAAAGACAATTCATATTTTGTGAAATTATCCTAGGATGGAGACAGGACCAAATCAGTGCTATCTAATTATGAAGTTGCCTTGAAAGGGCTTGATAAAACTATGCACTCTTTAGAATAAAAAAAATGGCTTTTCAAAATATATTTGAATTCCTCACAAGTAAATTCAAAGTTCAGACCAATTTATAACTGCTGATTGAAGGTGGTGTGGTGATACCGAACAAGCGAGGGACCGGATGTTTGCCCTCATAGGTCAACATAGCAAATGACCAAAACTGTTCTTTGTGCATCTGGGTTCCACGCAGAAGTTCTAGTGGAAAACCAAAAATTAAATAAATATCAAATTCCTTTCACGGACCCTTTTCGCGAGCCGACGTTAATTTTGTTTATCATCCAATGGGAAACCCAGAATTAAATCCGGGTGTGAATTCCCAAATGACTTGTTCAGAGCCCCGAAAACGAAATAAAAAGACGACACAAGAAAACAATCGACAGTAGAGAAAATACGAGCATAATTAACACGTCCCTTGACAAACATCAAGCGATCGTATTATGTTGCCTCTCCTTTCTCTCTCATCTTCTTCTTCACTGTTTACTGAGCCACTTAATTGACCGGTAGCCGAAGGACCGAACGGAGACTTCAAAGACACTCCTAACAAACGAACGCATACACATAGACACGCACAAACTTTTTTCGGCAATTACTGCTATGAACTTTTTTAACGACTTTTGTACTAACCAAAGGACATTAATTTTATTTGTACAAAACCTTAATTAATATATATATATATATATATATATATATATATATATATATATATATTTATAATTATATATATATATATATATATATATATATATATATATATGTTGTTTCTATACACAATTTGATTTCCTTGTTTTATGCCCCTCTTATAGTGGGCTAGGGATGTGCGTTGTGGTACAGTGGATATCGGCTCGGAACGAGAAACCGGGGAGCCGAGTTCGAATTCCAGTTGAATCCATTGTATTCAGTTACGCACAAATACCCTTGGGAGAGGTATTAATCCTTCTCTTCCCTCCAGTTATGGGTTAAATAGCAGGATAGATTGGGTTCTATAGCCTTGGTCGGCAACCAGTCTACCGCAGAAAGCAATGGCAACCTACTGCGGGATAATCTTCTGCCCAGTCAGTGATGTCTCTTTCGAGACATGATCGCCCAAGCGTGTATCACGTATGGCACTTAACTGACTGATAGTGGGCTATCTACTAACAAGGCCAAATTCAGTTGATCTGTTTCTACACGCGAATACACTTGACTATAACGGATAACCCACTATAAACTGGTGATCGTGAAGTGAATGCAACACACACACACACACACACACACACACACACACACACACAATTGGACTTCCAGCGAAATTAGAATATTTCTTTTTAACACAAACTAAACATAGTAACTGACGCTGAAAAAACTTTAATAAATCAAAACCAACCAATCCAAGCTGTTGCAATATAACCACCAAACTTCCTTGAATTAAACGTAATAGCTTGGTTTGCGATAATATTGCAAATATAAGACAGCCAAGTCAAAAAATTTTACAACATTTTGGCAATACTTCCAGTGGACATAGTAGGAAATATGCAGTCAAATATACTGCAATCAAACCACTATGACGCACTAAAAGAAGCAGTGACAGGTGCTTATGAGAGAATAAAACCAGAGATGCTGGACAAATTAATATCGTCATCGACAGTAACGGGTCGTCCCTCAGTGTACCTGAATGAACTCATGTCATTAGCAAGTCGAATTAGCGTGGGGGACGATATCTTACGTCACAAATTTATTCAAGCCCTACCTCACTCTATTAAACCAGTAGTAGCTGCGCAAGTCGATTTAGACACAGATCGTCTTGGAAAAATGGCAGACGATTAATTATTATATTTTAATGCACAAGACCCCGCACATATTCGACAGATTTCGGGGAAGCAAAAGGATGGACAGCAAAATAAAGATGAAACTAAAAGGATACATGGCTGTTCCCACAGCGAAAATAAATTCCCTACCAGTGTTCACCCTCTTAACAAGGACCAAAAACCTAAAATATGCCGAGCGCATATATATCTTGCGGAACATAGACTAAAACCTGCATATATTTATGAAAATATAAAATCAAAAGATACCATCGAATCAAGACCGGATTTGAATAACTCCCTATCTTGTCCCAAGGAAACTAATGATAACAAAACAGAAACTAGAACGAAGTCCGGTAGAACGGTTAAATGGAAGAAAGAAAACACATATTTTTATTACTAATAGAAAACAAAACAAACAAACAAAAAACAAAAACAAAAAAACAACAACAACAACAACCTGTCTGCATCTCTTTCACTAACATACGCGGCATCCGCACCAACTTCCCTAGCGTAGATTCTTTCCTCCATAATAACTCACCTGATATATTAGCCCTATGTGAAACTAATCTTAACCCTTCTATCCCCTCATCTGAGTTCTGCGTTCCTGGCTACCTTCCCCTCTTCAGGAAGGACTCCAATGTTCATATGCATGGGCTTGGTGTCTATGTCAGCGAACACCTTCCTTAGCTAGGGTGTCATCTTTTGAATCCCCAGATCATTCTTTCATGTGCTTCCGCCTCTCACTTCTCAGCTCGATTAGCTATCTCTTCTTTCTGTACCGCTCTCCTTCCTCCCCTGACTGTTCGTTACTTGACATCATTTCTGACAATATTGACAAAGCCATTTCTACCCATCCCTCTGCCCATGTATTCGTGTTTGGTGACTTTAACGCCCACCACACCAAGTGGCTGAAGAACGCTGTCACTGACCCTGCTGGTGTCCACACCATGAACTTTTCAATCACCCAATCCCTTACGCAAGTAGTGGACTTCCCCTCGCGTTTCTCCGACAACCCTAACGGAAGGAACTCACTTCTAGACCTCTGCTTCACTTCCATCCCAGACTCTTGCACTACCAGACAACTCTGCCCACTTGGGAACTCTGACCACACTGTAGTGTCCGTCAATATTTCACTCCACTCCCGCCCGACCCATGAAACACAGACAAGTAGAATATCATACTGCTATCAAAGAGCAGACTGGGATTCGTTCCGAGACTTCCTCTGTGACATCCCTTGGAACAACGTCTTTAGTCTTCCCATCGAAGAATGTGCATCCGAGGTCTCCTCCTGGGTTAAGGCTGGCATTGATGCCTTCATCCCTGCTAGGAAATTCCAGCTTAAATCTCATTCGTCTCCATGGTTCTCACCCGCTTGTTCGGCTGCCATTGCCCACCGGAATCATTTCTTCCGACTTTATCGTAACTATGCGTCGGAACAAAACAGGCGCCTTTTCACTTCAGCTCGTAATAAGTGTAAAAGGGTACTTAACGAAGCTAAGATGTTGTTTGCTGCCAGAATGAAGCAACGCATAGCATGCTCTAAATTCGGCTCTAAAGACTACTGGCGACTCTGTAAAAGAGTACTTAACAAGAGCAAGTCCACAATACCCCCGCTAATCAACAAATTTGAGGTCCTCACCTCCCCAGCAGATAAGGCTGAATGTTTTGCCCGCAGATTCTCGAACAATTCGAGTCTGGACTCGTCTGGAGTTTTTACACCCGACTTCTCACCTAGAACCGAGGCACAACTGAATGATGTCCACATTACACCTTCGCTTGTCTCTAAGATAATCTTAAAACTTGACCCTCACAAAGCGAGCGGTGGTGACGGAATCCCAACCATAGTCTTAAAGAAATGTGCCCCTGAACTCTCCTCTATCCTTTCTAAGCTCTACAACCTCTGCCTATCTGCTTCCTGCTTTCCTGCCTGTTGGAAATCTTCCTCTATAGTTCCTATATTTAAAAACACTGGAGAACCCTCTGACCCTGCAAATTACCGCCCTATCAGCCTTCTTCCGATCTTTGGCAAAGTGTTCGAAGCCATTATCAACGCCGAGGTGGTTCAGCATCTCACAGCACACAGGCTCCTCTCGGACAAGCAATATGGTTTCCGCTTCACCAGGTCTACTGCTGATATGCTAACGACCATCACCGAGTACATATACCAGGCACTCGACAGGAATGGCGAAGCTCGAACCGTTGCATTGGATATATCTAAGGCGTTCGACAGAGTTTGGCATGCTGGCCTTCTATGTAAACTGCGGAGCTATGGTATAACTGGACATTTGTTTCAACTAATCCAGTCATTCCTCTCTAACCGCACAATGAAAGTGGTATTAAACGGACATGCCTCTCAGAACTACCATACAAACGCAGGTGTCCCCCAAGGCTCTATCTTAGGTCCTACACTCTTCCTGATATATATTAATGATCTCCCTGATTCCATAAGAACCCAAATAGGTTTGTACGCCGATGACACCACAGTTTACTCTCGCCTCCAACAAAAATCTTGTGTAGGCGTCAAAGCTAAACTTGCAGCCGAGATTGAAAAAGACCTCCAATCCATATTGGAATGGGGTAAGAAATGGCTAGTAAATTTTAATGCTTCTAAAACTAAGCTACTGTCAATTAACCATCATCGACAATCTCACCTACCTCCCATTAGCATGGACCAGGCTTGCCTCCCAGAGAGTAAAACACTACGCCTCCTTGGTCTCACACTTTCAGCGGACCTCAAATGGAATGACTATATCGAATCCATTGCTAAATCCGCTGCTATGAAAGTCGGTTCTCTGTGTAGGGCCCGGAAGTTTTTTCCGTCTAAATCTATCCTGCACATTTACAAATCTACCATCCGCCCGTGCATTGAATACTGCTGCCATATCTGGTCGGGTGCCCCTGCTGTTCTCCTCGGGCTTCTCGATAAGGTTCAGAGGAGGGTCTGTAATGTGATAGATACCGACTTGGCAGACCGCCTGCAGTCTCTCTCCCACCGGCGAGACGTGGCTTCGCTGTGTCTCTTCTATAAATACTTTCACGGCTTCTGCTCCGATGAACTTAGATCACTGGTGCCCCCTAAATACGAATTTGCACGAGATACTAGATTAGCAACTAGATCCCACCCTTTTACAGTGAAATCGATAAAATGCAGCCGTAACTTCTACTCCAACAGTTTCTTTCCTCGCACTTCCCGACTGTGGAATTCTCTTCCAAACGATTGCTTCCCCGACGGCTACAATCTCCAGGAGTTTAAATGTAAGGTCAATAGACACCTCCTAACACACTAACCTGCTCCCATTCTATCAAACACTCTTCCCATCTGCCCGACCCTCATCCTCGCTATCCTTACTCATCTATCACCTTTCTCCTGACATTCCCTATGTCTATCCACTCCTTCTCTTTACCTTCCCCTATGTAGCCCCATGCACAATAGTGGCAGTGGAATGCCTTGCTTGGGGTGAGATGATTAAAAAAAAAAAAAAAAAAAAAAAAAAAACAACAACTTTGTTTACTGGGACGAAAGTTATATGTGGGAATACCGAGCAAGCGAGGGACCGGATGTTTGCCCTCAGAGGTCAACATAGCAAATGACCAAAACTGGTCTTTGCGCATCTGGGTTCCACGCAGAAGTTCTAGTGGAAAACCAAAAATTAAATAAATATCAAATTCCTTTCACGGACCCTTTTCGCGAGCCGACGTTAATTTTGTTCATCGTCCAATGGGAAGCCTAGATTTAAATCCGGGTGTGAATTCCCAAATGACTTGTTCGGAGCCCTGAAAACGAAATAAAAAGACGACACAAGAAAACAATCGACAGAAGAGAAAATACGAGCATAATTAACACGTCCCTTGACAAACATCAAGCGATCGTATTATGTTGCCTCTCCTTTCTCTCTCATCTTCTTCTTCTTCACTGTTTACTGAGCCACTTAATTACTGACCGGTACTCCAAGGACCGAGTGGAGACTTCAAAGACACTTCTAACAAACGAACGCATACACATAGACACGCACAAACTTTTTTCGGCAATTACTGCTATGAACATTTTTAACGACCTTTGTACTAACCAAAAGACGTTACTTTTATTTGTAAAATACATTAATATATATATATATATATATATATATATATATATATATATATATATATGTTGTTTCTATACCCAATTTGATTTCCTTGTTTTATACCCATCTTATGGGTATAAAACAAGGAAATAGCTATATGGGGCTATCTACTAACAAGGTCAAATTCAATTGATCTGTTTCAACACGTGTATACACGTCACTATAACGGATAACCCACTTTCAATGCAGCCGTGAGTGGCAAAATAATAAGGATTAATATTTGGGTCATGTAGTTCGGTAGCTTGTTCATCTATATTCAGTGCAAAATATTCTTAGGTGAGATGTGAGGCTCGAGAAGACTCTTCATGTGTCTCAGGAGTTGACTAGGTGTTCTATTTTCAATGGAGACATTGTCAAGGCCACTAATAGCCACTCCCAGAAACGACCATAACAGCAGCAGCAGCTATTAGCCGCTCCCTAGAATGAAATGACCCTGACTTTCTACAAACAATGGTGGATGTTAAGACCTGCTGTAAAGAAAATCCAGCTGCACATGAGACACAAAATAATTTAACGAATACGTCCGATCCTAAAACTATCATAATATGCATTGGATTAGGCTGAGAGTAGTTGACCGAACCCTTTCGCTAATCACCAGCTTTGTTTTGCCCCGAAAAGGGAGGAGTTGTCCCATCACAATACCCCGCGCTTCTGGCATTGATCCTGCCTCCCAGCAGTCGATTCAGCCATCGAAGTTGCAATACCCACTTCTGGCATTGATCCTGCCTCCTAGCACTCGATCAGCCATCGAAGCCGCAACACCAGCTTCTGGCATTGATCCTGCTTCCTGACATTCGAATCGGACATGGAAGTTGCAAACACCAGCTTCTGGCATTTATCTTAGGTCAGCAGTTGAATCGGCCACTTGGAATCGCATCTGCGACGACCCTATCTCGACTTGGCCCTGTTCAGGGATTCCGCCTCCGTAACCTCTCGGTATGGTTCCGCATCCACAACAACCCTATCTCGACTTGGCCCTGTTTAGGGATTCCACCACCGTAACACTACCTCTTGGTATGGTCCCGCACCCGCGACAACCTTATCTCGACTCGGCCCTGTTTAGGGATTCCGCCTCTCGTCAAGTGCCATCCACCGGTACGAGCTCGCTTCCACTTGGACTCAAAGATGGACATGTCCCAACCAACCAGGCAATTCTTCCAGCATCTTCAGTCTACCAGCTACCGCTACGAATGACCCTTTGGACTCGACACTGGACAAAACCCAACACTCGCTGCACCAACACCATAGAGGCAGCTACCCTCCGGACCAAAAGCCTATCCGAACGAAACCTGTACCAAACCTTATAAAAATAAGCACTAAGTTGTTATTGTTCATACCTCTGCCCTTGTCTCCTCATTGTCTTGGCTATTCACACTTTTCTAAATTTAACCTTGCGAAGTCAACTTCCTTCAACGCCCCCACAACAATATTACTAAAAATATTAACAATTTCTTTTCTTCAGACTTGGTAGCCTGGTGTAAAATGTTGTATGGATTCACTGTAGGCAATGTATTCAGCAAATACAGAATTTCGCGGGCGACCTTCGTTGAGAATTTTTCAACATCATAGACAAATTTCGTCTTTTGCAAAGTTAGTCTTCTTGCCCTGAAAATAACCTGCAGTTGAGCTAACCATGTATGTATATCCAGTGGGTTGAATGGGAGTAACTGTAATGACAAGGCAGCTTCAGTCAGTCCTTCCATGCTATTGAGGAAGAATACTCATCTTTTCTTTGTCGCTGAAGTTGGTATCACACTTTAGCAAAATATCCTTTAATAAAATAAAATTTTCCTGCAGCTACAGTAGAAGGTTATTATAATCAATGCTGAATGAAAGGGATTAAGCTATGAAGTGGCTATAGTACACCTGGTAAAGTAGTTAAAACAGTTTGCCAAAAATTTCCACGCATGTTGCTATGAGCCATAAAGAATATTTTCTTTTTGAAACTAGTGTTATATCCTTTTTCAAAGTGTAATTTTTAAACATCTATACCCAAGAGAACATCATGTCAGTCGGTCACCACTTTGTTGCTGGTATTAACAATTTTGATAAGATTTTAATGCTTCTGGTACATTTTACCCATGAACAATTTTGGCAGAGTAGTGTAAATCTAAACAAATAAATATTAACAAATATATTGATAGAATATTTAACAAAAGTAAAAGGGAGAAATGAATTTAAATGTGAAGAGTTCAAAACAACTTTTGGTGTCTGTAGTTGAGATACTTACATGTCAGCAGGAGTGAAAAGAATACGTCTTTTCACTATCAAAATTCACCAAAAAAGAGATAGAGTGTTTCAAATCTTGTGCCACTTGTTATTATTGTTAGGTGGGGTAATTAAAAAATCTCACCAACTGTGATTATCGACAAGGAGTTGTAATCCAACATGGGACATATTGAAGGCAAGAGAAGCAAGGGGAAATAGCAAGTAATCTATATAACAAATTTGTGTTAACAGATGGCAGAGCAAGATGGTAAAGCATCAAAAGTTAGTTAAAGCAACAAAAGGCAGAAGTTATAGAGAGCCATGATCACCCACATGACAGAACAAGAGTTTCAAATCCATGATACTTTAGATGATATGGCTGTCTTCTTTAAAACTTGTGTGCTTGTTCTGTTTAACTTTCAGTCTATCTTTTGTGTAATTGTTAACTGTAAGTGATAATTTTATTCAGTTTTAACTAAGTGTATATTAAGGATGCTAGCATTTAATTAACTTTTTATACCAATATGTAATTTAATTTTAAAAAAAATGTTTTTCATCTAACTAAGCCTGTATTAACCAAACAGCAGATGGTTCTATGAATTTTTCAAAATTTTTATAAAATGAGTAAGAAATATTAATTTGTTTATAAAATCCCAATCTGATATTTGTTATCTTCATCCAATTTAATCACAGTGATTGTTCATACTGAATTCAATCCTGATTGATGTTCTTAAAATGTGACCTTGTTGAAAAGAAGGTCAGTACTTGTGTATCCTCTGAAGAAACTGTTCACGAAATATGACCATAACAAAGAAGAGACTGAAACAGAAAGTTGATAAAACTGTTCTTTATAAGATTAACATAGATTGCCTATTTACTTAGAAATTGATCAATTGCTTAGAATTGCCAACTAAATTGGATTTCTGTATGATTTAAAAAATTGATTTGTATGTTTTTGTTTCTATTCTATGGTTATTTTCTGTGATGTAGTGACTAATAGACTGGTATCTTCAAGATAAAAAGCTACTAACAAAAAAAGAAAATGGAAAAAAGATGGAATAATGTGGTTTCTTGGCCAGTGTCCATAGACTTCACAATTCTAATTAGCAATTTGAGTACCTACTTTTTTTTAATACTATTATATTTGTATTTATATTTTTGTTGTTTGTAGGAAATATACAAAGAAGTGTTGAAAAGTTCTTAACCTGGCCTACTTTCCAAAATTTAACCAAACATCAGATTTTAATTTCTTCAAAAGGACTTTTTGGTTGAACTCAGAACTTTTCAACATCCTTCATAATAAGTATTTTTTTTATTGAAATATAAACAGAAATAAAATATTTATGCCCTCAGGGAATAAACAATATCTACAAATATAAAGAAAATGATTTCCAATTTGTTATAAACTTTAAATGTTAATATTGCTTAAATGTTTTATCTTGACACTAATATTAAGAATATTTTTAATAGAATTAGTCATTTTAATTACAGAAACAATTATCAACCTTTATAATCTGAATTTCTTTAGACAAGATATTTAATCATAGTATTTTCATAATAAGACCTGACATATAACAGAAATTTAAAATCTGTCATACCTTGTCGGAACCACAATTCTTTAACTAAAACGGAAGTGCTCACTTTTACATTCACAGCTTGTATGACCAAAACAGATCTTAATATCATCTAACTCCACTCATCCACTTCCAGAATACGTCCCTAAAATACTAAGGTCATAAAACATTTTCTAACTAATCAAAAAAAAGCCTACACGGTTTTCGAAACAGTGATGTCTGAGACACTGACTGACTATAAAGCCAATACCAACTTCACCCATGAAAACAGATCTGACTCAGTAAGCTTTAATAAGGGACAGAAGGCAAGTTTACCAATGTGGCACAAGGCCATCAGCCATGGTACTAAGGTTCTATTAATGATTTCTTCATTCAATGATAAAGCCAACAATAGAAGAAACTAACTCTCAACCACTGCAATGCAATAATTCATCTCACATGACTACATATGCATGTTAATTTTCTCCCACAAGTTTGTGGTGAGTAGATAGGTAGTAGAAAAGCATATTGGAATATACCCTTTCCTCTTTATTAATAGAGTGACAGATAAACCCTCTCTCTCACTTTTTCTCTCAACACATTCATCCTGTTCCCTTTTTCAATTCTTCCATATTTCTGGTAACCTAGATATTAACATGGACATAGCTTATGTGGTCACTAACATCATGCAAAAGTCTACCAATGACTAACATTCTCTCCAAAATACAATCAGAAACATATAAGTGTTAATTAAATATAAAAAGAACAGTAAACATGTGTATAGGCTCTTTAGTCAATCCACATTTGCACATACATGTGTGTGGCATTCTTGTCACCAACCAGCCAAAAGAAGTCATAACCATACAAGCCATAAATGGACAAAAATAATTTTCACAAAAAAAATATGCAGAAAACCGAGGAATTAACTCAAGAGTACAATCCAGACACTCAAATACCCAGAACACAATATAATATAGCACATACTGCAACCTGATACTACATTCTACCTGACACACATATGTGGAGGAACAATTATGCTATATTTACATGAATATACATAGCAAGAAAAAATCTTTGTAACTTTAGCAATACATTCATAATAATAAACATTCACATATAACAAAAGATGTAACCTTATAGAGTCAACAACAAAAATAAAATTGGTGGTATATTTAATAAAACCAGGCCTTTACTCAATTATTATCTCAGTCTTGTCTATCTTGTTTACTGTCTTGTGCTATACTCCAAAAGAATTTCAGTCTCTCACAAGTGATATATGTTACCCCAAAATGAGAAAACAATGGAACCTTGTGAATCATAAGAAAAATAAATAAATCATAAGAAAAATAAATTGTGAAAATAAGAAACACTTACTTTACAACCACATCTTATCTCTATTTGTTGTTTTGTTACCTCTACATTTTTGTTAATGTTAAGATCGCCGTTACAGATGAAACTATATAATAAAAACAACAAAAATAAAGAAACTACTTCACAAACAAAATACTATGACATATTTTTATATTGAATAAACATTATTAACATTGAGTTTTTAGAGTAGACAAAAAAATTAATCAGTCACATGTCATTTGCTTTTTTAAAAAATCTGAGTTTATGTCATAAATATCATTGCTTTTACATTCTGTGTGTATGTCATTTTTTTTTCTTTTTCTGACCATTTATTTTTCAATCTTAATCTGCACATCTAGAGAAAGTTTTTTTATTATAATCATGGATAATGTTATCAAATAGGTATTTTTATCAAAATCACTCAATCCTAAACAATTTATTTAAAATGAATTAAATATTATAATTTGAAGTCAAAAAATTTTTATTAATTTTTTCTTCATAATATAAAGTTATTTTTAAAAATGAATTTAAATTGTTTCAATTTTTGTGCATTTTTGTCAACAAGATCCTATCTCAATATGAATGCAAGGTGGCTTGCTTCCTATCTATCTATCTATCTATCTATCTATCTATCTATCTATCTATCTATCTATCTATGTTGACATCTGAGTCATACTTTTTCATATATCTAACTATCTATCTATGATATGGTTGGGAGATTATTTTCTTACTAAGGTTTTGAAAGAGTAACATAAATAATATTTTTATTCCTGTTTATGCTAAGTAAAATTGGCTATTTATAACATTTTAAAAGCATTTATCTGTTACGGGCTTATTCACATTAATCATTTTATCACTGTTTATAAGTATATTTAAAAGAAATACTGAGTCGAAAATTACCACAATAAAAGATTTACAACTACTCAATTTCTTCCAATCATCTAACGTTTTCATTTTTTTTCTTTTTTTTTTGCATTAAAACAAAACACTTGTGTAGGATGAATACATACCTATTCATTGATAGAAAGTTAAGGATGACATAAGTTGTTTGTTTAATATTATTCAACATGCATCACCTGTTATTGCAAACAATACTGAACCAATATCCTTTACATTATTATAATTTGAAAATATCATATTATAAAGGCATTTTAGTGCTTCAAGAATAAAGTTGGCATGTCAGTAAAAATTATATATGAAATGAGTTCATATCTGGTATTTTGTCTGTTTCTTTGGGTAAATGGATCAGTAGAAGAATCAAGTAAAAAGCTTTCACAAGTTCAAGATAGAAAGAGTTAACTGTTTCAGTTATTTAATGTGGATAAATATTGAAGTAGTAATCTATCCATGTGTATAATCCATCTAGTTTTCCCTCTCTTTTCCTTCTTGTATCTTCCTATTCACTTTTATATTTCCCAAGCAAAATTAGAAAGTACCATGATCCTTTGTTTGTGCCACGTTTTATTGAACACTTGTAAAATGTTGTCATCATCATCATGGAGACAACATTCAATACAAAAATACCAAGAAGCACTTCTATCTTTGTGCTATTCAATAGAAGAGAAGATGATAATAGAAAAGGAACTAAAGAGTGAGAAATGCACAATAGCTAAATGGTCAGTGATATCCATTATAATGGTTTTGCAGCAATCCATCTTCATTGTTTGATGCTTGAATGGAAAGCAGGCTTTGAAATAATACTCTTGTGAAACTTACAAATCCTACCAGTCCATTTTGCTCATAGCTAGAAAGAACTTGTCTAGAAATATTAATATTCAATTTCATTGTCTGGAAATACTCATATTTATCTGTTTTCATGTGTATATATTAATGTACATATGTATATCTACATATATACATTAATATGCATGGAAATCAATAAGTGTATAGCCTAATAATGAAAAAATATTTTATTTATATAAACAATAAATAATATTTGTTTTCAAATATCTGTAGTGAGTCTTGATAAAAATAAAATATATAAACAAAAATGAAGAGAATTCAAATTAAAATAAGGAATTTCTCTTTCTTTCCCTTATCTCTTCCTTTCTCTCTCTTTAAACTTCTCTTTCTATACTTCTCTCAACCTATGAGAAGGCAACCCTCCCATAAAAAAGTAGAAGAAGAAGAAAAAAATGAACCTGGACAAAAATAACAAAAGTTTGTAACTGAAAAATACCAAAAATCATCTGGGAAGCTTCACACAAAACTTACATTATGAAAATAAAAATGAAAAAGGAACACCAGAAAATAAAATAATTTGGCCAATCCAAATAATTGACACAAAAAAAAAACATTTTGATGTTAGCCAAAACCAATGTTCATGTCAAATTCTTGAGCCAGATCAAAAGTCTCTGGGCTAAGAAGGTGTGACAGGAGAGAACAAAACAAAAGAATGTTAATGTGTAGAATCTCCAAAGGTCATGGTTAGTTTGGGAAAAAGTGTATTATTAAGATTAGAATGCTTTAAACTGTTTTTACTACTTATGTCAGAACAGAAGCACAATGCTAATATTTACTCAGCTTAGTTTAGCAGCAAATGGGGTAATATGAAGGTAAGAATATTGTGTTACATCATTTTTCCAAAGCATCTAAAGTTATGATTTTTATCTGGGTTCAAACACAAACAACTGGCACCATATGAAAAAGTACAACTGTTGAAGCTATCAGGCAGACTCCATATAAGTATGATATTTCTAAAAAAATTTAGAACAGTAATGATAACGGCCTATGTCATAATATAATTGGCATAGCAAATTCCATAAGGAAAAGATTATTTCTTTTTATTTAAAGATTTAAAATATTGTAAGAATGTGTTATACTAAGTTAAGCTGAATACAATTTTCATGTGTTGCAAGAAGTTAATTTAGTACAAGTGTTTTATAAATGTATGAAAATCTTCTAATTCACAAATCTCATCTTTAGTCAAAACAACTGAATATCACATGAGTAAAAATCACTAGAAATAAAATGTAAATGAATACTGAAGCAACCAGCCAAGCAATGAAATTACTTAACTTCCATAAAAGTGAAATCAAATCATTACATAGAAAGAATTTGAAAATGTTTAAACCTAATTAAATTTGCATAGAATAAGTGTTCACCAGTAATAGCCCCCAGTAAAATAAACTTGATTTGCTTATTTTTCATGTTTGGGAAACAGAAAACTGCAATTGATATTAAAAATTTTGTAATTAAAAAACAAATTAATATAAAATAAATATTATTGACTTTTGTTTAGATAACATTCAATTAGCAGCAATATACATAAATGCTTACTGATATTTACATCTAATATGTAAAATAAAGTGTTTATATTTTTCAGTTGATCAGATGCAATAAAAAAAGAAATTGAGGTTAAATTATAATAGAACACAGCAAATGAGAGACAACAAAGAAAATTTACAATGTTGGCATTGGTTTCATTTTATATAATATTTATGTACAAAGAAGTTACTGGGAGTTCTATACATGTGACCTTATGTCAAACTAAGTAAAATTAATGCTGACAATTACTAATGGCTGAGTTATATTTCTGACAAGTATCTGCCTATAAATACCAATGTCAATTGCTTTATAATGCATGAGAGTTCTAATGCTATGTTGCTATTCATATCTAAGATTCTAGACCAGATATAACTTTCATATTTGAAGGTATAACCTTAAGATATGACTAATTAAAATAGTATAAAAAGAAAAGATGCTTTTGAGTATATAAAGCAAGTTTTAGGCTGATTTTGGAGTATTTGTATATGTAGTGAGTGATTGATAAAGTGAAGGATTGACTTTCTATTGTGATTAATTAAAGTAAATAAGATTTTCATAACAATTTTCAAATGAATTGCTATAATTTAAATACAGGGTGTGATGAATTACTTTTAGTCTAAATTACACAAAAATGAAAATAACACTGACATTTTATTTTAACAGATATATTTACCAAAATTATACAAAAATATTTTGAAATACTAAAGAGTAAATTTATTGAATAAAAATTACCATTGACTTCAACCATGGCCTCTAGACAACACCAAAATATCCTGCAATATCTGGATGGTTTCCTTGTTTAAATTGGTGAATGTTGCCATAATCCTGGCCTTCAGTTAATCTTTAGTGTTACAAAGAGTTTTGTTGGTCTCTCACTCAACTGCACCCAACACATAATAATCAAGAGGGTTGCAGTTTGGGGTGTTAGATGGCTAGATGTAAGTGGTGATGTGGTTAAAGAAATTGTCTGACAGCCATGACTAGGATCTCCTGCTTATGTGGCATGTTGTAGAGTGCAATTGCCAAACACATAGTCTTCCAGCAATCTCCCTCTTAGCCAAAGGATAGCACTTACCTTCTCACAGCACTTGACATCAAACTATGTGTTGATTCAACAAATTTGGGAGTTATTTTTTTATCAGACCAATCAGAGTGAGTTTTCCAAGCTGTCGTACCTTCATAATCACCATTAGACTTATCAAATGCTTTCTGGATCCTCGGAACTGTCCTCAGATTGACACCCAAACACTCTGAAATGCTAAGCAATACGTCATACAATTTCCAAATTTCTGACAGAGTAAATAGTGTCATGGTGCTATTTTTCTCATAGAAGGTGCCCAACTGACCCAGTCTATACTATGCAGTTGACAAAATCAAAAACAAATAACGTACATGAACAAAATTAAAAGGGCAACAATTTATCCATTGCATACTGTATCTTTGAAGTTTTAATTTTAGTTTTAATTGAAGATTAAAAAGAACATAATAATTTAAAAGAAAGTTTGTCATAAAAATCACTTTCACATACTTAAAACAGGTTTTACACTGTTTTTAATTCAATATTTTCTCTTGTAAACTTTTTCCATCAAAAATTACTTCAATTATGTCATGACTGAGATCTGCTGACAAATCTTAAAATTCTATAATGAAATTTTTTCAAAACATAAAGCATTTATAGAAATAAGATTCAATGAAAATTACTTAATTTAATGATGATGTAAGTGACATTTTAAACTAAGAGCATTTACAAAAAGTGTTATCTCATTAGACTTATTCAATCTTTACAGTAAAGCAATCCTAAGAGGACTAGAATTTCTACCAGGATTCATTATTAGTGGCCACAGTTTTAAAATATGCAGATGACAGAGTGTTGAAAATAAACACAGAAAGAAAACTACAGAAACTCCTAAGGAAGTAGAAAAGGAAAGCAAGAAGAAAAGACTAAATATCAGTTTTGTAAAAAAACAAAATATGTAATTGTCAGCAAAAGAAACACTTCAGCATATAAACTACAAATTGGAGACACCAAAATCAAACAAATACAAAAATTTAAATATTTAAGAACATTCTATACTCAGTTTAAACACTAGCAGAGGATGGAGAATACAACAACAAAATCGGAAGACACATTCAATTAGTGAAAGTGCTTTCCAAAAACTAAGCAAAGAATTAAGAAACAGGAAAATTTCACTAGAAACTGTTACATTCTCTAACAAAAAGTAAGATCGTACCCTGCTTTGATAAATGGAAGTGATCGCCAGGAGTTCCAGTCTTGAAATGACAAAACACACCACCACGCAAGTGGCTCCATGCATCACTTCCGTCTACTTGATCACTGAAGCGTGACCACTGAATCAATTTAGCGGCCAATTGCAAAATCTCCTGCGGGACAAAAAGGGACTGCTCATCGAGCCACTCCGAAAACATAAAAAGGGGAAGAAATGAAAATCAGGCAGTCTTCCTCCTTCACCTTCACTTTTGACACCCTACCACGATGCTTCAAATCTAAGTAAGTGTATCGTTCTGTTGTAATATTACTTATAATCGCTTGTATGAACTCCTTGAACTACGTTCATTGATATATTGCTGTAAACTGCATTAATTTGTATGAACTCTTAAACTTCTTCATCTTCCACTTGTTACTGCCTTTGTCGTTCGAACACCGAAGAGAAATAAATATTTTATGCGCATATTTCTCGCACAGAATTGTCATTACATTGCCGAGTTGTCTGAATCAGTTTTGCAACCATACGTATTTCACTCTGTTTAGATATATAACAAAACAAAGAAAAAAAGTACTGAACTCTTATGTAATATCATTCTTCTTGCATGGAAGTAAATGCTGGAGACAATCTTCTCAAAGATGAAGAAGAGATTTGAGGTAACAGAAATTCGATTCTACAAAAGGATGCTGAAAATATCATGTGAGCAATAATAACATTTTATGGAAAATGGAAACAAAAAGTACACTTATACTTTAATGCGGAATAATACATTTGAAAAATGACATATTGAAGTCAAGAAACACAGAGGAAAGCAGCAAGTAACCTACCAAATTAGCTTATGTAAATGGTTGGCAGAACAGAGATTAGAAGAAATAACAAAAAGGCAAGCCTTACTAAGATATCAAAAATAGTTTATTTGTAATTTTTGGCTCTATGCTGAAAATATTGATTATACAAATTATTAAAAAGTGTTTATGAAGTCATCTTACTCTTTTTAAACTCTCAATAACTTTTCTTTTCAAACCAAGTAATGGAGTTTCATGTTAAGCATAAAAAATGTTTTAACCACTGATATATGACTCAATCACTTACCAGCTGGAAATGTAATGCCTCTTTTAAAGACACCCACAGTATTTTAAGTCCAATTAAAACAACTTATATACTGTTACAGATCACTACTCATTTCACAGGAACTATATTATATGTTTCAACAAGACAATAACTACAAGCACACTTACCAAGTTTTTTTTTTAGTTTTTTTTTGTTTAGATAGTAATTTCATTTTTAATTCTATATCAAGCATTTAAATGAAACTAGTTTTAAGCTGGATGCTTCTTGACTTTTAGGGGATAAACAAAAGCTGAAATTATGTGGAATAAGTTTCTTTACTATATTTGTTAGCATAAAAATCAAACAAATCTAAAATGTTTAAATGTTGTAAATGCTACCAGTTTATATAACATTTGTTGACACATACTGTTCTCTTCATAATTTATAAGTTTCAAATTTTAGCCTATGCCTAAAAATACGAGTGGATTTCTTATGTTTTATTTGCTGTCATTTTGTTCGTTTTTACTTATTCACACTGATATTAAATACATTGTGGACTGTGTATTTTGCATCACATTATATCAGGTGAAGATAAATTGTTAAAGGATTGGATTCTGAAGTTAGATATATGTGTTATATTCTATCAACATTTTTTCCATATATTTTTATTGCTGATTTTGGAAATTATGATTAGGAAATTTTTCAAAAATTGGAGGAGAGAAAATGGTGAAAGAAGAGTAAAAGAAGAAGTGACAAAAAAACAAAAAACAAAGTGTAAATGGAAAAGACAAAGAGGATGAGAGTAAAACTGAAGATTTAAAAAAAACAATAACTGAGAAAAACAATGACGAGAAAAAGATTGATTACATCCACCTCCTTTCAGTTTTCCCTGTTTTCTGAATGTATCTTTGATACAGACATAACTTAAACTTCTTTTTTTCACACAATTTCACTCTATTATACAAACATGTTTATAACAACAAATAATTGCATGCTTTCATAATTATTTCTAATTTATAAACTTTTATTGTCATCAATCATTTAGGTATAATTGTAATTCATGACTAAGATCAGTTCATGGTTATCGTTTAAGATAAATAATAATAAAAATAGACTAATAAGCCCATCTTCATTATTAATTATTCATCTTTTCAAAAATTTATTTTCAAATTGTTTAATCAAAATAAGTTGAAAAGGAGTTATACAATTGTTTGATTTCCTTTTGGTTTAATATTATATAATTGATTTGATTTAATTTTATAGATTCCTTTTTAAAATATATAATGCATTTAAAGAATTTATTATTATTCTATTTTTTAATGAAAGTGATTGGGTTCTGTGACAAGGATATTGAGTTTTTTTCTTCATTTGCCTTATACTCTGTCTGTGGCTACTACATCAACAGCTTTCTAATCACTGCTGATATAACATTTTCACAAACATTAATTCTGTAGAATGCATACATGAAGTATGTTTGATAAGAACTGTGGGTGGTTAGAAGTGAGTCACGTTTGAGGAAGTGCAGCATATTTGTGGTCACATTCATATCATTGAAAAATCTCTTATTCTTTGGTTTACTAATATTGTTTGTATATCTTTACTTTTCCTGTTCATTTCTTTGCCTTACTTCTCTTTCGGTAGAATATTTATTGTCTTGAGATAATCCTTGGAGTCAAAACTGGGCATAAAAGTATTTGTTCAGATTGACAAAGTTCACGTGAAAACTAAAGAAAGTGCTGAATAGGTGGATATATAAGTTCATAACCTGACATGGTTAGCACTTGAGTTTTGATCTGTTTCTAAGTATATTTTATCATTGTGATTAATGGAAAAGACTTGTGTAAGCAAATTGACAAAGAAAAAGATAATGCTAAAAATAAATATTCATTGTGTAAAATAAATGTTTGTCTTTGTTTTTCAATTAGGCTCTTGAATTATTGACTTAACTGAGTAAAGAAAACGTATTCATACATTTTCAGACATGTTAATAAATTGTGAAGCCCATTATAATTGAAACAGTCTTAGATTTTTAATTAATATACCAAATAAAATTACTTGCAACTAAAAAGGAAAAGGAGAAATCAAGTAAATAATGAAGAAATAATATGAATAATAATTATCAAATAATAGTACCCTTTTGCTTATTGCAAAATTATATATATTTGTATCTAGGCTTGATGATGGTAATTGAATGTTGTCTTTGTCCTTGTTTTATATCTTACTCTATAATAATAATGATAAATGTGACAAAAAGGTTTACATTAAGTTTAAACCCTAAACCAGCAGTTCGGAAATACATTCCTTATAGGGAACATCATGTCTGAATAGATGGTGCAATCATGTCTGAATAGATGGTGCAATCATGTCTGAATAGATGGTGTACCATCTACAAAATGATAAATAAAAATAATTTCAGCTTCAGTCACTTTTTCACTGATGTGACACAGTGGATTCTCTGTCTTTTCTACAAATATTTTCATGGCAATTGTTCTGATGAGCTGTTCTTTTTAGTTCTTTGACTGCATGAATTTAAACATGCTACTAAATTGGCAATTAGGTCTGACTGTTTTACTGTCATACTAGTTAGATGCAACTGTCAGTTCTATTCTAAAATTTCTTTTCTCATACTATTAATCAGTGGTACACCCTTCTAAATTTTTGCTTCTGTGCAACCTACAATTTTCAACGATTTAAATGCAATATCAATTACCATCTTCCATCTCCTTGAAACCTTTTCCTGAAAACTTGTTGAAAATATTCTGTATTACATCCCTAATTACAATCAAAATGATGAATTAGCAAAAACTACTTCATAGATGATAATGTTTGAAAAATAGCCTGAAAAATTGAGTGATACCTCAAATTGTAAAACTGAAAAAATCAGCTGCATAATGGGAATAACAATAAGACAGTTGAATCAGGATTTACATTCAAAGTTGGAATAATGAACAGACACCTTTTCTCAAGAAAAATCTTTTTTGTTTACAGATCATGACTCATTAAGGGCTGGAGTGATGTTTAAAAGCTGGATTTTCTTTTACTTAAAAAAGTGTAAATTCTATGGATTGCTTAAATTTATGTCTGATATTTAATTAAAAAGTGTTAGCAAAATTTAACAAAACAACATGGTCATTTTGTTGTATTTGTCAAATCATAATGTAATGAATTATTTTGAACATTATTTTTACTGATACTCATATTTAAGTAGATATTCTGTTTTTAATTAAACAGTATTTTATTTTAATTAAACAGTATTTTATATCTACCGGCCTGATTATTTACGATAAATTTTTATTATGAAAATGTGTGCTATCTAGCAGGATTTTCGTAATAAAAATTTATCGTAAATAATCAGGCAGGTAGATATAAATATAAAATACTGTTTAATTAAAAACAGAATATCTACTTAAATACGAGTATCGGTAAAAATAATGTTCAAAATAATTCATTACAAATTGTCGATTGCTTATAACCAGGTTTCGTTAAAATTTGTTAATTTCCGTAAAATCATAATGTACAAGACATTTTCAAATAAATATATGCAGAGTTAGGCAGGTTGATTTTTCACTTCTTTTAGAAGATCAACATTGCACACATTGTGAAATCTGAAGTTTGATATAATAAATATTGACACCAAAAATTAGATTTATAACTTTTACCAATTCTTGAGTATCTAGTTTTAAAGATTGTCTGAAAAATGTACAGAAATACCTATTTCTGCAGGTTCTGAGTACAAACTAACTTCAAGATTTAACGTATATTTGAATTGAGAAGAGCAGACTTTACGTCTTTGTTCTAGCAAACTGGATAGAAGTAAAATATTTATAGCACTTTCCTAAATGATCTGGTGTATCAGCATGTTCATATGTAAATATATATGTAAATCCATTTTCAAGAATTTTTGAATAATTTAATAGTAATAGTTAGTTACTATTTGTTATAAGCAGAAGGAAATATACATCTGTATGTTTTTTTTTTCAGATTTTGTAATTACTCAACTGATTGATGCCAGAATCATAAACCTTTTAACAAGGATGATATTTCCAGTTCTTGAAATTGTTGTTTTAAACTGGGATGCAATACATCATTTATATTGTTTGAACTGTTGCACACATCTTTATTGATATATTCATGGCATTTCAGCTGTTGTACACTCCATCATTCTTCAGATGATTGGAATTTCAAAGGCAGATAACTAAGACATCTGGAAGTGACATATACCCCAGTGATTGAAATAAAGGATTTAGTTCAAAATTTCAGTCACCTGAAGAAGGCCAGAGTATACAATAGCTAAAATATTGTGAATATGGCAATAAAGATGAGGACAAAAATCTGAACAAGGTTAATAATGTAAGTACTAACTCATCTCAGAAGTATAGACAAATATTGAGATATAATAATGATATAAAGTTATTCTTTTTGCTATAATTTGGATAATAGCATCAAATTTGCATATTATTTTATAAAAAATAGTAAGCACCACACACATTGATCTTTGCCAGTGACAAACAAAGCTCTTTGAACATTCCTGTATAATTTTTACATAATACATTTTATAGGCTTTAATATGAAGTTTTATTTTGTAATATAGGCTGTGATAATACTGAAATACTAAAGTAATAATAATAATAATAATAATAATAATAATAATAATAATAATAAGAAGAAGAAGAAGAAGAAGAAAAAGAAGAAGAAGAAGAAGAAGACTGAAATACCCCAAAATAGCAAGATAATGTCTACTAGTAAAAGTGGATTGTTTTGTAGTGGTAACAATAAATAAATTACTCAATAACCCCAAACCCTACAAAATAATCAATAATTAATAATAAAAGAAAAATGAAATGTTAATCAATAAAAATAAATTAAAATAGAGATAAAAATGGTAATTCATAATAAAAAAAAGTTAGTGTAGTGACACTGGCAAATTAATATGTCCAATTTGCATAAGTGCAAGAGAGAGCCTATATAACTCATCACTGAGAGTAATTAGGACAAGCTTAGCGACTGAAGAAACTTCTCATTCCCCGACACCTCTCACACCCACCTCCCAACCCAAAACACCCTCCCCTAAAATAGACCATACTTCCCCACAGCCGGAGAAATCCTCCCCTAAACTCAAAAAAAAGGAAAAACCCATTCTGCAATAAGAACATTTGTAAGATCGATAGGCCAGCCTTGAAGGACCTGTCCACCCCAAAAAAGACTCGACTGAAGCCTTTATTTAAACTTTCTTCGATCGACGGTCGAAGATCCAGTAAACTTCCCCAAAGCCCCCGGTGTTTTGACCCTCATCAGAAGCAACGGAAACTTAAAAGTGTGGGATTTCCTCGGAACATTAATATGGCCTAAGTTGGGTCCAAATATTTACAAAGACTGTCACATTTTTGTTCTGGGAGGGTCCCTGTCATCCTCCACCCTTCTTTATATAGGACTATTAAACTAACATTTCCCATGGACGTCGGCGGGATTGTCCGATGGTACTGGAAGCCTGGGACAAACCGTCGGGGTCCCTACTGCCATTGATTTCGACGCGACTCGTTTTAGTGGGGGACTGGAATGTTATCCTGGGCCCCAAGTTGGATAGAGCGTGGAAAGCTATAGGGAAGGCACGTGATCGTAGCTTGGTCAATCTCATCGAAGATTTCGGTCTTGTCGATAGATACCGGGTCGATCACAAGGGTGGGAAGATGTGAACGTGGGCTAATAGTTGGCCTTCTACCAAGGTAGCTAGCTACCTTGATAGAATGTTAGTTCGTGAAGCCGACATAGATCTTTTAGATTGTCCCACATTCCACTGGTTAGGCTACTCGGACCACAAACTTGTTTGTGCTCGGGTAGATTTAGAAAATAAGCCTAGAATAGCTGGTTACTGGAGGTTCAACGTGTCCTTACTGGACGGGCGGGACTTCCGGTGCCAGATAATTAACTTAGTGCAGCGGGCGTTAACTGGGGGAGTCATGGGAATAAGTGGTGGGAGAACCTTAAGAATAGTATTAGGTCTTTCACCACCAAGTTCAGCAAACGGCCCAAACTGGATAAGGCTGACAAGGTGAAGACACTTAGAGCTAATTACTCCTGGGCAGTGGCTGGTGGGGATCCCCTAGAGATAGCCGTAGCTAAGGAGGCCGTGGAGCGGTCGAATAGCGATCGTTACATGAGCCAGATAATTAGACATAGGTTAAGCAAGATGTCTTCCGAAGCTGTGAACATGGGCGCAGAACTGCGCAAGGAAGATATTCACCGAGGCGGCGACCGGTACATTCGCAACCCGGAGTTACATACTGACGACATGTGCGAGGCATTTCGGCAGCATTTCGAGATCCTGTTTACCAAGGAGCCTGGTCTCCATGATGAGGAGTTTCGCAGCAATTTGGCTGACTTCCCCTGGCTTTTGCCGGCTGATGCAACTAGCTGCGAGGGAGAGATTATGAGGGCGAAGTCTACGCGGCTTTGAAGAAGGTCGGCAGAGGCAAATCGCCGGGTCTCGATGGTTTGCCCTATGAATTGTACTTGAGGCTGTTGCACATCTTTGTCCCGATTTTGATTGTCGTGTTCAACAACTGGTTCCAGCAGGGGTCTATCCCCAACCGGTTTACTAGGGGTGTGATTACGCTGTTGAGAAAAGGCAAGGATATCGGGAAGGAGTTAGAGGGTTACCGGCCCATAACTCTGCTAAACACAGAGTTAAAGATTTTAGCCAAGATCTTGCAAAATCGTTTGCAATTAGTTGCCGAGTCTCTGTTGGGACCTGAGCAAACTTGTGCTGTGAAGGGCCGAACAATTCAGAGCAACCTGCATCTGATACGCACGATCATAGAGGGGATAAAAGACGACGAAGAAGCCGCGCTGATCAAGTTGGATCAGTCCAAGTCATTTGATAGGGTTGACCATCGTTACCTGGCGGCTGTCCTGCAGGCCGATGGATTCGAAACCAACTTTCGCCGCTGGATTAGCCTCTTGTATCAATCACCCACGGCTGTGGTACAGGTGAACGGAAAGTTGTCGGGTGTTCTGGCGCTGTCCACTGTCGCCCCTACTTTAGGCTTTGGAACCCCTCCTTCGCGGGCTAAGGGACAGGGCGTGCAGTCCGGCTCTACGCCGAGTCGCTGTCCCTGGTGGAGCTTGAGCCAGGGTTTCCGCTTACGCCGATGACGTCACTACTTTCGTGTCTTCCCGGAGTGACATCGAAGTGGTACAGAAGGCGCTTGAACGGTACGAAGAGGTGACAGGGATCAAGATTAACCGCAACAAGTCGTCCGGATTGCGGTTAAGTGCCTGGAAGGGTGTTACCCACCCGGAGCTCTTCGCCTGGACGGACGGCCCGGTCTACATTCTTGGAGTGTGGTTTCGGCCCGACCTCGAGTTGGAGAAAAATTGGTCTGAAGTACTGGCAAAGGTCGGCGCGTCGGCCGGTATTTGGCGTCGAAGGAATTTGTCCTTAAAGGGTTTGACTGAGGTGTGTGTTACATACGTCTTTCCCATTATCCTTTACCTGTTGTCAGTACTTCCACTTTGTAAAGAGCGTAAGGAGGCGATCGAGCGTTTGCTATTCTCCATTCTGTGGAGAGGACGCAAACACTACGTTGACAAACGTGTCTGTTACCAACATCCGTGTCATGGGGGTCTGGGAATGCCGTATCTGATGAGCCACAAGGTTGCGTCAAGATTGGTTTTTCTCAGGCGAGCGATTTTGGAAGACTCATTGCTGAGAGGGATAGTGAGGGACATTTTCCCTAGCTTTACTATCACTCCCCCCATCTCGAGGCGGTACCGTAAGCTTCGAGGGCGATCGAGTTTTCTCCTCGAATGTCTGGCAGCCTTGCGGGCCATTCCACGGTTCAGTGACCTTTCACGGTCTAGGAGAGTCTTCTATCGTGGGTTAGTGGAGGGCGTCGCGAAGGATCCATTACGTGATGTGCTGCGCTTGCCAGAGGATGAGTTTCGCTTGTTCTGGTCTTGGGCGCCAGGTAGTGATTATCTCAGCAACTCTGAGTTTTCGCTCACCTGGCGATTAGCTCGGAATCGCTTACCTCTCAATGACAAGGCCTTCCTATGAGGCCTGGTGGATTTGCCAGATTGTGAACGCTACAACCTTGGCTTGGAAGAAACGGCTTCGCACGCCTTCTACCATTGTTCGCAGGTTCGCCCTCTATGGGACCGGGTCGGTGAGTTGACTGCTCGTATCGCGCCGCGAGAGCTTGTGCTCATTGATCGTGCATTCGCCTGCGACAATGTGTCTCCCCCGTTTTCTGGGATGAAGCGTATGGTGTTTCTGTCGCTGCTAGCCACGGCTCGAATGGTGATTTGGACGACGCGAACGGAGGAAGTCTTGCGAGATCAGCGTCTTTCATATCAGGATCTGATCCGATATTTTGTGCTGATGCTCAAAATAAGGATTAGAACTGAATGGAAACGTTTGACTTCGACAGACTTCAGCAAAAGGTGGGTAAATGTAGCAAGTCTGGTTCGCTTGAAAGGGGCTAGTCTTGATTTTCTCTTTTAGATCTGCTGGTTACATCGGGGTGGATTCCTGTGGAACCCTCCCTTGGTTAAGGTAGCTCTCTTTTGTGTACCTAGTTAAAGTGAATGAATGTGTTCCTAGCCTGTACCCGGCTTTCTCTTTTGTTATGATCCAAGTCGAGATTCCCACCCCCTCACCCAGTTTGTTTTGGCCTCCTTTTATCTCGGCTGGTTCAGCCTTTTATTGTCCCATTCCATTAATTTTTTACCCCCCACTTCCCACTCCCTTAGCGAGTGTGCTTCTTGATTTCGCCGTTTGGCGGAATACAGCGGCCACTCTTTTTTCTGGGATGGACGGTTCTTACTAACATTGATTTTTATTTTAGTTCAAAATTTGTTGTATTTTCAGTTTATTTTTGGGTTCATTCCCCTCCCATCATTTCATTTTTCATTAATTGTTTTATACTATTATATTGTGCATTTATTTTATATTGTATATGAATACATTTTTATTGTCCTGGGTTATATTCCCCATTTTTTTAGGTGCCCCTTGTTAGTTTGTGGCATTGTGGTGTATGAAGGATTGGGAGTTGATGGATGGGTTCTTGTGGTGATTGTGCAAATTGTAATGAGTGAATGGGTCGTGATAGTGTTTAGCTAGGTATAGGATAGTTCAGTGAGTACCAACCTCTCTCCACCCCCATTTTCGGCTTTATGCCACAATTTTGTAATTTTTTACAAAATAAATAGTGCCAATCCAGCGAACAAATATCCGCTGAGACGTACAAGGTAAAAAAGATAAGAAAATGGTCGTATTGTGGATGTGATCACGAAAAAAAAAAAAAGGAAAAAATGCCCAGCATTGGGAAAAATCTGTAAAAATTGCTTAAAGAACCACTTTCAAGCAGTATGCAGAGTAAAAAAGAAAAATGTTGAAAGAGTTGAAGAAAACGAAACCAATATAGAGGTCTTTACATTAAAAAATAAGAATATAGAAAAAATTGAACAAAAGAAAAGACATTATATTAAAGGTTAAAATTAACAACTACAATTTCGATATGCAAATGGGTACTGGGAGTGAACGCATTGGGGAACGCATTGGAACGCCACCCTTACGAAAGAGCAGTTTACAATTCCGCCAATTTGATGGGTCAGTCATAAAAACGTTAGGATACTTTGAAGGTTCCTTGGAGTTAGAAGGTAAATTTGAAGTAATACTTATAATTGTCACAAGTTGTAAAAAGAATCACGAACTTCTTGGAAACGACGATCTTAACAAATTCTGCTAAAGTAATTAAAAAATGGAACACCGAAAAGTTAAAAAACTATAAAGCGAGTTTAAAATTAAAAGAGAATGTTTCTCCTTATTATGAGACACGAAAAGTACCCGTACATTTGTTGCCATTAGTCGTAACAAAACTACGAAAATTAATAGAACAAGACCTTCTTGAACATGTTCCCCTTGAGGGTAGCAAGTGGGCATCATCCATTGTAGTGTTGAGGAAGACAGATTGGTATTTACGTATTTGTGGAGATTACAAAATAGGCGTAAATCATAAAATCTGTTCGGATTTGTATCCTATACCGAATGTTGAAGTTGCATTGCATGCACTGGCAGGAATGAGCGTTTTTGCAAAAATAGATTTAAAAACGACATACCACCAGGTGCCGATAGATGATAACTTCAAAGAAGGAACCACGGTAAATACGTCAATAGGGTTACTAAGATGGAAAAGGATGCCAAATGGAATAAAAACTGCAAGCGCCATCGAACAGTTTTTCGGAAATATGATTTGCTACCAAGATGATATATGCATATGAGCCACTAATGAAATTAAATTAAAAAAGAAATCCGACATAATCTTGAATAGATTAAAAAATGCTGGAATGACAATAAATGAAACAAAATTCGTAAGCAATTGTAGTAACATATCTTTTTTAGGTTATTCCATTTCAAAAGAAGGTATATCACCAGACCAACCCTTCATAGAAAATACACTAAAAGTAGGTACACTTACAAATAAGAAAGAACTGGAGTCTTTGGGGGGGGGGATTGGTAAATTTTTACAGGCGATATTTACCAAAGTACACGGACTTGACTGAACCGTTTGCAAATTTAAGAAAAAAGAGTGTTGAATTTATTTGGTCAAAGGAACAACAAAATACATTTGACTGATTAAAAATAATTATGGCAAAGAAACCAGTAGTGAAAATGTTTGATCCAAAAAAGGACGTGACGTTAACCACAGATGCAAGTGAATATTCAATATCGAGAATATTCTCACAAGAAGGACATCCGATAAAGTATTTATCAAGAAGACTAACACCGAATTTATCAAGAAGACTAACACCGAATTTAATGTTTCACATCTAGAGAAAGAAGCATTAGCTATCGTGTGGACAACTACTAGAGCCCGACATCGAGGATACTAAAATAGGCAATAAGATTAATGGCATTTGACTTTGATATAGAATATGTCAAAGGAAATTCAATTCCACGCGTAGACTCACTATCAAGATCGCGAATTTTCAAGGAGACAAGAAAACAGAAGAATTTGAAGATGCATTCTTACATTGGGTAGAGACTGATCTTTTGTCTTTAGATAGAATGGCTGCGGAAACTAGATATGATCCAGTACTAAGTAGGATATTATCGAGAATAAGAAAAAAAAAACTCATGGGGAAAGTGTTCTAGGGTGGAAAGATCCTACAAAGAAATAAGATAGAAATTAATAATAGAACATGGAGTGGTTTGTAATTGGGATCTGGTAGTTCCCCCCAGAAACAAAGAAAATTTGTAATAAAAAGTGTATATGACGATATACATTGTGGAGTAGCGGCCACACAAAAAAATTAGAAGCATGGTGGCCCGGATATTCAAGAGATGTCGAAGAATATATAAAAAGGTGCAAAAAATGTAAAGAATTAAGAAATTTTACACAGACTACTTTACATTCGTAGCCCAGAGAAATGGAGCCATGGAGTAGCGTGCATATGGATCATGCGTATATTAATGGAGTGGGACTTTTATTAATTCTAGTAGACTCTTTTTCAGGCTAGCCTGAAATAATTCGGGTGCCAAACAAGAAAAGTTCGATGATAAAACAGATTCTAAGGGTCAGATTTTCCAAAAATGGCATACCAAAATCCCTGGTTTCTGACAATGCACCAGAATTTTGTGATGACGATCTTAATTTATAGGATATAAACCGTATAAGACACTCCCATTTCACCCTCAGTCGAACGGGTTAGCGGAAAGAATGGTGCAGTCCGTAAAAAAGAGGCTAAAAGCATGCTCTCAGCAAAAAGAAAGAGTTTTTCTACCGAGGCCGCTTTTAAGCTATCACACAATACCACAAGCTGGAAGACTAGAAAGCCCATCAGCTTTAATGAGAAGACAAATTAGAGCTCCGCTAACGATGTCGCATTCCACAAATGAAAAAATGTGGTACAAAAAGAACAAAGAAGCTAATCCGGAAAGGGCAGAATTTATCATGCAAAAAGACCACAATACAGCTATAATAAATAGTGAAAACGGCAACAGTATATTAGCCCATGCAGATCAAATTAGGACCCAAGGTGAATATGAAGAGCAAAATGAGAAAGAAATAGATACAATTTTGTTCGTTAATGATTCATAGATTATAAGAAAATAGATATAGAAAACTCCCCATAATGCATCAGAAGTATTTAACTGAAAAAGAAACAAAAATCAAAACTTTCTCTCCATTTTTCAACCATAAAAATGATATACATCCTGGACAGTTCTCTGAGAAAATATGTAACTGCCAGATAATAAGTGAAACTTCTTTATTTCTGTATACATATATATTCTTTAAAATATATACTCATTTCTCTGAAATGTATACTGAATCATTTTATTGTTTCTGTCTATGCTTATTTCATTGTATCTTGTATAACCCGGATATAAGAGACCTGTATATAAAAGAAACTCGGATATAAGAGAGATTTTCTCTGGTCCAAAATTCGAACCTGTGGTAATGTATATAATATAGACCAAACCCGGATATAAGAGAACTTTTATCCGGTCCCGACAACTCTCTTATATCAGGGTTACACTGTATATGTTTGTAATTTTATTGTAAACTGATGATACCCTTTAAACTCCCAAAAGACATATATAAAGAAATTAAATCCAAACAAGGCCAATACATCACCAGAACAACCCACAACAGTTTCATGTGATAAGTAGTTTAGCAACAATCTTATTCAATTAAGTTAGGCCAGGGATTGGGAACCTTTTTGTGCATGAAGATTGTTAAACAACATGAGTTGTGTCCCTTGCTTCATCTCTACAAAGGAGAGAGGATTTAGCGGGAAATGTGAGGGTAGCCATACTGTTCGATGTATGAACATTGATAAATAAACCTTCTTCTCCCAACATCTCTTGTTGTAGTTGTTTAAGTTTTACAAAGATCACATTGAAATTCATCTTCCATCATAGAGGCCACATTCACCAAGTGATTTTTTTTTTTACAGTTACACATTTTATATCTTAGGTAAGTAATGCATAAAACAGAATTTAATAAATATATCTTCTTCTTCTATGTGCCCTGTCCCTTCAAGACGTAGGCGATCATGGTTCTCCACGTCTCCCTATCCCTTGTGGCTCTTAGTATGTTTGTTCCTGTTACCCCTGTCAACCCCCGTTCCGTCAACCACTTGATCAGGCCCTGCAAATATGTTATCCGCTGCCTTCCTCTGTCTCTCTTTCCTTCTATCTGGCCAGTCAGTATCAGGTTCTCCAGGCTCTCCTTCCTCATTGCGTGTCCCAGGAACTTCAGTTGTCTCTTCCTGATGCTCAGTATCAATTTCCTTTTTGTTGCCATTCTTTCCAATACCTCATCGTTTCTTGCATGCTCAGTCCACGATATCCGCAGCATCCTTCTGCAGAACCACATTTCCGCTGCTTCCAGTTTTGTCCTCATTTTCGATGATATCGTCCAGCATTCACTGCCGTATTGAAGAACTGACATCACGTAGCAGTCCAGCACTCTTTTCTTTGTTTCCAGTGAGATTTTCCCGTGTTTTAGTACTTTGCTCAGCTTCTGGAACGCGCCCTTTGCCATGCCAATTCGCCTTCTGATCTCTGTGTCGCACCTTCCATCTCCTGTTAGAACACTTCCTAGGTATTTAGATTTTTGTACTTGCTTGATTCTGGTAGATCCCATCTGTATTTGGCATTTTGGGTTGTACCTTTTGCTGATGACCATGCACTCAGTTTTCTTAAAGTTTATTTGTAGTCCCTTTTTGTCACTCTCCACCGCTACCTTCTGTATGAGGTCTTGTAGTTTCATTTCCGTGTCCCCAGTCAGCACTGTATCATCTGCATACCTTATGTTGTTCAAGTTGTGGCCTCCAATAACAAATCCTGGCGTGTCATCTAGGGTTCTCAAAATATCTCGCTATATAGGTTGAACAAACCCGGTGAAAAGACACATCCTTGTCTTACACCTCTTTCTATCTTTGTAAATCTACTGAGATTGTTACCTGTCTGTATGCAGGCCGTTTGCTACCAGTAGAGATTCTTGATTACTCTTATGTCTTTACCGAAAATGTCGAGGCTGCCGAGCTTCTCCATCAATTCTTTGTTGTCGTATCTTGTCGAATGCTTTCGCATAGTCAATGAAGCATAGATACAAGTCTTTCTTCATTTGTATTGCCCTTTCGGAGAGCATCCTAATCATAAATATGGCGTTCCTTGTTCCAGTGTCTTTGACGAACCCGCACTGTTCCTGCCCTATCTCTGGCCTGATTCTGCTTCTCGCTCTATTAATCAGGATTCTGACAATCAACTTTGTAATGTGACTCATTAAGCTGATAGTTCTGTGTAGTTCACACTCGTTTGCACCTGGTTTCTTCGGCAGTGCTATAAATATTGACTTGCATAGGTCGTCTGGTATTATTCCGCTGCTATAAATTTCGTTTATTATGTTGGTAATTTTTTCTATGCCATATTCTTCTAAGGCTATCAGCAGCTCTATCACTATGCCGTCTGGACCAGCTGCTTTGTTTTGGCCATTGCAGCTTCCACTTCGGATTTTAATATTTCCGGTCCATCCATCTCCTTGTGTATTCTCGGTTGTTCTCTCTTTGTGACAAGAGAGAACAACCGAGAATAAATATATAAACTAATAAAAACAGACATTATAAAAGTGAAAACAAGATATGTTCAAAAAATAATTTATTTACCTTTTAGACAAATTAATTACTTCCTTGACATTGCTTCTTTTAATATCAGGCTCTAACATGGTGGTTTTTAGTTTTAATTGGTCTTTCAAATGCTCATCTGTCATCTATGTTTTCAATAAATTCTTGATTTGTGTCAAGTACAAGAAGATGGATTCACAACTGTACGTTAAAGAAAAGCATGAAATAAGTTAGTGTACCTGTTCATAAAGGTGAGAATATGCTACCACTCTTTTCCAAATTTCAATGAAATCTTACTTGACATCAAACGGAGTTTTAAGAATATTAACTTCAGACAACTCAATGAACTCTATTTGTAACTCCTCCATAGCCTCTGATATATTAACTAAGTGAGACTGAAAAGCAAGTTTCAGGGTCATGTTATGATTTTCAAATTCACTAAATCTTCAGCTGTATTTTTTTGCTAATGATTCTAAAGCTGATTGATATTTCTGAAAAGATTCATATATATTCTCCTCGCCTTCACTCATTACTTTTTTTAGGCACCTTGAGATGGTGTAATAGTTAACAAGCTTGTCTCATTAGATCTGTTACAATTGAGTAGTGAGTTTGATCCTCACTACATCTCCTATACTTCCAGCCTTGTGCCACATCTAAGCTGTGCTTAGAAAATCAAAACTCATTACTTTTGATGGGTAAGGAAACTGTTCTTTTGGAAGTTTTGACTGGGCAATAAAGGACTTGAAAAATAATAACTTCTTTCCAAATGAAAACTTTTTGCCACATCACATATATTGATTTATTTCTACCTTGTAACAAAATATTTTATTCATTTTGCTTTGTCATTACATCATATAAATGCAACATCTCTGTGAAATTTTGTATCTGATACTTCACAAAACTTTGAAAACATCAATTATTTGCTCTCATAAAGACAAAATTTTGACCAATATGCATCCTTGTAATAATTAACATAATTTTGAGAGATAGGGCAAATCTAAAATTAATTACCTCATCATCTATCATCAATATGTTTTGAAACTTATGATGCCTCATGGCATTTGTTTTTATATAGTACATAATACTTACAATCTTTTGTCAGGTATTACTTAAAATAGTGGATTTTAAACAGATATTGCTAGTGTAAAATGCAATGAAAAGAAATCAGTGCATTTGAAGCTGGGGTTTCTCTTTTTAGATGTGCAATGAATTCTTCATTTTTAGTCATCATAACTGAAGCACCAAAGTACACACCCATTTAGTAAGACTCAGCCCAATCTTATGACATTTCTCTTTGAAGTTATTAAAAATATCTGTTTCTTATGTCTTTCCTTTAATGGTTCCTAAAGCAAGTAATTCTTCAAATAATTGAAAATCATTAGTTATTGCATAAGTGAAATACAATACCTGTGCCAAATCAGTGGAATCTGTTGATCCATCAAAAGCCAAGGAGAAATATACATTGTCTTTTTTAATTATATTTTGGAGTTGTTCTGTTACATTGCTGGCCAATTCATACTGTTAATCTGTATTAGACCTTGAAAAAGGCTTATTCTCATATTTCTTAACTTTATCTGGATCTAAACATTTTACCACTTCTACAATGCATTCCTTTATGAGATCTGTATTGCTGAATAGTTTACCTTTTTTCCAAACAAATATGCAACTTTATAGCTTGCTTCTTGTTGCATTTCCTGAATTTAATTCAGAATGGAATAATTGTCTCTGCTTTTGCTTTTCATCCTTTAATATCTGCAGTGCAATTCTTCAAGTTTCTCCCTCCAATGTTTATTGTCTTTATGAGCAGCATAATGTTAATGTGCATTGAATTTTTTAACTATTGAAATTGTACTATCACAAAGCAAGGCTGCCCACCTATATAAATAGAAGGACTGGTTTGTCTCACCAGTTCAGTTCCCTTGCAGACAATTTTGCTATCCCAGAAATGATCAAATAACAGAACCTGACTCCCAACAATCAGAGTTCATACAGTTCTAGCACAGACTCACTGGTAAAACTCTCATTCCTATTTGTGACCAAGAATACTGTTGATTTTCTTTTGGGGACAATATCATCATTTATTTTTTTCTCTGGTTTGATTTAATTTTTGAATTTCACCTGGACTGAATCAATATTGTTTTAAATGTATAATTGTAATATATTTATATTTTTACTTTTGTAAATAATTTTTATTATTATAAAACTCTAGCGTTGATAATATTTCTTTATTCTCCTCTTCTTTCACCTTCTCTTTCTCTTTCTCTTTCTTTTTCTTTTTGTCACAAATATAACAAAATAGGGGTTTGTTCTAAGTATGTATATTTAAAAACAAAAACACTAATTCAGCTGTCTTAACCAAAGCATATAATTTTTCATTCAATGTTCATTTCACAACAAAGAAATTATTCATATTTCTGTTCAGATATGTTTTTGATAAAACTGACTTTGTATTTGTCAGTCAGTTAAGTGCCATACATGATACACGCTTTGGGCAATCATGTCTCTTTTGAGACATGGCTGACTGGGCAGAAGATTATCCCACAGTAGGTTGCCATTGCTTTCTGCGTTAGACTGGTTGCCAGCCAAGGCTATAGAACCCAATCTGTCCTGTTCTTTAACCCATAACAAGAGACAGATTAATACTTTTTCCAAGCGTATTTGTGCATAAGTGAATGCAATGAATTCAACTGGAATTCGAACTCAGCACCCCGATTTGTCGTTCCGAGTTGATATCCATTGCACCGTAACACACATCTGTCACACCACAACGCACATACTTGTTTAAAAATGTTGTTTTCTGTTGAAGAATTTCTTCTTCATTCAATTTAGATGAAGAATTTCACTTATTAAATAAAAGAGTTATTGCAATTAGCTACATATTTTGATTTAAAATTAGTACTATTAATAGCAATAACAAGATTATTGGATATATTTATACATTGTACATGAACCCAGGTATAGGGCAATATATAGATTGAATGGTAAGCATGTATTGGTTATTTAAAATTATGAATTTATGATGCAGTACTAATTACTGATATTGATAGTTTGTAAATATATGAATGGGTAAGCTTTTCAATTATGCAGTTTGACAAAATTGTTAAATGTAGTCTTGTAAACCCATATGTGGATGATGCTAGATCATTGCCAGGCATCCCTAGCTATGCCAATAAGATCGATCTAAGTCTTGTCTAGCAGTTTTGTGAATCAGCACACAGTAGATAGTTTGTATCAAAAATAAAAACTGTTTGTACATTTAAATGAAAGACATGTTCAGTATGGAAACAGAATATTTAAATAATTAGATCTTGTTGCATGCACACTTATATATAATATGAACCTGCATCCTGGTGTGAGATTAAATACTAAGTATTTAAGATATATATTTTCAGGTGAATAACCGTTTTAGCATAATGTTTTCAGTGGACCCAGAAGAAGAGAGCTTCAGAGGAGGAGAAAATAGGAAAACTTCCAGAATTAACATTGTGGTGCAATGACAACTTCCCATACCATTCCTTCAGATATAGCATTCACATCTACATCCATTCATGCTGCCAATCATCCAGTTTCAGCAAACATATGATTTTTTCTTGTTGCTGCTGCTGCTGCTGCTGGAGACATTTTACAAAAGCAAATAACCAAATCTGTAACATTAAGGGAGCTTGCAATCTAAAGGACAGATCTGGGGCTATGAAATATTAATGATACTAACACAATAGATTACTGGATTCATAGTAAACCACCATCATGTCAGAATCATGATAGCAACCTTTCAAACTCACACAGAGTGTATAAAAATCAGGTGTAGAGAATATCAAGGCATGGTGTTTATCAAACAATGTGTTCAAACATTAGCTGCGGAATAGCAAGTGTGTCAAACATAATGGCTACTCTATTCACCATCCCAAAGTCATTTGTACTGCTTTGTATGTTGCTTATTGTCAAAGAAAACATTTCCTGATGTTGCATCAGGGTCCAATGAATGGAAGCACAGCAATGTTATTGTAGAGCATGAAAGGGCATGGAAACATATTTGATTAAGCATAAAGAAACTGGAAGTGTAGATTCTTTAATACGTGAACAACAGCGCTTAGAGCAGGAATATTGAGATAAAGTGTTGACACATGTGGTTTCTATAATTTGCTTTCTTACCCCTAGAGGTTTGGCATTTCTTAGAGAAAAACACTTTATTGATTCAGCAAAAAATGGCAACTATTTAGATATACTAGAGTTTCAGAGTGAATTTGACCCTTTCTTTTAAGAACATCTCAAAATGTATAAAATTCCTGGAAAAGAGAATTTATCTTCAAATATTTCTAAGGAATTTATTGAATGAATGAAACAACAGATTCTTTGTACTATTCTTGAAAAAGTGAAAGTCAAAGTATTATTCAATAAGTATAGATTCCACTCCAGACATTTCTCATACAGATCAACTGACATTTACTGTCCAATATATTAAAGGCTTTGAGCCTATGGAATGTTTCTTGATGTTCTTCCCCATATTTTCTCATAGAGCAAAGGATCTAATGGCTACTGTTGTGGATTTTTTTAATAACTTAATTTTCAGTTGCAGTTATCTGAAAGAAGTATGACTAGCACTTGAGTCACAAGTGGTTGTCATGTGACCACGTGACTTTATCTGAATCAATGAGAGATAAGCACCTTTGTATCCTTACACTAGCATTCTTCAGTTATTGAATTGCTTAGTCAGGGAACATTACGTTCAGTAAACCCTTGTTAAGAAATACTAGTCTTGTCAACCCATATCAATATATATATATATATATATATAGTCATCCGCAGACAGATCTGTTTTGCTGTATCACAGCTCATCAGTACGGTTAGACTTCGAGTGCTTTTAACCCAGGATTGAAACCCAAATTGGTGCCAGTCTGTGATTCTACCTCTGAGCTATGGGTGCTCAGTAGAAGAAGGCAGACTTTTTAGCATGTATAATATCATTATACATGCCCAAAAGCCAGAGTGCTCTAATTTATTACTGATATTCAGTGACTGGTGTGTGTATACACTGCTTATATACAACACATTAAAATTTCCCTTCTCTGATTCCATACGCCTATGGCTAAGGAGGTAGCGACTCCGACTGACACCAAATCAGAAGCAAGTGGATGTGTCTAGCCACATTGATGAACTGTGATACAGCGAAACAATCTTGTATGTGGATGACTAATATATTATACTCTCATTATGAATGAGCTCTCTTGAGAAGAAAATTTTAAAAACAGTTTCCACTATTGCAAATATGCATGACTCTTCAAAAAATGATTTTGAGTTCTTTTAATACACACATTAATTTGGGTGTTTGCTCAATAGAAAGATTTTGGATAACACTCTGTTAATTGAATGAAATTATTTCTTTTGATTAATTAGAAGTTTTGCAGAGATTTGTACTTTAATACAAATAGTTTTTATCACTTTAAACGTTATTTTTAGTGGATAATCATATTTGAGTAGATGTCCCATTTTTTAATAAACAGTATATTTATTTTCCTCTACCATGGCCTGAATGTTTGAGAAATTTTATTCTTAAAGAAGCTATGCTCTCTGGAAGGATTCAAACCTATATCTTGACCTAGGGTAGCATTACCTCCTCAAGGCACTTGATGTAGGTGTCCCTGTTGAGGTCTTGTTTGAAGATGAATTGAGGCATCACTAGTGATCACTCCAAACACATTCATAATCACCATTAGGCTCATCTGACTCTTTCTGAATCCTTGGCACTGTCCTCATATTGACATCCAAACACTTTGAAATGTTCATATTAGAGCTCTTGGTATAAATGTTAAGCAGTGCAGCATGTTGCTTTTAAATTTTTGGTGGAGTGAATTGCATCATGGTGCTGTTTTTCTCAAAGACGGTGCTCAAATGACCCTATTATACTGTATAGTTAACAAAATCTAAAACAGCAAGGTGCATGAACAAAATTAAAAATATAAAATAATGACAATTTACCCATTGTACCCTTTAAATCGATGATTTCTTTCATTTGCATCTTTATCTTTTTTTGTTTTTATAACAATGTTTTGGTCAATATACTCTCAAAACTTCCTCATTTGTATGCCTCATCTAGTAATCTGCAGAGTATTTCAAACAGAAGTCATTATTTCATCCAGAAGACTATGTTCTTCTCATACCTTGTTTTCTTTTTTCTTTTTTTTTTGAAGTTGCAGCTCATTCCTTCCCTGTCGTGAGTCCCAATAAAAATAAAATATATAAACAAAAATAAAAAGAATTAAACTAAAATAGGCATTTCTTCTTTCCTTTAAAACCCTTATCTTCTTCTTTCTCTGTCTCTCTAAACTTATTTCACCTAATGAGAATGCAACCCCCAAATAAAATGAGGATGAAGAAGAAAAACTGAACCCAGCCAAAGTTTACAGGAGCAGAGCCTACTTATTTGTGATTGAAAAATACCAAAACTCAGGAATGTTCCATGCATAACTTCTATTATAAATAAATGAAAAAGAAAGGATAATAATAAAATATTTTTGGCCAATCAAAAAATTGACACAAAGAGACTTGTATGTTAGCCGAAATCAGTGTTTGCACCAAAGTATTCAGAGATTGGTCAATACTTATATAAACTGACACTTATCAACTAGAAAAGATATGGTGATAGTGACAAACAGAGATGCTACCATGGAGAAACTAGCCATCCATGAAGAAGTAGTGAAAAGGTGATCTGCTAATAATATTTCTGCCCTGCTTAGGGTCGAGAAAAATACAGTATATTGAAACTGACCAATTTCTAAGATGACTATGACTACTATCAAGTAGTTTTTGGATGTTTTGATTGTAGACTTTCTGACTATGGTTGGCCAAATTTATTTTTCCTTTGAAGTTCTAGGGACTGATTCCGGTTCAGGGTAAACTTTTCAGCTTGTATCCCCACCTCTCATTTTTTTTATTTATAAATAATCATGGTAACAGACGACATCCAAGACAGGTGACTTTTTGGTTTGCATTGTGCGAATTCTGCTCTTGTGTTAATTGAAAAAAAAAGTTCCCAGTTCAGACACAAAATATAGATGGAACAGCATACATTTTACATTTTTGTGCAGAATCTGGTCATGGAGATAGCGGGGTATGATTTTTTAGGGCACATTAAGGAGGGTAGTGAGCACATGCAAGGGAATTAAATTTGATAAAAAGAAATACAGCTGGTAAAAGAATTAAAGTTGATAGAAGAAATAGAGTTGGTGGGAGAATAGATGAAGAAATAGTCATAAAAAATAGAGCTGAAGAAAGAGATGAAGTCATTGTAAAATGTGGAAATATTTTCGAACTTTTTCAGTTGTTAAGTTTGATTATGGCCCCAACCAACTTTAAGCAGAGGAAAGGCTTTATTTGCATTACCTCATATTACCGCTCTGTTAGAAAGAACATAAGGAAAGCCACAATAGTTAAGTTCTTTGAGGTTGATTTGGCATATTATAAGAACCACAGGGAAAGACAGATATGCACGAAAAATTTGTTGTAAATTAAGATGTTAAAGAAAAAAAGACTGCACTTGAGAGGATTAGATTAGCTTCTTTGTAACATGGTATGTAGTAGTTGCAGTCCATGGAGAAAATGTTAAGTTACATAGTATTTAGTGTGAGACAGACGCATTTATTTAGGCTATGTTAGGTGAGAGTTTAAAACTGTAAGTGTTACAACTAATCCTCTAATCAAAATGCATGCCATCATTAACAGACATAATCAGATTTTTAGTTAGTTTTTCTTTGTTTTTTTTCTCTTTTAATTATTGTTGCTGTTTTCTAAGACAGATTTTAAATGAAATGCACTGCAAATAATAGCGGATTTCTGTGTTCAATCATAATATGGCTGAAATTTAGGAAATTCCACATGTGATGTGAAACTTGAGCAGAAGTACACATATATATGAACTTATATGAACTTATATGAAGTTCATTTACCCGATGTCAATTTGTAAATTGGGATACGTTTACCGCCCTCGATCATGTGGCTGTGCATTGGGATGTCTATGGATGTAATACAACTCGAAAAGAAAGAAGAAAGAATGAACTTTTGAACAGTAGAGAATTTGTGTGTGTGTGTGTGTGTGTGTGTGTGTGTGTGTGTGTGTGTGTGATTCTTAGAAAATAACTTTTCAGACATTACAGAACTTTCTCTGATGTTGTGTTTAAATAGAAGAAAGAAAAAAAGAAAAAGGAAGAAAAACAGAAAAAATAATAACAGAAAAACGTAGGTGCTCTTCTACTTTTCTCTTCCAGTGCATTGTGCATTTTTCTCTCTTTTTTTCTTTTTTTGTTAAAGGATTTTCTTCAGGGTATCACAAAAATGTTGGTCAATACCACAAAGTCAACAACAAAATCACTAGAAAAAAGTGGCAAAGGATATCTGAAGCGAATCAGTTCTTTAGTTGGCTAGTATGTAAGTTGTGATTGGCGCTTGAATGAAGGAATAAATAAATGAAAAAAAAAAGAAAGAGTTAAGAAACAAAAGGGAATGATAAAAAGCACAGTACATGTCTAACTGAAAAGTCGAAGAAGTGTAGCTGTGGCAGAAGGATGCTATAAGTCAATTGTGAAATGATGCATCTGAGACGTGCAGAAAACTTTGAAGGCTGACAAAAGTACATGAAAGGTAAGTTCTCTTCTGGTTATAAGTTATATAACCACGCAACTAGGAATGATGATTTTTTAAGTGTGGCTTACATATGGTGTAAGGCCAAAGTTATGAAGGGCATTAATTGTTCTGTTATTTGTAAAGATGTTGATGTGTTGAGGCATGGTAAATTGTAACAGAGACATCGTTATATTATTAGTGATTTATTTAATATATATACATAAGAGGAGATATGTGTGTTGCTCTAAACAATGCTAGGCGTGAAGTGAAGTATTACTTATATACTCCTATGCCAAGAAGTTAAAGATATTGCACGTATGAAAATAGTTCCAAGATATTACTACAGTGTTTACCATTACTCCACATTGGGGTGCCCAACACATCCCATTATGTGTAGACGGGTAACCTACTCAGTGGAAGTTAAGGAAAAAAAAAGGAAGGAAAAAGAAGAAAAGGGAAACATTTTTTTATGCTGTGGTGATACCGCGAACAAAAGCGAGAAACCGGATGTTGGCTCTCTCACAACAAAAAGGCAAATGAATAAAACACGTCGTGTGCATCCGAGTTTGCACAGATGTTCCTGTTGAAAAATAAAAATTAATCAAATATCAAATTTCCATTTCGAGAGCCTACGCCAATTTTACTTACCATCCAATGGGAAGCCGAGAATCAAATTCAAGTATGAAATTCCAAACGAGCTTCTGATCCAAAAGGCAGATATAAAAAGCGGAGACAAAGCATCGTTAGACAGAGAGACCGGCGGAGACGGACGAGCTGATTAGTTTCTCCCTTGACCTATGTCGAGTGGCTATTATGCTTGCCTCTTTCTTTCTCCACAGTCTCATAAGTACTTACTGACCTCTTCAAAGACATTCCTCGAAAGTACTTACTAACTTACTGATCTTAGAAGCGGCAACTTCAAAATGAACATCCCCTTACCTACAAGACGCTTCCGCCTTTTATCTCTTTCAGCATTATATTTTCCATGAACATTCTAACCTCAGTTGGACCTTTATTTCAAGTATTGCTTTAATTGTAAAACATTAATTGAAATGTGTATATATAAATGTTATTTTATATTCAAATTGCCTTTCTTGATTTTATAATCATTTTATGAATTATAGTGGCCAAATTCCGTTAACCAGTAACGGTATACAATTACCCTTCACTAGAACGGAATCCTACTACTACTAGAAAAAAAATAAGATAAGATACCCGCTATAATGCAAATTGTGTTCTGGCCTGATTCATTGTTATGCCTAAGTTAGGAAGCTAACTTAGAGTTTACATCAAGAAAAGTGTTTCATGCAGAGAATTAACAAGGTAGATACCTGTGAAGAGAAAAAGATGTCATCTTTGATATTTTTTATTTATCACTTTTGCAAGTGCTGTTCGGTATTATTGATTGATTTTTCATGCTATATTGTGTAAATGTGCTGTACAATTGATGTGGTTGTGTGGTGGGAGAGATAATTGACAGAGGAAATGCATTTAAAATGTTCATAGATGAACATTTTGAAGAAAGAATGTTATAGATTCTCTAGCCTTGTGCATAGTTTCATACAGAAGTGTATTTACATGGAGTAGGTGTTATTCAAAAGCAAAAATTCAATCTGGCTAACAAAAGAAAAATATTGTTATAAAACGTCAAAGAATTTTCTTGTGTAGATGGGTAAAATTGTGATGAGACAACTGTTTTCTAGGTCAAGAGATATAGAAACAGAAATGTATTTACAGTAATATAAATATTATTGCATTGAAAGAATGTCATTCCTTTTTGATAAACAGCATAGTCAAGGTCAGAGAATATAAACCTCGGACTTGTTTATTATAAACAATATGCGGCCTGAAAGGTAACGTGTTCAAATGAGATTTGAACTATATATAAAGAAAGAAAAACAAATTCGAAGAGAGACGGGTCTAGGTAGAGATGGAGACGAGATTTGATTAAGAAGAAAAGACGAACCCAGCGATCAATGCCCTCGTATGTGCATGCCTACTTCTTACACACAAAGGTCATGGAAATGAATAAAAATATAAGTTAATATGCGTGTAGGTTGTTATCGTTTATCTGTCAAGGTGTTTGTTGTTACAGCAGCAACAGCAGTATATACCAAACACGACAGTGGTATATGACATGTATATATTGAATATACAGGGTTTAAGGAAGCTTCTTGCTGACGGAATAATAACAACCGAAAAATAAGTGAAATGAAAATCACTATGATGAACGTTGAATTTGATTCAACTCAGTTAATATTCTGACGGAAGCAGATTTCTTCTCTAGTAAGCTTTAATTAAACCTATTTTTTCTGAACGCAAAATTTCTAAATATTGTATGCAAAGCGTTTGCATAAATGTTGAAATATACTTCATGTGTCAGTTAATAGTTCGCACTCAGCCCTTGAGGTTTTGATTGTAGACTTTTTGACCATGGTTGGCCAAATTTATTTTTCTTTTGAAGTTTCTAGGGACTGATTCCAGTTAAGGGTAGACTTTTCGACTCCCCGTCTCTCTCTCTGTGTGTATATATATATATATATATATATATATATATTATTGGGAATTTCCCAATCTTAATTGGTAACAATATTGTGACGCCGGCGTGAAGAAAGGAACACAAACACAGATGAAAATGTTATAAACTTGTATTTACAGGAAAAGAGAGAAAAGAAGAAAGGATAGTTTCTTGCAAACAGTCAGATTTGCAGAACTTATCTGAAAGATGCGTCCTTTTAACAGTTTATATTTCCTGTGTCATTATGGCTGGGTTGAAGAAATAGAGCCATGTCCTCTGTGCTTTAGTTGCTGTCAAATCCCCTCATGTATCCTGGGTCTAGATGACGAAGAGTAGACAGGGAAATCTTGTCTGTGATGTCCCAACAAGCAAAAGAGGAAGGGAGTTTGTAAAACCCGCTCACATGGGGAGTTTGTTGAAAATCTAAAAAGGTAGCCCGTGATTGGTTGTTTTTCATCCAATCACGGGGCACCCAGTTATTGACTCCGTAATAATTTCAATTATATATATATATATATATATATATATATATATATATATATATATATATATTGGATATAATATATTAGGGTCAAGGAAGCTTCTTGCTGATGGAATAATATTAGTACCTCCACTTATTTTCGGTATAAAAATTTTAAATTGAATCTTAAAAAAAAAAGTTTTCTTGAAGCTTTTATTTTAGTTTTAATTGAAAGCTAAGTTATCAAATTTATTATTTCTAATAAGCAAAATACTCTGGTGTATTTTGAATACAAATTATATTGGATGTGGATGTGATGGTATTTCAGTCATCGTACTTGAGAAAGTGCCCCTGAACTCTCTCCTTTCCCCTCCAAACATTATAACTATTGCCTTGCTGCCTCTTTCTTCCTTACTTGTTGGAAGTCCTCCTCTGTAGTTCCTGTCTTTAAAAACTCTGTAGAACCCTGACCCTTCTAACTATTAACCTATTAGTTTCTTACCACTTTTTGACAAAGTGTTTGAGGCTATTATCAATGTTAAAATGATCACATCAAGCAAATTATTTTTTGACATGCAGTTTGGCTTCCGCTTTGTCAACTCTACTGCTGCTGTGCTAAAGACCATCACATATATCAGGCTCTTCATAAGAATGGTAAAGCCCGGGCTATTGCTATGGATATATCAAAATCATTTGATAGGGTTTGGCATGCTGGTCTTCTGCGCAAACTACAGGGCTATGGTATAACTGGACGATTGTTCAATTTAATCCAATCATTTCTGATGGTTGTTCAGATAGTTGTTCTGAATGGTCATATTTTCAAACCCTTTCATGCAGGTGTTCCTCAAAGATCCATCTTAGGTCCTATGCTCTTCCTGATATTCATTAATGATCTTCCTGGTGTAGTCAGTTCACAAGTTGGTATCTTCTGAAAAGACCTTAAATCTGTGATGAATTAAGAAATGGCTAGTAAATTTTAATGCTTCCAAAATGAAGTTGCTCTTATTTGACCACCATAGAGAAGCTTTCTTATCTTTCATTAATATCAATCAACCAAATCTCCCTGAAAGCAATACACTGTGCTTCCTTGACCAAACTCGCTCAGCCGATCACAAGTGGAATGAATACATTGAATCAACAACTTAATCTACTGCTAAGTATGTTGGATAGCTATGCTAAGCCAGGAAGTTTTTCTCATCAGAATCCATCTTGCACATTTATAAATTTACTATTCATTTGTACATGGAATACTGTTGCCATACATGATCAAATGGTTCTGCTATTCATCTCAGGGTTCTTGACAAAATCTAAAGGAGGATCTGCAATGTAATTGGTCCCAGTTTGGATGCTCACCTTCAGCCACTTTCCCACCAACAGAATGTGGCTTCCTCTCTCTTTTCTATAAGTATTTTCATGGCTTCTGTTCTGATGAGCTTTATTCCTTAATGCCCCATCTTCATCAATTTACCCATGCAACTAGTTTAACAACTAGGTTCCACCCTTTTACCATCAAAACTGGCAAATGTAATCATTAATTCTACTCCATCAGGTTCTTTCCTCACACTTCCTGTCTGTGGAACTCTTTTCCTTATGCTTGCTTCCCTGATAGCTTCAATCTCCAAAAGTTTGAATGCAATGTCAATTGCTATTTTCTATCTTCATGATGCCCACCTTCTTCTTATCTTTTTTACAACATCACCTATACTATTTTTTTTCTGTCATCCATTTCCTCTCATTATAACCCCTGCACACCAGTAGCAATACTGTCTTGCCTTGCTTGGAGGTGAAATGATTACTAAAAAAAACAGACATTTCTCCAGACTACTACCAATATCTGCCTTTTAATGAACTGTTTGTTACATAGAATACAAAAGGACTTACTCTAAAGCAAATTTATTTTATACTCTTGAGCCAGTTTGTTTTATTCTAAAGTTTTCAAATAAAGAAACTCTTACCAACACAATATTCACACTGGTGAGCAGACATGAGCACATTTACATCTCTTTCCTCTTTATCACAGTATACTGTTCCACTACTGTTTAATAAGTTTTGTGCATGTTCATGCATCTCTGAAAAACAAAATGGTATCTACATGTTTTTTTTAATCAATTCACCCCAATCAAAGTGAGAATGTCAGGGAGTGAAAAGAGAATGAGGTGACTTTAGCAGAAGGAACTGAAAACCCAATTCTAAACAGGGAATAAAAGATAAACCTCTACTCCCATTCAAAAAACCAGGGCAAAGTGTGAACTAGAGAATAGGTGATCTTATATATTCCTATTAAAGAGAAAAAACAATTAGCAAATAAATTTTCAGAGTTCAAGCAGAGATGTTGGAAGTATAGAGTTTAAACAGATTTTAAAATGAATGGGAAACCCAAACCTATTCAGGACACAAAGGATAAACTGCTACTTCTGTTCAACAAGGATAGTAAAATTCTGTCTAATTTTATTATTTAACCCCCTGATAAATGGATACCATTTTTGTAAAACTCTGAGCTATTAATGCTCTAGTTCTAAATATTGAACACTTTAATTATAAGACTGCTTGCTTTAAAATCTGGACATTTTTATTTTTGCAAAGCACAGTTTTAGTTTCCACTATTTACATTATTCAGTCCTCATCCTTGTTGCCATTTGTACGACATTTCCTAGCACCTGAACCTTCTTCAGGTGCTAGGAATTTTGAACCGAACCTTTTATTACAATCACTGGGGTATATCATTCTCATTCCTTGCATAAAGCCTCTTTTTCTGGTCATGAGTTGTTTGCCTCTAACTTGTTACTTGTTTGCCACTGCTGTAGCCTGGTATTGAACTCTCAACTTTTTGGGTCAAGTCACTGGAACTAACCAAAAACTATATCCACTGAGCCATGTGTTCTTAAGGACAAGAACAACTGAATTTCTGCGACTTATAGACCTAATGTTCAGTAACTTTTTCATATTACAATTTTTCATGCTAATGGTTTTCTCTAGTATTTTTTACCAGAGCTCATATTGCAATTTTGACACTAATGATTCTCTAGTATTCTCTAGTATTTTTTTTTTACCAGAGTACAAATGGGAACAAAGATGAGGACAATAGTCCAAATAATGTAAATAGTGTAAATAGTAGCTCATCTCAGAATTATAGACAAACACAGTTTTAGTTATTATTAAAACACTTTTCTAATATTTGTTACTGTAAGTAACTATGATAAAAGACAATATCACAAGAAAAATGGTTCCCAATAATAGCAATTAATTACTTTCATTTTACAGGGTAAAAAAGCTTCTTAATTATGGCTATCTTGTTTTTATATTGCTTTTTAGATAAATAATTGTTTTTATTTGATTGAGTAAATGTACTTGAAAAATGCTTACTTGATTTTGATCAAATTAAAAAATTAGTCAGTTATTATTTTAACTTTTAATTCATCTCTCCATTCTAAATGTGTCAGTCAACTCCAGCTCCATGACAGGAAAATTTGATACAGCTTGAAGGAAAAGCATATGTATCAACTCAGCCTTTAATAACCATATAACCATGCATACTATTTTATTCTTCTATGGGATGTGTTCCTACATTTATAACATCATATGTTTTTTAGCATATTTTATGGTTTTCCTTAATTTCTCATTAGTGCAGGTACATGATTTTCAAGTTTTTATCTGAGAAATGTACTTTGCATCTAAATGAAAATGTAGTTCTCATATAATTATATAATTTTGTGTACTTTCTACAAATAAACCATCTGGATAAGACCATTTATATTATAAATGCAACATCATCTTTTTGGACTGTGCAGAAGGGAAATAAAAATTATAAGATAAAAGGTAATATAGATATATCATAAAAACAAATATAAATATATCTTAATCAAATTTAATGTTTAAATTGTGTTTTTGGGATTATGACATTTTTCTAACTCATAGGGAAGATTTTACAGCATTTAGTATAATGGGAAAATGGGCTGAAAATTGTTTTAAATTTTTCAACATGGTTTTTAGAATATATTTTTGCATAATAATTATTTGTCTTTAATAGCTGAAAAAATAGATTTTTAGAAAACATGAATAAGAACTTTTTTCATGAAAAATTTGAATTCTTGTTGTTATACAGACTTGCCAAATCCCTGTCTTACGAATATTTCTCTTAATAATAATTTTAACATAATTCAGCGGATGATGTAATCTTATTTGTGGTAACTAGATGCTTGGTGATTGCTTTACTCGGTTTCTGTCATTTGATACTGTGTGACTGAAAAATGATGCTTTTATCACTGTTGCCATTGATTCTCAGCATTTTGGCTGAGAAGAAGCAGTTGTCTACATTGCCAAAGGTACTCTCATCTCCTCCTAAAAGAAGACCCTTACTCCTGCGAAAATTTTGAAATCCTCTTGCTCATCCTCTACCAAGAAAAACAGTGTGGTGCTAGGGAAGAAAGAGAGGAGTCCTTCAGAGAAGACCAAGAGGAAGAGGTGAAGGGAAAAGCTGGTCTACAACATGGGGAATAACATCTACTGTGTTACAAGTGAGCAGAGTGAACAAAGAACTTTGGCAGGAGGACTAGCAAATTGAAAGTCTTCTTAGCTATGAGAAAATATGGAGGGGCCCTGCCAGGATTTCTCAGATAAAGAGTGCCATTTGCATATGATCCAGATCACAGCAGACATTGGGCGTGATTGAGGAGGTGAAGAAAAGTTTCCCCATGACCCCTCTAATCATCATCACAGAGAACAATGAACCAAAAAACTGAAATATTTTTGTTGCAAGAGGGTTCCAATTCTGGTTTACCCTGCCCTCTACAAGGCAGTTAACATTTTGGCAACTTATTACAAGATGGTATCATCAAGACTGAGATGAGCATCAGTTCTATGGAAGGGTCCATTGGCATTCTAACTCCGATTATGCTTAAGGGCGAGGCTCAATCCTAAGATTTGTCTCTCAATGGTGCTTTTGTTGTTTAGTTTCAATGGCCAAGGCTTGGGGTTGGAGTCTCAACCAGGCAGATTGGGTGGCCTCTTTCAGTGAGTTATAGATTTATCAACATACGCTACACTTGAATTTCCTAGAACGAATGTGTATACATGAGTATGATAGCAGTGAATTCCGGGAGGATGACACTTGCTGATCTTTTCAGTCCCTGGAAAGTGCACATATGGACAAGGTGGAGGCTCACCAATTGCCATGAGACAAATGCTCCTTTAACATTGAAATGTGCTGGGCTGCCTCTTACAGGTGAAAGATCACCTCTCTGACACCCAGATATTATCTCCAAAGGAATTATATTGAGCAGTAGTGAGGATGGCAAGTGTTACAAGCAGCCCTCCAGGTTAGCTAGATGCTTTACACAACAAAGTTTGTGATCTCTCCTGAGTGCAGTAACTTGGAGGAGTTCATTGGACATGGCTTCATTCAGTTTTGTGTCATGTACCTGATTGAAGGGTACATGGTCTACGTCTTGGATAAAAAAATGTTCATTCTTTGGTACTGTCACTGAAAAGGGATCAACACTACATGCTCTTGTGTCTACTTAGCATTATGTGAATCATGGTGTGGATGACAAGACAGTAGGAGTTTTATGAAGGTGAGAACTTCTCTTTTAAACTCTTCTCTCATCAGCTTGGTTAAAATCAGAATGAAAATGGTGTAACTCCTCATCAAAATTTGACAAAAAGTGGGTGAGATTTTGCATTTGGTGCAAGTAGAGCTCATGATTGAGAGTGGTTATTGGATGTTACTTAGTGAACAGGATTTTGAGCCTCTAACTGAATCATTAGTCAGCTCAGTTCATGATTAAGTTTATTTTAGGTTATTTTGTCTTTGGGGCATGTTTCTGTTTTAACATAGCTACGGTATGCAAGTTCATATGCCTCTCACTTTTTTTAACTTCATTTTTATTTCTTTTTCCAATCCCTTCCCTTTTACGTGACAAATCTCTTTTGTTTCTCTGATGGAATAAGACTTTTTTTTGAGTTTTATTTTTTTCTGCTGAGATCATCTGCCACATGTAGCAATTTTGTGTGAGAATCAAATACTAATACTGTTTTTGTTTAGTTTATTGTACACATATTTTTTCATTCATTGGGTTCTGATTTTTGGCCCTCCCCCAAAATTGTACAAATAAAAAATTTCATATTATGATTTTCATTAAGTAAATTAGGTATTATGATGACTGTGGTGCAGTTGCTAAGAGTAGTGTCATTATGATGATAGGAAAATTGTATGTACAAATGTATCAATGAGTGGGACTAGCTAGGCTAAGTTAAGTCTAGAGAAGAACAATACTTTCCCATCCTCCATTTTAGCACCTTGTGGCACACTTTGTACTGTTCGTGCAAACAAATGTTAAGATTAAAATTTAACATTTGTTCTTATCAGCTTAATCTGATTCTCTCTATCTACTTCGATATTCTCTTTTATTTCTTTCATTTTACCACTGAAACCAAGCATTTTTTCCCTTCTTTCCATGTTATTAAAACGGAATAGTTCATTATTTATCAGATATTGGCAGGATGTAACAGTCATGTGAATTAATGAATGGAGAGACAAGCACAAAGATAATAGGATGATTCTAGACAGTACTCTGCACCATCTTACACAAGCAGTAGATCCCAATTATGATGTTCAGACAGTTACTACAACCACATCACACCTTACATTTGGCCACCTAATTCCTAAGATTGCAGCCCCCTTGATTATAATGTGTGGGACGCAGTTGAGTGAGAGACAAACAAAACTCTTTGTAACACCAAAGATGAACTTAAGATAAGGATTATGGCAGCATTCACCAACTTAAACAAGGAGACCATCTGGAAGAGTTGCAAAAGATTCCAAAATTTTCTGGAAGTCATGGTTGAAGCCACTGGCAATTTTATTGAATAAGTTTACTCTTTAGTATTTCAAGATATTTTTGTGTCATTTTGATAAATATATCTATTAAAATGAGATTTCAATGTTATTTCCATTTTTTGGAATTCAAACAACAGTTTATCCATTGCACTCTGTACAACCTGTACTAACTTAAAATTATGGAAGGTGAATTAGACTTAATCTCAAATATCCAGGTATATGGCAAAATGAAATATACCTCAGACCATGAACCAAAAAAATTGGATGTCTATGTTGTGGCTATTTTCAAGGTGAGGAGTACAACTGATTAAAAGATATAACCATTTCACAAAATTATGCAAAGCTATAGATGAGTTAAAATTCCAGTTACAGAGAGATCATTCAACAGGATGAATACAGCAGCAGCTCAGATGACCAGTTTACCATGTGCCACCCACCAAAAATGTACCAGAGATGACCAAACATTTTATACCCTGCACATCAAAGTGAGCTGGGAAAGGAAATTGACACTGGCTTTCAGGTAAGCATTTTAGCAAAACAGATGTACAAAGCACTAAAAGACAGACTGAGGATAACATCTCGCAACACCAGGTTATTTGCATATGCAGATTTACCACTTGAAATGTTGGGATGCTGTCTATTAAAATATATGTACAAAATATTACAACATTAAGATGTAACTTTTTATATTATTGAAACAAATTTGTCAGTCATATTACTGGGTTTGAAACTGGGACTTGACTTTGGGTTGATTAAGGTTATAAGTGAATGCCAGTCCAACCCCCAACCCTACACCACAGTTATACCCCAACCTAACCAACTCTTTACATATCCAGGAAGCATAAACAGGGATAAGACTTGTTAAAGAATATAAATAACAACAACAACCAGTTGTAAGTATAGTGAACAGGATATTTATTTGCCCAAATGCTGTGTGTGACTGGTCTCTAAGAGAATGTAATCCAGAATCCCCTTGTGGCCTCCCCTCTTCCTCATGTTCCCCTGGCGGCCCCACTCAGGTTCAAGGGAAGACAACCGGTCTTCCAAACTTGTGGGATAGACTGTGTTAGATGTTAACACTTCCCCTCTTTTCTTTCTTGTGCTGAAGATATATTTTTTGTTTTGGTAGGAGCATCCTGATGTATCTGTTGAAAAAAAAAATCAAAGAAAAAGATTAACAAAATTATATGTCTGGAAACTCAGAAGTTAAATAGAGGATCCTTTGGGTTCAGTTGTGAATCCAAGAATTTTGAAGGAAGGAACTCCCTTTTTAGTTAAGGCGTTTGCAATTTGTTTTTCATTAGGTATCCATGAGATATCTGCAATTTCTCCTCTGTCAACCATTTCTCTGAGGATAGCCATCTCAATTCGAAGTCTTTTATCAAGAATTTGTGTAGTGGAATGCACTGCATCATACAAACATGAATTGTCTGAAATCAACATTCACACAACACTGAGATCTACGACTTTTTCGACATATTAAGATCGTGCATTGGCCATCAAAATACAGACATTACTGTTAATAATCAAATTTGAAAAAACTCATAACAATTTTTTCAAATTTTAGTGGGTGGCTATACAGAATCACTTCTACATGCACTTATATACCTACATACATATCGCCATGCACACACGTTCATACACATATACTCACACACACTTATGTGAGGACCGCACATGAAACTTCCTTTTTTCCTGCGTTTATTAAGAAATATATAAACTGATTTCCACACGTGTTTAGCTAGTTAGAGGCTGTTATTCGGAGCATAAGTCTGAATGCCGTTCGTCTCTTCCAACTCATATACTGTGCTAATTGCTGAATGCAATTAGCCACATAAAAATGTTTCTCTCTATCTTATAAGAACATTTCAATACATGTATAATTATATTCACTACTATTCAGTACAAACATATTATTTCCTTTCAAGAACTGTTCTAACATGAATATTGAGACAATATCTTTAATGTCTAAGAGAGAACTCTTTTCACGACATCTTACATTCACAAATTATTCAGTTCTGTAATCTTACTTAATACAATGATGTTATATTTGTTACATTGTGCTTTGAGTTGTTTTATTTATAAATGTGGTGGTTTGGACAACCCACCTTCTTTTCACTGTTGAAATTTACTAACCTGACGGTAAGTCTACTCCATATTGGAAGCCAATTTGTCCAGACTACTACACCATCATATAATCAGTGGTGATTGTCACATTGTGGGACTCAGGAAGTGGTGGGGTCACTTAGGGGCCAAGAGTTTTCTGAGGACAAGTAGGGTAAACTCAAACAGTGTCTTCATTTTCATACGACACTATTATCATATACACAACTTAGGATTGAGTATATTATGTTACTTCACTAAATTAAACAGAATAACCTTTCTTTCATTCATAGTATTGGAGTTCTAATCTATTATTGCAATCTTTTCCACTCTCAAGCTGTTGGAACACAAGAGAGGTTAATTTCAAAACAAATCATAGGGTTAATAATACTAACGTCAATACGTTCTGAAGAAGGTAAAGTGCTGAAGATCAAATTTTATCAAAATAAGAGACATCAGTTTCATAAATTTTTGAAGTTTATAAAAGTGTTGACGGGCAAACGAGGATCCAGCCAAAATTCAAGTGTGTAGTAGTGGTGGTGGGGGGCTCCTTCTGCCACCCCCACTCCCTACGTAGAATTGCCACTGCATATAATGCATGTTATTTTTTTTTTACTCTGAGTAAATTTCTGCTCTCGGTGGGGAAAGCATGAAGGTAATAAAATAATTACTGAAATTTGAACCTTGCTACTTTGCGTGCAAAGCTCCTTCACCTTCAAGGATTGGAGGGTAGCTAATTAAAGGTAAAGAAAAGAAAACAGAAGTGCTTTTATCCTACTGCATTACATTATTTTGATAAATGCGGTTTTTGACCAATCAGTTGAAATCTGAAATTCTTGTGTTTGTTTCCATAATTTTTCAAATAAATCAGAGCCAACCTTTGACGATAAAAATCCTTGCAATATGACCATCAATGAGAGTTAGGAGGCACAATGCCAGGAGTAGGAGACGCAACACCATTCAGCACATTTGAAAACATGACAAAGTGTACTCAAAGAAGCAGCTGCGAAACCTCTTCTCAACAAAGTCTTGACAACCAAATTGTGGTTTTCACAACAGAATTAAATCTTATTTTCACCCTGACTACTGTAACAAGATAATCGTTTCCACGACAGAGAACAAGTACTGTTCTCAAAATAAGGCTCAACATTGAACACTCTGCTGAACTCTGAAGGCACGAACAGATTCTGTCACGAACTTTGACAACTCACATCAAATCACAAGAATTAAGAACATTCACATTTTTACCTTCAAGATAAATACATGATTTTATTATCTGGATGCGACCTCACAAAAACCACTTTATTCAATTGTTCTTTCTTCCTTATCATTTGCATTGTTTATACAGTGACATTTTTTGTGATGTTTTTGATGTTGTCACTCATTGTACATATACACACGCGACAATCACGTGATAATCTTGCTTTCCCGCATTTTTACAGGATGTACATGTAGCAGACACATGGTACACCCAGACACAGTTGGCAGCAGTTCACGAGTGGCACCAAACAAGGCAGTCACAGCTGCCTGCAATAGCGGCATGCTATTGCAGGGTTCGCGTTCTTCAATATCAAGCAATTCTCTCACACACCTGCACTAATTGCAAGATGCAAGTAAATGCCTTTTATTTTATTTAAATAATACTTGTACAAATTATTACACTTGGCACAAGAATCTTCACACGCATAACATGCAAAACATTAAGACCAACTCACCTTCTCTTACTAAATCATTCTTCTGAACTCTACAAAGATGAACGTACTCACAAACTCAGACATTTTCACCAATCTTCTATCAATATTATTCCTCACACACTGATAAATCTTCCAGCGACAAAGAGCATTACAGCTTACCTCAAAAGCTTTAACACAATCTTATGCTGAAAATGAAAGACATTTTAATCAGACACTTTCAACATCTATACAAAGTATGTATTTCTTGTTATTGTTAATACACTTTATATAATTACAATTAATGCTTTGACTATTTCTATCAACTTTCCATTTGCTAATTTAATGAATGATTTCCATTTGCTAGTTTAATGAATGATTTCAAAATAATTGTTGGTATGCAGGAATTTAGTTAGGAAGTTCTTGGGAAATAGCCTTGTGCCATGTGAAATTCAAACTTAAATTAACCTTGCATAAGACTAAGAGGTCCCAACACGACCATTGACCCTTTTTATTCTAGAAAAAATAAAAGTTACTTATTCAGATATTTATTATCTCCTTTTCCAGATAAACAAACCATGAAATTTGTGCAACCTTAATATTTAGTAGAAATTGTTTTTTTATTTTATTTTAATAAAATCGTTTTGGTTTTATATTTTAATTGAATATCTCTCGTCATGTTTTATTTTACAGATGAAAAATGTAAACAACAAATTTAAAAATCTGTAAAATCATACATATTTTTAAAAAATTTTTACCTCTGAAATAAAATAAATAGCCGTTATTTTCATTAGGTCAAACTCAAAAGTGAACATTTCTTTTACAAAATCCAGTTAGTCAATCCTTAAATTTACTAAATAACTTTGAAACATATATCTTAGAGAAATATTGGATTTATGGCCGAAAAATTGAAAATTTTTTAAAATCTCAGAATTTTAGATTTTAATCAATCTGCTTGAAATACATCACTGTCACAGAGTATTTTGCTTACTAGAAATAATAAATTTAATCATTTAGCTTTCAAAAATAAAAGTTTCAAGAAATTTTTTTTATTTTTAAAAATTCAATTTAATAGTTAGTTATCGAAAACGAAAATGAATGGAGGTACCTAACTGACTGGGAAGACGATTATTATCACGCAGTACTCAGTAGGTTGCCATTACTTTCTGCGGTAGCCTGATTGCCAGCCAAGACTATAGAACCCAATCTGTCCTGTTAATTAACCCTAACTGGAAGGAAGAGACGGATTAAAGGTAATTCATTGCGCGTAAGTGAATGCAAAGAATTCAACTGGAATTCGAACTCGGCTCCCCGATTTCTCATTCCGAGCCGATATCTACTACAACGCATATCCCTGCATTACAACGCACATAGAACAAATGTCGCTTAAAATGTATTTTTGCGGGTTTTTTTTATCAAGTCCCTGGCGATACCCACGCTTTCTCTTTACAGAAGAAGAAGGGAGAAAAGAAATTAGTCTAAAGAGTCATTGTATCGTGAAAGACTATCTTTTAAAAAGAAAAAAAAAACTCAATGATTTAATAATTAATACTTATGAAAGGGAGGCCACTCTAACATTATGGGAATTATTTCCCTTACCATTACATGTCAATAGTTAATTTGTTTCGCTATCAACTGAGACATGAGTTCGATCCTTACTAGGTGTTGTATACTTGTGACCTTGTGCCACATCTTAGTTACGCTTAGTAAATCGAAGTTAGTCGCTATGGTGTTATATGCATATAACTTTGTCCATGGTTTTTGTCATCATCTTTAAACTTGATATGTCCCGGAATGTGATACGAGGTTGTTTAATAATGTTTAAAAATGATTTGCCTTAACTACTTAAATTAAGTAGTTAAGGCAAATCATTTACCCGACCGGATTGCAATCTAGTCCGTAGTCGTAATCGTCGTATGCAGTGTCCTGAGACGTAGGCGTAGTCAGTAGTAGACCAATAGATCTCTAGTGGAAAGACTAGTAGATCTCACTCACTCACTCACTCACTCACTCACTCACTCGATATTTACTCTTCTCCTCTACTTGAGAGAGATGTGACACAAGGTCTTTTTCTTAACGCGGAGACCCTGAGCGCGTACACTCGGGTAAACTGGTCAAAATTTTACCCATCCCCCGCTTATGCGGTAGCTAGGTCCAAAACCGGTCTTAAACTGGTCTTAAGTGGTAAGTGGTCATTAGCCTCCCAGCCAAAAGGCCGGGATGCTCTCTCACTCACTGTCCTTGCCTTCGTCTGTATATATGACTGATATCAGCCAATCACATTCCAATGAGTGGGAAAAAAGGTGTATCCATATTCATTACATCAAAATTGGATCACCGCAACGCATGTGGACTTGATGGTGTGGCGGAATTATTACAACTCAACATACAATTTTTTAATATTTAATTTTGAAGTCAATTGAAGGAACCAACAAATTTGTTATGGTAACAAATAATAAACAAATAATAAAGTGTATTTCAATAAATTTACAAAGATAAAAGAAGGTTAAATCAGTTGCAAGCAATGTTTGAGGAGAATAAAATTGTTGATTTTAAAAAGTTCACAAGTGTGAGTCAAAGTAAAAATATGTAATGCACAAATTAAGAGTTGTCTCACTTAGACTGTATTGCAATATTTTGCTGAAATAAAAATGGATTAATATTCAGTGAAGATATTTTGTTTGAATTTTCGAGATGTAATTTACAACAATTAGATTTGAATAGTTTTGTGAATATTTTGAAGGATGAAAAGTTTGTTGAATACAGCTTTGGCAAATAGAGTTGGAAAGTAAATTTTTCTCTTGAGTATTCAAGTTCACGCCACATGGCAAATGAAGTGGGTGATTATTGTTCTGTTTACTACATGGCGGCTGTACATGGGCGTCTGCTTCCCGAACGAACTTAAATTACTGCTGTGTTTCTTCCTTAAATACTGCCAGAGGTGGATCAAAACGCCTTAGTGGGAAAATTACATCTTGGGCAGAAATATCTTTTAGAAGTAAATGAGCCAATCAGATTGAGCTTTATAAAATTTTTAAAAGCTGACTGTAGCCTAACTTGCAAGACACTGCACGAAATTTGACTAGTAAAAACGAGAGAGATAATTTGTTGCCAAGATGTGATTGATAAATTGCCCGATGATAATTAAGTCATAATTTTTATCCAATGACATTGTGAGTAAAAACTATGTGAAAAAATATGTGAAAAGGAATTTATACAAGTTTTGATGAGGGGTACCACATAATGGTATCCCTGCAATAATCATTAAAACATGTGCTCCTGTTCTCTCTAAACTCTACAATAAATGCCTTGCTGCTTCTTGCTTTTCTGACTGTTGGAAATCCTTTTCTGTAGCTCCTGTTGTTAAGAACTCAGACGAGCCCTCTAATACTTCTAACTATTGACTATTAGCACTTTTCTTAATTTTGGCAACTAGATACTCTAACCAAATTCAAATTAGACATCTTACCTTACAGAGTCTTCTTTGGGACAAGCAGTATGACTTTTGCTTCTCTAGGTCAAGAGCTGATGTGTTAACAGTTATTGCTGAAAAGAGTCTATCAAGATTTAGATAAGAGTGGGTAAGCTTAGGCTGTTGCTTTAGATATCTCAAAGGCATTTGACAAGGTTTGGCATACTGGTCTTAACAGTTTAAAATGTTATGATATTTCTGGACAAATTTTTTAACTGATTCAATTTTTCTCATCAAATTGTGAAATGAAAGTTTTCTTTAATAGCCACACTTTGAACATAACATAGCTTCCTAGTACCTTTTCTATAAATGTTTTTATGGTAATTGTTTTGATGTCCTTTCCTCATCAAACTTTAATACCACAACTTTACAGATATAAAAACACTTCTAGATAGTCAACTAGGTCTCATCATTTTACATTTGAAAGAATGAATGTAACTGTAAAGTTCTTTGCTAACAGTTTCTTCTCTTGCACTTCTTACTTTTAGAACTCTCTTCTAGCTTCTTGCTTTCCAGCAAACTTTGATCTTCAAGAATTTAAATGCAATGTCAATCATTATTTTATGTCTTCTTAGAATTGAGCTCAATATCCACTGGCCTTGCAAGGTCTCTAACAATGACATATACTACAAGTGAAAACATGAACCCTGGAGCAAAATCATCATAAGAAAGATTCATTTTCTTAGGACATGTAATGAAACTGCCAAATGAAAGAAACACCAGTGAGAAAAACTTTAGAACAAAGCTTCAGACTATGCAATAAGAAAAGGGGTCATCCAGAAATTTAATAGCTAAGAGCAATTAAAACCTACCTTGCAAATATAAATATTCAATTTAATATTAAAAATCCAGCATTTTTCCTTTAATTGGAAAACTTAGCCTCAAACATGTGCACTTGAAATCAAGAGATTATACATGTGATAATCAACATAAGGGATTGTTAATGCATTGACTTATTTTGTATAAGAGGAAAAAAAGAAACAATATTTCAACTCAAACTTTGACTTAATTGTAATTTTCATTTTTTCAACAGGAATGAAAGAAGATTTAACTATCAAAGAGAATATGTTAATAAACAAAATTTTGAAGTGATGAACAACAAGAATAATTTTAAATTAATCTGTTATTAAAGAACAATCTGCTCCACTCTTGAAACAGTTGAGTGCCATGAAAATGGAGAATCTTCTCTGTTATAATAAAGACTATTGTGCATTTATTTGTATTGCTAAAACAAATTCCCACCTCAGATAAATAGATTATCATCCAGTAGAAAAATAGTTAATGATAACGAAATCCTTTATAAAAATACTCTTAAAAAAGTGGATTTAAACAGGAAATAATCTATATACCCAACACACACCGAAACTGGTATTAATAAGTCTAAAAATAGGAAAAGAAGAGTTTTATGATTCAACCCCACTTTTTGCCAATTGTCTAACATTAATATCAGTCAATATTTTTTTAAATTGATTGATAAACATTTTAATTTTAACAACTCACTAAGATCTTTAAAAAAAACATTAAAAATTAGTTATTCTTGCACTAGAAATATCCACAGCATCATTAATTCTCATAATAATAAAATTCTAGACAATTTTTATAATAATCACTAAATAAATATAAGTCCCCACTGTAATTGTAAAATTAAGGCTAACTGTCCAGTTAGAGGTATATGCAAAAAGTCTGAAAAAGTCATATACCAAGCTACTATTTTTCCTAAGGAATATGATAAAAAAGAAAAGTATATTTTGGAATTTCTACTGAACATTGGAAAGACTTTAATTTTAAATATTCCTTCTCTAGACACCATCTTAAATTCTAGACAGTTCTATCTGAATATTTCTAGAAATTAAAAGATAGAAAACTCTCTCCCCAGATCAAATGGAAGATAGTTGGTAAATCACAAACTCCTATTAGCTTGAGAAATAGCTGTAATCTATGCTTAAATAAAAAAATAAAAATAATTAAATTTTTTGGTAATAACCAGCTTTTAAACCAACGAAATGAAGTGATTTTTAAATGTCATTGCAGGAATAATTTTAAATTATTGGTTTTGTAGGATTAATATATTTTTCCTTACAAATAATTTTCTTGCAAATTCAGCTGTTATTTATCTCTCTATTGTGAATCTGATACTTTATTTTTATATTATTATTATGTCATTTTTCCTCATATTTCGATTTCTGCTATAGTCACACTACTTACCAAGTCTGTGGGAAGACCTAAGGCAGGTCATGGTGTGTTATTATGGCTCCATTTCATGATTTTTTCTATCTTCCCTATCATCCCTAGCGTTACATAGACAAAGTTTTCCTTAGTGTGTGGGCTGTACTTAATAAGACAATTTTTTGTATATCTCTTAAGCTGGGGTTTCCAGGGATTCTTTCAATGTGTTGTTTTGTTCCATTTTTTTATCATTCCAAGTGCACCTACTATCACTGGCAGAACTCTTGTTTTCAATTTCCACATTTTTTCTATTTCAATTTCCAGGTTTTTATATTTTGACAGTTTTTCAAATTCCTTGGTTGCTATGTTACAATCCACTGGACAAGCCATATCAGTTAATAGACAAGTTTTCTCTTTCTGGTTTTTAACAATAATGTCTGGCCTATTTGCTTCAATTTTTCTGTCTGTGTAGATGCTGTAATCCCATAGAATGGTGACATCTTCTATTTCTGCTACCAGTGTTTGTTTACAGATTTTCCATAGTGTTTGCACATTATTATTATTATTATTATTATTATTATTATTATTATTATTATTATCTATATTTTTTATACTTAAATCTTTTGAAATTTTGTGTATTTGTGATGTTAGACACTTGTGACTGTATTTTTGTTTTTACTATAAGTTACTATAATTGGCTCCTTTGTTTTTATCTGTATTAAACTTTTATGAATTTCTTTTTTATTTCAGTAAAATATCTTCTCTTATAAACTTTTATTTTTTATTCTTATTTTTTACATTTTTTAAAAATTCTTTAAAAATTTTTTGAAAAAGTTTTTTTTTAATTTTAATTTTCTAAAAAATTTTTGATCAATAATTATTTCTGATTGTAAGTATATTTATTCCTTCTTTTTTGTCTTCCCCTTATTTTCTTTATAATTTTTATTTGTTTTCCGCCTTTAGTTTGACCTTTTTTCTTTATTTTTTTGTTTTATTATTGTGTGCTTGTATGGCCTCTTCTGAGTTTATGTCTGTGTGCTTGTTTTGAGTGTATCTATATCAATCCTTCTTTTTGTGCCTGTATATATTTTCTCCTTAAATGTTTTTGTATGTTTGCGTGATTTGATGTATGTATTCTTTATTCTGTGTGTTTGTGTGATTTGATGTATGTATTTTAATGTTGGGACACTTCCTGTTTAAATGTATATACAATATTTTCTTCACCTAATCTATTTCCCTCTATAAAAAAAAAATTTTTGAATATTCTGAGTGAAATTAACATTTATTTATTTTCCCCAGTCTGACAAAGGATATTGTAATTCTTATAGCAGCTGAAATAAATTCTGGATTTATAACTGTTTAATTATGTGCATTGTGGTCCAGTGGATATTGACTCAGAACGAGAATTGTAGAACAGAGTTTGAATTCCAGTTGAATTCGTTGCAATCATATACATACAAATGCCCTTGGGAAAGGTATTAATCCATCTCTTCCCTTCAGCTATGGGTCAAATAACAGGACAGATTGGGTTCTATAGCCTTGGTTGGCAACCAGTCTACCGCAGAAAGCAATGGCAACCTACAGCGGGATAATCTTCTGCCAGTCAGTCATGTCTCTTTCGAGACATGATCGCCCAAGCGTGTATCACGTATGGCACTTAACTGACTGAATTATGTGTTGAGTTTTCCTTTTTTCTCAATATTTTTATATATATATATAAGAAAAAGTGTGAGAAGCTGTGAACATTTTGTTTAAAGTGTAGATTTATTGTTGCTATTATTATTAATATTACTTGCTATCTGTATGATATATTAAGTGTCCATAATGGTATTTGTATCACTACATGTGTTTCAAGTAAAGTTGACTCTCTTCAGGTGAATAAACTTGTGACTTCACACATCAAGATCCATTTGCTTTTCTGATGGCCAAGGTATCGTCTATAAATAGATACATCAAGTGGTGAACAGGTCAGAAAGTCCATATGCGTGCATGTGTGTTGGTTTTTTTCATACTTGCACGTTAAATTTCTCCTGTCACCTTTGACTTGCGAAATTTGAGTTATACTTCAAAATTGTTTTCAGCGATTTGATTCAGTTCTACTCTACGGGTCATCTAGTTCTTTTTATTGTTTTTGGGATACTGTTTGAATTTAGTGTGTGTGTGTGTGTGTATGTGTGTTCTTTTATTGCATTTGAATTTCGTATGTCTGTACATGTGTCTTAGGTTTTTCGTGTTTTTCGTGTTGCTTGTATTTTTTTATAAATGTTTCTTCCTGCATCATCAGTGTGTCATAATCTGCATTTTGATAGATAGACATTACTCTGAATTTATCTCCACTGCATTCATATTGTTATATATCGACAAACAACAAACACGCATATATATAAAAATATAAAGTTATATTTTTATTAATGACGATGAACCGTGAAGAATAGGGAACAGAGAATTGAGAGAGCGCGCTTCTAATGGGTTGACGGGAGTGTAGTCTTATCTGTTGTGTCTCTCTTCACCGGCCGATCTTTGTTGCTCCTCTACTACTGGCGAATCTGTGTGCCGAGGTCTTTTTATAATCTTCCAGAACCGGGACTTTTTCTTCCGGTTTTGCCTCGCCCACGCACGCCCACGTAATTCTCAGAGACACCTGTTCTGTTTGCCTCTGTAGTTATTTCCGCTGCTGCCGGAAATAAGGTCAAACGACATCCGTTCCTTTCAACGACCGGAAACACCCTCACTTGCATCAGCCTTCCTCGGGTGGGGCCAGATTGTTATATTACATTCCTCGCCCTCCCATTTTCCAAAATGTTCACCTAAGAACATTTTAAGCGCAACACCCTCACACTCCTCCCCATGCCACACAAGCCCGACAATTGTATAAAACATGTGCACACCAAAACAACAAAACATGTGCATGCCGAAACAAAAAAAACAACAAAAAAATATATAGGGGAGCCTACATTGGCAACCCAACAATGTTCGTGTCCATCGTGAAAATTGTTCTACCAGCTCAATGTTTCATTGTTCTTTTTTTTTTTTTTAATATCCATTTTCACAGAATTGGGCAAAGTTCTTAAAAATGTTCATTTTCTTTCTCGACTCTGTCCATAAGCGTAGATGCCTCGATGCACGACCACATGATCATAGGCGGTAACCGCGCCCCAGTTTCTAAACTGACATCGAGTAAATGACCTTTGACCAACACCATGCGTGTTTCTGCTCGAGTTTATTGTTACACATGTAACTTCATTTAATTTAATTTAATTTCAAACATACTATGTTTGAACACAGAAAAATGGCCATTATCTGCAGTACATATCATTCATAGTCTGACCGAGAAATGTTCAATAGAAAATGAAGAAAATTACCCTGATTCCAACGTTAATCCGCATGCAATTTACTTGTGGAGGATTAGAGGTTTCATCTATATTAATTCAGTCTAAAAAAAATGGACCCGTGACTCGTAGTTCCTTAGTTTGTACAATGTTTTCCATTCCTTGAACTACTTCCTCTGGATTCGAATCCAAGCATATCTGATTTGTTGACATCTCTCTGTTTAACGCAGAGACATTTGAGTGTTGAACACCCGTTGACCCCGGAGTACTATTCACAACGGATAACTCCCTTTCCTTTTCCGAAGCACTGTTGCTTCTTTCACACTTAAAAATCCGCTTCCTAGCTATTATTCCAAGGATTATCATAACGCCGACTATGCCAGCAATTACTCCTATCATCAACTTCTTCGGGAGTTCTTCATATCCTTCACTAAATCTTTCCATATCTATCTGTTCCAAGGTATTTACTAGTTTGCGGATAGGAATCTCCTCCATATCGCGCAATTCTACCGGCATGGTGTCCACTGAAAAATTGGGAAATTTCTGCGTAATTGGGGACCAAACCACTGAACCAGAGACGAATAATTTACTTTATGCTTTAGATACTATTAATAATTTTCCACGTTTGTATCTTCCTAACTATTTCACTTAAACTATCGTTAATCCTCCCACTGCTTCTTTCCCAATCCTATAGCATATCAGCCAATAAGTCTACAAGACTTTTCAGTTGTTCTTTCTTTTTGTTCCGATCAACTGTGGAATCTGCAGGTCTATCCGTGTCAATATAAAGTTTTCAGAAATTAATATATCTTCAAAAGATATTTCCCAAGTCACATAAATGAAAATTCACAGAGGATGTTGAATTGATGGGAACCTGCACAAAAGCATAATTCACAAACATAGAAATGTAAATCATTTTGTAGTGTACAGTCATTGAAAAGAAATCCAAAAAAAAGAAAACCTAACACTGCACAAACCAAAGAAAACATTGTTATCAACAAGTTAATCCAATTATCCACTTTAAAGAGTAGAAGAAACTTCCTTTACATGATTTTACATTTCACTTACTCAATAAAAGTAAGATTAATTAAGCAACGTACCAGTAAACTCACTTCACATATATGGTAAAATATTAACAAAAAAATAAATCATTAACTCAGATGTTTTATACTTACAGATAGGTAAATATCTCAACTTTATTCCTCCCGTCAACCCCAACCTATGCGCTCTCCGCTAGGCGTACTACTCTCTGCATGTAGTCCTGCACCCCCTCCGTTCTACCCTTAATGTGTTCGACACCGAACAATCCACATTTCTCAATTCTAGGGTCAGATCGGCAAAAGTATGCTGTTCCATTTTTTTTTCTAACTAGACTTATTATAAACAAGAGCAGAACACACACACTATCAAATCAAAGAGTCACCTACCTTGGCTGATGTCTATAGTCGTGCGGCTGCTTCTATTTTCGTCTTCTTTTTTCTTTCTATCTGGTAGTTTTAAGTCCGTTGAATTTCAATCGTCGCCGTGGCAACCAGCTCGCATCTAACTGTTTTGTTGTCTCAAAACAGCAAGTCACTAGGCACCAATTATGTGTCTGTTATATATCGACAAACAACAAACACGCATATATATAAAAATATAAAGTTATATTTTTATTAATGACGATGAACCGTGAAGAATAGGGAACAGAGAATTGAGAGAGCGCGCTTCTAATGGGTTGACGGGAGTGTAGTCTTATCTGTTGTGTCTCTCTTCACCAGCCGATCTCTGTTGCTCCTCTACTACTGGCGAATCCGTGTGCCGAGGTCTTTTTATAATCTTCCAGAACCGGGACTTTTTCTTCCGGTTTTGCCTCGCCCACGCACGCCCACGTAATTCTCAGAGACACCTGTTCTGTTTGCCTCTGTAGTTATTTCCGCTGCTGCCGGAAATAAGGTCAAACGACATCCGTTCCTTTCAACGACCTGAAACACCCTCGCTTGCATCAGCCTTCCTCGGTTGGGGCCAGATTGTTATATTACAATATAAACAGTGGGAAACTTACAATTTCCTGTTATTGACTAGTTTAATGTTACTTCTGAGCAGAGCTACTATTTCATTCAGGCCTTATATCGCCCCCACATATATTTTTGCACATTTGCGAGGACTTCAAATTTATTGGAAAGAGGAGGGGTCAAGTGTTTGTTGTTGTTTAATACACTTTTGCAGAGCCGCCAGTAGTCTTTGGAACCAAACTTGCGGGATGCTATATGCTGCTTCATTATATTGGTGAACAACAGCTTAGCATCATTTAGGAAACGTTTGCATTCATTACAAAGGGAGAAAAAAGGTGTTTATTGTAGTCGGACGCGTAGCTCCAGTAAAGCGAGAAGTAATTCCTGTGGGTAATGGTGGCTGAGCAAGCAGGAGAGAACAGAGGAGACGAATGAGGTTTAAGACAACATTTCCTGGCCGAGATGAAAGCATCATTGTCGGCTTTGACCCAGGAGGAGACCTTATAGCGGGTATCTCTTCTCTTATTTCATTTGTAGTTAGGAGTAGTAGGATTCCGTAGCATGTTAACGGAATTTGGCCTTGTGGGAAGATAGCCCACTATAATTCATAAATTCAAGAAAGGCAATTTTTGAGTGTAAAATAACATTTATACATATATACATTTCAATTAATGTTTTACAAAATAAGTAATGCTTGAAATAAAAGTTCAATGGAGGTAAAAGAGTTCATGGAAGGTATGATGATCTGAAAGAAAAGAAATGTTCATTTTCAAGTTGCCGTTTCTAAGGTCAATGAGTCAGTGAGTTGGTTTGTGTGCAATGTCTTAGAAAGGGTCAGTTAGTACTTTGAGAACAGGTGCGGAAGAAGAAGGAAGAAGAAGGCGAGCATAGTAGCAGCTTGACATAGGTCAAGGAAGAAACTAATTACTATCTTCTCTTCTATCTGTGCCTGTCTGTCTGGGTGCCTTTTGTCACGGCTTTTATATTTTCCCTTCTGGCTCAAACGCTGGTTGTTTCGCATTTCATACTTGTATTTGATTTCGGGCTTCTCATTGGCTGATAAATAAAAATTGGTAATTTGATATTTTATTAATTTTTATTTTTCAATCGGAACATATGCGCGGATCCGGATGCGTACGACGATTTTTATTCATTTGACTTTTAGTTGTGAGAGAGCACACATCCGGTTCATCGCTTTTGTTCGGTTGGTATCACCACAACCTCTGCGACACAGTCTTCAACAGGATGACTAAAAAATTTGTTCCAAGGAACATCACAAAGAAACTCTCGTAACGAGTCTCAATCCGCTCTTTGGCAGCAGTAAGATATTCTGCTGGTAGGGGGTTCCTGGAAGGAGGGGAAGTGAAAAGGGATATTAACGAAAACCACACATGTATGAATGGTCTGAGGATTCAAGAGAGAGTTCCCTAGCCAGTGAGATATGTTTACGGACATAAACTTCCAAGCCATGCATGTGTACATCAGAGTCCTTCCTAAGAAGCAGAAGGTAACCGGGAATCGAAAAATCAGAGGAGGGGATTGCGGAGTTAACGTTGGTTTCACAGAGAGATTGGATGTCTGGGGACTTTTCGTGGAAGAACGATTTCACACTGCAAATGTTGGTACGTATACGACATATTTTGGAGAAAGAAATGTTGAGGGGTTTAGGTGTTTTTAACTAAGATGGTTTAGTTTTACGTCTTTGGTTGTGGATTGTTGTGATTTGGTTTATTTTGGTAAGATGTCTGGAGAGGTTGTAGTAGACGGTCATCAAATGTGAAATGTTTTGGATGGGAACTAGCGCAGACTGCTCACCGGAAGCGTTTGCAAGGATACCCCTCCATGCGCGACATAGCACTGCAAGGATATTATGTGACTGTTGATCAGAGCAGCCTCTTTGGACGCTACGCAAGAATTCAGGCTCCTAATTACTAGCCCGCAACAGCAACCAGAAAACTGACGACCGGGTACCCTCAGTATGAAGAGACGTTGCCACCATCCACACACATTACAAAAAATTAGCGAAAGCACCACTATTAAGGCCCCAGAAGATAAAAAGAACCGAAAACCCGTTCCTAAACAGGAAACAAGAGATGAGCCTCCACTCCTGTCCAAGAGAAGAAGCAAATGTGTGAACAGGGCAATAGAAGAAGAACCTATCTGCTCTTATTAAAAAAAAAATTAATTAAAAAATAAAATTAAAAGATAAATATGATTCTTACTAAGATTTAACTGTATAAGTCGGGAGATCCATTAATGACCAATAAAATAGACTGAACTTTCTTCTATTTCACAGTTTCAATGACTTGCTAGAATGCAGAAAATCGAATATATTATATAATAGATATATATAACAAAAGACTGTGGTTAAAAAAAAAATCTTACCAGATCGCAGAGTGTCCAGCTTAAAATAAGAAGAATATTTATTTGTTGACTTGAGCAAAGTAAAGTTTGATCAAAAGTAAAATAAAATGAAAACAAATTGAAAGATTTCACTTTTTCCAGTTACTTTCGGCCAGATTGAACACGAGAAGTTCACAACCTGAGAGAGAGAGAGAGAGAGAGAGAGAGAAAGAGAAAGAGAGAGAGAGAGAGAGAGAGAGAGAGAGAGAGAGAGAGAGAGAGAGGTACACAAAAAAGTCATATCACCACTTTTCGAAATATTCGTTTCGGTTTGTTTATGACCAATATTGAAGTACTGTCGAGCTCTCTACGATACCCTCGTATCACCAATATTTTATAGAAAGTTCGAGAAGGAAAATTGTAAAATAAATCAAACCATCTTCTTTTTGTAACCAAACTTTTCATTGGTTTGTTCTGCATCAGCAGCAGCATTTTGCCTCTCTTTCGAAAAAGCGGGAATCTTCCCGCCCTTCAAGCAGCAGTTGGAAAGTTTCCTTTGAATCCACCAGACCTATTGTTTCCAGCTCACTTTTCTTTTAAGGCAATATATGTTTTTGCCTACTCTTTTAAAAGAAAATAAGCCGGTTTCATCTTTACCTGACTGAGAAGTTAAGTTAAATATTCAAAACTTTGCAATACCAGCTTTTTGCATTCAACATTTTCTCCTGGTATAATAATTTATTATTGTTTCAACTTCTCAGCTAAACCGCAAGTATTTTTGACATTTTTTATTCACACACACTTTGCTTGCAGATTATCTTCCAACTCATAACTTTGAACTGTATCAAATTATTTGAACATACAAACTGTTTTCCAACTCACAAATTTCCAGCTCACAATTTGAACTGTTTCAATTATTTGTCTACATACAAACTTTTGAACATTGGCTTTGGGCCATTTACAATTCAAAAATATTTTATCGTTTAAACACATATCTCTAAAAAAAGGTGTTTCATTCATTTTTGCAAATATCTGCAGTAAAAGGGAGATAACTTATTTTTACCCCTTTTCTATAATTCACAGTTGTTGTTATAATTAAAATTTATTTACCTCTGTCTTGTGTCTTGTTTGTTCACTTATTTGTACATACATAAAATTGAGAAGCTCTCATTACCCAACAAACAAAAAAAAAGTAGTTAGGCCGCTACAAGTGGATGACTCCGACGTGCGAAATTACCGCTCCACTACAAGGATTATCCGACGTGTGAAATTACCATTACAATACAAGTGGATTACCGCCATTCCACAAATCTGTTTTGGGTATTTTAATTTTTTTGGTGACTCCTCTCTCTTCTCAATTTTGTGTGTACGCGTGGACATATTGATAGAGCAAGATAAAAGATAACCTTTCATAATGGTAGACAGCTTTGCTGTGGGTCCGATCCTCCTTAACCTGCCCGTTTTTAGCAGGTCCAACATTCAAGTCTGGTTCGCTCAGCTTGATGCTATATTTTTTGCCAAAAAGATTACGTCACAGCGTGACAGATTTGCATACGTGGTCGAGAAATTGCCACCTGATATAGCAATCGACATTGTCGACCTCCTGAGCCAAGTCCCGGCAGACAAACCATACGAGCTACTTCGTGACACAATCATTTCAAGGACCGGCGAATCTGAAAATAGACGTCTGCATGAATTGTTTAATAACCTGCAATTGCTAGACAATAAACCTTCGCAGTTGCTCAGACGTATGAAGACCCTGCTAGGAAACAACTCTATGTCCGACACAGTGTTACGTAAGCTGTGGATGGACAAATTACCCACACAAATAGCACAAATATTGACTAGTATTTCAGAGAAAATCGAACTAACTGAATTGGCGGACATGGCTGATAAAATATTGGAAAACCAGCCTGTCCATCCAACTAACCTTTCTCTTGCACCGCCTGCAGTGGATTCTTCCAGTATGGATACTTTAATAAAGAAAATAGACGCCATCACACTGCGTGTCGATAACTTGGAACGCAGGTTCCGCATTAAAAATAGAAGCCTGTCGCGTACCAGATCACTTTCCCGCGAACGGCCACATGGGGAATATTGCTGGTACCACTTCAAGTATGCGTCCAATGCTAAGAAATGTATCAAACCGTGTAAATATTATACGGATAATGGCGCCCAGCGTTCGAGAGACGCGGGAAACGAGTTAGCTGGTGGCCCATGAACGCGGCTACTACCACCAGCAGTAAATCTATTTGCCGCCTATTTTTCATATATGACAAAATATCACGCATGTCTTTTCTAGTCGATACCGGTGCCCAAGTAAGTGTTATCCCGCCAAGTACTGACCAACAACTTAAGATAACAGATTTTTCATTACAGGCTGCTAACGGCACTAAGATTAATACCTACGGCGAAGCCTCTTTAACGCTTGATATAGGTCTTCGACGGAGTTTCCCATGGATTTTTACCATTGCACAAGTGAAAATTCCAATATTAGGTGCAGATTTTCTTTCACATTATAAGTTAAGTGTGAACCTTGCATCTAGGTCGCTGTTAGACGACAATACCAATATACATGTTCGTGGCACTAGATCGAATATTTCTTCTTTAGGCATCAGTGCTGCCATGCCTTCCGTTACCGGATTAGAAGACATTTTAAGTGGCTATCCAGACCTTGTCAAACCTTTTTCTTATACAGAGCCTATAAAGCATTATGCACAGCATCACATAGAGACAAAAAGGTCCTCCTGTTCATTCAAACCCTCGACGTCTGCACCCTGATAAGTACAAAATAGCTAAGCGTGAGTTTCAGCACATGATCGACCTGGGTATTATACGTCCTTCGTCTAGCCCTTATACTTCTCCATTACATATGGTCCCTAAATCGGAGCCTGGAACATGGCGTCCTTGTGGTGATTTCAGAAGACTTAATGCTCAGACTGTTCCTGACCGCTATCCAGTACCAAATTTACTTGATTTTGTGACGTCGGTACAAGGAGCCAGTGTTTTTACCAAGCTGGATCTGCGAAAAGCCTTCCATCAAATCCCCGTAGCTCCTGAAGACATTCCTAAGACAGCCATCACCACACCTTTTGGGTTGTTCGAATTTCTGCGAATGCCGTTCGGTTTGCGTAATGCTGCCCAATCGTTTCAGCGACTAATAGATGAAGTATTGCGTGGTCTTGATTTTACTTTCGCCTATATCGACGACGTCCTCATCGCCAGCAGCGATGTGGCTACGCATCGCACCCATGTTAAACAAGTTTTTGATCGCCTACAACATTTCGGCTTGAAAATTAACCCTGAGAAGTGTATTTTCGCTGCCTCTCAGTTGACATTCTTGGGACACATTTTGGATAAAAGTGGCATCACCCCGATGCCTACTAAAGTAGAGACCATCAGCAAATTTCCTCAACCACAGTCTTTTCGACAACTTCGTCGTTTTTTGGGTCTCGTTAATTACTATCGTCAATATATTCCTCACTGCTCCAGCATTTTATCACCTTTGACTGATTTACTTCAAAACCAAAAGAAAAAAAATGCTAGCATATCTTTCACGGATAAACAACTACAGTCATTTAATGACGCTAAAAATGCCTTGGTTAACTTTACGAAGTTAACGTATATTTCTGATGACAAGGACTCTATTCTCTCCCTTACAACGGACGCCTCGTCTGACGCCGTTGGAGCTGTGTTACATCAAACAACCAAGGGAGCTAAGCAACCTTTGTCTTTCTTCTCACATAAGCTGTTGGCTGCCCAAAAGAGGTATAGCACCTTTTCTAGAGAATTGTTGGCCATATACATGTCTATTCGACATTACCGTCACTTGTTGGAAGGACGGAATTTTGTAGTTTTTACGGATCATAAACCACTTACGTATGCTATCCATTCCAAGGCCGACAAAATCAATCCGCGAGACTGTCGTCACCTGGATTATATTTCCCAGTTTACCACGGATATTAGGTACATCCAGGGGGATGACAATACAGTTGCTGATACACTCTCGAGATCTACCCTGCATAATATTTGTTCAAATACTTTGGATTTAGAGACTCTTGCTCGGGAACAACAAAATGATAATGTCGAGAATCAATTTCTTTCCGATTCATCTCTTCGGATCGAACAGCACCCTCTTCCTTTCTCTACTACGACTATTGCATGTGATGTCAGTACTGGACGTCCCCGTCCTTTTGTTCCGCAGTCTATGCGTAGATCCCTCTTCGAGCATTTTCATGCATTATCCCATCCTGGTCGGAAAGCTACCGTCAAGCTTATTTCCGACAGGTTTGTTTGGCCTAATATGAATTCAGATATTAAGACTTGGGTTCAGTCGTGCCTACACTGTCAGACATCCAAGGTGCATAGGCATACCAAGTCCCCTATAGGTAATTTCCCGCCACCCGATGGTAGATTTTCTCATATCCATATTAATTTAGTTGGTCCTCTCCCCTCTGTGGATGGTTTTCAATATCTCTTAACCATTATAGATCGGTTTACAAGGTGGCCAGTAGCTGTTCCCTTACGGTCTGTGACAGCAGATATTATAGCCCAAACTATCCTCAGAGAGTGGATATCAATATTTGGATGTCCCTCAGTCGTTACTACCGATCGTGGTGCGCAATTTCAGTCTGCATTATTTTCTGAATTCTTGACACTTTTAGGTGCCAAACAAATAAGTACTTCCGCTTATCATCCTTCCGCGAATGGTATTGTGGAAAGATTTCACAGGTCTTTGAAATCCTCCCTTATTGACAATAATGATCCTCGTCTTTGGATTGATAAATTACCCCTTGTTATGCTTTCTTTGAGAAATATTGTCAAAGAGGATTTACGTTGCTCGACAGCTGAATTAGTTTTTGGTACATCCCTTACACTACCTGGTCAGCTAATTTCTGACCCTAAGAATTTTTCTCCTACATCTGATTTTGTAAAGGATTTAAAAAGGAGAATGTCGAGCTTATCTTACACTCCTTCTCGCTCAACCGATCGTGCAGTTTATTTACCGCAGAGTTTACAGTCTTGCGAATTTGTTTTTATTCGTCGAGACGGAGTGCGTAAACCCTTAACACCAACTTACTCTGGACCTTATAAGGTATTACAGCGGAATGATAAATATTTTACTGTTTCGGTTAATGGCCGCACTGACACAATTGCAATAGATCGTCTCAAGCCTGCATTCCTGCATAAGTCTGATATTTCCCCTGTTTCGCCGACCGAAGCGGTGCCTACTCGGCAGAAGTCATATGATGCTCAATTTCATTCAACTACTCGTTCTGGAAGACGGGTCCATTGGCCTGTTAAACTTGAAACTGATTTCGTCAAGTAATTTTTTCTTCTTTCCTCTCTCTCTTTTTCCTTTCAGATTCTTATTTTTTGGACTAAGAATCTTGGTGGGGGGAATTTGTCGAGCTCTCTACGATACCCTCGTATCACCAATATTTTATAGAAAGTTCAAGAAGGAAAATTGTAAAATAAATCAAACCATCTTCTTTTTGTAACCAAACTTTTCATTGGTTTGTTCTGCATCAGCAGCAGCATTTTGCCTCTCTTTCGAAAAAGCGGGAATCTTCCCGCCCTTCAAGCAGCAGTTGGAAAGTTTCCTTTGAATCCACCAGACCTATTGTTTCCAGCTCACTTTTCTTTTAAGGCAATATATGTTTTTGCCTACTCTTTTAAAAGAAAATAAGCCGGTTTCATCTTTACCTGACTGAGAAGTTAAGTTAAATATTCAAAACTTTGCAATACCAGCTTTTTGCATTCAACATTTTCTCCTGGTATAATAATTTATTATTGTTTCAACTTCTCAGCTAAACCGCAAGTATTTTTGACATTTTTTATTCACACACACTTTGCTTGCAGATTATCTTCCAACTCATAACTTTGAACTGTATCAAATTATTTGAACATACAAACTGTTTTCCAACTCACAAATTTCCAGCTCACAATTTGAACTGTTTCAATTATTTGTCTACATACAAACTTTTGAACATTGGCTTTGGGCCATTTACAATTCAAAAATATTTTATCGTTTAAACACATATCTCTAAAAAAAAGTGTTTCATTCATTTTTGCAAATATCTGCAGTAAAAGGGAGATAACTTATTTTTACCCCTTTTCTATAATTCACAGTTGTTGTTATAATTAAAATTTATTTACCTCTGTCTTGTGTCTTGTTTGTTCACTTATTTGTACATACATAAAATTGAGAAGCTCTCATTACCCAACAAACAAAAAAAAAGTAGTTAGGCCGCTACAGTACTGAAGAAAGAGGTTCTTTGGTAGTGCATGCATATAATGGCGAGGAAACACGTATGTATGTTTTAACAACATAAAACAAGGGAATTATTTACAAATTTACACAGTTGTAATTGTCAGTAGCTTATTTCAAGACAAGTAATCATAAAAGTTGTAGATTTGATAAACAGAGATAATGTTCATATTAAAATGTCAGGCACTAAGTACATTTCCACAATTCGTTTTCACACAAAAGTATTAAGTTAAATTCCATATAAACAAAGTTTCCAAATGGATTTTTGTCTATGGATGACCATTTTTTGGACATTTGAGAAGAAAAATCGACTAGAATAGTCCCAAAAGCTTATTGTATCTATTGTTTTCATGGAAAACATTAGTTCTAGGTGTCATATGGAAGACATCTTATTTTATTCTTAATGGCAAATTTCAAAGGAAAAGTAGTTTATTTTTAATAAAATATGCAAAAACTCCTAAAAGATGTACTGTGTCCGTGTATCATGTTAAAGCATATGGGGTTCCAGAACAACCCGGATTGAAAAGGCGGTTTTAATGCGGGTTATCTGGTCCACAAAAATACAACACAAATTTCGAGAAAAGACAACGCAATAAGAAATGTTGTATAAAAATATGAAAATTTTGTATTTGACAACATATATACAGTATAAACAATTTGTACAATTCTGTGTATCTTTTATTAGATAGAAGAGTGTCTTTTATATTTGCGTGAATGTTGGTTGAATATAAAAGTGTCAGTTGTATTTAAACGAATGTCGTTGAATATAAAAGTGTCTGTTGTATTTGAACGAAAGTTGGTTGAGTATGAAAGTGTTGGTTTTGGGTGAAATTAAACAGAGTAGTAGCACAATGTTTCTTTCCTTTTTATGTGTCAGCCTTAACAGCTAACACATAAAAATGTGGAAAAAGGAGTGTTCAAATTGTGTTGAAAAAGTGTGTGAATGAGATTTTCCGAGGGGAGAGAGAGAGTAAGACGTAGATAGTAGTAATTAGTAGTGTATGTGTAAAACGGTGAATCAGTCTACTTAACTTAGTAAGTGTGTTACTTCTCCATTCCGGTTGCTGAGAGCCGTGAAAAGTTTTATGGCCGTTACAGGTGTTTTCTCTCTTCGTAACGGCTGAGTGGGCGAAGGATAAGTTTGTCGGCACTGGTCTCTTTGATGTAGGCGCCTATCATACTGTGCGTGTCTGACACTGCGCCTCTCGGGATTGACAGGCGTAGCTGACAGACAGATCGACTGCCTGCTTGATCGATCGACTGTTGTCTCTCAATGACCCTCTTGACTGACTGCTGTGACCGGTCAAGGGACCGCCTTAAATTTAGAATTCTGGTCACGTGGGAGGATGATCCTAGAACGATTTTTTTTCTTTAGCTGTGAAAAAAAAAAACGTTTTGCTGATGTATTTTGAATTTTTCGATTTGTCAACTGTCAACCAATCAGGAGCCAGAGTATCGTTTTTCACAATGACTTGTGAAAAAAAAGCTTTTAGCCGTTTGGATCCACTTTTGCGGGTGTGTAATTTTACTTTGGGTTTTTCCCAAATGTAGTATTCTGAATTTGAATTTGCTTGTGTGCAATTTATTCTGTGTTTTTTAGCTAGTTGATGGAAGATATAGGATTTGTATCCTATAAGCACAAAAAATCTTTATTTAGTAAAATGTAACAAACAAACTCTTCGCAGTATAAATTTGAGCATATTTTATTAACTTGACAAATTTGGGAGAAGCATCCGCTTTCTTGACTGCCGCGAATGCTGATGTTCAGTATCCCTTTTTATGCTGTAGCAGTTGTTTGCTATCATGCTGGTGTCCCAACACTCATTGATTTAATGTCCAGTCAACCTGTTCATCGCTAACATCTCCACAGTTTTCTTTCCAAATTTCGTGTAGACCAGAGTAATCAATACAAATGAAATATGCTCTTTTACAATAAAAAATATCATGCTGCATAAGGGCCCCAGGAAAGAAAACTACATAAAATGTAGAAAAGGAGAAAATAATTCTCAAAACGTTATAGTTTTAAAAGAATTAGTACAATTTTCGAAGCAACGTTCGTGGTAACAGCGAATAGAACACCAGCCAAAAACTTTTCTTTGATGTGACAGTGACTTTGGTGTTCATTTCAATTCTCATCTGGTGGTTGTCAAATTTCTTCTGTATTCTTTTGTAGTGGGACACGGCATAATAACCCACTTGTTTTAAATTTTATGGCTAAGGTGAATAACAACGAGGTTTTCTCTTTTTAATTTTATGCAAGCAGATGGATCAAAACGAAGGTTGAAATTTTGGGCGCAAAATTGGTTTTATAGTAGGTTATCCGTTATAGTGAAGTGTATGTGTATTGAAACAGATTAGTTTGATTTGGTCTTGTTTGTAGATAGCCCACTATAAAAGGGGTACAAAACAAGAAAATCAAATTGTATATAGGAACAATATATATCACTTAAGGCTTTTACAAATAAAAGTAATGTCTTTTGGTTGGTACAAGGTCGTTAAAAATGTTAATCGTAGTAATTGCTGAAAAAGTTTATGCGTATGTATGTGTGAGCGTTTGTTTGTTAGGAGTGTCTTTGAAGTCTACGCTCAGTCTTTCCGGTACTGGTCAGTTATTAAGTAGACTGGTGAACAGTGAAGAAAAAGAAGATGAGAGAGAGAGAGAGAGAGGGAGGGAGGGAGGCTATAAGCGGCTATAATAATACGATCGCTTGACGTTTGTCAAGGGACGTATTAATTATGCTCGTATTTTCTCTACTGCAACCGTCTTCTTGCTTCGTCTTTTTATTTTGTTTTCTGAGGTTCCAAACAGGTCATTTGGGAATTCACACCCGAATATAATTCTGGGCTTCCCATTGGACGATAAACAAACTTCGCGTCTGTTTGCGAAAAGGGTCCGTAAAAGGAATTTTCTATTTATTATTATTATTTTTTATAATTAAAGATTATTTGAATTTTTTTTTTTTGACAACGAACTGGGTTTCAGCATCAGAGGTTCGTTGAATTAGTCTGCTTTACTGATTTTTGAAATTTTGGTATATTTCGATTTGTGGAAAAATAACTGCGTTTGTTTTTCATCCAAAACTCATAGGGATTCCTTCAAATTAGGTAGGCTACAAACCAAATTTACTTCTCGGAAATAGCAGGAAAACCTTTTGAGGTTCTGGGTGAAAAACAAAACGCAACCGTTTTCCTACAAATCTAAATGTACCAAAAATTAAAAATTCAGAAAAGCAGGCAACACCCGAATAGGCTCTTATCGTTTTAATAAAACCAAAACGGAGGCATATGAATTATTTTAAATACATTTTAATTTTTTATTAAAATTTTGATAGTACTTTACACATAGTGAAGTATATGCATATTGCATACAATGGCATTCACTCACGCACCCCATATGCACTAGGACATTTCTTTGAATTTCCATTTTTCTTATTGCCCAAATAAGGATAGAGAAGACGAGTTTACTTAACTTTGTTTATTTTCATTCGACACTTAGACAAAGCAATTTCTTCTTCTTTTTAGATATATATGGTGACTACTAGTGAGAGATACGACTGCTGGCAACTCCAATCTAATCAACAGTCATGTATCCGTGACTAAGGTTATCTAAGTCAGCTGTTATCTGACCTGAACAGGGATACGCTCAGCCAGGTCTACTTTGTTCAAGACACGCCATGCACGAACCCCCGTTCTTGGGATTGACTTTTTAAATGAATGAACTCAGTGAATAACATAATTAAAGAACCATATCACCATTAAGCCAATAATTGTACATTATGTTTCTATTTTGAACGAAACATAATTCTTCACTTCACTCAGTCAATTTTCCGCAATTTTCGATAACATAAGAAAGAGGGTGAATAATTGAATTAATTCAGTCATGATGTAAAAAGTTATATAATACACTAACAATAATACCATTTCATTTATTCGGTCAACTGGAGTTCAACAACAACAATGAAATTTCCTCAGCTCGTGTTTTGCAAAATTTCTGGTACCCGCCTCATTTCATAGTCCGGTGTTATACAAGCCAAGTCCCAAGTTCAGCTCTTCTCTCAAGAATCATGTCATCCCCACAACATTCACAAGAAATAGAAAGTTTTTGTTTAAAACTTCCCAAAATTGTAAGCTGATTACTGTTTTTTTTTTTTCATTTTTCGTTCTTTCTTTACTTTATCATTTTATTTTGTTTATTAAATTTCATATGCACTCTCTCCGCTCTCCACGAAAAAAAACAAAGGAAATATAACCGAACGACGATTGTTCAGATTTTTACTTTTACTTTTATTTTGAAAGTTCTAAATCATTTATGATTCTTCAATTTCGTTGTGAGTACTCGTTGTTACAAGGCAAATGGTAACTTGTGTCCTTGTTAGTATCAATTTTTTGGTATTCTTTCCGTTGAAGTTAGTGCAATCCAACATTTACTTCTTGCGGAGGGGGGCGGATTGAAGAGTTTTTTGCTTCAATATTTGTGTCTTTTATCATCTTCTCTAGGAAATGTGGAATAAATTCTTAATTATTCGACATTACCCTGTATTTTCTGAAAATTTTAATTTAAGAGCTTTAGTAGTTATAAGGCTATTCAGTTTTTCTTTTTACCACAACGCTAAAAGAGGGGAGAGGGGATTTAAGAAGGGACACACGAGAGGCCTAAGAAGTCCTAACCTACCTAACCTACTCCAAAAATGATTTTTTGCATCAACTAAGTTACTAGCTTTTTTTTTTTTACATTATGATTAAAAAACAAACTTAGCCTCACGAGTTCTCGTTTGAAGTGTCTGGAAATTAGGCAAAAAGTAGCTACAAAACCAAGTTCTCCAATTCAAAAAAATATGTGGAAGAAAAAAATGAGCATTACTGGCCCACTCATAAAAAAATTAGTGAAAAACTGCTTTTGAATTTTTTATTGTCTTTTTTTAATACCTTCCTTGGGTTGCAACACTTGTCAGAATAAAAAAAAAATAGTTAGGAGTGGGAAATTTCAGAAATATGAGACTAGTTTAAAAAAACAATTAAAATCGCTTCGAACGATAAACAAAACACTCACAGTCACACTGCTCCTCAAGTTGTCTCACGAACTATCGAGATTTGATATTTTAAAAACTTTAAATTTTAAAAAGTTTAAATTTAAAATCTATAATTTTTAAAAAGTTAAGTTTAATCTTAAAGTTTTAAATTTATCTTAATTTTTAAAAAGTTAAATTTTTTAATTTAATCTTTTCTATTTTTGGATCGTACTTTAAAAATTTGAAGAAAATAGTGGAAAATTTTTCGTTATATACCATTCACGCTGGTTGCGTTTCATTCTTTTTGACGCGTTGATTACCTACCTGTAGGGTGCCTCCACTCATTTTTGTTACCTAACTTAGTTGAATTTTTAAAAATAAAAAAAAGTTTCCTTTAAATTTTTATTTTAGCTTTAACTAAAAACTACATGATTAAATGATTAAATTTACTATTTCCAGCAAGCAAGATATTCTGGCCGGTTTAAACTGATTGGAAATCTAAACAATAAACATTTTCAATATTTAAATTAAATTTTTTCTATTTTTCGGCCATTTTTAAGCAATCGACACACACATTTAAAAAAAATTTGCAAAACTTACTAAAATATACATCTGTGACACGTTTTTTTTTTGTTTTTTTTTTTTGAAAAATTAGCAAATTTAAAGTTAAATTAATCTCATTTACACAAGTTTGTTTATAACATGAAATTTAGAATAAAAGTATTTCTTAATTGAGGTGCCAACTGAGCGAGGTGCGAATGACGGGTGACAACCAGATGTTAAATGACGTTTCAAAGTATGGGTGACCAGAATTGACATAATTGTCCAAATTTTTTCCTGTAAGGGAGGAAAAACCGTGAAACTTGTGACCTCTTAATATAACATAGAAAATATAAAAATCCTATACACAAAAAAAAATTAAAATTATTTTAGACTTTTATCAGTTCAATGATTTGTATTAAACTTTTTCGATTTTAGATTAGTAAATATAGTCTTCACTTAATAATCTAACTGCAACAAGCCTTTTTAGAATTTTTAAGAAAGTTTTAAATTTTTATAGATTATTATAATTTTAAAATAACAACTCCTGTAAAAATTGATTATTTATCAAAAAAAATTTTCTTCAGACTATAATATCCTTAATACATATAATTACATAAAATATTCAATAAAGATACAATTAAGTTATAGCTGTACTAGCAATTTAGAAAATTACATAAAAAAAACAAAAAATAAAAATCAGACTTAAAAAATAACATGCAACATAATATTGATAATAAAGAATGTAACTGTAGGGACAAAAATAAATGCCCAGTTAACAGGCTTTGTAACGCAGGAGTTATTTACAAAGCAGAATTATATAATTCAAATGGACAAAGAAAAACATACTTAGGATCCACAAATAGAATTTTTGGAAATAGATCGTATAATTATCGATCTACATTCAAAGTGGCTAACCACATGTGGAAATTAAAAGAAAAAATAGTAAAGACCCTGATATAACATGGAGTATAATAATAAAAAAAAAAAGCCAATCTTACAAGGGTGTTGGTGTCTACAGACTATACCAGGAGAAGTTAGCAATAACATTTCCAAAACAAAAAACGTTTTTGAATTGAAGATTCAAAGTGATGTCCAGATGTAATCACACCAGAAAATATATTTTAGGATCATACAAACTTGGATGAAAGTGTTTAAGATCCTTAAAAAAATTCCTCCCTAACTTTGAACATTTCAGTTATTTTAAACTGTCATTTTTATCCCTGTTGTACATTTGAAAACATTGGAAAATCAGTTATAGATCACCTGAAGATACTGAAAGGTTGAAACTAAGGTTGCATAAATAACTGTTTTCCAAATGAAAAAATATTTAAAATCTCTACATTATATATGTATTGAGCACTTTTAAATACAACTGTATACTGGTCTAATTATGACCAAAAACTGGAAAGACAAAATATTGGAAAGAGCAAAAACAGCTATTGGACTTGAGAAACCCATTTTCCTGAAAAATTGTTTTAAGAGAAAGATTTTATAAATTTTACCTGACAGTAGTACTGGTTGTCAATGAAAGCCAAATGTTTCCTTACAAGACAATAGCTAATATTACCATTACCATGACAATACAAGGTTTGATATGAAAATGTGTGTAAAACAATCTCAGATTCAAAGCTAAATTATCTGAAGTGGCATTTATCAATTAATCATCATTTAAACTCTTATGAAATCAAATTACATTTGTGCTCTCAGTATATAAATGGGTCTGTAGTCTCTCTGGTTTTCATACCAAATCAACAAACAAAAGCAGGAAGTTATTACAGTAATTTCCATTTTCCAATTTTAATTTTCCTAGGTGCAGGATCCATAAATATCTCACTCCAATATAGATTGCACCATTTGTTTTGTTTTTTTTATAAAGTATAGCAAAACTACAAATCTAAAATAACAGCTTTACTTGTGAAACCCGACCCAGAACTTTAATTTACTTTATCAAGAATCAAACATTTTTTTTATTAAATAACATGGTCACACTCTTAATTTTGTTAGGAAATATGACCATCAACCTCTAAAACATTGTGAATTTTGAGGTATTATGCTAAGAAAATAGAAATTTGTTATTAATGTTGACAAATAATGGACTTCATGTGTGAGATTTAATGTGCATGTTTGTTTCAAAACCTTCTCGTTGAAATAAATTCTGTTTCTACCTGTTTTTATGGATGAATTAACCATATCTTTTTATTTCACAGACAATTAACTCTTATAAGAGTTGGTAGTATTGTTGACTATAAAGGGAAAACTGTATATATGTTTGTAGATATTTACATTATTTATATTGTTTGGATTATGGTCCTCGTCTTTGAGATTAAACCTAAAACTTGAGAAATCTGTGCATTTACTGGGCCACAAAAATCTTCTACTCTGGTCAAGCATAGAAATGAATACAATATGGGAACTAGTAATGCAGAATGCTAGAGAAAACCAATTACAAACCTCAAGATTGTAATATGAGCTCTGGTAAAAAATGGTTACTGAGACATTGTTTATAAGTCCCAAAAATATACACACTGATTTGCACACATGGTCCAGTGGATAAAAGTGTTTGTTGGATCCAGTGACTTGACCTAAAGAGTTGTGAGTTCATTTCCTGGTTACAGCAGTGGTGAATAAAAAAAACAAAAAAAAACTGAAAGAATTAATTGGGAATAACTAAGATAAATGTTACAAAGACAAAATGTTCTCATTCCGTGAATCATGCCACGAGATCAATATACCCTTTCAAAATAAAGGGTTTAGTTCAAAATTTCAATCACTTTAAGAAGATTGGGGCATACAACAGCTAAAATGTTGTGAATATTTGTAATAAAGATGAGGACAACAATGTAAATAAATACAATACCTCATCTCAAAAATATAGACAAATATGTTTGTAGATATTGTCAAATCAAAGTTAAAGTACAATTTTGCTTTATTTTTAGCTCCTGTATATTAAAGACTTGTGAAACTACTAAAATATTATACTGTTTCATTTTTGGGTAAATTTATGGAGTCCTATGGTTAAAAAGGAAAAATAAGCTTTACAATGATTCATACATCAAATTTGATTTCAATGTTACAAATAAAAATAAAAAATATTCTACATAAGACAAATTAAAATCATTTTGAATAAAATTTGAGTTATAAAATGATAGTGACATAGGTTGGTATATTTTTGAGAAAAGAATGAAAATATTACATTGCACTGAAATCAGTGAGTTAGCTTAGAAGCATTTGGTTTTTACTGCCTCATCACTTAGGTTTATATACATTTTGATATAAATTCATTTACTCATCAACTCATTTGGAATCTCTTCCAGACAATTTGTAGAATTTTTAATGGCCAAGAATATTTTTTAATTTCTCTATTACCAAAGTTTTGGCATTACATGGTGAAATCATATCCATGTTTCAAAAATGCGTGGAAAAAGTCTTTTGCTGTTCCTAACCATTTTACCATTGTGAACAAGGTTTTTCAACATTGTACATGATCGAAAGAAAAATTCAGCTGTCAACTGAAAATGATTTGTCTGTTTCAGAAATATTTTCCAGAATTGATTTACTTGTTGAAAAGAGCCAAAATCATACACCTTATTAAATGTATAACAATGTAGTAATAAAAAATATCAAGTAATACCACTTGTCTGCTTTATCTATTTTATAATATCCATGCATTTCATATCATGTTTTTCTCAAAGATTATGTCAACAGTCAGACCGGATGAAAATGTTTGTGAATCCCTACTCTAAAATATAACCAAGTGCTGACTGTGGGAATGGTCACCTCCCAATCATATGCAAACTTTAAAAAAAAAAAAAAAAAACAATTATGAAAATTAAAGTAACCTAAAGCAACTCCTAAACTTTAATGCAACAAACTCCATAATAACCAAACATACTATAACATGGTCTACCTCTAAACTATTCAATGAGGCCACTGCTTGGTCATTTTCCCCACCTACACTTGTTTATTTTTTCTATCTTGGGGAAGCTTTAGATGTAACTGATTGAAATGCCCTCAGGAGAGAAGAGGATGAGTTACAAAAAGATAAAATTACTCTCAGAACAGATAACCAGCTCATTCTTGTAAAAACAATGATATAGAACTTTGGTTCCCAACCCTTTTGGCCACTGCACACTTTTCACCATGTGCCAGAATGTCATTCCCCATCTTTCCAAGATTGTCTGTTTCAAAAGGTGCATTTCAAATAATTATGTGTATATCTTATTTTCCATATTAGTACATATACATTTACATGGATTATTTTTATAAAGAGTTTTTTTTATAAACTCTGTAAAAAAAAAAAATTAAAAAAAAAATTTTCTCTCTGCCACTAAAATTCTGAAATGCCACCAAGAGGACTGCCCCCATCTCCCCTGGCTGAGAACCCCTGATGTAGTGTTTTTTAAGGATTACAGTTATCAATTTCCATTCTATGGTGTTGTGATCTACCTATGGCTCGTTTGTGAGTTTGTAGGTGTCGGCCTTATTTAAAACATATTGACAAAAAGTAGATATGCCCCAGACAACTGTCTGGTAATCACTTCAACAATTCGATCAGTCAACTTTGGTTTTGGCCCTGCAGATGATAAAGTTGGTTTCCAAAACCAGGTGACCCAATTCTTCTAGGGCAGTATCTTGTAAGGAGTGGTGATGTTACCTATTCAACTCCCAAATGTTTGTGGATGATTGCCGACTACTATTGTTCTATTTGACTGCCCGTGTACCTGTGGATGATTATGGTGGGTTGCTGTATTTATCAGAACATATTTCTTTTAAAGGTTTATCCCTTGTTTCTTGTTTAGGATTGGATTTCTGGTTCCTTCTCATTCTCTTTCACTCCCTGTCCTTGTATTTTAGTGGTATTATTGCCTTCTTTGGGGTGAATAGCTTAAAAAATGGGTTACAATTTGATGTGCATACTAACAGTGTCAGAGGAAATAATTTGATGTCATTCTCTAGTCATATACCAAATTTCTTTTGGACAATCAAGGCAGAATTGAGGAATAGTATTAAAAAATAAAATTCCTTTACTGAATTTTGGCCAAGATTCTAGCCAGCATTGGCCAGGTGGTTTATCACAATTGTCATTTTATTAGTGGGAATGAGGTATAGATGCTCCTTGTTTCACCTGATTCTTTAATGAGTTCAATCCAAGACAATTGCAAGTGCTAATTCAATTTATTTTACTTAAATGCTTTTAATTTTCCCAATAGCTCTTTAGAAAAACAGGATAGTCCACACCATTATAGAGCTACCACCAGCCTGCATGGAGCTTTGTTAACAATTGGGGTCCATGACACATCCAAACCCTACTATTAGCCCAAAACAACTGGAGCCATGGCTTGTATGCTGTCAGTTCCTCAGGTTTTTAATTGAGACAATGTGCCTGGAAGCTTTCTGCTTTCATATTCCATTGAAGTTAATAAAAACTTCAGTTTTTAATAAGCTGGATATGCACCTGATACCATTTACCTTAAATGTGGATATAATTTGAACCCGTGTCACTTTGTTACTCAAAAATTCTAGTTAGATGGTTCTAGTTACAATAGTTAAAGACCTGTGGTTGGCTGCTGTACTGTTTATGGTGATTGGTAATGTTTTACCAGCAGATATTCCTTGTACACATGTGACACTGTAGATCAAGAGATGTCAAATGTCTTCACAGTTTCAGAAATGGATTGTCCTATCCATATAATGCCCACTATCATGCTCTGTTCAGACACTGACAATTCATGTCATCATGAACAGTCTAACTGATGTTCAAACCAACTTACCAGATGTCAGAACACAACTAACATAGGTCATCACACGGAAAGAGAGGAAAGAAAAATGTATGGCATGTAACTTTGAAACTCATAAAGAGAAACAACAGTTAACACCAAGAAATAGCACAGAATGTAGGGAAAAAGCAGTAGAGATAAATGCAAACAAGCAAAAGATGTATAACTCAACAAGAAGTGTGCAGATATAAAAACTATAGAATGTGGATATAACGTATATTCACAAAAAGAGATAGCAGGACAGAAAATGTGCTCTTTGACAAGTTTCATAGATCAAAATGAAAACAAGCATAGGAAAAGATACTAAAGATGGAATAAATACATCAGAATTCTTTCATAATAACAGGAAAGAGAAATCTATAATGCATAAAAATATGGAAGAACTTCTAATTTAAAATCTGATGTAAGATCTGTACTAGCCAAGATGAAGAGAAAGCAGCAGGATCAGATGGGAAATAAAGTTGTTGACATGTCTAGATAATTTTGAGATTGATATGGTTACATGGCTTATGGCAGAACAAGACCAGAAATAGAGAAAAAATGGTGTGGCTTCAAGATACTGGCATGACAAATGCTATTTTTATGAAGGAAGCAGTACAAATGTAGAAAGACCGATACTTATGTTTTATACAGGCATTTGATAGGGTGCAACACAAAGAGCTGCTTGATTTACAAGTGACTGATATTTGTGTAATCCATAAATTCTACTGGAAACAAACAGCCTGCACATAGATAGAAAATGAGTGAATACACAAATATAGAAAGAGGTGTAAAACAAAGATACTTTTTTTTTTTTTCAAAGCATTTATTTTTTTTTTTTTATTATGGAATGAGATTATCTTAAGAGAATTGGGAGATCTAGAATTATTATTAATGGACATAGTTGCAAAACCATTAGATAATCTATGTTGATGGATGACTCATAAAGAAAGAAGTATTAAAGAAGGAAAGCAAGAATGGATTCATCATGTAATGCATGATTATCATCAAAACCGGCAACTCAAAATGGAATGGGAAAATTAAGCTGGTGCAAAAATGTAACTATCTGGATAGTATAATAGACAATAGTTTGTCAAAGAAATCCAAAGGTACACAGGATAGCAAACAATGCCTTTAAGAAATTAAGCAAAGTACTAAGTGATTAAAAAAAATACCGCCCATGTATTGAATACTGTTGTCACATCTGGTCAGGTGCCCCTGCTATTCATCTCTGGCTTCTTGACAAAATCCAACAAAGAGCCTGTAATGTAATCGATCATGACCTAGTAGCTCAACTCCAGTCACTTTCTTATCGACATAATGTGGCTTCCCTCTGCCTCTTCTAAAAATATTTTCATGGCTTCTGCTCTGATGAACTTAATTTCCTGGTGCCCCTTCTGCATGAATTTACTCAAGCTGCTAGACAAGCAACTAAGTCCAACCCTTTTACAGTGAAACCAATCAAATGTAACCACAATTTCTACTCTAGCAGCTTCTTTGCTCGCACTTCCTGCCTGTGGAATTCCATTCCATTTATTGCTTCCCTGAAAACTACAATCTCCATGAATTTAAATACAAAGTCAATTGCCATCACTTATTGTCTTGACTTACATCCTTTCCATGACAGCCCTTGTATCATATTCTTCTTCCTTTACACTCCATTCTCATACAACCCTCTTCACACCTGTAGTGTCATCCTGTTCTTACTCATTCTCTGACTCCCCTGTAACTTGTTCCTCTTTCTCATCACTCAGCTCTTTTGTAACCCCCTGTGCACCAGTGGCAGTTCTGCTTTGCTTGGGATGAAATGATTAAAAAAAAAAAATAATAATTTAATATCTAATTTCTTGTGTGGCAGTGAATGCTGGACAAAACTCATGGCAGATGGAGTAGAGACTTGTAGCAACATAATGTGCTTCTCTTGATGAATACTGAGAAAACATAAATGACAAAGATATTTTAAGAAAAACAGAAACTACAAGGAAACTAATACTAACAATCAAAAAGAAATAAATTTCTGGGTTACATTATATGGAAAAAGAGCTGGGAGAATTTAATACTCATTGGACATTGAAAGCAAGAAAAGAAGCAAAAAACCTTCAGTATTTGTCTTTACTTCTGAGATGAGAGAGTATTTACATTTTTCGGATCATTGTCCTCATCTTTATTGCTATGTTTACAATGTTTCAGCCATTGTAATCAAGAACAAGGAATCACTTCCAGCCCAAGACATACATGCAGTTGTCTCAACACTGTGACGCATCATGCCATCGAAACCTTCATGGCCTGCTGTCTCTTGTGTCAGGATCGATCCTGGTCTGAGAACAAGCCATCAGCTCGCACTTGTTGGTTATTGATGGTGTTGACACAGCAGCTGGTCCTTGGTTTGACCTCTTCAACCGTAATCTCTCTTTACCCACATTGTGATTTTGAACTTAAAAGAGTTAAGCTGAATTATCACTGGGGTATCTCTGCCAAGCTAAACCAAGTTGGATACGCACATACAATTGTGGAAATAAAAACGGCACCAATTTTAGAAATAAAATGAATGATGCCTACATAAACTGTACATAGTATTTATATACAAAAAATAAGAGAAAAATAATTACAGCCGTCTTTTCCAAACCCTGTTCTTATTAACTGATGACGGAATGAAAGTTTCAATCAGTTTCTCTAAGTTGGGCCAGACTTGTTAATCAGGTAACTGGTAAATTCAAACGCTACTGTTAGTACTTTGCGAAAATGTTCGTTGGCGTTTTTCTTATTATTATCATCAGTTTCGCATAAAGTTTTCATCGGGGTTCTTCTCTTCCTCAGAAGATAACTTTGGTTATTATTATTTCAAACTTTGGTGACAAAATCACTTCACTTCTGGTTAGAGCTCTAAGGTTGGCAACAACGGCATGACGACTCAAACTGACTTCATCTCACTCCATACTGGAGTCTCACAGGAACTGTCTTTAGCACCTCGGGACTCTCATACTTTGTAGTTAAATCTTCTTCATCCGTAATGATTAAAAAAATAATCCATTAACTCTTTCGTTTATATGCCATGTTAAATATTGTTATAACACTACAGGAAGCTAATTCACACGTATGGTCTACCTAAGATTCACAAAGATGGTATTTCATTCAGGCCAATTGTTAACAGCCAAGGCTTGCTGTGCCACCCTCTGAATCGCTTCCTTGATAGGAAAGTCACCATGATATGCCCAAAAATCTGCTCATTTTGTGGAACTTATTAAAGACACTCCCATCTGATGCAACCAGATGGTGAGTCTATTCACCAAAGTATCTATGGTGAAGGCACTATCGATAGTCAGGGACAGACTGGCCTCAAACTTATACCTAGGAGAATTTGCCAGTATACTACTAGATATTCTAATTGAGATACTGACTTTCTGCACACAAACATTTTTTTTTTCATAATCATATCGCCCCAAGTAAGGCATTTTACTGCCACTGTTTTGCAGGGGATTGCATAGAAGGAAAGTTATTTGAAAGAGTGATAGGTTATAGGTGTCAGGAAGTGAGTAAGAGAAGGATGATAATACTGATGAGAGTGGAGTGGATGGAGAAAGGAGTATGAGAGAGAGAGTATGAAGGTTAGTGAGATAGATGACTATTGACTTTACATTTAAATTTTTGGAGATTGTAGCTATCGGGGAAGCAAGTAAACAGAAGGGAATTCCACAGGTGGGAAGTGCGAGAAAAGAAGCTGATGGAGTAGAATTTGCGTTTACATTTTATTGGTTTCACAGTAAAAGAGTGGGACCTAGTTGCTAATTTTATGGCTCAAGTAAATTCATATATAGGGGGCACCAGTGAGCTAAGTTCATCGGAGCAGAAGCTGTGAAAGTATTTGTAGAAGAGACACAGGGAAGCTATATTGTGCCAGTGAGAAAGTGACCGTATCTGAACTACCAAGTCGGGATTGATCACATGACAGATTCTGTTAAATTTTGTCAAGGACCCCTAGGTGGATAGCAGGAGCACCAGACCAGATATGGCAGCAGTATTCAATGCACGGGCAGATGGTAGATTTATATATGTGCCGAAATGTTTCAGACTGGCAAAACTTTCTGGCCCTACACAGAGAACTGACTTTCTTAGCAGCGGATTTAGCTATGGATTTTGTATAGTTATTCCACTTAGGTCTGTTGTGAGATTTAACTTCAAGGAGGTGCAGTGTTTTGCTTTTGGGGATACTATCCTGATCCTTGCTAATGGTGTATAGGAGCGATTGTCTGTGATGATTAAAAGATAGGAACTTCATTTTGGAAGCATTAAAATTCACAAGCCATTTCTTACTCCAGTCCACGGATTGAAGGTCCTTTTCAAGCTTGGCATCGAAGTTTGCTTTGTCTGTCTCGACAGATTTTTGACTGAGATGAGAGTAAACCGTAGTGTCGTCAGCATATATGCCTACTTGGGATCTTATTACATTTGGAAGATTGTTAATGTAGATAAGGAAAAGCATAGGACCTAGAATAGAGCCTTGAGAGACACCTGCGTTTGTATGATAGTATTGGGAGACATGTCTGTTCAATACTCTCTTCATTGTGCAATTAGAGAGGAATGACTTGATTAGGTCAAACAGTTTTCCAGTTATACCATAGCCCCGCAGCTTGTGTCGAAGGCCAGCATTCCAGACTCTGTCAAACACTTTGGAGATATCTAGGGGCAACAGTTCGGGCTTCGCCATTCTTGTTGGGAGCCTGGTGTATATACTCAGAGATGGTCGTGAGCATATCAGCGGTAGACCTGGTGAAGCGGAAACCGTACTATTTGTCAGAGAAGAGTCTGTGGACTGTGAGATGTTGAACCACCTCAGTGTTGATGATGGCTTCGAACACTTTGCCAAAAACCGGTAGGAAGCTGATAGGGCGATAATTATACTTCATAATGTGATCAGAAGAATTAAGGCTTAGCAATGAGCCCACCATTATCACCATCATTGGCTAACATATACCTGGAATACTTTGAAGAGATGACATTAGAATCCACAACACTAAAGCCAACTCCATGGCTGAGATACATTGATGACACCTTCATACTCTGGCCACACCAGGAAGAGGTCTAAACACTACTGGACCATGTGAACTCTATAAGTTCATCGATAGAGATCACAATGGAAAAAGAGATTGACAATAAATTAGCATTCCTGGATGTACTAATATCTTGAACAGAGAGGGTTTCAAGACATCCATAGACCACAAGTCAACATTCACTAGACAATACCTCAGCTTCAAATCCCACCACCCATGCAATGTAAAGAAAGGGATCGTTCGCTGCCTGCAACATGTCATAAGTGGCGACCTAAAGACATATGAATGGGGAAATGGTCAATATAAGCAGTACCCTACAACATAACAACTACCTAGGGTACATTGCAACAGCTTCAACAAATGTGAAAGCGGGGTGCATGAGGATAACAACTCTCAGAAAACAGCCTCAGTCTGTCTACTCTATGTGAAAGGGTTATCAAAGAAAATACAAAGGATCTGTGATCCATATAACATCTAGATAAACTTCAAAAGTGGTTCTACACTTCGCTGATACCTCTCCCAAGTAAAATCTCCAATAAAGAAAAACATGACTGAGGACTGTGTGTACGCCATTTCATGTAGCTGTTGAAAGAAATATAAAAGAGAAACAAGCTGCCCCCTTAACGTAAGGCTGCAAGAGCATCGTAAAACTGTAATATGAGAGGAGATAGAAAAATCAGTTGTAGCTGACCACATAGGGCTGGAAAAAGGGAATCACCACTCCTATGAGAAAAAGTTCCATTTATAAATAAGTTTAGATTTAGATTTGTGTGTGTGTGTGCCCATTACCTATAGACTCCGAAACGACTGAACCACTTTTCTTGAAAATTTACACAGTTGCACTATAAGCGTCTGCAAGTGTTGTTAGCTAGGTTTTGTCTTGAAGTACCCCCAATAAATGTCGATAATCAAAAAAATCGGGTTATAGAAGGAGTGGTCTGATTTTAATCAAATTTGATACACTCATAGACAAGGACATAAGAAACGATATTCAGAAGTTTCAAGGTTGCAGTTCTTACAAAAGTGCAGAAAATCGATTATATATATATATATATATATATATATATATATAAAAGGCAAGCTGTTTGTGTGTGTGTCTGTTTATCTGCCTGAATGTCTGTATTTTTTTCAGCCCTTTTATTTTAGTTTTTGCTTCGAGTTTGGCTCTAAGTAGGTATAATTGTAGTTCTTAGTCTCAGCCATCATACCATTTACTCAGAGGATTTATTTAGCCTTCAAAATTCAGTTTACGACGAAAAAAACTTATTTGATATTGATACCAGGAAATCAAAATTTGACTTACATCCATTCATTTTTCTTTCAGTCTACGGTTTCGCTTTAACTGGAAACAACTTTTGCTTTTTAGTCTTTCGTGCCAATGTCCAAAGAGTCTGCGCTCCGGGACCATGGATTAGTTTTAAAGCTTTCATTACACCCGAGCAACACCGGGCTATACTGCTAGTTTAGCATAAATACAAAAATCTGAGAAGTTAAGTTCAATAGTATAAAGTCGAGCCTTATGACCTTCAAAAATGCTTAAGGTACTAGAAGAAATAATTGTTCATTACCAATTGCTGAAAGATATTTTAAATGTTTACATGAACAAAATATTCACAGAAACTTTTTATTCATAAAGGAATGGATTTGCTTCGTGCAAAGTACTTAATGTAAAAACTTTCATGGTGAAAAGTTCAATTTCTGTCATCTTTTTGTTAGAGGGGCTTTGATGTTTATTATTGAAACAAGCAGAGACAAAGATTCTCTTATTACATCAATTTTGTATTAAACATGCAAATAGCAAATAAAAAAGAATACTTCCCACTTGATTTCAAATGGTGATAATTTTTATGATTTCTTTTATTTTAATTTTGGTCATGTAGGCTGGATATTCAATATATGTGCACAAAAAAGTCAATGTTTTAATCATGACTAAAACGGCTTGCCTTGTAGTAGTAGCTCTCTTGATGCAAGAACTTTAGTTTTTCAAAGTAGGTCTCATTTTACTGTCTCCTTATGCTTTACCAAGATTTTAGTTATTTGCCCAAAATTATCAGACATTATCCTTTATTACAATTTTATCATTGTATATATTCATTGACATGTTTGTTCTCTTTTGCATCCTTATTATATTGAGTACATAAATGCAACCCTTCATATCTTGAAAATATTTAAATTTATGAGAATAAAATTTAACTATTCCTAGTTGTGCACCTGCACCTTACAAACTAAACAGATAAAATACTCCTGCAATAAAAAAACAACACCAACTACTACAGCATTCTGAGACAAATCAACTGTAGATCCCAGATCTTATCACAAGGAGACACCAAATATTTGAAGATGTTACCCTGATTAGGATTGCCAACTCACAGATACAAAATACTACATCACTATACCTTCATCAACAACAAAAACTGACAAACTCTATATTGATTTTTAACCATATTCGGTTTTGTGTTATACTAAAAGATAAAAATGTGAAACAATAATTACATTTCCAAAAAGAAAAACAAAACAAAAACAATAACAAATGCTATCATTAATAGAATAATTTTATTTTATTAAGCTACACTATTCCTTGGGATGAAAACAAATCTAGAAAGATTTTGTCTTTCAAAAAAGCTATTTGTTCAAAATGTTGACTGTTCATATCTGAGTTTTTAGAAAATCTAATAAGCTTAACACTAATAATCTTTTATCTCTTTCTTACTAATCTTTGTCATCAGTTAATAACATTTGTCTACTTAATATGACATTAAAATTTATATAAATCTATACATTCTTAACATAATTTTTTCATATATCAGGAACTCCATGCTCATATCAACTCCTCAGTTAGTGAAAAGACATTTAGAGAACTTCTGATAAAGAAAGATGTTGGAGACAGTCAGCTTACTTCAGTTGAATCTTCTGTGTTTGGACTAAAGGAAACAACATGTAAAGCTTTTGATGAGTAAGTTTCTTGTATTTAATGATTTTTGAATGCAGAGCAATAAAAATGAACTTTTCTCATTTGAACTTTTTTTTGTAATTCCTTGTAAAATGTAATATGTTTCTAATTTTTTTTTTGTTTTTTTTGTTTTTCAGGTGTTTTGATATCTTCTCATTAATTCACAAAGTTATAGACAGTCCAGAAGCTATATATAAGGTATAAGTTTATAACTCCAAAGTGCTTGTTTTCTGATCTTGTTTATTTTGTTAACTATTTGATTATGAACCTTATTACTGAACTTTACCATGCTTAAAACTTGGTTCAGTTTGGAGAAGAATGTCAGATGTATGACTTTGTTATAACTCCCTACTAACAGTTATAATATTATGTTGGTACTCTAATGAAGATTCTATTGGAACTTTATCAGAACTCTCTTGGAACTCTGACTTTGAACAATGTTTGAGTTCTTTTTTTAAGTTGTCTTGCTTAGTTCATTTGTGTTACCAGAGATGTCTTATTTACTTTGGTGCATCCCTCCTTTTAAGATTTTTATTTTATTTTTTAGTATTAATTCTCTCCTCTTTCTGGTGAGTTCACCATGTACTGAACTTTGTATTTCTTTTGTTTTAGGTTAACCACTAGTTTTTCCATGCATTTCCTTTTTTTGGTACTCATACTTGTAGATTAAACCAATTATTGGGGTGTTAGTATTTCACTGATGTCTTATAGAACTTGCATAGGTTCTTCCTTTCTTGCAGTCCATTCTTCAGTAAATCTTTTTCTTTAACTGATTCCAATGCCTTTTGTATTCCCATTTTTTCTTTCTTCTTTTACATTCTTTTTCAGCTCATTTTTGCAGATATGCCTCAGAGAGATCAAGCTTCAAAAAATTTTTTCACCATTTTTAATTTCACAAAAAATGTCCTCTAGACATGGGTAGTTATGTGATTCTAAAATTTGTTTAACCCACTTGAAAAATCAGCATAAACATAAATTTTATTACTTTTATTTATATGCACTGCTGGTGCTGCCCATTTTTATTGGTCAGTTTTTCAATTACATTCACTTTTTTTTAAGTCTATCTAATTCTTCATTGAATTGATCCAATGCTGCAAACAGTATGCATTGTCTTGGTTTAAATAATGTCATTGACCCTTTTTTCACTTGAAAATTTACTTGGACACAACTCATTTGACAAAACAACCAGAAAACATTTTCAATTCGTCCTTAAAATTTTCACACTACTTTTTCTTTTCTTCTTTTTTTTTTTTTTAACTCGTCACTTGTCTACTTATGTTTTGCAATAAATATTTATAGATAAATTCCATAACTTGAATAATTCCATCCAGTCAATACTGAATAAGTTTGTAGCATTTTTTTTTAACACATAAGCTTTAGTTTTTCCACACTTGTTACAAAATGAAACATTTGTAAGCCATTTCCCTAATAACAAATAAATCACGAAAGCTATGATTTTTTTCAAAGTTCTTTTTAATATAGGTTTTCTGTTTGCTTTCCATATATCTTTGTTGATTATTTTGATATCACTGCATTTTTACATCCACATTATTAATTTTCATATACATAAATTTCCTTAGGTTTTTTGTAATTATTTTTTTCTATCTGAACACTGTGTACAAGATCTTTTCTGTGAGAACTTTGCTTTGCTTTAGCTTTACATTGTGAATTTTTATGTCCTATTTTTCTGTACTCATAGCACTTAAAATTTTCAAAGAGACAGTCATCTCCAAGATGTAACCTTCCATATCTGAAACATGGACTAATTTTTCTTTTTTTACATTTTTCTTTGGCTTGTATATATGTGCATTCTTTTTCTTCAATATCCTCAGTATCACATCTCAGATTTAGGATTCTCTAACATTTGTCCTTTATTTATTGTAGTGTTAATTTTTGATACTGTTCCAGTTTCATTCAGATTTTAGCACATATTTCTGTGTCTTTTTTTTTATTGTTAACCCTTGAATGAAATCTCATCTTTTAAACAAATCCAGAGTCAACTCGTTTAATTTGAGTCTTTCACACTTCTTCAGCATATGTGACAAGATCCTAATTTTCTTTTTCTTCAGATTCATATACTCACAATGAGTATTGAATAACAAACTTTTCGCATTAAACATTTTAGTCAGAGTATTTACTGCTTTTTCAAAGCAAATTTTTCCTGGTTTTCCTCAGTAGCACAAAATTACAGTATTTTTCATGTTCTACTGGTGCTAACTCTCTCAAAAAATGTCTTATTTTTTTTTCTGGTCTTCTCAGTTGCTGCATTCTTCTCTGTAAATTTGCTTGTATCTTCTAAAATAAACAAAAAAGGGAATTCTATCATCTGAATTTTATGTGAATTCAGCTATGACATGCCACCATGTTGGGAGTGAAAGAAATGAGAGAATTTTTTAAGAAAAAATTACACTAATGTGGCTGTAACTTCTCATTACCACTGTTATTCTGTGCTCCGTAACAAAAAGGTATTTTTTCCTACTATTTATAAGTTTTGATTCTTTGTTGTCACTGTTATACCTTGCTACTAATAGTTATAATATTATGTCTCAACTGACTCTATCAGAACTCTTTAAGAACTCTGAACTCTATTTGAGTTCTTTATTACCTAGTTCATTTGTGTTATGGAAGGGTGGGGGTTCTTATTTACTCCAAAACACTTTCAAATTAAATCAAATCTTAATCTGTCTCCATGAAATAAAATATGTTAAATAACTGTTTGCTCTTTCTATTTTTTGTAAGTACTGATAGAAGAGCTCTCTTATAATTTGGGTATATGATGATGGAGTCTGTATCTTGATTTAATTTTATTATGAAACTTTTCAGTAAAGGAGACTGAAAAATAAATATTTGTTGCATAAAATGAACGTTATGCATTTACTGATATAGAAGTAGTAAAAACTAACGAGTTAATATTCCAGAATTTGTAGTGATTTACTTTAAGAGTGCTCGATACTTAGTAGAGCATTATATATAATAATATTTTTATTATAAGTGTTCATAATAAAAACATAGCTTACTGCAGCACAAGACTTGTTCTGTTTTGGCACTAAGTTATTAGCACCTCATCAGGCAGTAAAATATTTTTCTGTTAGGAACCATTTAAAAAACAACACAATTGTTACCATATCCAGACAATTAGGTGGGGAAATTTGAAGGGTTTGTCTCAACCAATAGTAAACCAGATCATGGTGGATAGGAGGAATTAAATTATAAGAGTAAGTGGGATAGAGAATTGAAATGTCTTGAAAACCCAGACTTTTTTTTTTTGGTGTCACTAATGAAACAATAAAATGTTTACATATGTATCTTAGCAAGTCTGCAAAGATATTGTGTGTATTCATGAAATGGTTGCAGGATTTTCTTTAAGTTAATTATCACTTAAAGTAATGAAAAGTGATAAAGACAGGAAAGTGTTAAAAATATAATGTACATTAAAAATGTGTATTCGACTTAGTAAGTGATCTATCAGTTAACTGAAACAAATTAATTAACAGAAGATGGGAGAATTAATAAATTTATGCTAGTGTGCAGATTATACATTAAGGTATCTAGTTAATTTATGTCAGAAAATAAATTAACTATACTTTAGGGTATATATTAAACAATCATGACAGATGGAAGTTATCAGCTACGCTTGTTTAGCAGGTTTAATTTTTTGAATTTTATAATTTGCAATTTTTCCTGGAAATATAAAAAGCATGGCTCATGTAATGATTTGCAAGTTATGTTGTTTTTTTTTTTGGTTTTTTTTTTGTTTTTTCTTTTATATTTTCCAATTTATGGTAAAGATTTTATTAGCTTCTAGTAATTGCCAATAGTATGTAGAAAGTGATGTACTATTGCAGTAAATTTTATTATTAAATGATAAAATGTGCTGATGATAGTGGGTTTTAAACGTTTTCTTGGTACAATCAATATAAAATTTTATTACGGTAAGATTTTTTATGATAGAAATAGAGCATAGGTAGACTATAGAGTCAGTTAGCATTTCTTTGGTAATGGACACTCAATTGGCTTTTGAAAATTGCAAGTATTATTATTGTAATCATTCATTTTTTTTTATGTTGTTGATTGCTTAGGTTATTATATAAGTTTAAAATTCTATTATTTTTTGATGATCTTGTTGATTTTTGAAAAATATTTCACTGCCTGACAAGGTGCTAAGTTAATACCAAAACACATTGGCTTTTGTGCTGCAATATATGTTTTTATTATAAACTCTTATAATAAAAATATTACTATATATATATATATATATATATATATATATATATATATATATATATATATTTGTTACTGTCAGGTAAAATGCTTAGGTGTGCCTCTCTCTATCATCTTGTCTTCTATCACCAAACAACTAATTTCTAAGGAAATAAATTAATAAAAGTAAATCAAGTTCTGTTGCTATCAGAAAGTTCAATTATCAACACATTTACTTTTGTATGGGTAAATACATACTAATTCATTCTGATTTCAATCCTCAATTGTGGTATAATGGATATCAGCTTGGAATGGGAAATTGGAGAGCCAAGTTCAAATTTCAGTTGAATTCATTGCATTCACTTAAATGCAGATACCCTTGGGAAAGGTATTAATCCATCTCTTCTCCTTCTAGCTATGGGTTGAATAGCAGGACAGATTGCATTCTATAGCTTTGGTTGGCAACCAGTCTATCGCAGAAAGAAATGACAACTTACTGCTGGAAAAGTTTCTGCCTAGTCAGTCATGTCTCGAAAAAGACATGATTATCCAAGCGTGGATAATCATGTCTTAATCATGGCACTTAACTAATTTTTTATTGTATCTTGTTTTGTATCTTCAACCATTATAAATTAATGCCATAATCTTTCTCTTCCTCTGTTTGTGACAGTTTCTGAGCATTTGACAGCACTGCCTTATTTTTTTATATTGTTAAACTGGGCAAAATTCTTCTTCCTCTCAACTCTGCTTAGATAAGGTTTAATAATTTCCTTCTTTTTATTTTTATTCATTAATATGAATATATTCATTTAAATGTTTTTTTCATTTTAGGTGACTTCAGATGTAATTGCAGAATTTGAAGCTGACCAGGTGAAATACTTGGAATTAAGAACAACTCCCAGGGAGGAGCTTCTCACAGGCATGACAAGACGTCACTATGTTGATACAGTATTGAATGCAATTAAAGACAGTAAAAAGAAGAATCTTGACATTGATGTCCGGCTTCTGTTATCAATTGACCGAAAATCTACTGTGCAAGTTGCTTGGGAAACTGTTTTGATGGCTTCAGAATTGACTGCTGATTCTGATGGAATTGTTGTTGGAATTGACTTCAGTGGTAACCCAAAGGTTTGTCTGAAATTGTTAGAAGCATTTATTTTGTGGGGAATTAATCCAAACATAGTAAATAAATGCTATTCAATTAAAATTTATGGGATTTTTAAAAAGCGTAAAATAAAAAATTCTCCAATATTTTATAAAAAGTAAGCTACAAATAAAATGAAGTGTCTGTCTGCTAAAGACTTATAAACTACTGGATGGATTTCAGCTAACTTGGCATGTAGATAGGCTTTGCAAATCTGATCTAGGTTAACCTTGAAAGTTATGAAATGTCAAAAATAAGTCATTTTTCATGGAAATTAAATATTCATTCCCATATAAAAATATGGTAAGGTATGTAAATCAGATTTTGGTAGTAAATTGATATGTGGTTATTTCCATTAATCATTTTAATAATGTATAAAAATAAAATGAAGTGTCTTTCTGCTTATCTTTTTAATAAAAGAAAACTAATTCTCAAACAATGTCAAGTACCTCGTATGATTTTTTCTTTTTCTTTTTTTTTTTTTTTTTATTTTTTATAAAATAAAAATTGTTGAAAAAATTGTTTTTGCTTTTATGAAATTTTTTTGAAAACTAAAACTGGCTAGATTTTTGTTAGCTACATAAATACTAGAACACAAAACTTTTATTTTTATTAATTTGTTGTTTTTACTGCATGATCTATTCTGGTTTCTTCTAATTCTTAATCTGTAAGAAAAGAGATATTTTTTTCTCTTTCTCTTAAAGTAACATCAGTTACAAAAAGAATGTGTTTACTTGTCCAAAAAATTTGAAATGTTAATTATAAATATTTTAAAATGTTTTTATATATGTTTGTTCATTCAACAGAAATCTCGTAATTTTTAAATTTGATTTCAAAAGATTTTTGTATATTTCTGTATAAATAGATTTTGGGAAATAAAAGCCCATAAATTTATTTACACTTTCAGTAATACAAAGTTGTGTCCTCATTATACTTTTAAACTTTATTTTGCAGACTTAGATGAATATTTAATACTTTCCATGAAAAGAACTATTTTTCTATGTAATCTTGACATTGAATTATCAAAATTGTCTATCAGTTGTGATCATTTTCAAACATCTCAAAAAATACTCAAGCTGAAATATTTGAAATAATTTTTCTTTATATTAATGATTCTCTAACTCAGAAACTCAAATGTTTAATTTTTATTTTCTCATAAATTCTTCCTTTTATTTGTAGATTAATGATGGTAAAGACTTTATTCCAGTTTTAGCACATGCCAAATCTTGTGGTTTGAAGATTTCTGTTCACTTGGCTGAGGTAAAGTTTCTTTTTCTTTAAGGATTTTACATTTGAAATTTGAATGTATATTTTAAACTTTGAACAAAATTACTTTTGTAAGCTTTCTGGTAAATTTTAAATGTAGAGTAGATATAAAACTTGTTTCACAACTTATTAGCAAGAAATACAGATAATTATAGTAAAATATATTGATCTATAGATTATAGACGTGCAGATTTTGCTTATTTAAATACTGTCTATTAAAGTCTAGTTTGACTAGTTCTTGAAAATTATAGCTTCAAATATTTTACTTGAAAACTGAATCTTCAGTATATTACATGGAAAATAAGTCTAAGATTTTGTTGAAAGCAAAAGAAAATCTTCAATATAAGAAAATTATTTTAAAAAATAGTGCAAGTTTGTCATTTAATAATTACATCTTTATATCCTTGTTTATTAATTTTTGTTTTATTTCACAAAATTTCTAATCATGTTTTTTTTGCTTCTTAGATTGTAAATCCATTAGAATCTCATCAGTTAGTTAAAGTTGTGCCTGATCGTATTGGCCATGGCACTTATCTTCATCCTGAAGTTGGTGGGTTGCAAGAATCTGTGGAATTTGTTAAGAAACATAAAATTCCAATTGGTAAGATATGCCTTGATAATTTTAAAAAAGGAGTGGGATATATTCCACTTTTATTTTTTCTCATTCAACTTGACTGTCATGAACTTTTGTTATGATCTGCTTTATTGTTCTTTTATTCACCATAGCAATTATTCTCAAATATTAGCAGATTAATGATAAGATTTAATATCCTATATAGGTATTAGAAAATTATTTGTATTATTTGGTAATTCATGAATTTACAGCAATATATAGCTAACAATAAATATAAAGTGATCATGGCTATACTAAAAGAAGAAAGCTCATAATTATTATGTATGAAAAGAGGTTTAATTCTTTAAATTCTTTAATCTTTGATAGAATTTGGTACTGATTGTTACTCAGAATTTTTTCTATTATAAAATGAAAATTATGAATTTTAATTAATTTATTAACAGTAGTTGTCAAAGTTGAACTATTACTGCTGAAGAAAATGTTAAAAGAAAAATGTTCATCAGTTTTACTTGACTTAAAATATAACAAAATGTTCTTTTGAATTTGTCTTACATTATCTATCCTTTCAATATCATAAACCTAATAAAACTTAAACATAAAATTGAAAAGGAAAATCTTAGAAATTGAATTATTAGGTTGAATATTTTTATGGCAGTTGGTGTATGTTTTGTGCCTATGGGGATTATTTAACAAAAGAAAGAAAAGGTAGGTAAAAATAATAGCAAGCAGACAATATATAAATGTAAGAGACAAAATTAGGTAAAGCAACAGTAATCAGACAAAAAGCTCACAAAGAATGGTATTAGCATGCAAAAGGGATACATTCAATTGGTTGTTGAGTTTTGACTTCAAGACCAGAAAGGAAAACAATATGGCAGATGACTGAGAAGTGTGTCCATTTTATTGGTTGAGAAGAAATCCCTTCTGTAGTTATATCTGAAGGGAAATAGTATTAATGCTGATAATTTTAATTCGAAAAGTATTTTCAAAAGGAATGAAACAATGAATAACTTAATTATTTTACATTTGTAAATTTCAGAATGTTGCATTTCATCCAATTTGAGATCTCTTTCTGTTGCAAAGCTTCAATTTCATCATTTTGGATACTGGTACAAGCAGTCCCATCCAGTTGTGCTTGCTGTAAGTTAATATTTCTTTTAATAAAATACAAGGCTATTTGTTGTTACTTACCTTAAGCCCATATTACTATTTTGTACTCCTTATGAGTCCTCGAAAGACAACTTGTATTATGAAAAAAAAAAAAGAAAGCTTTCTTGTTTAGCTTTTTTGTTGTTTTTTTTTATCTTAGGAAGATAAAATTTAATCTCTTCTTTCTACAATTTAAAAAATAAATTTTAACTTGCTTTTTATAAAAAAATATCCTAACATGCAAAATTGGCACATGAATATAGTTATGAAAGATCATATGAATGCCTAAAACTGATATTGACCCTTAACAACTTTAAAGATTGTTGTTACAACCCAAAATGTAACCTTGAGAGATGATAAGTGTGTATAACCACTTTATTTTATATATGACCTTGCATCAATTTTCACTGTGTTATACAGTTGAACTTTTGAAAAGAATTCTGAATAGCTTATAACAAATTGATATCTGTAGTTTTTGCAACTGGATGTGTGTTGTGGTGTCATGGATGTCTACTCTGAATGAGAAATCAGAGAGCAGAGTTTGAATTCCAGTCAAGTTTGTTACATTCACTTAGAATGAGGTAGAAAATAACAGTTAATGAAACAGTGACAAGAAAGTTATTTGTTGTCCAATTGTGGTCATCAGTATAATCATCATGACTAGTAACAAAAATATTTTTGGCAAACATGAACCACTATGCCTGCAATACAACAAAGTGTCAAAAGGACAGTTTTTCTCATAACACTGCTTTTTTTTAACCATCTTCACTCTTTATTGTTTTAAAAAGCAATGATTAGATTGTAATAAAACTTGAACAAATGAAAATGAATCTATGTATTTTCTTTGTTCTTGAGAATTTATTACAAAAATATTAAACACTATTTATTTATTACATTGTTTATTTACAGTATTTATTATGCTATTTATTGGAATGGTTTGCAAAGCATCAGTAAATTGACGATTTATTCAAACTTTATGAAATAGGAAATAAGTATTTCCTCATAGTTGGTTTGCATATTTTAATAATTTAGTAATGTTTATACATTTATGAATAAAACATTGTTTCCATATGTATTTTTTTATAAATTGGTAAATGAATTGATCTCTTTTATCTCACAAATCAGGGATGCAACCTATGTCGGGTGGGGAGTCCCATTTATCTTCAAACTGGGGTTTCACTCTTTTTAGCCAAACTCATGAACACATAAAAAATTAAAAAAATGTGAATGGATATGATTCCAGGTCACACACTTAAAATATCATTCTCAGGGTAAAATTACACCAGTATCAGAGACAAACAACAGAAACACTTTTAAAGATTTAGAACAGAAATTTTTTATTCTAGCAAACCAGAAGAAAACGAAGGAATGAGACCATATATACACACACACACACACACACACACATTATATATATAAAAATGGGTTGTAGAAGAAACAGTCAAAAGCATATACAAATTTTGGTAATGTGGAGTGTGAAATTATTTATGTGGGTCAGTGTGAAATAAAAAGAACTTGCTTCATGAAAATAAAATATACATTTTTTTTTCTGTCTTATTTTGCCACTCTTTCTTCTCTTTCCACAAACATTTGTATTTAGGCTAGCAGTAATCAGCCGTGTTGATTGGCTTCATAACTTTTTGGCAGGTTCGGACATTTTGTTTCCCCAGACAACTCATAGATGAGACTGTGATATAAGCGCCAAAATGAAGAACATCTCATTTTTGAGACCACTATGCTGTACAAGTTTCACTCATTTGAGCATACAAGCATTTTCTTCTTTCGCTGAAGGGACTAATTGCTTTCAGGAAAATATTCCACTTTTCAGTTCATTCCATGAGCATCGCCTTTTAGGATATGTCTCCACTAAGGCTCAGGTCTAACTGTCCATCTTGTCCTCAAAAAACCGTTTTCCCTCCTTTTCTCCTTTTTTTTTTTTTTTTTTCAAATAATGCCATGTGATTTGTGCTTGTCATGCCGTGAAAGCAAGGGAACACCAATTCATGCCATCTAGCTTTTTAAGAAGGAGGCAGGGAAAGGCATATTGATCAAGACTGATACAGGAAGAAAGTGGGGTAAGTGATGGAAAGAGTGAAGCAAGTAAACAAGAGATATGGGGTAGCAGTTTAGTGAAACATATCTCCCTTACGTCAACAGGTTGGAGCAGGGAACAGTTGCAGTTTACTACTACAATATTGTAACAATTAGTATAGCTAACCCCAAAGGAACATGACACTTAAGGTTAAAAATGAAATTTAAAAAATGAAAAATCTTTCTTGATTCTAATTGCTTTACTTTTTTGGATGTTGTAAATATAAAATTACTAGCAGTGTAGCCTGACGTTGCTTGGGTGTAATGAAAGCTTTAAAACTAATCCATGGTCCTGGAGCTCAGACTCTTTGGACGTTGGCACGAAAGACTAAAAAGCAATAGTTGTTTCTAGTTAAAGCAAAACCAGAGACTGAAAGAAAAATGAATGGATGTAAGTCAAATTTTGATTTCCTGGTATCAATATCAAATAAGTTTTTTTTGTCATAAACTGAATTTTGAAGGCTTTAAATAAATCCTCTGAGTAAATGGTATGTTTGCTGAGACTAAGAACTACAATTATACCTACTTAGAGCCAAACCCGAAGCAAAAACTAAAATAAAAGGGCTGAAAAAATAGACATACAGGCAGATAAACAGACACACACACAAACATCTTGCCTTTTATATATTATCGATTTTCTGCACTATTGTAAGAACTGCAACTTTGAAACTTCTGAATATTGTTTATGTCTTTGTCCGAGTGTATCAAATTTGATTAAAATCAGACCACTACTTCTATAACCTGATTTTTTCAATTATCGATTTTTGAAATTTATCGGGGGTACCTCAACACAAAACCTAGCTAAGAACACTTGCAGACTCTTATAGTACAACTGTGTAAATTTTCAAGAAAATTGGTTCAGTCGTTTCAGAGTCTACACACACACAAAACGTTCCATTTATAAATAAGTTTAGATTTTTATAAGTAAACAATCTAATAGAATCCAATCTTAATAAAAGAAAAATATATAAATTCATTTTCATCATGTTTAGGTTTTATTATGATTTTAATCATCACTTTCTAAAACAAACATTACCAAAGAGTGAAGATAGTTAAAAAATTGGGTGTAATGAGGAAAAACTGCCCTTTTGACACCCTGTTTTATATTTGCTATATCTTCTTTGCTCATTTTTTTTTTAAGGTTACAAAAGAAATAACTCAATATTTTTTCTTTCTTTCAGACTGATGGTAAAGGAGTATTCCAGTGCTCATTGTCAGGAGAATATATTTTAGCTGCAAAAGCATTTCAATTAGGCCAGGAAGAATTGTGGCAGTTATCAGAGAAATCTATTGATTATATTTTTGCTGATGACAAAACTCAAAAAAAACTTAAAACAAAATGGGCAGAAATCAGGAACTCTATCTGAATTGCAGGAAACATAATTTAAAGCCTATGAAGCATACAAAACTTTCTTAGTGCTATAAAATGGACATATTGAAAAAAAAACAGAGGGAAGAAAAGCAAGGATAATCACATAAATCATTGCAAAAAGGTGCAATGAAACTAAGACAAATATAATGAAACAAAAAGGCTAACCAGTTTTCAATCCTCACTATTCAGAGCTAATCAAGGTCAAACTTATAAATTGTTTTGTACAGCATTTAAATAAAACAATAAATTAAAAACAGCCAAGGAATCAGCAGATGAAAAAAAATTATAATTCTGCTTCAATTACCTAAAGCCTAGTAGCTGTTCCGTTTTGCTTACAGAGGGAAGGCTGCCGAGACTTAATGCATAATGTTTCTAATATTTTCAAATGGTAATTAGAGTTCACTCTATTGATTATGGTAAAGGAATCCCTGGTAAACAATATAGCACACACTAGATTATTTATTAAGTGTTCAGCAATTACTGAACCTGAAGTATTAACCAGCTTATACAGCTTCCATGGATTGGTGAGATTGGCATTAGATTTGTGAAGTAAATCTCTCAGTGTTTAATCTTGCTATTTTTCTAGTAATCCAACTTATCTCTTTGTAAGGATGTTTTACCACCACATCATGTGAGCTGAGTTATTTACATGTCAGTGTGAAACTGAATGTATAGGTAAAACTAATCAAAGATTTGAGACTCAAATAGATCAGCACATGCCAGATAAGATCCATCATAAGAGATAAAATAATTTGTATAAGATGGTTAATAATTAGATTCAACAATTACTGAACATTTAATAAATAATTGTGTGTGTGTGTGTGTGTGTGTTACCATGGATTTCTTTACCATAATCAGCAAAACACAATCCATTTAAAAATATGCCCTTTTATATTTTAATATTATAAAATACTGTCACATGTTATTTTTGTGTCAAAAAGTACACTGCCAAGTCACCACTTAACCAAGTTCAGAAAACCCATTCTTTGATAATTATTTTTCCAATGAAACCACCAGCAAATATGCTTTCATGCAAACTTAATCATGCAGCAAAATAAATAAATTTACAAAAACAAGCAAATTATTACCTTTTTATTTAATATACATATACAACTGTAGTAAAAATTTCTATGTTCACTTTAGTATATAGCATTTACATAAAGTTAGCAACTGCAATTCTTAAATCTGTTTTTCAAATACAGTAAACTCTTATTTAATTATGTTATCATATCACTTATTATTTTTAAATAATAACCAAGATTTTTAATTCTAATATTTCCTAAAATGTACCACATTTCAGGAAATTTGATTTTTGGACATAGTAATTTTTATGTTTTTCTTTTTTGATTACATGAATTTACCATTCATTTTTACATATATATGTGTGTGTGTGTGTGTGTATAAATAAACAAACTTTTTCCTGCATTAATTTGAAGTTGGCCCAAGACTTCTCAAAGCCTAGAAAATCATTTATCAGTTAATTCAGTCGATGTTCTTCATGCATTTTCTAAATGTATTGTGATTTGAAGAGGGAATTCTGTTCCTTGGAGTTCTTGCCGGAACAACTGAGTATGTTGCCAGGAAACTGTTCCTTCACCACCACTCAATTTGGCTGTCAGTGCAACCCATGTGCAACCTTTGACACTGTCCAACACTGATTTTTCTCCAGCTGCAAATGCATATAGTAAAATAAAAATAGGAATAGTTTGAATGTATTGTCAAAAATGAAATTTCTATTTAAAAAAAAATACTGAAAGAAACACTAAGTTGCACTGATGAGGTTTGAATTATGTCTACAGATTAAATGAAAGTTACCTCCATACACTTTTGAAACTAATAATCAGATTTCAATAAAATTATCAGCACTTATTCATTTAAAGAAAATTTGTAGAAATGATTTTAAATTGTAACAAAGTTTGATTTAAAATATAGCTGATTAATTATAGTGAAATGGCTGATTTAGTCAGATTTTAATGAAAGTTTTAAATTTTTTTTTATTTTAGAAAACTGAAGATGTCTTCTAGTTTTGTATTAAAAAAAGCATTGCTGGTAATAATTTTTTTCCTTCACAAATGTATTATAGCAATATTTTTTTTTCCTTCAAAAATGTGTTATGGTAATAATTTTTTCCTTCAAAAATGTATTGTTGGCAATATTTTTCTTTCAAAAATGTATATTTTTTTCTATAAAAGTGTATTTTTATGTATATATTTCTATAAAAGTGTATTTTTATATTTTCATAGTGTTTTGACCCCAGTTTGGGGGTTAACTATTTGCCCATAGCTGGGACCCTAACAAGTGCTACCACTCCGGATCAGGGTGGACTTGGGAATAACAGCAATTAAAAGGTGGTTTCATGCTCCTCACAATCTCCCAATCAGAGGCCTTGCTGCCGGATGCAGTTTACCAGCATGACCAGGTGACAGGTGTAGTTTATTATGAAACCTATGACTGTGTGTGTGTGTGTGTGTGTGTGTGTGTGTGTGTGTGTGTGTGTGTGTACAGAAATGCTCTGAAAGTAATACCTTCTACTAATTTCCACAAGCTACAATATAAACCGTGGGTGGGGAGTAACACCATTGGATAGAGCAAATTTTCAGCTTTGAAACTTTTTTCTAGTCACCACCCTGGGCAGTTTTGTCAGTGAGGAACAATAGCCTGCATGCCATGTGCCAGTGACACACTTTTTCATAACCACAATGAAAATGGTGAAATTCACTTACATGTACACTTATAATTTCCTGAGCAGGAAACACCTAATTTAACAAGACACCAATCATTTTAGCAGTTTTCTTATTATTTCTTGACAGGCCACTGTCTATGTAAAAGCTGATTTTCAAGGTAGGAAGCTCTTTCAGCCTAGAAAATTGGCACAATACAATCATGCTATCCAATATTTAGTGCAGTGTCAGATTAAAATAATCTTAGTAGATACCAATGCATTTACATTTTTTTAACTAAATATCTCCAAATATACATTTATTTAATGGCTTACGGCCATCACATTGAATACACTGGTTTTCGCTCGATCGCCGAAGTTAAGCAACGTTGAGCCTGGTCAGTACTTAGATGGGTGACCGCTTGGGAATACCAGGTGCTGTAAGCATTTAGTGATGGATGTGCGTTGTGGTGCAGTGGATATCAGCTCGGAAAGAGAAATCGGTGAGCTGAGTTCGAATTCCAGTTGAATACCCTGCATTCACTTAAGCACTAGTACCTTTGGGAAAGGTATTAATCCATCCATTCCTTCCAGTTATGGGTTAAATAACAGGGGAGGACTTGGGGACCCTGCCCTTAAAAACAGATCCCAATGAATCTTGATACTCGAAAAGAAAAAAGTATTACTAGATACAAAACTTATATAAAAAAAAAAGCAACAATAAATTGTTGAAAGAAAAAGGTATTACCAGCAATAAACAAATAAAATTTAGTTGGCAATAAATGACCCGCCGAGGTTGATATGCCATAAAACAAAAACAACCAACAACATTTATTTAATAGGTTAATGTAAGTTTTGTCATTCATGTTTTTCAATTTTTAAAAGACATTAATATTTTAGTTTTCAACAGACCCAATTGTAATTTTCTGAGTTAATAGAAAATCTAGTTGTGTGTAAACCATTTCAGAAATAAAATATCTATGATGAACTAATTTTTTCTTACAAAATTAATTCAGGAATTATTATTAATGACTGACCTTTTAATATATGTGTATCACCTTTATCCTCTTGAACTTCCCATACAATATTTCCAGTAGAAAAAGCAGTGCTATCTGCAAATACCTCTAGTTGCTTGATTGTCATGTCACAATCTGGTGGGGAAAAAAAAAAAAAAATTATTAATAGAAAATATTTTCCAAAAGTGGAATAAATACTACTAAAAGCTCATTTATTTAAACATTTACATACATTGGTGAGCTGACCAAATGATCCAGCATTCAAATTATTTTGGAATTCCAGCTGTTAATTTTTTCAGCAATTTAGTATTAACATTTTCTTTTTTTGTTATATCATTACAGTGATAGTTACATTTTTAACTTTTGATATCATAAAAGTTGTTTACTATTTTTACATGTACTAACAATCTAGTTTCTGAGTCCAATAGTCATTGCATTTCTAACTATTGTGGTCTTTATACTTTTAAATTTTTTGGACTATTGTTTTTGTCTTGGTTGATATAGATGTTACACACAACATTTCAGCCAAGTACCATCTGACTATACTCAGGTGTCTATTGTTTGGCCAATAGAAGATATCTGTGTTATTTTGTCTCTGTAATACTATTTGTTGCTCAGTCTTACTGAACCCGGGATTGAACTTAAACCACAAAATGACAGTAAAATAAATATAACCAAATCCTATATTCACTACACCACCATCCTGAAGGTGTACTTTTAAAGCCTTTATATTCAGCATCAGATAGTGTCATCATTTGCTTATCATGGTAATTATGGTCATGTATCAATTTAAGCTTAATATATATCTAGTCTTGCTCATTTTTAATTATTTTTTGTGAGGCTAAGAATATTAAAAACATTATCAAAATCAAGTTTCTTTTCCCTATATAACAGTACTTAATATTTGTTATCCAGAACACTAAAAAAGATATCAGCAAATAAGTTTTCTCAACATAATCTGAAAACCGAGCAACTTAAATTAACAAAAATAAAAATTTACCTGAAATATCAAACTTCCAACTGATAGCAGCATCATCAGTTCCTTCCTGCCTGGCAAGATAAACCATTTTCCAATCCTCTTCTTCTTTTCTTATAATATCTTTTACCAAAAAAGCAGCTGATTTCCAATGTTTTATTTCCTTAATCTGAGCATTTGGCCGAATGTAAAGGTCCTTAGAGCAACTATAGTTGACACAGAGAGCCTTAACTTCTTGTTCTTTATTGTCTGGTTTGAAAATATATGGGATATGATTTTGGATTTCACCTCGATCAAGTCGCCAGGCCAAAGAACCTGTAGTTCTTCCACTTAATCCTTTAGAATCTGCAGACTTTGGCATCATAAATTCAACAAGTTCTTTCATTTGTCTGGAAGCAAGTTTATCTTTTCTTTCATGAAGAAGATTCTGCTGCAGGATTGTTCGGAGATTTTCAAGAGTGCTTATCAACCAAGATTCTCGTACTTTGGTCCGATTCTGTTTCACTTCATCATGCTTGCAACTGTATCGCCATGTCACGTCCTGAATATCATCAACAGAAAATGCAATGATATAATTGATTTTCACTCCCCAGCCCAACTCATAAAGCAGGGGCTTGTCACAAACATTCTCACAGGGATCACAGTGCAACCAACGATCTTGAGAAGTGGAAAATACCTCTGTCCACACATGATCCTTCCAGCTCACAACAAAGCGAGCTTCAAAACCCAATGCTCGACAGCAAAGAGTAAAACAGTTGGCCCACTCCCCACATCGTCCTTCACGAGTCTCCAGCAGTTTTCCGGGATGATTGTAACGAGGAAAACGCACAACTGTATCACATAAGGTGCATGTATACAGCTCAACATTCTGCGTCTGCCATTTAGCTTCTTCAGGGAGGGGAAAATCTGTCCCCTTTCTTTGAACTTCACTACACTGGCAAAATGTACATATTGGACTATCAACCCATTTGAAAAATTGGTTTTTGTACCAATCAAGTAAGCCAATCAAAAGACAGTCTTCTATACTGTAATTACTGATTTGGTCACTGATTCCATCCTGGGAATTCTTAAGCATATTGAATTTTGTCTTTGCTGTTTCTCTTAGTTTATCAACAGGAATGATACTCTGTGCCTTTTGCAAAAGTTTGGGGTTCTCATACCGTCGGACATTTTTTATTGTGGACACAAGGGATGAATAGAACATGCTCTCTTCCTGAAATAATAATAGAATATAAACTATATTAAAAAGAATCATCAAATATATTAAATGCATTTTCATACAATAATAAATACAGATTAAAGATGAAAGTGCTCAATATAATGGTTATAAACAAAATCTCAGGAAAAGTTATAAGCAGTTATCAAACAAACAGGGACCATAACTAAAACAAAAATTTACAAAACTGTTGTCTATTAAATAATAATCAGTTATGAAGATTGATATTTTTTAATGAAAATATCATGTCCATTTAGATAGGCAATCATAGCTCTCCTTTTCTCATCTGAAGTGCCATGCTTTTTCAGGAAAGATAGTGGAATAGCTTTCTGATGTCTTCTCTATGATTTCAGATATGTAGCATTTCTGGTAAAAACACTGCTTCTTTAAGAATGTAAACATTAACAACAATCAAACCATTTATGTGAATACATTTAAAATAAATTAAGTTTAGATGTATCAAACTTACCATGTTTTGGAAAGTTATTTCAACCTACAAGTTGTACAGGTCAACCTTTCAGCCTCCTATCCATAATAATGGCACAATGGATACAGTGTAATATTTTGATAATTCTGTTTATTGGGAAAACAGTATATTAAATAAATATTGTAAATGTAACATGTTTTTCTTACCAGAGAACAATTTTCAGTTGATATAGATGGAAAGTTAAAGTCTGTTTTGCTTTCACATTGTTGCTGTGATGATGTCTGCAAATGAGAGGAGTGTTTAATTTTCTCAGTAGAATTACTTTCTGAATTGTTTTCTGTACTTGGTTTATTTTCTACTAAATTGTTAAGCTGATCTTGAATTTCAGTCAAGTCATCAAGAGGATCTTTTTCAGGCAGTGTCAAGTATTCACCATCCTAAAAGAAAAGGAAAAAAGCCTTTGAAAGTTCTGGTGCAGTTTTTATTGTATTTTTAATTTACTAAAATTGGGTATCTGTGCAGAAAAAATCCACTTATCTTCAAAAAGACTGAAATTGTGCACCTGCCAATGCCATTGGCTCCATGCTACAAATAAAAATCTGGAAGACTCATTCTGTAATTTATAAAAGAAAACATCTCATGGAATAGCCTGGATTTGCTACCTAGGGGTTGAATGGAATAAACTGCAATAATGTTGCAAAGCTAGATAATCAACAGAGTGAGATTTGCATATGTAGATATTTATATTAATGAAGAGATAGTATCAGTAGCATGCATGAAGGAGCATTTCACAAGGTTTGGTCTAACAGGTAAGAATCCAGAGTGTTTAAAAGAGGATGAATAGGTGTTAGGTCTGTATATAGGGGAGGCACAGAAATGCCATTCCAGAAATCACAGAATGAAATGTTTCCTTTAAGTGTGGAAAGTTTATGGAACATTTTCTTGTGTCTGGTTGGTTTCACATGGTCACGTCATTCATTAAAGGTAGAGCAAGTGTAGTTACATCAGGATAAAATGCCATCATGAGGATATGCAAAAACTTGACAAAACTTGAGATCAATGTCTGGTTTGATGCGAGCTCCTTAGCCACTGGGATCTCATTGGAAATCAATGTAGCAATTATTTAGTATGTGTTCTGGTTGTGTCCAGTGAATGACACTCAGCACATCAACCTAGCTAAATTGAATGCAGTAATAAAGGGCATTAATATTGCACTCCAAGGCAAGCTACTGTAGTGAACCTGGTAACCGATTCTGTGTGCAAGCATCAATGAGTTTCTGATGCTCTAACTGGAAAGGCCAGGCTGTGCATTAAAGCCACAAGTGAGATGCTAATGTGACAACTCAACACATTTGTAGAGCTTGTTAAGGAGTATAGACTGTCTTTAAGTATCCAATTGATCAAGTCTGATCACAATTGAGCAAACAAACCTACTTGAGTAGCACAGTGTTGGTTTGATGCCATCAAGAATTAAAGTGAACTTTTGAAGCATGTATGCTGCTTCCATAGAAGTGTTAACTTTTAACCAGTTACTTGCCATCTGCCACCAGACTGGACATCCCAAGATGAGGTGGATGTAGGGCCAGCCCATCTGTGTTAAGTACTGTTAGAACCATGATTGAAAAATGTAAAGCATGTCAGACCCTTTCTCTGTACACTGGCAATGTGGTTGGTTAGATGTGAGCAACACCTAGATTAGATTAGGTATGACTATCACCCATTACAAGGGCAAACATTTTCTTAATCTTACTGACAGTGGTCTCACCTGTTTTGCAACCTGGTGAGAACTGCTTCAACAAAACTCCTTAAGCATCATTCACCAATTAGAAACAATATTTTTTTGAGTGAGATCTGCCAGGGGAGTTTCTCACGGACAACACTACTTTCTGTAGTAAATAAGTCAAGCAATTTTTAGACAAATGGAGAGTTCACCATCAGTTGTTATGTGCATATATGCCATTAGGGAATGGCATAGCAAAGAGATGTCACCAGAATGTGAAGAGGATTGTGGCTAGGAAGGAATGTACTGTCATAGAAGCAGTGTACTGGTATAATTTAACACCAAAGAACAACATTTCAGGAGCAATCACACCAGCCAGCATTATCTACACATGCCAGATTCAAATAAAGAGAATTGACACCACACCTGTTAATGAGGGAGTACACAGACCATACAGCATTGGAGATCACATCTAGATAAAGCTTTTCAATAGATAATAAACTACCAATTTCAGAAAGGGATTCATCACAGGTGTAATCAATAAGCATTAGTACTGGTCAATGGAAACCCACACAACATAAAGGATTTCCACTTCACTTTCAGGGCAACTTCATTGACAAACAGTGATAGTTGTGATGAGTTTTCTGACAGCAAGATGCTGCTCCAGTGCAAGCTATACTCACCCAACAGTCCCCTTAACAACCTACCCATTAGCCCTAATATATCAGGTGACTCATTTGAAGAGATGCACGAAAGAAGGCCAGGAGTAAGGCAGTCTTCTACAGAAGAGTCAAAGTCTGTTTCCCTATAACAAAGCTTGCAACAAAAAAAAAAAAGAAGCCAACCCCCAGCTGCCATCTTTGCAATCAAGAGATTAGGGGTGAGTGTGCAGAAGAAATCCACTTACCTTCAAAAAGGCTAAAAGCATATACCTGCTGATGCCATTAGTTCTATGCTAGAAATAAAAACTGGGGTAGACTCATTCCATCATTTATAAAAGAAAATGGAAATAGCCTAGATTTACCTTGAGAGATGGATGGAATAACCCAGATGTGCTGGCGACTGAATACAATCAATGGCAATGAACAATACGACAAAAGACAGTGAGGTGGATGAGTGAATTTGGGACATTTTTAAGTACAATATCAACAACTCTAAATTTTTAACTTTTCTTGAATTCTTTTAAGATTTCATACCTTATTTTTCAATATTTTTACAACTGATATGATAAAGTATTTTTATGAGATAACACATTCAGAGATTTAGCTTTACAAAAATGAAAAAATTAGGAACATCTAAAAATCACCAATTAGTTGTGAGCTATGTAAAGGTGAGGTTGTAACTGACCCAAAAATATATATCTACAAAACTGAAAAAGAGTTAATATGAAAGGTAATTCATTAATGAATAAATGCTGAAAATCTCAGTGAAATCTGATAATCCTCCGAGTTTTTGTGAATTTTTTAAAACCAGGAAGTATCAGAGATTTTTTTCACATGTCAAAAGTGCTAAGGATTTTGGAGGCACCTAGAATGACATAAAATATTTTCCCTACCTAACTAAATAAACATCAAAGAGAAAAAAAATAGGTATACTATACTTTCTTTTAATCAGTTCACTCCAAGCAATGCCATTAAGATGCAAAAGGCTACTGAGAGTGAAAGAGAATGAAAAAGACTTTAAATAAAAGGAAATGGAAACCCAATTCTAGACAGGAAACAAAACAAAATATTAGCCATGAGGTTTTTGTTATTTCCTTTTTAATTCACAGTGCCTATTTTGGCTGAATTAAACCTTTTAAGCATCTTCACTAATTCAGTATAGGTAAGGTTTAAAATGAAAAAAATTCTTGAAGCTTTCATTTCAGTATTGAAAGACAAAGAATTTAAAATTTACTATGTCCAGTAAACAAAATACTCTGGTGTATTTCAAATAGAAATTATATTGATTGGAGTCTTTTTTTTTTTTTCAGTAAAATCAATAAAATCAACCCTTTTGATTCATTTTTAAACAAAAGTTGATTCTCAGTTTTAAAAATCTTGCCAAAATAAAATATATTTTTCTGAAATGTTATTTGAGGAAAATTAGCAAATTTAAACTTAAATTAATCTGATTTGAAATAAATATTACATACACAGTATTTTCAATGTTCTCCTTGTATCTAAGCTGGCTTGAAAATTATGAATTGTTATTTAATACTATCATCTTGTTATTAAAAATTGATTTTATTGAATCTAGTTTCTCAATGTTGTATTTTTAGTAACAAAATGACTTGGATATATTAGAATAATGGTGTGGTGAATAATTCTCATGCTTTATAGTAAAACCCTGTTTAATACTTGCTGCCGTTATGAGTACTTAGAATGCTGAGCAGTTTTGTTTCTTTCTATTGCAAAATTTATGGTAAGTTCATGAAACCTGAACAATCTGATACAATGAATCTTTTTTACACTCTAAAAGTTTTAATAATACCTATTAGATTTGTGTTGATTTGAACCAGCCTGTTTTGGCTAGATTTGTCAATCTCTACAATGTCTGTGGTATTTTAAATTAATTTTCATTTCACTTTTTCCTATCTCTCTCTTTGAAATTAACATTAATAATGTAAATATTTCAAGTGGTTATCATGTCAAAGAAACATTGCTGAGAAATAGTAAATTAGTGGGACTGTATGAAAAAAATAAATTAGTTGTGATATTTTTCTTTGCCTCTCAGCATTAATAGACTAAGTATAATATTATATTTGATATCTGGCTAAGTTACTTAACAAATTTTGATGTTCTCTTTTCATTTCTTTGTCCTCTAATGAAGAATATGCCTATCTTTTATTACATAAAGAAAAAATTCCATTTTATGGAATTTCTGCTCAAACCATTAAGGTTTAGATTTTATTAGATAAAGATTTTTTTTTTCCAAATGCAGAAGAAAATTTTTGATATTATAAAGCTGTATCTAAAACCTTGCAACATTTAAATTGTAATGTTCCTACTATCAACATTAGGAAGTTGATTGATTGGCTTGTTTGTACCATGTATGTATGTTTACACACACATACACACAGAATCTGTAAAAAAAAATGTATAGACACTTGAGGAAAGGGAAAACTTATATAGATCTTATAGTACTAAATTCATTCAGACATCACAAGTTTCATACAAGTTCCTTTTGACTCTGTAATCACAAAAGAGATGTTCATAATATCGCCCGGTTCACACTCCACCCACATCTATTGAACAGGTGAAGAGGCTCATCCCTTGTTTCCTGTTTAGGATGCGGTTTCCGGTTTTCTCTTTTCCAATCTTTTCACTCTCTTTTATTTTTTTTTTCAATTGGAGTAGATAGACTAAACTATCGCCCAGTTCACCTCCAGCCATGTGAAGAACAGCCATGTGATTGAACAGGTGAAGAGGCTCATCCCTTGTTCCCTGTTTAGGATGTGGTTTCCGGCTTTCTCTTTTCCATTCTTTTTACCCTTACATAGCCCCCTGCGCATCAGTGGCGTTATCGCCTTGCTTGGGGTGATATGATTAAAAAAAAACAAAAAAAAAAAACATACATACAGCATAAAATGTTGTATACATTAATTTCTTAACCACAGGGTCTTAATTTTCTGACATTTCAATTGATTTATCAACTGCCTAGCGTGTTGACAAGTATGGTGACATAGAATGACTAGCAGACAATAAATTTTATTAGGGTTTTTCAACCCTTAAAACATGACATTTTAATGTAGGTACCTCTACTTATTTTCAATACCTAAGTTTTAAAATGAATTTTTGAAAATGAAAAAGCTTTCTTGAAGCTTTCATTTTAGCTTTAATTGAAAGCTAAATGATTAAATTTACTATTTCCAGTAAGCAAAATATTCTTGTGTATTTCAAAGAGAAATTATATTGATTGGAATCTCAACTTTTGAGCGTTTTCAGTTAAAACATTAAAATGGGCCTTTTTTTTTGCTTTTTTTTACAGATTGACATGTTTGTAAACAAAAGCTAATTCTTGTTTTAAAAATTTTGCAAAAATAAAATATACACCTGTGACATGTTATCTAGAGAAAAATTAGAATATTAAAATTATTTGATTTGAAACAATTATTACTTGCTTATAGCATGAAATTTAGGATATAAGTATTTTTTAATCATGGAGGTCATAGTTTTCTGGTGTGTTAAAGTGATTGATGATAGCCAGATGTGTTCACAAACTAAGTATGGTTGACCAGAATTTATATAAATGTCCAAATTTTTCCTGTCAAAGGAAAAAAACAATGAAACACATGACTTTTTAATGTTACACATGAAATACCATACTTAAAAGAAAACAATTTTTCTACACACACACACACACACACAAATTTAATTATTTAAAAAAATTTTTGGCTTGAAATTTGTATTAAGCTTTCCAAATCTTGATTAGTAAATATAATCTTCCCTTAGTGACTTAATAAATTAACCACAACCAGGCTTTGAAGAATTTTAAAAATATTTTTGAAATTTTATATAAATTAATTATCATCATTAAAAAAAAAAAAAAGTGAAAACAATTCTTGTAAAAATTCATTATTCATCAAATTTTTTGTTTTGTTTTTACACTATATTGTTTTTAAAAGCAATCAAAAAGCTTATCTAATGTCATTGTTTTTATTGCATTTTTTTTATTTTATTATTCAGAGCAGATATTCGGAGAAAAGGGCTAATAGTTTACATTCCCAAGGAGTTCTACATTTAAAACAAATTTTCGCAACTATAATTTCTTGAAATTACATGGAGGGCGGGGTTAACAGATGTTAAAATATATATATATTATATTTTTACCAAGATTTTCTAAAAAATAATAATAATAATTTTAAAAATAATTCCATTCATTTGTGAATAAGTTCTAAAAGTTTTATCAAAATCCGACAATTACTTGATTTTTGCAAGAATTTCCAAATTAATGTGTTTTTCACCGGAAAAAATGTTTCGTAGTTCAATTACAATATAATCCACTGTAAACTCTGGTAAGTTGGATAACCGCTGACAGAAAAAAAAAAAGATGTTTTACCAAAATTTCGAACGCGTGAGAAAAGATTAAAACGTTTTTTTTTTTAAATAATTAAAAAATAATAAAAATACTTTGATCATTCCTCTTAGTCTTAAACATAAATGGAAAAACTTTGTTTTTGTTAAGTTAGGAGCCTTTTTTTTTCTTTATGCTATGCTAGTTTTTTAGCGAATTACTAACTACTGTGTGGGTGTGTGATGAAAACACGCTCTAAAAAAAGTAACGAAGACATAGCTTTATCGTCAAAATTTGTTATTAAGACTAAAAGAGGAAAGATCAAAGAATAGTAAATTTTAGCTGCTCATCCGCCTCCGTGAAAATATTAATTTAGAAATTCTTGCAAAAAAAATTGTCGGATTTTAATTAAATTTTCAGGACTTTTTCACAAATGAATTAAATTTAAATTTTTTTTATTAGAAAATCTTGGTAATTTTTTTCTTTCTTTTTTTTATGTGTTTCAGTTCACCCTCTTACCGAATTTTATGAAACTGAGGAATTTATTTTAGTGACTACTTTTATTAGCTAAAAGCAGAATTATACTTAAAGTAGAATTTTTTTTAAATCAACGAATTTGTTTTGCAAAATCTGGCCCTGTCTTACCGACTGTTCTGAAGTGAAAAATAAAAAACGCAATAAAACTAAGATATTAATTAGAGAAGCTTTTAATTGAATTCATGAATAAAGAAAAACAATATGTGACAATATGGTCTGAAGAAGGAAAATTGTTGTTAATGTTGTTTCATATGAAAAATGATTTTTTACAAGATTTGTTTTTTCTTTTAAGTTTTTTAAATCTTATTCTGTTTCAATGGTGTAGCGCTCTTTAGGAAAAATTACTATCTGACGACCCCAATTAGTTTTTTTTTTAGTTTAAAAAAGCTAAGAGGATTTTGTCACATTTTTGTGTGTGTGTGTGTGTGTGTGTGTGTACGTAAAACGTCTTAAATTTTTATGCAAATTCCTACATAACTGTGAGTGTGATTATGTCTTTATTAAAAGAAAAGTCAAATAATTTTTTTTTTTTTTTTTTTTTTGCTGCTCTTGAAATCCCGATCTTTATGTCACATTTTCTTAACGTGAACCTGTGGATGAATAAATAATAAAAAATTAAAAATATCTACTTAAATTACACTGGTTCATTCGTACTTTAGTCTTCTTTGTAAAAAAATTTAAAATCTCAATGCATAGTCGATAAGGACGAAGTTTTCATATTTTAATTTTAAAAATGTTGATTTTTTTCCTTTAACTTGACCTAATTGTTATTTTATAACAGAAAATACACGTGAAAGGAAAAAAGAAAGAACGTCTTGGAAGGTTTCAAAGTAAACATTACCGTACGCTTGCTTATATTTAGAAACCAAAAATAAAAAATACGATAGACAAATTTTATTTTTGAAATTGAAATAATTGTTTTATTTCTGAAAAATATCTTGTTCTTGTAGGTTCGAAAAAAGTTTAGCTTTCCTTTAAAAAAAAAAAGTAGTTGTTTTGGTTTTGTTTTTTCGGAACCCCACAGAGTACAATTGCATTGCTACTTATATCGTTTATGAAGTTTTTTATATACCCGTAAAAATTTCTAGAAAGTAACATAAAATAAATTATCCTGTTCTTATTGTATCCACTGTATTTTATTTTCAGATAGCTACTTTCAATTAAAAGCTACCAGAGCCACGTACGATGTATCATATTATATGTCAATGTCGAGATCATGTGACAATTTGCGAATTAAAGATTTGAATAAAAACTCGTACTTTTATTTTGACCGGTTGTAATGTAATTTCGCACTTCATCACTGATGTTAGCTCTTTTTTTTTACTTAGCATAAAAAAAATTGTTTAAATTTTTTAAGGAAAAAAAAACAAACAAACAAACACGGAAACATTGATCGTAGATTTTTAAAATTTTAAAGAAAGAATAATACTAATAATTAAATACTAATTTAATGAGGGTATCCTTACCTCTTGAAATCCCATAGCAAGTAAACAATTAAATGCCCCATTAACAGGCAAGATATTGTTCTGCATAACTTTGCTGCTGATCCTCAATCGACGATACTTTGGCACATTTGGTTGAGTCACAATATTTGTACAAATTCTTAATAAAACTTTATACGTGGCTTGAGCCTCTTCATCAGAACAGTTACTAATCTGATCCAAGAATTCATACCTTCCACGTTGAGACATACCTGGACACTTATGACCTGAACACTTTTTTCTATTAATAATTTTTTGGGGGTTGAATCTATATGTTAAAGAAAAGAAGACATTAAAAAAAAAAAAAAGTCATCAAGCAGTCATTCAGTAATCGTTATCGTCACCAAAGGGAAAATCACTATTAATTTCTTTTACTAAGGGAACAAACTCTAACGGTGTACTGGTTGGGAAAATAACTCGATATCAGTAGATGTCGCTCAAAAATTAATTATAGTTCGAAAACTCTTTATGTTCCTTTTAATATTTAAGCTTAGAAGCCAAACGAAGAGATAGAAATATTTTATTGCTTCTGTGTATAGAGTGTACCTTGAAAATGATTAAAGAATGTAATACTTGTGAGTTGGAATCCCTTTCGGTAAGCACCAAAAAAGAAAAAAATCTTTTTTTCCAAAATGAAAGCAAAATATCGCTACCCCTGTTTTAAAATATTTGCCAAAAAATCAAGGAATTATCCGTTTTTAACGAAATTTCCAATATCATTTATGAATGGATTGCATAAATCAATAGTTTATTTTAGTAGACAGTGGAAATATCTTTCTGCAGTTTTTTGTTTCACCACCCCTTTTCGATATTGCGTGCACGTTATTTTTTTTTATTTTTTATTTTTTTTTGTTTATGAAGGCGGGTTCGTCAAAAATCTCTGAAAATGTTATTTCAGTAAAAAAAAAATTATGCAATATCAAGTACAAACAAAGGAAAATTTATACCGAAACTTACAAAAATAATTCAATAAATTTTTTATTGAATTTTTTACTTGCACCAATCTGCATAATTTAATAAAATAAGTTCTTTTCTTTTAAATAGGATAGAAAAAAATATACACTTTATTTTTTAAACTGTAATTTTTAATTTTTAAAATCATTTAATTGCTATGTGGTGTTCCAGAACAACCCGGATTGAAATGGCGGTTTTAATGCGGGCTATCCGGTCCACAAAAATACAACACAAATTTCGAGAAAAGACAACGCAATAAGAAATGTTGTATAAAAATATGAAATTTTTGTATTTGACAATATACAATAAGCAATTTGCCCAATTCTGTGTATCGTATATTTGATAGAAGAGTGTCTTTTATATTTGCGCGAATGTCGAAAAGTGTCTGTTGTATTAAGTTGGTTGAGTGTTGGTTTTGAGTCTGTAATTACACAGAGTTGTAGCATAAAGTTTCTTTTCTTTTTAAGCCGTTAAGTAGGTGGAAAAGGAAAGTGTTTCAAATTGTGTTGAAAAGGAGTGTGGATGAGAATTCCCGAGGAGAGAGAGAGAGTGTGTGTCAAAAGGAGATAATAGTAATTGGTAGTGTATGTGTAAAATGATGAACCAATCTACTTAGTAAGTCTACGTTACTTCTCCTTTCTGGTTGCTGAGATGTGTGAAAAGTTGTATGGCCGTTGCAGGTGTTTCCTCTCTTTCCGTTCGTAATGGACTGTACGTATCTGACACTGCGCTTTTCGGGATTGACTGGCGTGGCTGACTGACCGACTACTTGCTTGAGTGACGGATCGATCGACTGTTGTATCTCAATGACCCTCTTGAGTGACTGCTGTGACCGGTCAGGGAACCTCCTTAAATATAGAATTCTGGTCACGTAGGAGGATCCCAGAACGATTTGTGAAAAAAAAAAAAACGTTTTGCTGGCGCATTTTGAATTTCTTGATTTGTCAACCAATCAGGATCCAGAGTATCACTTTTCACACTGACTTGTGAAAAAAAAGCTTTTAGCTGTTTGACTCCACTTTTGCGGGTGTGCAATTTCATTTTGGATTTTTCCCAAATGTTGTAGTTGTTTGAATTTGATTTTGTGGGTGTATAATTTATTTTGTGCTTTTGATGGATGATATAGGATTTGTATCCTATAGCAATTAGAAGAGTTTTTTTTTTCTTGAATAAAGTATAAAAACATGATTAAAGAATTGTGGAATCCACCTTGCAAAATTTAATTAAAAATGCAGATACAACAATTTACATATGATGCTCAGCATGAGTCCAGATTAAAAAATTTACATTAGCACAAATCTTACTTCTGAATGATAATTCATATTTGTTTAGAACAGAAACTGGATTGCAAAACCTAAAATTGGAAGCTTGTTTAAATCTTTGCTGATTGGCTAATAAACTGAAGACATGTGACAACATGTGATAGAACATGTTTAGATCAATTTTGTGTCAAAAATTTCAACCTTCATTTTGATTCAGCTGATTTGCATAAAAGGAAGAAACCTATGACCAAATCCTCAGTAAGAATTTGAATGTCAACCGTGTGTCACTTAAATCCACACAACTACAACTTGTTGAATTTTACCAAGTTAAGTAACTCTTAACACACTTACCAAAATTGCAATATACTATCTCACTCATACAATTAATACATTTACTCACTCATTCACACATTTATATTAATTTTCTCAAAGGTACAATCATTCAACTTTTTCTACCATTCACCTGCACATTGAATATTGCTGTCACATCTGGTTGGGTGTCCCTGCTATTCATCTCGAGCTTCTTGACAACATCCAATGGAGAATCTGTGATGTAATCGATCCTGACCTGGTAGCTCAATTCCAGTCACTTTCTCACCGACATAATGTGGCTTCCCTCTGTCTCTTCTACAAATACTTTTATGGTTTATGCTTTGATGAGCTTAGCTTCCTGGTGCCCAGTCTGCATGAATTTACTTGAGCTATTAGACTAGCAACTAGTGAAACCTTTTACAGTGAAACCAATCAACTGTAACTGCAACTTCTACTCTGGTAGCTTCTTTTTTTCATATTTCTCACCTGTGGAATTCCCTTCCATATACTTGCTTCCCTGACAGCTACAATCTCCAAGAATTTAAAAATTTAGGTGGTGGTCGGAGACAGGGAGAAAATGTGGGCAGCCAAAGAGTGGAAGTGACACACCTGAAACATAATCTACACCGCCCACACATTGTAGTTGAAGAGCGTCTTGCTTTACCTTTCCATTGTGTTCCATTTATATAACAGTTCTTATGGGAAATACTCATTTAACATGCAATATGAGCAACAAGAACATTCAGTCAAAGATTGACTATACATTAGCAGGAGAGGCATTAAGGCCGTGTCTATGCATTTGGGGACATTAAGGCTGTTTTGGTATGGAAAGAGGCAGCATTCTCCAAAACATTTGGAAAGCATTGATCTAGAGAAGAAAAACCTTGATTTTAAACCCCAGTTGACTTGTGGCTAAATCTAAACACAAAAAAAATCTATGGGCTTAAATCCAGACAAAAATCTGGAGGGGATCTCTGATTGTTAGTATGGCTGGTTTTATATATATATAACTATATATAAGATGGCTATATATATATATATATATATATATATATATATGAATGAATGAAGAAATATAGTTTTAAGGTGTGCTATGTTTATAGGATAAAGTGCTCAATATCAGAGTCTATCTCTGATATTGAGCACTTTATCCTATAAACGTATGTTAATATAAAAGCGTATGTAAATATAAAAGTGAACACTCAGAGGTGACAGACTGTTTCATGCTAGGCTCATTCATCAGGCCATGTGTTGAGTCCTTCCTCATTTATATATACGGGTTAGTGGTGCATTGTGAGTAATCCTTCTAATGGTTATTTTGATGGGAGTGGTTTGTTTATTCATTTGTTTTTTACATGGATAAATTTATTTTACTTACTTTTATTTTTATATTCATATTTATTTATTCTTTTCGATTTTCAATGTTTAATTTATTTATTTGAATTTGTTATTTATTTTATTTTTCTATTTTTATTTTATTTTATCTATTCTAATGGTTGTTATGGCAGCACTGATTTGTTTATTATTTGCTTGGATTAAATTATTTGTTCTTTATTATTATTTATTTAACCTTTTCAGTTTTCAATTTTTTAGTAACATAGAATATTTGTTTTCATGTCTGCATTTTAAGATGAGTTCAGATGCTTATTACCATTAATGAGTATTAAATTTATCAACATTGAGTTTATTAGCATGTTCTGGATATTAGCCATGCAGAGGTTTGTCTTGCCAGCATTGTTTCATCTGCTCAAGATGAAAGGATCTGCTTTATCCTTGGCTTTCTTTTTCATATTTTATTGCTTCAATAGTTGGTTCTTGGCTTCTGTTTTGATTTTCTACCAAATCTAATAAATGTAAATCTTTTTTGTATTTATTGCCTTCTTTTATTATTGAATATTTTTTCTTTCTGTTTTCATGCTGTTTGAGTAATTGTATCATTCAGTCTTCCTTTGTTGTTTCCATGTATATTAGTAAGCCAATAGTTGTTATCTTATATGTCAATTCTAGCTGAATAAGACCTCTTCTTTACAGAGGATGTATATTATAGTAATAATAACTATTATTATTTTTATATTTATTATTGATATTTTTTATTATCATCATCAATATTATTATTATGTGTTAAGTACAAAATAAAAATAACTTTCTTTTCTTCACTGTTTACAAATTCGCGAGCAAGTGTGAAAATATTTATTAACCAATGAAAGGAGAGCGATTTGCAGAAAACAACAAATTAAACTTTCAATAACCCATGTTATGTATCTTCCTGTAGTGTAATCTAAATTACGTCCCTTGGACCCTTAAAATATATAGACACTTTTAGGTATGAAAATATAAAAGGGCCCTTTTTGGGGGCTATGTCAGCACTTTTTGTAATTGTAGTCAATTAGTAAACAATGTATCTTATCTTCACTTGTTATTCCTTTTTGTTGTTCTTTGTTTTATCATTACTAACCCTTCAAAACAATACACTTCCCACCTAAAAATGAGTTTGCATTGAGAGCTGACCAGTAACCAAGTCAGCTTATCTCACATTTTCTGGTCGGTCAGTTAGAGAGAAGGAAGTCAAGAGCACTCAACCAAGCATAATGTAACAAACTGATGACCCCCAATAGGGCACAACTCTTATGGTGAACCATATTCGCACACTCTCACTTTCTTTCTCGTGCTACTTTCTTTATCTCTTCTTCCTTTTCACCTAATTGCCATCAACACAAAAGAAAGAGAGGAACAAAACATTACTACTACTTTGTTGATACACTCAGTGAAAACATGGACTTAATCTTTTTCTGTACAAATCAAATTTCACATTTCTCTAAAACAGATGAACTCTTAATTTTTGAAACTTCTCACGACACTTTCTCTTAGAACATTTCACAGTTAATAATTTCATACCTACAATTTGATGTTATGTTTTTCGATAAATAAATTTTAATTTATTTATACAAACAAAACCGTTTATATTCTTTCAACCTTCTGATGATAACTTTAAGTTGTGGGGAGTTTGGTTATGTTTGGTACAAGATCAATTTAATAAACATGATTGAGCTCGCTACTTTAATTATACTACTATCACAGAAAAATTAATATTAATAATATTATTATCATGTAATAGAAATAGTTATATTGATAAGGTGAAGTTATTATTTTTGCTGTTAAAATTAATATAAAAATCCAACAATTCAGTTTATTTAAAATACAGTCCCTAAATTTACTGCACTGTATTTGAAAATGTTTAATCCTAAGAAAATTTCAATTCAAGGTCATCATATTGGCTTGGCTTTTTCTTAAACCTAAAATTGTAACTCTTCCACTTTTAACAATAAAATATTTTCCTTCTTCCCCTCCCCTCATTATTCTGTCTGAATAAATTAACTCCATTTGTTTTTGTAAAAAATGTTTGAAGAGGTGAATATTTACATATTCACAAAATAAATTATTACCAATGGATTTGTAAAAAATTTTCTAATTTATTTTAATTATAGCACTCTGTTAGTTTCTAACATAGAGTTCTCATCGGATTAATATCCTTTGTGGAATTATCAATTACCAAGGATACTACTTAGTTGTGTGTGTGTGTGTGTGTGTGTGTGTGTGTGTGTGTGTGTGTGTGTAATCACCCAAGTCTCTAGCATGGACCAGTCTTGCCACCAAAGTATTGAATTTTGACCAAACAGGGTGCTACCATTATCTCATGAGATAAAAGGATGACTTTTACTACTAGATCATATTTGAGAAAATTTATAAATTTTAAAATTTTGCTGAAATATGTTGGAAAATTTCCCAAAAATCTGAAATCAAGAAAATGAGCTTTAAACAAAATCATCACAATATATGGGGGTAGATAGTGTCAGTTTAAACTGATGTGAGGAGAATATAGTTTAAAACAATATGACTACTGTAGAATCACTCCCTTAGCTCAATGTCTAAGAATTCACTGGCTTATGTTGGTAATTTCTTTTTCACTTTAGAAGATAATCAATCATTAATAGATTCTCTTCACTAAACAACAAATGCTATAAACTTTTTAATTTGATGAGGTTGCTTCTATAATTAATAAAAAACATTTGGAAGAGATTGCTATTTCTTGCCCACAAAAAAAAATATGTTTTTATGCTTTTAATCTGGTGTGTTAAAAAACATTTTACTAAAAGACATATTGCATTCATTTTACAGCTTAAGCTCCCTCTTCAAGTTTTAGGTTTGAGATTATCAAATGAAAATGGTTTAAATTTTCATTGAGCTGAACAAATTGGATCACAAGGGAAAGAAAATTTTTAAGATATGCATAAAATTCCTGTTTATAATAATATAAGCCATGTATTTATGCACCAGGTTAGAATTTGGGATATTAAACCTTCCTCATATGGCCATTCAATCAATTTCTCATATGATCAAACTTTACCATTGTTTGAGTCAGTAGATAACTGAGGATTGACAAGGAACCATGATGTTAACTTCTTCAATCTTCCTTAACTTGACAGTTCTGTGAAAAATGTTTCTAGAAATAACAGTCTATTGCTCAATTTTCTTGGACTGAAGTCACTCAATAGAAAGATCAAGGGGTCCTCAATGTAGAGGGTTATTGAAAGCAGTCTGTGGCCTGAATATAAAAAGAAGAAGTGACAATAAGGAGGATAGATAATGATTGACTTTGACATGGAGAGGTTAAGAATGAAGTGTTTAGAGAAGCATTCATGCAGTGTAACAATCCTTGAGAGGTGAAAAAGTTCTCTGTATCAAACTTCCTCCTTACAATTAGAATATGGATGGAATGAGAGTGATTCAAATCCACAGACTTAGCATGCTGATTCTGAACTAGTGAAACTAAAACAAAAAATAAAGTTCATCTCAACATTTGCTATGGAAATGGCAACAGATTAGTGATATAGGTGTAATGTTTTGTCTGCAGTGAAAGAGGCTATAGAGTGGAAGCTAAGTCAACCCTCACAAGACAGTGTAAAAGATTTTTGATGTGGACCCAAAGTGGGGGCCATGGAAGGAAAACACGGAACACAAGTTAGAGGTAAAGAAAGATATATTAAACAGAAAGAATAGTGTAAGAGTAAGCAGAGCTTACTATCCAGTGGTGTCTGATATTGCTAGTCATACGCAGATGCACACTGCTGGTGCTACTACCATAATACTACCATTCACATAGTAATATAGTACTGGAAGAGTCCATGATGTAGGTAAGTATCAGTCTCACAACACTCCCCTTCCAAAAGTTTTCCGCTTTTTTTTTAAAGAAAAAAAAACAAACTTTTAATACTTCTTCCTCTTGGGATTCACGTCGCGTAGTTGCATAAATTTTCTCTTTCTTCCCAAGCATCATAGTTCTGGAGAGATTTGGGGAGTGTCAAGATTGAAATGTTTGAATATTACGTCGATCGGCTCTTCGCAGATATTTTGTGGTGATTTCTCAGATTTATTCAAACGGCATTTCCTGAGCTGGTTCATATGGCATTTGTGGGTGTTTTTCAGTCCCTGGATAATATAGACCAGTTTGCCAATTCTCTGATGTTGCCTACTTCCCAGAATGTGATGTTGTTTTTCTTTGGTATGTATTCAAATGTTTCAATTGAGTTGTAGATTATACTCTGGGAAAATGTTGTATCTTTTACAGAGTTTTTAGAGCCATTAAATGAATTTACAAGTAATTCTTCAAGTTGTTTTTGCTGTAGTTCTGTTTTCTGAAGTGTAAATTGTTGGAATTCTATTTGTTGTTTATGTAACTCCATAAACAATTCTTGCTGTCTTTCGTCTGATTTTTGTTGGTGGTCCATCTGGATCTTTAACATTTGGACAATTATTTTTTGAAATTCTTCCATATTTAGATAATAAAAAAAATGACAGCGATTTTATAATATGTAGAATAAAGAGATGAAAGATCACAGAAAACAGAAAAAAAAAAACAATGACAGCAGTTACTGTTGCTTTGAAAACGTGTGTAACAAGGAAAGGGTACACAAGAAAAATCTAGACAGAATTTTTTCTTTTGTAAAAAAAAAAAAAAAGAAATGGACAGACAATTAATAAAATTAAGAAGAACTACTTACAGGTTTAGATCTTTTGATATACCATTGTTCCGTTAATTTCAATGTAACCATTTAAATTTTCTCCACACTTATTTTTTTTCCTCTAGCAAAAGAAAAAAACAATTTGGCAAGGAAAGGAAAAAAAATTATTTCTTGGTAGGTGCTCAACAGTTCATTTGCATAAGTACTTGCAATTAAGCAGGTTTTTTTTTCTCTTTTCTTTCCTTCGCCGGGGGGCGGGGACTTTTGTAATTGTTGACAAAAAAAAAATTTTTTTTCTTTTTTTTTTTTTTTTTTTTAGAAGTGTGGGGAGAAGAATATCACTTAGACAGTAAAAAAAATAAATAAATGCACTGGATTTTTTTTCCTTCTTTTGGGGGAACTTGCTTTTTTTTTTTTAGAAAAACTCACCTCGATGAATTTGAGGGAGGTTAATTTTATGCACGAAATTTGTAGGAATTCAAATCAATTCCATAAAATTTTAAACACTTTACTGAATTAGCAACTTGGTGAGTAGTTTTTTCGAATTTGAGTCAAACAAATTTGAGTCAAACGTAGTATTTCAAGCTCTTGAGTTTATCAGTTTCTTTTATGCACAAGCTGGGTTTTTTGTAAGAGCCATTCTTGATATTTGGTTGCTCATTTATTGTTTGTACATACTTGAGTAACCTTGAATATTATTTGTAAATTTTTGCCAGCTCAAATTCTACTTCAACACTGATGTGGGAACCAGTGGGGTTAAACGAGTCCTCTGTCACTACTGATGTGGAACTGGGGCTATAGGGTTTTGGTGTGAGTGCATGTCTCGAATCCTCTGTCACCACTGATGTGGACCCAAAGATGGGGCCATGGAAGGAAAACACGGAACACGGGTTAGAGGTAAAGAAAGATATATTAAACAGAAAGATTACAAAGAATAGCGTAAGAGTAAGCGGAGCTTACTATCCAGTGGTGTCCAATATTGGTAGTCGTACGCGGCTATGCACTACTAGTGCTACAATATTTAGTTGGCCCTCCCACTTAAGGCAACATGTGACACAAGGTCAGTTATATGTGGGTCTTCCGGGCCATATAGTCCGGCCAAAAATATCTGTCTGTTATTCCCCAGTTGTGACACTACCCTTCAGCAGAGCCATGACTTGGTTAGTGCTCTCTGCCTGAAGACAAAGAGCTGACAGTGACAAAGGTAGCACTACTGGTGCTACATTATTTAGTTATCCCTCCCACTAAGAGCAACATGTGACACATGGTCAGTTATAAGTGGGTTTTCCTGGCTATATTGCTCGGCCAAAAAATGGCTGTCTATTTTTCCCCAGTCGTGCTTCTACCCTTCGGCAGAACCACAACTGGGTTAGTGCTCTCTGCTCAGAAGCAGAGAGCGCCCTCTACCTGAAGGCAGAGAGCTGACAGTTTCAATAGTAGCACTAGTGTTGTGACTACCATAATACTACCATTCACATAGTAATATAGTACTGGAAGAGTCCATGATGTAGGTAAGTATCAGTCTCACAATAATTTTAAACTCTGCAAAAGTTGGAAAGTGAAGTTTAGACAGGTCTGGAACAGGTATGGCAGTAATACTCCAGTTTTGACTCTTGTAAAGTATATGTCATGGTGCAATGGATATCGGCTCAGAATGAGAAATGGAAGAGTTAAGTTCAAATTCTAGTTGAATTCATTGCATTCCTTTACACAAAAATACCCTTAGGTAAGGTATTAATCCATTTCTTCTCCCTCCAGCTATGGGCTGAATAGCAGGACAGATTAGGTTCTATAGCCTTGGTTGGCAATTTACTGCACAAAAACTTTTTGCCTAGTCAAGTGTGGACTGAAAGAGACATGATTGCCCAAGCATGTATCACGTATGGCACTTAACTGACTGGCTGAATTCCGTTGAACTAATTAATATTTGATGCATAAAGTTATACAGAATTATTGAACATGAATAATGACATGGGAGTGAGAGAAATGAGAATTAACTTATATATCCTTTATAGCCAAATAAACTCACTAGTTCTGTATTGAACATGTGCCAACAGACATTTAAAAAAATAGTTTAAATATTTACTGTTTGATGAACAAGCTGTTGCAGCTAATTGAATTTGCAAGTCAAATATAGAAAATGTATTTCTGCACTCTTTATTTGTCTGTCTATCACAGTTTTCCATTTTTTGTTTTTTGATATATTTGCTCTGTCCTTGGTCAAATTGCTGTTAGTGAATGATTGTAAACTTGTGGGAGTCACTTGTGGTGAACACAGAATTAAAAGTAACTCTTTTTTTCACTTTTTACAAATTTCACAATCCTGTGTGAAATCTAATTTTGACAAATAGCAAAAAGTATTTATCCCATACTGAAAGAAAAAAATGAAGCCAAATTTTGCAATCCGATGTTAAATTAATTTTCTAAACAATGAAGGAAAGTGATTTACAAACTTCATGAGCCAGTGCAAAAAAGTTTTTAGAAAAAGAAAGAAAGACAGTCGAATCAGTTAGAGATAGAAGCGAGATTAGATACCACCAAGATGTGACAAAAGAAACTTCAAGTCACTGATCTGGACATAACATACTGACACACATTCATTCTCCTTCTTGTGTGCTGTTTTTCTTTACCTCTTCTTCTTTGTCCTCACCATTCTTGCCACCAACAAAGAAGAAGAAGACAACAACACCACCACCACTAACAACAACAACAAGACACTTCAACTGACTCCTAAAAATTAACTCCGATAAGTACAATTTTTCTTTATTGCTTTACCTTCCTTTTTCCTTTCTTGCTGACCATAAAAAATAGGAAAGGAACACAGACTTTATTAGAATCCAGTTAATCTTCTGCATACACATGTACTGCTACCTACAATTAGGACTCTGGATTCACTTAACTCCTTACTACTATTTCTCTTGGAACATTTAACTCCTACAAATTGATCTTACTCTGTCTTTTAATAAAAATATTTTTATTCTTCCAACCTTCAACCTTCTGATGATTCTGATAACCTTAAGTTGTAGAAAGTTTGGTTATGTTTGACACAAGGCCAATATAATAAGCATGATCGAGATCTCTATAACTCACATCGTACCTGTAGGAATAGCCTCATGTTCACAGGAATAAAAACATACAGAAACAAAACTGAAAGCATGTTAAATTGTAAATTTAATTCAAAAAGATTTTATCTTGTGTACTGGTATGTGTGTGTGTGTGTGTGTGTGTGTGTGTGTCTGCATGTGTGCGTGTGTGTATTTTAGTTACATGTGTTTTTAGGTTGCATGTTTAAAGGAAGAAATTCACCTTGTCTTATAACAGGCAATTTCTTGAGGAGTGGAGATGGATGTCTTTATTCTTTAACAGTCGATAGCAAAGATAACGAGCATTTTCGGTGCAAAGTCTGTTTTCAGGAAGGATGAGTTTCTGTTGCATCCTGGAAAAACTTTTATAATTTTGTTTTTGTTTAATTTATTCTAAACAATGTTTTAATGTTATTTATTCTATTTCATATATAATATTCATTATTATTATTATTTTACATTTATTATTTATTATTGATAATAATAATGTATCTACATACTCTTCACTAATTACAGTTTAACAATTTATAATGGCTGACTTTATTTTTTAGCAATTATGTAGCAAATAAAGTAAAACAATTACTTTTCTTTAATTGTTTAATGTTAAGCAGTATATATATTTTAGTATTTATTTGAATGGTTATTATATATTAACAGCTTGAAAATATCAAGTAATTTACAGAGCTGAAACTCAATTTAAAAGTTACTCTGAAATATGGTTTTGTTTGTTGTTTACCTAGTAAAGAGATATGTTGCAAAGGTTGTAGTAATTGGATGGGTGTGTGTTTGTGTGTGTTCAGTAGTGAGGGAGGAATGAACAACACCCAAAGCTTGAAGTAACTGTTAAAGAGCTTTTATTTTGTGGTTGAAAGAGGGTGTAAAATAGTGGTATTTTGCAGAGAAAGGTGGGGTTTCCCAGTTAACAATGTTCCTGAATAGATGTTTTGTAGAGACAGATTTCTCTACTTGTCATATGGGAGGAGCAAGAAATCTGTGTGAAATGGCTAGGACTGGTGTGAGTCTTCTACAGCAAGGGTTGCGTATAGTTTTTCTTTTGGTTAGGTGTCTTGAAGGGAGTTTCCTCTGCCAGTTCCCAGCAAGGGTTGAGAGTAGCTGTTCAAGTTAGCCATGAAGGTAGAGGTGGCTGAAATGAAAAAATGAGAAAGAGGCTTGGTCAGTGTCAAAGTAAGAAAGCTTCCACATGCTACAATGGCCAAAAAAGGATTTGGCTTCTATGTTCAAGCCATAGTTTAAGATGAAAACATTTTTTTCTTTTATTTTATGTCAATAGTAATATATCACTTAAAGTGTTGTAATTTATTTGACAAAACTCAGCTGTAAAACTGCACTTAAAGTTCTCGCGCATGGTTGGTGGTGCTCTTTGAGTGAAAAAGAAATTGATCGAGGTTGAAGAGTTTGCTGTTGAATCTGTATCTGCATCAGATATCAGTCCCAGTGCTGCTAGAGTAGAGGTTTTATTTATCATAGTGGCAAGAGTGTTGGAGCTAACACACAGGCCTGTTTAAAGGCCATTGATGTTTGCAAATGGGTTTGAGAGGACAGCCTGATGGTTCACCTGGCTCTCCATTTCATTGTAGAACATACAATTCAGATATATGAAGCAAAGTGAGCAAGAGTGGACCACATTTCTGGTTTTGGGACTTTCTTGAAGACTTTCTGAAGATTCCAGAAGATAAACATCAGCTGTTTTTGCAGCTCACAACTCTTCTGGAGTTGTCGTCCACAGAAGACTATCTCAATAGTCCTTCTCAGAGGCTGGAAACCACATTCAGATTCTGCCACAGGGTGGAATCAATTCAGTAGCATTCATGCAAAGATCTTGTAAGTAATACTAGGAAAGGGATGCCACAATAGTTTCTGCAGAGAGAATGGTCTCCTTTTTTGAAGATTGTCACAATGTCACAAACTTGGCATTTTTTAAGTCCTCAGTAAGCTTTAGAGTGCAGGTCAATGTCAAAAAGATGAAGAATCTTATCCAGCCTACCACTGGACAAGCAACATCAACAGATGGCCAGTAGAAGTCATCAGTGAATTCACCTACCTTGGCAGCATCATCTTGATTAATTTCACTGCCATTACCCGCAGTGGGAGGGAGGATTACAATCCTAAATTTGAATGTGAGTGGGTGCCACTGAAGAAAAAAATTTTAAATATAGAATTAGTTCAAAAGAACCACAAAAAATATTTCAGCCAGGGTAGACTGTGATTTCCTTTTTAAATTTGAAAAATATACACACTTTATATTTATTGTCCAATCAAGAACATGGCTTCCCACCAAACAAATTTAAAAGTTGAGATCTATCTGGAACCTCTTTCAAAGATATATAAGAAGACAAGTGAGAGGATAATTTCAGAAATTTCAGAAAAATCAGATGAAGTTAAAAATTTTGACAATAAGGTGAACATTTTTAAGAGAGCAGAAAACACAACAATTTCAAACTGAAGGCATAAAAATAGGTTTCCAGAAAGAAAAGTTATTTTGGCAGTGACCTGTGGATGAGCTGGGCTGTTTCTCACAGAAGAAGCAAACAGAAAAAAGAAGCAGAACCAAAGTGAAACTTGTGAAATGACAGGTGTTCTAGATAAAGAATAAAATTGTTAAAAATCATAGTGACACAACTGAATTTTACCAAAGCCGTTTCTGTTTTGTTTTTTTGTTTTTTTTTATCTTTCAATTAGGTTAGTGCATCTTTTATGAAAGTGTGTCTTAAACCTTATTTAAAATTTCTGTATTAGTTTGTCAAGTTCTTTTGTCCCATTATTGGTAGTTTGTAGTGTATATCTTTTTAAAAGCCTAATTCTATATTTTGATCTGTTATCTTGTCTTGTTAACAATAAAACATGTAAAAAGAATTGCTGTAAAAGCTTTTTAAATAAAAATTGTAATTTGTTCATTGTTTTGTATGCCTATGTAAAATGTTTGTTCTTTTTAAATTTCACATCAGAGTTTCAAGTTAGCACAGTAACTAATTATGTTGTTAGTTATAAACTTAATTATAAAATTATTAATTTTAAACTTGAGAAGCCTTTTCAGAACCCAATAGCTGCATAAACATTAAAACATGTCTACAAAATATTTATAGAACAATAACAATCAATAAAGTGCTTACATCTTAAAAACACTAATTAAACCGTACAATACAAAACCATAGAATACAAATCAGAAAGGTTGTTTTATTAGTCAGTATAATTTAGTTAGATATCACCAAAATATCATGTAGACATAGTAGTAGATAAACCACATAGCTTTTTAGGGTCAATCAGGAGTAAAATAATATAATTATGGAGCATATTTCTTAGGAAAAAAAGGTATAAAATCACAAAGTCTGGTCTAAACAAAAAGACTCACAAATGCCACCAAGGTCCACGTCACTAGCCACTGATATTCAAGACTCCATTCACATCTACACATTAAAGCAACACTCAACTCAGCAACACCGACCAAACTGCAAAAAGACTGCCTCAGACTAAGGTGCAACCACCCTCAGTAACAACTAAATTCTACCTGTCCCCTTTATCCACATCACTAATACACACGCATGCACATACTGACTCTTTCACACAAATACACATGAAACCACATTTCACCATTCTCACATATGTACACAATGCAGTTTATGTTCTATCCTAGAACTCTATTAACAATCAAAAAAGGACATTATTCATTCAATACATTCAATCAACTTCTTGTATTCTTGCTATTATATAAAATTGATGCTATTTGTTCATACTATGTTGTCGTTTCCTACTGGATTTTATTCTTTCCATGAAAGTCGTGGGATTATTCTAAACAGCCAAATTATGAGCAGTCTCACAATATTTTAATCTATTATATTGAATTTTGACGTCTCACAAAAATACAAGTAGAAGGATTTCTACAAATGGTGTATTGGGAATTTCCCAATTTTAATTGGTAACAATATTGTGATGCCGGCGAGAAGAAAGGAACACAAACACAGATGAAAATGTTATGAATTTGTATTTACAGGAAAAGAAAGAAAAGAAGAAAGGATAGTCTCTTGCAAACAGTCGGGTTTGCGGAACTTATCTGAAAGATGCGTCCTTTTAACAGTTTATATTTCCTGTGTTGTTATGGCTGGGTTGAAGAAATAGAGCCATGACTTCTGTGCTTCAGTTGCTGTCAAATCCCCTCACGTATCCTGGGGCTAGATGACAGAGAGCAGACAGGGACGTCTTGTCTATAAGATCCCAACAAGCAAAAGAGGAAGGGAGTTTGTAAAACCCGCTCACGTGGGGAGTTTGTTGAAAATCTAAAAAGGTAGCCCGTGATTAGTTGTTTTTCATCCAATCACGGGGCACTCAGTTGGCGACTCCGTAATAATTTCAACAGGTGACAATGACGCGATTATTTTGTGAAAACACTAAAGTTGACAAACAGAACACACAAGTATACATACCTTAAAAATGTAACAAAACACAAATATGGATATTTCCTTGACAACAGTCATTGTGAATTACCTGCATATAAGCCCAACAACATAAGGTCATAGTTTATACAAATGCAGGCCATATTCAACACGAAGAAAATTATTTCCCAATGACCCCGGTTCTGCAATATAGTAGAAAAAACACCAACAGAAATCATAGAAGAGCTTACTTACTCGAGACGAATCCAGAAGAAAACTACTATGATAAATAGAAAACGGTCATTATTAAACGAACTGGCATTTCAAATGAGACAAGGTTACGTGACATATTTACCTGAGCGGAGCCAGTTATTGAGACACGTGAAAACTCTGTTAGGGACTAATCTCATGGCAGAAAATATTCTAAAGAGATTGTGGTTGGACAAACTATCCAACACAATAACAACTTTTAGCACCCATGACAAAGGTAACGGAACTGGAGAAACTTGCATATTCTCATGGCAGGATTCACGCGGGTTTCACAGACAGGGAAGTGAACAGATTGATAACACACACTCCAAACCAATAACAAGCAATTTAGGCAATGTTTGCTATTTTAGCTAAAGAAATGCAGTCCCTTTTGAACCTACAACAACGATTTCCCCATGAAACAAGCAGACCGAAGTACAGGAGTAACAACATGAGTTTCTGCTGGAAGACGGAATTCTAAGCAAGAGTTTCAAGAAATTCGATGTTTGCTGCTATTATTACAAATTTGGTACAAAGGCAAGACACTGTTTGAAAAATTGTGCCTTTGTAAACATGGCACCGCAAAACTTAAATTCCGATCGATGGAGATGACGGCTGTTGCTGGACTCCTATGACAATATTTAACATGGCGTACGGATGAAAAAGGGTTAATTAAAGCCATTTTAGTTTTTACAGACGAAGAAGAGTTAACTAAAACCATTTTGATTTTTACGGGCGAAAAGGGATTAGAGAAAACAATTTTATTTTATCCAGACGAGAAAAGGTTAAAGAACACGATGTTTTTTTGTTTTTGTTTTTTGTTTTTTTGTTTTTTGTCGGAAAGAGATTCGTTTTCCCAAGATTGCAAACTGGTTAAAAATAGAAATGAGACAGAAACGCACATATGATTGTATTACTCAGCGAAACATATCTAGACTTTTGGAGGTCAAATTTCAAGCAGCCTTGTTGAAAGAAATGAAACAGACTAACATCGCGTGTGTGCGAAAAGAAAGTGGAAAGAGAAATTTTATTTTAATAAATTCTCAGGTGAAACTCGGCGAAATACAGCCGAAATAATTAGAAGTCAAATGTCAAAACCACTTTGTTAAAATAAGTATAACAGACCACCATTACGTAGACGAAAAATAATTGAAGGAGAAATTTTTATTTTTTATTTTTTATTCTTAGATTCTCGGGTGGAATTCGGCTAATACAGCTGACATGATTAGGAGGTCAAAATGTCAAAGCCGCCTTGTTGAAAGACATAGACAAAAATGATTAAAGAAAAGGATTTTTATTCATATTTCCCCAGATGGAAATTCGGCGAATCACAGCTAAAAAGAAACACCCATAAATTGCCGCCCGGAGATGAAGTGAGAAATAGACAGTTTCTAGAGAGTTCCCGCTCGGAAATGAAGTGAGAAGGAGTTCCCGTTCTAGCGCCGCTGCTGCTACCCACAGTTCGAATTCAAGTTGCTGCCCGGAGTTTGAAGTTGCCAGTTTGAAGCAATAATAACCAAAGTTATCTGCTGAAGAAGAAAAGATCTCGGACGAAGCCCTTGTGCCAACCTGATGATAATAATAAGAAGAGAAGACGCCGACGAACATTTTCGCAAAGTACAAACAATAATAGTGTTTGAATTTACCAGTTACCTAATTATCGAGTCTGTACCATCTGGAAACTGACCGAAATTTTCGTTCCGTCACCAATTATTCGGAACGGGTTGGAAAAAAGAAAAGAAAAAGAACTGTAATTTTTTTTAATTCTTTGCATATAAATACCATCTAATGATTTATTCAGGCGTCGTTCATTTTATTTCCAAAATTGGTGCCATTTTATTTCCACAATTGTCCGCGCGTATCCAACTTGGTTTAGCTTTGGCTGAGATACCCCAGTGATAATTCAGCTTAACTCTCTTAAGATCAAAATCACAACGCGAGTAAGAGAGATTACAGTTGAAGAGGTCAACCCAAAGACCAGCTGCTGTTTCAACGTCAACAACAACCAACGAGTGTGGGCTGACGACTTGTTCTCAGGCCAGGATCGATCCTGACGAAAGGGATAACAGGCCAAGGCTCCGGTACACTCCTACAAAAGGGTCGTTTGTTTTATATCCTGGATAGAAATCACAGATATAATTTTTAGTAGCCACCAGATCCAAGACAAAATGAAAAACCAGAACTTTACAAATTTTTAAGCTGCCAACGGTACAAAAATTGATACTTTTAGCCGAGAAAGCAGTAATCATTGACCTGGTTATGCGGTGAAATTTTTTGTGGCTTTTCATCAAACTTAACCCTACCATTATATTAGGTGCAACATTTCTAGCTAGATTCAACTTATCAGTCAAGATGACTACTTATTTCCTTGTTGATAATCTGACAGAACTTTCTGTGAGAAGAATTAGTTCCCGATACTAGTCAACTTGAATTAGCACTGCCATACAACAATGTATTTAGAAATTAATACAAAGATAAACGAAAATTACTCAATCCTCTAAAAACACAGACACAATTAAGCACAATGCCAAACATTACATAAAAAACAGAACAACTGGTACTCTCTCTATGCCAAGACGAATAAAACCTGACAATTATAAAATAGTTAAGGCAGAGTTCCAGCAAATGATACAGTTGGGAATCCTACACCCATCCAAAAGCGCACGGTCATCACCATTTCACATGGTCATAAAAAAAAACAACACGATAGAGTGTGGCGGTTTCTGTAGATTGCACGCCAATATACCTAATCCCATATGTACATGATTTTGCAATGGGTCTCGAAGGCAATCGCATATTTTGGAAGCTAGAGCTGGTGAAGGCTTATTACCTAGTACCAATTGCCGAAAAGGACATCCACAAAACTTATCTGGCAAAGCTTTTCAGATTATATGAGTTCGTTAGAATGTCTTTTGGGTTATGTAATGTCACCCAGACCTTCCAGAGACTTGTCGACTAAGTATTTAGAGGTTTACTTTTCATATATGTCTGTAATATAGCAATCTAGCCCCCACCCGAAGAAGGTTGATGCAATCGATGATATTTCCCGTCGATGAAGGGGTCAGCGAACGACAAGACAGGTGTTTGAGAAATACATCCTGTCGGCGTCTGGAGCGGATGTCGCAGGGTTATGAGTCGGGCTCGTTTGATCTTATTTCCGACAGCGGCGGAAATGACTACGGAAGTAAACAAAACAGGTGTCTCTTGGAATTACGTGGGCGTTGCGTAGGCGAGACAAAACCGGAAGGAAAAGTCCCGGTTCTAGAAGACTATAAAAAGAAATCGACACACAGATTCGCCAGCAGAGAACGGCCAGTGGAAGCAGAGAGACACCACAGGCAAGACTTACACTCCCGTCGACTCATTCTATGTGCGCTCTCACTCTTCCATTCTCTGTTCCACACAGGCTCGTCGTCAGGAATAGAAATATAATCTTATATTTTTATATATGCATGTTCTCGTTGTTTGTCGTCGTACAGTGATATATAACATGTCTACATAAACGATGTTTTAATCGCCAATAGGAAACGGGGAGAATGCAAACTACTTTTGGAACAAGCTTTTCAAAGACTTTCGCATTTTGCACTCAAAATCAATGTTCTCAAATGTATTTTTGGAGAACCAAAACTAAGTTTCATGAAATTACCAACTTTCTACAACCAACGACACTAAGACAATTGCGAAGATTTATAGGCCTTATCAACTATTACAGGAGATTTATGCCCAATTGTTCAGCAGTATTATCACCCTTGACGAATCTACTCAAGAACAAGAGCAAAAAGATTACGTTACAGGAACATATTCCAAAAGCATATAAATTAGATCTCTTTCTGATTAATTCTGCATACCGATATGAACACCACGAAGGCAGAAAACTAAATAAACGAAAGTCATTTTCTTCACATAGGTTCCAAATATTATATTTAGTTCCAGAAGTAAGTTCCTGCAATGAAAGCAACACTGACCAATCTCTGGGAAGTACCAGATCAGCATAAAAGCAGACTAGTCGCAACGACCAAAGACAATTACAAGCAGTTGCAGGCTGTCAACCCATCCCTATCACCGCCATAACCGTTTTCCCAGGCTTGACTAAATAATCTCAACGTGCGACACCATTCAGCCACAAGCCTTCCTCGTCACCAACACCATTACCTCAGCAAATACACTGACAGTAAGAATATTATCTTCCTCGACGATACAAGCATGCCAGCAAGCAACGACGCCGACTCTGCAAACAAATGACTCTGACTCCGTATGCAAGCGAATCCAATCCCGCAAGAAACACAGGTCAACCAACTACACTAATTCCTTATCACCTCAGCAACCCACCACTTTGGCTTACACGATTCGCTACAAAAATTCCTTTTTCATTCGTCACCGTGACCCCATTTCATAAAACAGGCTTATCAGCTATACCAATTCCTCGTCACCTTAACAACCAACGCATTCTACCACGAATCGAACCACCACCGTGACCTCGATCGGCCAACAAGTACGAATGACCATATCCTGTGGTCGCGGCCAGCCTAACACAAGAAATCGGTCAACTCCCAGCGATACCCTTGAAACCTAGCGCCATCCTGGCGAACACCAAACAGAAATCGACATTTCAAGAGTAAGATATCTGTATATATTAATGTAAATAAAAGTAGATTGTTTTTTAGGCTATTCCTTTCCTCTCGCTTAACGTATTCAACAACGCCAAAATAATATGTTTAGGTAACTTCGCTAAGCTGAATTACATGAAGGAAAGCGAGGAAATTAAACTCCCTCTTAAAAAAAAAAAGAAAAAGAAAAAAAAGAAGCTTCATCAACAACTGTAGGTGATGTTACACCACAATCACATCTTAGACAAACAAAAAATCATATCCATATCCTTCTTCGCTAAAAATAAAACACAAAAAACTGACTAAATACGGCAATTTTTCTAGGGAGCAATAACTTTCCATTAAATATTTTCAACACATACCAGAGGGCAAAGATCTTACCATATAGACTACACAATTATCTTGTTCTAGCATAACAAACAAGTTTTTTTTTTTCTAATTTCTTGAATTCCTTTTTTAGCCTTTAATCGACTAAAAACGTCTTGTTATGTCTGCGCATTAATCACGATAAAGGAGGTGATGTTCCCTCTCTTCGCCCATTCCCTTCTAGTGGGAAAAAATTGACTTTCTGATCCTCGATTTGTAGCAAGCAAAACAAAATTATTTTTGCCTCCAATTAATAAAGCAGAAGAGTGAACCAAGTTATGACCTAGCAACTACGTCATATTTTTTTGTATGTTTGTAAAAATTGAAATAAATAAAATCACTTTCTGATTGGAAAAGTGATTCATTCATCATAGCAGTTAGTACAATAAAACAATATTTTTTATGAATTCTATTCAATAAGAAATAATGATTCCTACTATTATAGTTGTTAATTTGCAAATTATTGAATATCACTAACAAGAACCCCACTAAAATTTTTCTCAATAATTGTAGGTTAGTAAATAAATGCATAAGCATTGTAAAGTAGCTGAAAACCACAAACAAAGAACATGAACTCTTTCTGAACGTAATTTACTTTTGAGGTTATGTCCCTTGTTTATGTGCGTGTATGTGTGTGTGTGTGTTTTTAATGTGGGCGAAAAAGCAGTTGGATTATTATTCTCCGTTTGTTTTATTACCAGGAAGAACGCAGAACTGACAGACCCGTTCGACACTACGGCAAATGAATACACTTATACATTTTTGCCACAACGACAGGTAAGTATTTATTCAATAAATAATATTTGCAAATCGGTTAATTTGGAAAATCTTAATTTAAAGCAAATTTTTGTTTTGTCCCGTTTCATGCATTGCATTAAAAGTGAGCGCAATTATTTTTTAATTACTTAGTTCTTAAGTGACCTAGCTGTGATAGTAACATATGCTCTCAATAATTTTATTTTACTCTTGATCTTATTTTATTTATAAGTTGTAATTGTCTTTTCTCATTCGGTATGGAACCGTTTTTAAACACAAACAGCCATGCGGCGAAAATAGGCAATAGTGATTGATTAACTGCACTTACTAACTAAAGGAATTATTGTAATTAAAAAGTAGTAAAATGATCAGCTTAATGATGTTTTTTTTATTTTAATAAAATAATTGGTGATTGATTGGGGATTAGATCTAAAAACAACTACGACGGAAAAATAATGATCCCTCACCACAGTCACACTTACAGTTAGTCAACATTGCTGAACAGGAGAAATTATTTTTTGTCTGTTACTTCGCTTTCGGCGTTATTAATCATCGACTGATTTTGTTAAATCGATTAAAAACTATTACTCTGGGCAGATATATAAAAACCAGAATAAAGTATTTGTTGAATAAAAAAAAAAAATGAAAGTGAACAATAACTTCGGTTTCCATAAGTTTTTTTTTTTTTTTTTTGAGCGTAAAAAAGAATGAAGTTCTTTTTAATTTTAATGAAAGTTTTTCAACATTGCACATTTTTAATTTATTTTCAGAAAGAATAAGTAAAATGCGATTCTTGTTAGAAACAGTTTTTTAAAAAAATGTTTAATTAATAAATAATAATAATAATTTTTTATTTGCTGTGATAACAGTATCGAACTTTGTTTTAAGTTCTCAATTACAGTTCTATTTGATTTCACTGCTTTCGATTAAAAAAAAATATATTGGGTTTCTGTTTATTTTATTTTTTTAATTTTAAAAATGTTGAATTTCAATGACTAAATAAATACGTTCGTTATTCAACCTTCATTTGTTTTTGTTTTTCAAAATTTCCTATCGCAATTAATCACTTTTTATTCAAACCACGGCATCATTTTGATTTTTGACACTTCTTGACAAATTTAATCGGCAATGTCAAACTCATGACAAATCATTTTAAAAATACGTTTTTTTGTTTTTTTTTCATAAAAATAAGACATTTTTTTACTTTTTATAAGTAAAAAAAAAAATGTAAGACTTTTATAATTTAATAATTTTTGTTTTGTCATATTTAATTTTTAATTTTATGAAATATCCGCAATCCGCATTGTTCCATAATTATAATTTATTTCTTTTTTTAGCCAGTTATTCATTTTCTTAAACAATTTAAAAAAATGTAATTGTAAAAACTATAAACAGTGCTATAAAGAGCAATTTAAAAAATGTAATTTTCCATGTTCATTTTTAATTTTTAATTTTATAACCTGCCAACTAAAAGAATTCAAGTTGTTTTGTTAAAAAAGTAAAGATCATTCATCAAAGTGATAAAAAAGAGGACCAATATAGACTTAACAAAAGCCAATAAAAGATTATTTTATTCAGTGTATAATTTTTGTATTTTTAAGTTTTTAAAATTTATCTTTAGATTATTATTGTTGCTTTTTAAATTTTTATCTTTAGTCTCCTTTCTATGATTTTTTTAACACTGACACTCAGTTTAAAAAAAAAAAAAGGTTGGATGCTTTTTGTTGACGTTTCTTTTTTCACCATATGGTGCATGTTGTTAGCGTTGGTATGTTTTTTGTTTTTTAAGTCTTACTACACTACAGTCCTGTAAAATTAGAATAGAATTTAATTTTATCATTAAAAATTACGTAAATTTGTGAGGTGTTTTTTTTTTTATTAATCAATTTTTGTATCTTTGGTTGGAGTTTTTTATTTATCAAATAATTAAACTAAATTAACTTATTAACTAACCATTTCAATGAGATTATTTTTAATTCCAACTCTCACCAGTTTAGGAATATTTCCCCCTAATTCTTTAAACTTTCACTTAATTGGTCCTTTACATCATCATGCTAGTCTCTCTTTCCTTAAACTTTGTTTGTGTTAAGTGAGTAGCATCACCCGATCAAAGGATAGCAAGCAATATTGTCACACTGATTCCTTAGACATTTTGGTTAAATAAAAGTAAAAACTGTTTAACTTTTCTATTTAATGAGATAGGTTGTGAAGAAGAGATAGAAAGAAAAAAAGAGTATCGTGTACCTATCCATTTCCATCCATTTCAGTGTATACACTTGTGAAGAGTGTTAATTTGTGAGAGTGAAATTATAACTTGTTACGAGGATGCATTTATATAAAAATAATATTAATAATGTCTAAAAAGTTGTAGTAAGGTACTCTATTGATTGAATTGAGTCCTACTTGTTATTAGTAAAAAGTTTTAATTCATGAAGTAGTCGTAAAAATAGAGAAATTAGGAATAGAACCTTTTGGAAGATGGCAGAATGTTTCTGTCAAATCGAAATAATTCTAAAAGATTCTCTAGAATATGCAAATTAGGTGTTAGCCCCTATAAAAAGAGATTTTAGGAAGAGAGTAGTTATTTGTAAAAAAAGGATTTGTTGACGTTATCAACTCATATCTAGTCGAAAGAATCTCTAAAAAAAAAGTCACTCACCAACTAAAACCTGAAAGAGAACCTCATGGAACTATATGGGTAAATAGATATTTTTGACTCTTTCATTGACCAAACTAATAATTATCCTTTATATACACACATTTGAGGATTTCCAAAAAGTATATCACTTTCTACTTTGCTAACTGGGTAAAGATACTGACCTTTCCTTCCCCTTCGTAACACTTTGTCTGCCAGTAGTAAACTCTGTTTTTCTATTTGAACGCAAAAACTGTATATTTGTAAATATTTTTTTATTAATCTTTTTGTAAATTAAATATTTTCTGAAATTTAACGCTGAGTTTGGGTTCAATTACAATTATGTTTTTTTTTTTTGTTACAAATAACACAACAAAATCCCTTTAACCTCTGAGAGCTGAGGAAAAAAACAAGAGAGGAATTTGTGAGCCTATGTGAAATTTTCTTTGAACCAATGAAAATTTTGTCTTCACAGAAATTAGCCATTAGCAGGCATATGCAAAATTCTTTTTAATATAAAATGAAGTGAAAAATTATGAGAAGAGTGTTAAGTCATGGGAAAGGTTTTCTTTCTGTTCAGTGTTCACCATGTCCAGCATTTGAAATTCTTGCCAGTTTAAAATTATTTGCCAATGTTGTGCTCCACTGCAATTAGATTCATTCTGCATGTCAGCCATATGTAAACACCATGAAGACAGAAAAAAAAAAATTGTTTTGTGCATAGGCACCGAGCATCATGAAGCAAGCCTTCGCAATAAAGTCAACACTAGCCAATTGGGAATATTTTTGCTAGCAAAGGAGAGAAAAGTTCCTCAGACATCCTAGCCCTCTGTAAAACTGACCTGAACCTCTCAACCCCCTCTTCTGATTTCTTGATCCCAGATTACCTTCCCCTCTTTAGGAGGGACTCCAGCATTCATATGCATGGCCTGGTTGGTGGGGGGGGTTCTGTCAGCAAACATCTCCCTCTAGTTAGGGAGATTTCTCTTGAATCTCCTGACTATCCATATATGTGCCTCCATCTCGCTCTACTAAACTCAGTTAGCTATCTTTTCTTTCCCTTTCGCTCTCCTTGCTTTCCCGATTGTTTCTTGCTGGAGAGTATATCTGATAATATAGATAAGGCCATTGCCTCGCACCTATTCTCCAACATATTTGTGTTTGGTGACTTCAATGCCCACCATGCCAATTGGCTGGAAAACTTTATTACTAATCTTTCTGGTATCCACATCCTGCACTTTGCAATTATCCAGTCTATCACGCAAGTGGTGGACTTCCTCACACATTTCCTTAGTATCCCTGAAGGACAATCTTCTCTGCTCAATTTCTTCTTCAATCCTATTCCTGACTCCTGCCATGCCATGCCATGCAGCTTTGCACTTTTGGCAATTCTGATCGTGCTGTGGTTTCTGTTAATATCTCTCTCCACTAGCCTTCTCACCAGGAACTTCTGACCAGCAGAATCTCTTTCTGTTATCAAAGGGCAGACTGGTAGGCACTATGAGATTTTTTGTGCAACGTTCCTTCAAAGAAAGTGTTTAGTCTCCCTGTTGAAGACTGTGCTTCTGAGGTTTCCTCCTGGGTAAAAGCTGACATCAATGCTTTCATCCCAGCCTGGAAGTTCCACTTTAAACCCCATTTGTTCCCCCAGTTCTCCCCTGTTTGGCTGCCATAGCCCACAGAAATCACTACTTCCGGCTTTATCAAAGCCACTTATCTGACTATAATAGGCACTGATTTGCCTCTGCTCGCAATGAGTATAAGAGGATCCTCAATAAAGTTAAGCTGTTGTTTGCCAACAGAATGAAGCAGCATATAGCAGTGCGCAAGTTTGGTTCCAAAGACTATTGGCAGATCTGCAAAAGTGTGCTAAACAGGTGCAAATCTCTATTCCTCCTTTAATAAATAAATATGAAGTCCTCACAGCTACAACAGACAAGTTTGAGTGCTTTGCTCACAGATTCTCCTCCAACTCCTCACTTAATTCATTTGGAATGTGCGCACACTACTTCCCACCTAGAACTGAGGCTCAACTGGGTGACGTTTACATTACCCTCTTGTTAATCTATAAAATAATTTCAAAACTTGACCCTCATAAGACAAGTGAAAGTGATGGTATCCCAGTCATCATCTTAAAGAAATCTGCCCCTAAACTCTCTTCTGTTCTCTCCAAACTCTACAACTACTGTCTCTCTGCTTCTTGCTTTCCTGTCAGCTGGAAGTCCTCATTTGTGGTTCCTGTTTTTAATAACTCTGGAGAACCCTCAGACCCCTCTAATTATCGTCCTATCAGCCTCCTACCAATTTTTGGCAAAGTGTTCAAGACCATCAATGTTGAAATGGTTCAACATCTCATAGTCTACTGCCTATTCTCCGACAGGCAGTATGGCTTCCGCTTTGTCAGGGCTACTGCTGACATGTTAAGGACCATTACTGAGTACATATACCAGAGATTTGTGCCCTGGATATGTCCAAAGCATTTGTCAGGGTCTGGCAGGCTTACCTTCTGCGCAAGCTACAGGGCTATGGTATATCTGGACGCTTGTTTGACTTAATCAAATCATTCTTATTGAATCACGTAATGAATGGGCATGCTTCCAGATCCTATCATATGAATATGGGTGTCCTTCAAGACTCTAATGTAGGTCCTATGCTTTCTCTGATTTTTATCACCCACCTCCCTGGTGTAACCAGATCCCAAGTAGGCATCTACGCTGATGACACTACCATTTACTCCTGCCTCACTAAGAAATCTGCCAATTCAGACAAAACTAACCTTACTGCTGCCCTTGAAAAGGATCTCCAGTCAGTCGTAGGCTGGGGTTAGAAATGGCTCGTAAACTTTAATGCTTCCAAAACAAAACTGCTATCCTTTAATCATCATAGACAATCTTTCCTACCTGCCATCAGCATGAATCACGCTAACCTCTCTGAGAGTAATATACTTTGCCTCCTCGGCCTCACTCTTTCAGCTGACCATGAGTAGAATGACTACATTGAATTAATAGCTAAATCTACTGCTAAGAAGGCCAGGTCCCTGTGTCAGGCTAAGAAGTTCTCTTCTGAATCCATCATGTACATTTACAAATCTACCATCCGCCCGTGCATTGAACACTGCTGTCATATCTGGTTGGGCACCCCTGCTGTTCACCTTGGGTTCTTGACAGGATTCAAAGAAGAATCTGCAATGTAGTCAATCTTGACCTGGCAGCCCGATTCCAGTCTCTACCTCACCAACAAGATGTGGCTTCCTTCTGTCTCTTCTACAAATACTTTCACAGATTCTGCTTGGCTCCTTGGTGTCTCCCTTACATGAATTTACTCAAGTTACTAGACTGGCAACAAGGTCCCATCCTTTTACTATGAAAACAATTGAGTGTAACTACAATTTGTACTCTAACAGCTTCTTTTCTCACACTTCCTGCCTGTGGAACTCCTTTCCGTATTCGTGTTTCTCTGATAGTTATAATCTCCAAGAGTTTAAATGCAATGTCAACTGTCATCTCTTATCTCCTTGATTCCCATCCTTCTTCTCACTTTACACTTTGTTCTCATGTAACTCTTTATACCAATGTATTTGTCCTTCTCTTACCCATTCTCCGACACCTACTGTGACCATTTCTCCACCCTCTCTTCACTCTCCTATTATGTAATCCCCTGTGCATCAATGGCAGTTCTGCCTTGCTTGGGGTGAGATGATTATAAAAGAAAAAAAAGCAGGCCTTCTTCCATAACAATCATCAGCAGTAAGGCCATCTGCTGACACATTACTGCCATGACCGCTCCTCAACTGTTACCACTTTCAATCTTGACTAATCTCACTTGACTCTTCACACATGGAAACCAGCAGAGAACAGTTTCAACACTGCCAGATCCCCAACACCCACTAACATCACATACAGAATGCAGATAACAATCCAGCTTTAACACCAGCAGGCTCCTGATATCCACCAACATGATTTATAACACCACACATGGAATCTAACCAAGACCAGCTTCAACACTGTCAGATTCCTGATACCCACCATCTTGATTTATGACATCACACACAGAATCCAATAGAGACCAGCTTTGACACCGCTAGGTTTCCAATACCAAACTATCATGATTTATAACATCCCAACATTGTCATCAGCCAACTACAAGCCTCTTTCATCACCAATGTCATTACCTTAGCAACCTGACTCACTACAGGCATACCCTCACAGTGAGACATTCTACCACAAGCCTACCAGCTACATCTAAGTTTTTGTCACCACCACCATCACCTTAATATACCTGACTTGCTGCAAGCATACCCTCACCGTCATCAACTATGGCACCATTTCATTGAAACATCTTACTTCTTCATTGCCATCAACCTGACTCTCTACAAGCATATACACAGTGAGACATTCCATAATCCTTGTCACTTCAGCAACTAATACATCCTACCATGAATTGACTCACCACCATGTTCTCATGCATCAGATGCAACAACTATATCCTGTCACCTCAATCAAACCAATCTAATAAATTGGTCAACTCCTATTGCTACTCTTACACATAATTGTCTTCTTGATGATCAACTGCAATATATCTTGTATACTAAACAAATACATGTTGTTTAAAAGCCTAATCTTTGTTATTCCTTTCCTCTCACAACCTAAGTAAATACTCCTAACATCAATTATATTATCGGCTTTTAACCAAGCATGAAACACTGCAAAATAACTCGGATTTAATCAGGTTTACAAAGCAGCTATTGAAAATTTTATACCCAATAAAGATATTTAAATATGAAGTTTCATAGTTATGAACATGAAGCTTTCCTTTTGAAACTAATAAGTATTATTAATATTCTCTGAGAAATTAATTCAGGATTCAAAACAACTGAGTACTTACATTACATATTAAAAAAATATTACATAATTAAAAGCAACAACTAAAATATTTTAAACATTCTAAAAAATATTTTCAACATCTATAAAAAAAATAATCCAAGCTTATTACATTTTATACACAAACTTCTGCAGCCCCATTCTACTTACATCAAGTCGCAGCTGGTGCCCCATGAACTGTTCATATCCCTTAAAGGAATTGGTGGAAAAATTTGTGTACAATGCATCACACTTTTTCTCTTTGCTTAGCTGCTCATACACAGGGATTCCGCCTGCATAGGAAACAGGCATTCTATCTTTTTCACCACACACAGACAGCATACTTAATCCATCTTTTTTTACCTATTTGACAATAGATAGGTTGGGATATTTACTGCCAAAGTCTGATATGAATTTGAAATAAAATTTATCTGCCATAGGGTAAACTTCAGAAATAGATTGTTTGAAAGTGAAACAAGAATGACTGGCTAATTCCTTATGAGGAGCAGGAACTTGAACCAGCAAAAGGACTAACTCCACCAATGGCTCTAGTACAGCAGAATAAGTCAAAAGTTTTTCCTGTAATAGACTACAGGTAGCTAAAGCAGTACATAAATGTGTTTATAGATGATGCAAATTAGAGGTATTAGATCCTTGGTGATGCCACACTCTCAGTTTGCTCCAGCCTATTTACAGGTGCATATCCACAGGTCACCCTGGCCATTCCATGGCAAAATGTACTGCTTGACCAAACTAAGTTCTGGAATTAACAGTTCATTAACACAGATAATAAATTGCAACAATTCATTAACACAGATAAAAGAGCTTGCATCAACCCACACATCAAGCTCTTTGACAGCTGAGATTACTAGAGGAGAATAAGTCTTCTATTGAAGATGCTGTTGCCTTCATCCTGATTCAGACAGAGCAGCTCAATCTCAGAGAGTTAAAAACTACAACGAAGAAAGTAAATTTAGCCATACAATGGGAGGCAAAGATTCTCCATTTTAAAACTGATTCTTTGTGATGTTCGCTCACAAATATTCTAACTGGTTCCAAGGCTGCATGTAAAATGTTGATAAGTAAATTGGAAACCTTCTTGAAGTTAGTTAAGGAGTATGGTTTAGTGGTAGATGTCACATTGGTCAAGTTGAGCCAAAAGAAAGTGGACAAAATCACTAGAATTCCAGAGAGGTGGTTCAATGGCAAAAGGTAACTATAACTAAAGATATTGATCCTTTTAGTCAAAACCTTTGGTTTAAAATTCACCACAATGGCAAGTAGAGTATCTTCAACCTGGATTGTGTTTGATTGCTTTGGTTAAAATCACCTTGTCAAAAATCTGCCAAACCACTTTTTGGCCATCTGACGGGATGGAGGATAATCCAAATAACCATTCTGAATGTTTTTTGATGCATTTCCGATGCTTACACATTTCTGAAATTAATTCAGCGTAATATGGCAACAGTGCATAAAAAAACCTTAATTATTATTATTATTATTATTATTCACAATTGAGAATAATAATAATTTTTTTGTTTTATTATTTTTAAGATTATCATACTCGATAGTAATATTGTCATAAAACCAAAAAGATTATTACTGGTAAGATGAAGATATTCTTATTGCTATTGGAATTAATATAAAAATCTAACAATTGAATTCTTCTAATTAAAATATAGCCCCTAAATTTAGTGTCATTTATTTGAGAACAGCCAACTGAAAGTTCAATCCAAGATAATCTTATCACATGGGATAGAAATGCGGCATTCTAGGTGTGACATCCGCATTTAAAAATGAACACTATTTATCTAACCCCTTCTTCCATCAATAAAACATTTTCCATCTTCTCCTTTTCTTTCCCACATTTCCTTTCGCCTAGATAAATCTAACCCATTCATTTTTGTAAAAAAAGTTTGGTCTAAGGAGTTGAATATTTTTTATAAAATATTCACAAAATAAATTACCACCAATGGATTTGTAAATTTGTCCAATTTATTTTCATTATATATATATATATATATATATTATATACACACAAACACGCACATAGTGAATCATGGATTTGTTATTTGATATTATAAAACACTTTGTAGTACTCCTGCTTGAGTAGATACCCTGTTTTTATTAAGTTTCTCAAATTAACAGGCCAGCAGACATAATTTACACCATATATAGATGCCTGGTATCTACATAGGTAGTCACAAAATAATGTTACAGGAGTAGTAGGAAATTATATTTATCTAGTCATTTGTATATTCATCTAGAAGAAGAAAGAAAAAAGCAACAGTAAAAAAGACACTTGAATTATGTACTTGTAAAATCTTTAATTTATGGTTTTAACTTAGTAAAAAAGGATGTAAGTTTTATAATCATCATCAAAACCAACAAAAGAATACATCTTTTCATCAAAATAAGATTACATTTGTCAAGTAATGTATTATTGCTATAAACAAAAACTTTAAAAAAAATCTAGCTTGCTCTACTTATGACATTCTCACATCCACTTCTATAAATTGGTGTTAAGGACAAGTAGCTTCAGGTGTTAAGCAAGTAGCTTCTTTCAAAAGCTCTAGATAACAGGACAGATATTAGCCTGTCCTGTTATCTACAAAAAAAGAAGAGTATCCATAAAGCAAAGATTAAAACGTGACTAAGACTATATAAAAAAGAAAATAGGTATGATATTATTTAAAACAGGTGCTAATCAAATGGGCAAGTGAAGACAACTGCATTGAGAAGTAATCAGAATTTATCAGGGGAATGTGATAAGTGGAAAAACCAGTTGGGTTATTTATCAAAGGACAGAAGTTTTATAATATGCATTAAAGACATGAACTTAGATTTGCATAGGTCATTATATATACACAACAAAATGTCAAATAGCAAAACAAGGATATGACCAGTACACATCCAAAAGTCTAACCAAATAACCAGTCATAATTTTGGTAAGAGCTTCTTTTCAGTATCCCATTGTAATTATTATTAAAAACTGTGTAATAAAAATTTTACTTTTTTTGGTCCTTGATCAGTAAGTGTTATTTCCTTATGGCTTCTCTCTAGAAAGGAAATGACTATTATTCCCTTCAAAATATGGTTCAATGCTTTGAAACTAATCTATTTCCCCATTACGTTTTAGACAGATTTAACACTGAGTTGCTATAGGAAAATTTTCTAGAAGTTTCAAGAACTTTTGAGAATTTCTAGAAAGTTCTGGCAATATAGATGGCTGTATAAATACAGGGACTTGTAAGCTCAACAGTTCAGTTTACTTCTAGCTGTCCATGCACAGATAAGTTGTCACTGACAAATGCATTCATCACAGATAACATCAAGAGATCGTAAGCATTTGGCAGCCCATTTTGCTATGTCTGTGGCGAATTTATCAAGGCAAGAGCAAAAAAGTGCCCTGCTGCAACATCTGCTAAAATGTGTTATGCCTACAAGGCATATTTTGACATATCTTGGGTGCTTTGTTACACCAGCAAACTCTGCAAAAGAACTCCAGAAGTTAAGATGGATTGTTTGGCTTGTTTAAATAGTGGAATTTTTAAGTGTAAAAGTTTTTGAATTTAAAATTTTTTTTTTTTTTTTTTTTTTTTTTAACCAATGTTATTGAAAAATATGTATTAAGTATGTTTCAACAAATCATGCATTAGTGTCCACAGTATGAGGGATGTTTTGTATACTGAATCCTGGCAATAGCAATAAAATATGGAATGTTAGAGATGATCATATTATATTCAAGATTTTTGTGGCATTTTCTATATTAATTAGGATCCAAAGTCCAAATTCTACATATCCAGCACATTTTTAAAAATTTAAAAAATCAGAATTTTTTTAATAACACTGGGTGAATAATATGTATTTTCATACTCATATTTTTATTTTGCTCTTTTGCAGGATGATACAGAGGTTGGGGGGAATAGTTATGAAATTCACAATTTGAAGGGATCCAACTGACCACTCAAACAATTGCTTCTTCTGCATGGTGGACCCTTTCAAACAACGAGCTAGAAAAAATGTGTCTGCTATCATATATCCAGACCTTCTGTTATCTATCGCTTCAGTGCCACACTGCCCTGAGCTTCTAATACCCGCTCCTCCAAAGAGAGGTGATTTTTTTTTTTTCTTAACACAACTTAGATGTGGCAGCCAGTGAAGATTGCTCTCTATACTCAATTGTAATGATTCTAGTGAGACAAGCTTGCTAACCATTACACCACATTGAGGTGCCCCTACTCCTCCAAAGAGAGAGAAGCTATCTTCAGAAGAGAACAGCACTTCAGAAGAGGATCAAGTCATTGATCCAGATTAGAGGCAAAGCTGAGGAGAGAAAGCCATACTACCCCACTCAAAAAAAAAAAAAAAAAAAAAAAAAAAAAACTTTGTATGACCAGTTTGTTTGAGGCAATTACAATTGAGTAGTGCCTCTTCATCAACATGCATCCAGAGACCTTAAAGCTGTGTTGCTTCATAATGGGAACATGTATACATCCCTTTCTCTGGCTGACTTGGTGCAGCTCAAAGAGGAATACAGCAGTGTCAAGATCTTGCTAGATGCCTTGAAATATGAAGAGTACGGTTGGGAGGTTATCATATATTTCAAAACGGTGACCTTCCTGATGGGTTTCCAAGATGGCTGTACCAAGTTTCCATGTTTGCCTTTTGGTCAGCAGGGACACCACAGCACACAACTAGAGGCAAAACTGGCAACAACTGACCAAGTTCGATGTGGGGAGGAACAATGTCAAATGGAAGGTACTGTTGAACTCCCAGAAAGTATTGTTTCCTCCACTGCACATAAAATTGGGCCTTATGAAACAATTTGTTGCTACTCTAGATAAGTCTGCAGCCTTCAAGTACCTTCAAGAAATCCTCCCTAAGCTGTTTGCAACAAAAGTCAAAACTAGTGTCTTTATTAGACCACAAATAAAGAAGATCATAAAATGTAAGAAATTCTGAAGAAGCTTACTAGGATAGAGAAAACAGCATGGAACAGCTTTGTCATTGTGTTTTGGCTTTTTGAGACCTTGGTGAAGAACTATGGTTAAATGAGCTTCAGATGTCCCTCAAAGTTCATATCATTGATGCTCATCTTGTTAAATTCAAGGAAGACATGGGAGTGTACTCAGAGGAGCAAGTAGATTAATTCCAATGGGATATATTGAATCACATGATGGAAGACTATATTTGGGGCTGATTCAGTATAAGCGTAAATCACTAAAAAATAACTGGTAAATTTTTGTGGACCCTCTTGTCTAATACCAGAAAAAATAACTGGTACTTTTGAATTATGTCATTTTGTTCCTACTTTGTCTGAAAAAGAATGTTCGAATTCATCAGTTTTACCAATGGAAATAGGTAAATTTTTAAAATTTCATTATCCTGGTCATGAAAGCAATCTTTTAAGGAAATATGAACCATTTCTCATACTTTCTAGGCATAAGCAAATAGAACAAAAATCTCAAAATTTTTTATTTTTAATTGTATAACAAATTTAATTTTATATATATATATATATATATATATATACTGCCTTGGAGATTTAACTTGCCCGATTGGCTCAGTTGACTAAAAACTTAATTGGGGGATTAAAGTTTATTGCTTTACTTTATCGTGGTCGATTAAAAATCTTGCAATGAAACGTGTCTCTTCAAATATAAAATAAAAGGAAATCCGATTCCTTTTACAACCTAAAAGTATGCCATTGAAGATTCATAAGTTACTTAGAATGACCTACAATGACATTATTGAAATCTTTGGTCTTATGCATGGTGCCTGATTTATGTCAAAATGTGTGGTTAAACAAATGACAGTGACATCCTGCAATCATCAAAGCAAGATTTGAAAAATGAAATTTACATTGACAAGCTCCTGTTTTGCTTTTATCGTCACGGTCAGTGTAAACATTCATTTATCAACACTTCCAGAGTAGAGCCAAAATGTCTGTCACCCAGATTACAGATGCTCACAGATTTTTAGAAACTTATTTGGAAAAATATTATCCTTGACTTAACATCTATATTTCCTCCCCACTTATGAAAAGTAAAAATGAACATTTGAAAGAAAGAAAAAAATATGCATACTTCTTTCAACCACGCACTGAAAAACATATTATACAAGTAATTTTTTTTTATAGAAAATCGTTGAGAAAATAAGTTTTGTTATATTTTTTATCATCTATGAGATGGGAGTTGTGGTCAACCAGAAGAAAGAAGCTACGAATTTAGGTACCTCCACTCAATTGCCAAAAATACCAATGCAGCTTAGTATTTAGTAAGGTAGGAATAAAATAGGTGAAACAATAAATTGACTTGACTTCTAAAGAATAGAAATAAAGACTAAATTAAAAAGAAAACTTTATTTTTTTCATTAACAATAAAGATTTTAATCACTATTTCGCTGAAATGTTCAATGCAATATGACACTAAATGTTCTGATATTTTGATATAGCTTTGTTTATTTACGAATTTTGTTCAGCTATTAACGTAATTAACTATTTTTAATTTGTCTTAAGACATTGAGATGATATTTTATTTCAGAATATTTTTCAATTAGAGACTACATATTAAATGTATCAATGAAAAGATGATGCTGTAGTATTTGTTTTGCATTTTTGAGGGCATAATTTTATGTCAACATGTTTTGCTTGTATACAAAGTTGGACTTTTTTTACTAATATACTAATAAACACCCTGTGTTGAATTATTCATGTTTTATTTATGATCTTAATACTACATATCATCCCGAAGAAATGCTAATTATTTATATGGAACAATAATACGAATATTACTATATAAAAAACTGACATTATATTTTAAAGTTTTATTAATTATTCACTGACATTTCTGTAGTAAGTAAAGAAATATTTGAATTTACATGAGATAAACAGATATTTTCAAGTCAAATTATTTTGAAAGAATACTTTTCTCGAAATTATTGTTAAATTATAACTCTTAGTTTTGGTTATTGGAAATAATTATTCAAATTTAATAATTATCTCAACCATCTTAATATAAATTCATCTATAACATTGTTACAAATAACACACCACTAAATAAGTCCTGGGCCTGATATATAGATGGCACCACTAATAAAAAAAAATCTGAAAATGGAGTCAGTCGAGTAAAATGATTTTGGAGCAAGTAAATTTTCTCTCGCTCTTGACCGCCAGTTGAGTGATTTCATTTTCAAATCTCAAAGGCTATAAACTCCGACTGACACCAAATCAGTCGAGTTTCGATCCTGGCCAGAAGCAAGTGGATATGTCTAGCCACACTGATGAGCTGTGATACAGCGAAACGGGCTTGTATGTGGATGACTAATATATATATATATATAAAAAGGATTAATTCAATGATGTTGAATGGCCATTTCGATATGAAGATCCCCACGGGGGATAACACATCACCTCAGCAACAGAAAAATCCTTTCAGAAACTGGAGAAAAATTAGTCTACTTTTCCTTTTTAAATAGATTTGCAAAGAAATTAAAAAAGAAATTAAAATAAAAAGGAAAAATAAAGGAAAAGAAAAAGATAAAACAAAATAAAATCAAATAAACAAGAAAAGAAAAAACTGACATCGTCTGGGTTCGCAAAAGAAGGAAAGAGAATTGTAACTAAAAATTAACAGACAACCGTGTTAAATCGACGTAAGGTTAAGCAACACGGAAAAAAGGTGGGAGATGAGAGAGATGAAGGAAGGAAGGGAGGGAAAAAGAAAAGAAAAGAAAGAAAAAATTTTTTAAATATTACAGACGCTGGACATATTCAAAAACCTAACTTCCCAAAAACGTTGAAGTATTAGAAAAAGGCCTTTACTTAAAAAGGCATAATTATTTTTAAAGGGAATAAAAAGATATAGGATTTAAAATAAAATTATTTTAAAAAAATTAGGTCATTTAAAATTAAACTAAATAAAGACATCACTAGGTAAAAAAAAAAAAAAAAAATTCATTTACAATTATACATACATATAGAAGTACCCACCCACATACATACATATATATACACACACACAATTCTACGATTAAGAATACATATATACATACACACACATACATTCAATTTCATACACACTTATATACACATGTGTACACACCTATATACAAAAAATTCACATGCACACATATACATACACACACACACACACACATATATATATATATATACATATTACATATGCACTCACACACATATATATAAAAAAATATAAAAAATTAATGAATATTATGAAAAAGAGCATTGAAATAGCTAAAAAAAATTTTTTCCCAAAAAATACATATATGCCCACTTACATATATACATATATACATATATATACACATATATACACAACATTAAGCAAACACTAGTCGATAATGGATTTCCTAACTCCGTTATTGATCAACAAATTAAAATGTATCTCAACAAACTTAACAATAGCTCTAACAATAATGATAATATTAATAATAATGGTTTACATCAAAATAAACATAACACTATTAACTTATACTATTGCAACCAAATACATAATAATTATAAACAAGATGAAAAAACTCTCAAAAACATAATACGTAGAAATGTTAAACCAGTGGAAAGTAATAATCAAATTAAACTCATTATATATTATAAAAAGTTTAAAACAATTGACCTCATAGTCTATAATAACCCAACAGGCACTAAACTAAATTCTTTACAAAAAACCAATGTAGTGTACCAATTTACATGCCCATTCAGAGATTGCATCTCTGATACTAATCAAAAACCTAGTACATATATTGGTTTTACCACAACTACGCTCTCCCGTAGACTTACATGTCATCTTTCTGATCAGAGTACTATTAAACAACATTTCTCTGAAAAACATAAACATGTAGGTAATATCAGACAGATTTTGGTCAACAATACGGTGATCCTTACTCATACACACAGTAAGAGGAACCTGCAGATATTGGAGGCCATGTACATCAAATCAAAACAACCAACACTCAATAAAATCAACTTTAAAACAGGAAATAACATATTACATTGCATTTGACTAGATGGTTTTGTTGTCATTTCGCGCTATCATATTGTGTGTATGTGAATTTTTTGTATATAGGTGTGTACAAATATATGTGTGTGTATGCGCATGTATGTGTATATAAGTGTGTATGAAATTGAATGTATGTGTGTGTATGTATATATGTATTCTTAATCGTAGAATTGTGTGTGTGTATATATATGTATGTATGTGGGTGGGTACTTCTATATGTATGTATAATTGTAAATGAATTTTTTTTTTTTTTTTTTACCTAGTGATGTCTTTATTTAGTTTAATTTTAAATGACCTAATTTTTTTAAAATAATTTTATTTTAAATCCTATATCTTTTTATTCCCTTTAAAAATAATTATGCCTTTTTAAGTAAAGGCCTTTTTCTAATACTTCAACGTTTTTGGGAAGTTAGGTTTTTGAATATGTCCAGCGTCTGTAATATTTAAAAAATTTTTTCTTTCTTTTCTTTTCTTTTTCCCTCCCTTCCTTCCTTCATCTCTCTCATCTCCCACCTTTTTTCCGTGTTGCTTAACCTTACGTCGATTTAACACGGTTGTCTGTTAATTTTTAGTTACAATTCTCTTTCCTTCTTTTGCGAACCCAGACGATGTCAGTTTTTTCTTTTCTTGTTTATTTGATTTTATTTTGTTTTATCTTTTTCTTTTCCTTTATTTTTCCTTTTTATTTTAATTTCTTTTTTAATTTCTTTGCAAATCTATTTAAAAAGGAAAAGTAGACTAATTTTTCTCCAGTTTCTGAAAGGATTTTTCTGTTGCTGAGGTGATGTGTTATCCCCCGTGGGGATCTTCATATCGAAATGGCCATTCAACATCATTGAATTAATCCTTTTTATATATATATATATATTAGTCATCCACATACAAGCCCGTTTCGCTGTATCACAGCTCATCAGTGTGGCTAGACATATCCACTTGCTTCTGGCCAGGATCGAAACTCGACTGATTTGGTGTCAGTCGGAGTTTATAGCCTTTGAGATTTGAAAATGAAATCACTCAACTGGCGGTTAAGAGCGAGAGAAAATTTACTTGCTCCAAAATCATTTTACTCGACTGACTCCATTTTCAGATTTTTTTTTATTAGTGGTGCCATCTATATATCAGGCCCAGGACTTATTTAGTGGTGTGTTATTTGTAACAATGTTATAGATGAATTTATATTAAGATGGTTGAGATAATTATTAAATTTGAATAATTATTTCCAATAACCAAAACTAAGAGTTATAATTTAACAATAATTTCGAGAAAAGTATTCTTTCAAAATAATTTGACTTGAAAATATCTGTTTATCTCATGTAAATTCAAATATTTCTTTACTTACTACAGAAATGTCAGTGAATAATTAATAAAACTTTAAAATATAATGTCAGTTTTTTATATAGTAATATTCGTATTATTGTTCCATATAAATAATTAGCATTTCTTCGGGATGATATGTAGTATTAAGATCATAAATAAAACATGAATAATTCAACACAGGGTGTTTATTAGTATATTAGTAAAAAAAGTCCAACTTTGTATACAAGCAAAACATGTTGACATAAAATTATGCCCTCAAAAATGCAAAACAAATACTACAGCATCATCTTTTCATTGATACATTTAATATGTAGTCTCTAATTGAAAAATATTCTGAAATAAAATATCATCTCAATGTCTTAAGACAAATTAAAAATAGTTAATTACGTTAATAGCTGAACAAAATTCGTAAATAAACAAAGCTATATCAAAATATCAGAACATTTAGTGTCATATTGCATTGAACATTTCAGCGAAATAGTGATTAAAATCTTTATTGTTAATGAAAAAAATAAAGTTTTCTTTTTAATTTAGTCTTTATTTCTATTCTTTAGAAGTCAAGTCAATTTATTGTTTCACCTATTTTATTCCTACCTTACTAAATACTAAGCTGCATTGGTATTTTTGGCAATTGAGTGGAGGTACCTAAATTCGTAGCTTCTTTCTTCTGGTTGACCACAACTCCCATCTCATAGATGATAAAAAATATAACAAAACTTATTTTCTCAACGATTTTCTATAAAAAAAAATTACTTGTATAATATGTTTTTCAGTGCGTGGTTGAAAGAAGTATGCATATTTTTTTCTTTCTTTCAAATGTTCATTTTTACTTTTCATAAGTGGGGAGGAAATATAGATGTTAAGTCAAGGATAATATTTTTCCAAATAAGTTTCTAAAAATCTGTGAGCATCTGTAATCTGGGTGACAGACATTTTGGCTCTACTCTGGAAGTGTTGATAAATGAATGTTTACACTGACCGTGACGATAAAAGCAAAACAGGAGCTTGTCAATGTAAATTTCATTTTTCAAATCTTGCTTTGATGATTGCAGGATGTCACTGTCATTTGTTTAACCACACATTTTGACATAAATCAGGCACCATGCATAAGACCAAAGATTTCAATAATGTCATTGTAGGTCATTCTAAGTAACTTATGAATCTTCAATGGCATACTTTTAGGTTGTAAAAGGAATCGGATTTCCTTTTATTTTATATTTGAAGAGACACGTTTCATTGCAAGATTTTTAATCGACCACGATAAAGTAAAGCAATAAACTTTAATCCCCCAATTAAGTTTTTAGTCAACTGAGCCAATCGGGCAAGTTAAATCTCCAAGGCAGTATATATATATATATATATATATATATAAATAAAATTAAATTTGTTATACAATTAAAAATAAAAAATACATTATGACACAGATATTTCTTTTTTGAGATTTATGCCAGAGAACTCAAAATCATAAAAACTTGGGTCCTCTTTACCTCAGCAGTGGTTGAATATATTCAATATATATTTGAGTATATTTGCACTTAAAAATAAAATTGGAATGCAATATTTGAAGTAAGAAATTTATTTTTTACTTCATTAGAATTTCTTGTCCTTTACTTTTCCAGGTTTAAGAGCTTGTTCTGTTCTTTTCCAGGTTCAATATAATCTTAAGAATATTACTTTTCATGCATGCATTGTTCATGTAGTGTGTGTGTGTGTGATATAGGTTACATGAAAATACTTTGGATTCAGATTCCTCTCTCAAAACAAAGACAAAAGTTCATATAAACATATGTCCTAAACTCAGCAACTCATTACAGGTGTTCAAAATGTCCTCTGCTTTCTTCTACACACACATGCACTTGTTGGATCAGTGACTGGCAGATCCTTTCAAATACTCTCATGCAGTATCAAATGATTTTGCAAGCCCTTATGACATGTTGATGTAGCAACAGATAAAAACTCAAAGGATTGAGGTTAGATGAATGAGCAGGCCATGGAACCGGTCCTACTCTATCTATCCAACTTCCATGGTAGATGTCTAAAATTTATTAGAGCCCCATCATGCATGAACCATATCCATCTTCATATTAACAGGGTTACATCTTCTAGCATGTCTGGAAGTGTTTGATATAAAGTTGACAGCTCCTGTAAGATGTGCATAGAGAACATATGAACCTATCAGACAGTCACCTACAATTCTCACAATTCCCACTCACACATTAATTGGATATTGATGTTGGTATCTAGCCTGTATTGTACCATAGGTATTCCAATCCATCCACAAGTGTTAGTTTTGTAAAAAATTTTCCATCTCTTCCAAATGTTACTTCATCTGTAAACAAGGCTGAAGAGACAAACAGTTTGTACAATAAACAATTGATCGGCAGTTTGTACAATAAACAATTGATAAAAATTCTCTTGTGGTGAGTGATCAGAGGTCAAAAAACTCTGCACATGTTGCAAATGATGCAGATACAAGAACTACTCTTCAAGTACCCTCCATGTGGTACTAAGAGATGTATGACATGCTAGGGCCACTTGATGTGTGGCTGATACCTGGATTCTTTCCGAAAGCCTGTAGAATTTGTTCTTCATGGTCAGATGTAGGAGTGAATTTTGGTCTTCCTTGATCCATAGTTTGTGGTGCCATGGATTCTGGCTCAGCAATGCAATGATAAACAGCAGCAAAAGTTGGATGACTCATCTGCTTCAGCCTGGAAACATAATCTGATACAGCCGTGCAGCCTTGTGTCCATTACCATTCACGCAGCCATATGTAAAAGTCATATCTGCCTGCTCACACTATGAATATCCTTCCATTGTTAAACAGAACACTTAGTTAACTCACTACTACACATGTTAAATGTTGAGGACAGACTAACCACAAATGTACAGCAATGATAAATGTAACCTAGTCTCTATGGCAACACAGTGCCATCTACCATAAACTTTCTTTAAACGTAATAACTCATAAACAAAAAATTTATTGATATATGTTTATATGGACTTTTGTCTTTGTTTTGTGTGAGGAACCTATCCAAAAATTTTGTAAAATATTTTTTATACACCCTCTTTCTATATACTTTAGAGCCATTATGTGTATACATACACACACACACACACACACACACACACAATTTATGGTGAAAATTATATTTGCCAAAAAGGAATTGCTAAGAAAAAGAATTGCTAAATTTTAGTGTTTAGTAAAATTTTCAAAATTAAAATATTTAGAGAGAAAAAAGGAGGATTCGTGAGTCAAGTGAATTATTGGCAACAAAACAGAAACAAAAAGTAAAAACTCTTTGCTGACGTTTTTTCTCAAGAAAAATGGAACACGTTAAGTCTTGTATGTTTGAATTTTTCAAACAGCAGGAAAGTCTAAGGGAAAGTGAACAAGAAAGGTTCGAGGTTCTCCAGCAAAAACTCATACAGCAAGAAGAAAGATTTTTAAAGTTATTCGAATTTGTCACCAAAATAGAAGAAAAAAAAAGAAGCGTCATGGCAAACATTTTTTTGCAGGAAACGGTTATAAATTCGATAGAATTTATATACAAACTGGAAGATGACGTTACTTTTGAAGCATATTTCAAGATACCAGGACATTTTCAAAAAAGATTGTGTTGACTGGTCTGATGAGAAGAAAATACGTCTCTTATTACAAAAGTTTGGTTCTGTAGAACACAAAAGTTCGCTAATTACATCTTGCTCAAACAACTGTGTGAATTATCATTTGACGAAATGATAAAAATATTATCAAAAATATTTGGACAAGATAATTCTTTGTTCAACACGTGTTGGCAATGCTTAAACTTAACAAAAATAATGGAGAAGATTTTACTGCTTATGCAAGTAGAGTCAACAAGTACTGCGAGAATTTTAGATTTAATGAGATTACTCCAGACATGTTCAGGTGTTTAATTTTTATTCAAGAGATGACAAACCCATCTGAGAATGAATTCAGGACAAAATTGTTAGCGAAGCTGGAACAAAACCAAATTACTACACTGCAGAATTTAGCAGAAAAATGTACAAGGATTTTAAATCTAAAGGCAGATACAGAAAAAATCAAGACACGAGATATTGCAAATATCTGTTCAATTAACGAGAAGAAAAATGAAGGTAAAACTACTACTCATTTTTGAATAAATCCTTGCTGTGTGTGCGGAGATTTACATTTAAAAACGGACTACCTGTTTAAGCACAAATTTTGCTTTTCTTGTGGGATTAGAGGACACAGATCTTCGCACTGTAGGAGTAATGTAAAAAAGAAAATAAAGGAAAAAGGGTACATAATACCCATGAAAATGCAACAACAAATGGAAAAAGAAAATATTTAACTGTTTTTGCAAACAAGAAAAAAAATCAGGCTACAGGTAGATACCAGAAGTGATCTTTCAATCATCAATGCCGAGACTTGGAAAAAAAATAAATTGTCCAACCCTGCTTAAGACAAAAAAGAAACTAGCAAGAGGGATTTCTGGAAAAAAACTTAAATTCATGGGAGAAACTTTGAACATTTGCTTTAATGGTACAGAGAAAAAGTTAAAAGTATATGTTATGAAAAATTCAGTGAACTTATATGGTACGGACTGGATGGAATCTTTTGATTTATTCAACATGCCTCTGAACTCGGTTTGCAAAAATGTTAATGCAAACAGTTCTTTCTCTGAAAAAATAAAAAAAATTGAAAGCTAAATACCCAGCAGTTTTTTCTGAAGGACTTGGACTATGTACGAAAGCTAAAGCAAGTTTTGAACTAAAAAAAATGTTGCACCAGTTTTCCGGCCAAAACAGCAAGTCCCATGTGCGACAATGGAGATTACTGACAAAGAATTACAAAAACTTGAAAGCCAAGGTATTATTAAAAAGATTGAATATAGTCAATTGGCTGCACCAACTGTTTATGTCATGAAGAAAAACAACAAAATAAGAATATGCGTCAATTACTCTACTGGGTTAAATGACTGTCTAAAAAATATAAATTATCCCCTCCCAACAGTGGAAGACATTTTTGCTACTTTAAATAGAGGACAGATTTTTCAAAGTTAGATCTATCAGAAGCTTATCTTCAGATTCCAGTAGACAAAAAAATGTGCAGAGATACTTATTATAAATACGCATAGAGGATTATATCACATAAACAGGCTACAATATGGCATTAAAATTGCACATACAATTTTCCAACAAATTATGGATTCAATGCTGGCAGATCTTGATTTTGCTACAGCATATCTTGATGATATATTGATTAAAAGCAAAAACATGGAAGAACAATCGAGGCATATTTTGCAAGTATTTGAAAGAATTAAAGAATATGGCTTCAAACTTAGCCTAGACAAATGTGAATTTTTCTTGAGGGAAATAAAATATATGGGTCAGATAATAAATGAAAAGGGTCAAACACCAAATCCAAAGAGAAAGATGAATTCTTGATGTTATTGGTTTGGAGGAGGTGATCTCAGCATACATTACCTTTGGAAAGTGCCTGAAAACTATACTATGGGTTGATTCAAGCCTTGTGAGTAAAATTGGGTAGACAAGACCCTTTGGGATCCATCGATGGTTGTGCTAGCATGAAGTCAACAAGTCATCCTGGCTTTGTTCAGACTGTTGTTCACACTAGATAACACACACTCTCTCCCAAAACCTGTAACTAACGTCTGCTCAACATAGTTGTAATATAAACCACAGGTGAGCTCTGTGGGTGTTGAACACAAATGTGTCTGAGCAGGCATCTGCAACGGGGATTAGCTAGCTGTCCTAGTAGACAGACATATATATATATAAAGTAGTGAAAGAACAGGTAGATTAAAACCCACTGTGCAAGCATTTACTTTTATAAAGAGTGCTCAATAATTCTCATTTTTGATTGAACAATATTGACACACCTATGGACATCTTCTCTACCTACCCCTTCAGTTTCTATATAACCATGTAGTCATCTTATATTTTCTAAATAAATAATTTTCACAATTTATTTTAAACTATCACCTGAAGAACAGCATTGTTCTGAAACATGAAAATTTTTGCATAATGATATAATGCTTTTATAAACCATTGTAATAAAAAATACTTTATATATATATATAGCTTTCTGATATTGCCAAGGTTTAGTTAGATGATGAATTCAGTTCATTTATAACTTTCTCTTATATGCAATTTATATAATAATAAAATATGTCAAGATTTGTTGCATTGTTAATGTAAATTGCACAAACACATACATGCCCTCATATGTATCCAGGGACGTTTAAAAGTTTTCAGTTAATACACTTCCCACAATTGAAACAAATGTCCATTTATTTATTTATTTATTTATTTTTGGCCAAGAACTTTACCTTAATCCCCTCTTGTATATTTGTAGCTTAAACTTGTTAAGCAGTACTATCTTTGCTGAAAAGGGGAACCTTGGCATGGTTCACAAGCTTGTCTCATTAGAACCTATTATAACTGAGTAATGAGTTCGATCCTCACTGGGTACTCCATAGCTTTGTTTCACATTTAAGCAATGCTTAAAAAGTCAATTATCTTCACCAAAATTAATTTTAAAGGTGATTTTTAATTGTTACAGTATATTTCTATTTTAATACAAATAAAGAGGTTTAATCCATGAAAGAATTTGGGAGTAGAAACTTTACATTCTAATATTATCTCAAACTAATGTTCTCATCTTGGTTAATAAAGATGTTTTTAGAGACACATTTTAACCAAATACCCTGTAGTCTTCATAATGTGTACTTGTTTTGTCTAACAACAGCTTTATCAAATAAGATGACAACAATATTTTAAATAATACATAAATGTTGACAATTACTCATCTCAGAAATGAAACATGAAATTAGAAACTTTATTTTTACACCTGGTATTAGAAATACTTTGTTTTATCTGTGCCATTTGAAATGGATTTTGAGTTTTCTCACTTAAAGACAAATTCATAAGTATGATCTTTTGGATTTTTATCTCAATAGATCCTTTTATTGAATAATTGCCAAAATGTATAAATGGCACATGATATTTCTGTCATAAAACATCTCCCGTCTGCTTGTGAAATTCAATGAAGAAAATGTGTCTGGTTATTTTCAAATTTTTTAGTATAACTGATTGACATACAGAAAAACACATATTTTTAAAAAATGTAACCTAATGTAAAAATCAGAGAAAATACTTTTAATAAAAATATGTCAAAGCAGAGAAAATGCATTAAATAAAATATGCTCACAAAATCTCAGTAAAGTTTATAAATATATATTATATGGTTGTAAACACAAGAAACAGTTACCAGGTATTTAAACTATTGTTCTCATCTTGGTTAATAAAGATATTTTTAGAGACACATTTTGATCAAATACCTTGTAGTCTTCATAATGTGTACTTGTTCTGTCTAACAACATCTGTATCAAATAAGATGACAACAATAGTTTAAAATAATATATAAATGTTGATAATTACTTATCTCAGAAATGAAACAAGCTATAAATTGAAGATGACAAAACCAAACAAGTACAGAATTTAAATACCTGGTAACTGTTTTAACTGATAACAGAAAATGTGATACCAAAATTCGAAGGTACATTGGAATAATCAAAGATGCCTTCCAAAAGCTAAAGAGAGTATTAAGAAAGAAGAAAAGAGTGCTGAACTCCTATGTAATATCAGTCCTGCTATATAGCAATAAATGCTGGACAAATTCTTCACAAATGAAAAGGAAACAGACAACATAGATGTCATTCTACAGAAGTATGCTGAAAATACTATGGACAGAGCATGTAAGCAGCAAGAAAGTTATAAAGAAAATGAAAACAAAAAAAAGGCACTTATATTTTTTAGAATCACATAATAAATAAAGGAAGGCTTGGAAAATTTGATATTCATTAGACATTTATTACACATTGAAGGCAAGAGCAAGCAAACAAACCAACTAACGAATTTGTGTAAGTAGTTAGCACAGCAAGAACAAAGAGGCATGGTAAAAAGTTAATCATTGATTAGAGTTACAAAGGACAGCAATTTGTGGGGAGCTGAGATCATCCACATCCTGAAATGATGTAGCACATAAAAAAAAAATACATTTTCTGTTCATTTATATCTTTACATTATTTTGAATATCATTTAATTCATTTTATTGATTGATGTTAATAGATACATATGGGTGTGTTATATATAAGTTAATGTCATGTTTCTCTAGTCAGTCCTATCCATACAGCCTAATCTTTAAGTTGATTGATAAAATGGGAGCCATTGTACTATTAGTACTATTAGCATTTGTAATATTAAGCATGACATCCTGTAAATCAAATGCCAAAATCTAGTTGATAAAGTTGTTTGCTGCAGAAACAAATTCTCCATTATCTGAAAGAATGGGGAACGTTTAGTATAATGAAATGAAACATTTTTTGTATAAAATTTTTCAGGGACTTCTACTTAATTCCTACTTTTTTCTTTCAAAGTGAAAAATATATTACCATTCTAAATAAAGACAGGTAATGTATTTTTAATTTGAACAAAGAAAATTCTTTCTTTTTACCTGTACTAACTTAGGTTTTTTTTTATAACTTTGTCTCTCTGCACTAATATACTTTCAAATAGAACAATTTCCTGATGAATAATATATAATTATTTTTTTTCTTGTAAGAAGTCACTTAAAAGATATTCAAAGTACTTAGAAAATCTGATCAAGAAAATGGAGTTTTGATTTTGATCTTATAAAGTACAGTTTTTCTCAAAAAATATATACGTACATAGTGCAATGGGTAATTTTTTGAGATTTTATATTTTTAATAAACATGTGCTGTTTGCTTTTGATTTTATCAACTGCACAGTGTGGTGGGGTCGGTTGGACACTGTCTGTGAGAAAAAGATTACCTTGACACAATTCACTCTGCCAAACATTTGGAAACTGCTTACTGTTCTGCTTGGCATTCATGCTGGATGATCCAATATGAACATTTGAGAGTGTTTGGGTGTCAATCTGGGGGCCATGCGGAGGATTTGGAAAGAGTTAGATGAGTCTAATGGTGATTATTAATGTATGGCCACTCGTAAGGCTCGCTCTAGTTGTTCTGATAAGAAAGGAGCTCCCAAAGTTGTTAATGAGGGCCTTATGGACATTGGGTATCTTCAGAAAATAGTGCTGCCCTGAGTCAAGAGGGCAAGTTTTGGAAGACCCTATGTCTGGCAACGGGACTCAGCACCATACCACATAAGCGGAAGTCAGTCAGTCGTGCCTGTCGGACAATCCCTGCATCCTGCAACCACATTATCCCTTACATCTGGCCACCTAACTCCCCAGACTGCAACCTCTTTCATTATGTATGGGTTGCGGTTGTGCGGGAGGCCAGCGAAGCTCCTTGTAACACAAAAGATGAAGTGAAGGCAGGGATTGTGGCGGCATTCATTAGCTTGAGCAGGGAGGCTGTCCAGATGAGTTGCAGGACATTCCGATATTGTCTAGAGACCATGGTTGAAGCCAATGATGTTTTTATTGAATAAATTTACTCTTTAGTATTTCAAGAGAGTTTTGTGAAATTTTGGTAAATATATCTGTTAAAATGGGTTATCAGTTAATATTTTCATTTTTGTGTAATTCAGGTGACACTTTATCCACTGCACCCTGTATAGGTTTTCTAGTAACTTTTTCAAACTAGTTAGGTATTAAATCTAATCTTTATCAATGATTTGCTTTCTTTTAACCTTATCACAGGAAAGCTAATCACATATGAAACAGTATTGATTCAATTTGATAAACTTGTGTTGAATTCTTTTTACGTTCAAAGTGACTAAGTATTATACAACTACAGCAAGTAAACATGTTAACTTGAAAGACTAGGATAATTGACATAATCTAAAATCATATCATACATAACTTAGTAATCTAATAATATCAGTTATTATCATTTGAAGAGAATACACTAATTAACTCATTTTGTTAGGGATAAAAATCAAAGTTTAAGTTAACCAAGTTGCTTATTTATGTAAATACATAGTTTATTATGTTAAATTGGGGTAGATAGACTAAACTATCGCCCGGTTCACACTCCACCCACATCTATTGAACAGGTGAAGAAGCTCATCCCTTGTTTCCTGTTTAGGATGTGGTTTCCGTTTTTTCTCTTTTCCAATCTTTTCACTCTTACGTAGCCCCCTGCACATCAGTGGCGTTTTTGCCTTGCTTGAGGTGATATGATTTAAAAAAAAAAAAAAAAAAAAAAGAAACAATAAAAAATATGCCAGCTCCATAAAAGAACATAGCTACATTACAGTCATTTTTGGGGTTTGGCTAATTACTATAGTAGTTATATCCCAGGCATGCATACTTTAAGAGCGCTGTTAAATCACCTACTAAAAAAAGGGGGGAAATTTGTCTGATCAGAAGAGTGCCAAAAAGCATTTACAAAATTAAAAAATGCTTTAACTTCAGACTTAGCACTGATACATTTTGAAAGAAATGTATGTTGCAAGTGATGCCAGCAACTAGGGCATAGGATCTGTGTTACTACATAAAGATGACAGTAGTCTAAAACCAGTACATCATGTTTCAAGAACACTGCTGCTTGCAGAGTTAAACTATTCTCAGATAGAGAAAGAAGGTTTAGCAATTATCTTTGCAGTTAAAAAGTTCCCTAAGTGTATATATATATATATATATATATATACACACAGAAGGCAGTTTAACCTTCAAACTGATCACCGTCCCTTATTGACGATATTCGGATTCAAGAAAGGAATTCCAAAGCACACTGCAAATAGATTACAAAGATGGGTGGCAATTCTACTGAATTATTCCTTCAAAATGCCACTTTTACCATCAAACAAGATAGCTCATGTGGATGGCTTATTGAGACTATTGCTGAAAGCCACGGAACCATTAGAGAAAACTCATTACATCATTAACGTCTGAAATAAAAATTAAATACATACTGTAAAATATGATTAAAGAATTACCAGTCACACTGGATGAAATTAGACTCAGGACAAAAGACGATAAATTTATTAACCAAATGAAAAAAGAATTAATGGATGAAAAAATTAAAAAAGTATACAACAGATTCGATATGCTATTCGATTTGATATGCTACGGTATATTAATGTATGGAGAACGGGTAGCTATACCCGCAGTACTAACTAAAAAAATATTAAGAGTTCCATACTGGTCATCCTGGAATGAGCAGGATGAAGTCTCTAATGAGAAGTTATGTGTAATGGCCGGGCATTGACAAAGACATAGAAAAGTCAGTAAAAGCATTCAAGAATTGCGCATTAGTAGCAAAAGCACCAGCTACAAAATTTAATCCAGGTCTAAAACTGATAAATCTTGGTCGAGGTTACACATTGATTACGCTGGACCAATGAGAGGAGTTTATTACCTCGTGATTGTGGACAGTTTCACGAAATGGCCGGAAGTAATAAAATGTAAAATGCCTACTATGAAGTTTACTATTAATGCACTTCAAGAGATATTCGCTAGATTTGGGGTGCCTTCAACAATCGTGTCGGATAACAGCACACAATTTAGTTCAAAGGAATTTGAAGATTTCTGCAAACTGTTAGCAATAACACACATAAGATCACCACCTTACCATCCGAGGTCAAACAGATTGGTAGGAAGATTCAATGATGTGTTCAAAAGAGCAATAAGAAAAGCAGATCACATTGAAACTGAAAAACGAAGAGCTACAAAAATTTGTTTCAATATATAGAATTACACCAAATCCGAATGTGAATGCGGGTATGAGCCCAGCAAAATTAATGTTCATAAGGAAAATTAGATCGATATTTGACAAATTAATTCTGTAAAAATATAATTCAAAGAGTAATGATATTACTTGCAAGAAAGGTTTTATACCAGGAGAAAAAAATTTACTTTTTGAATTATCACTTAGGAAAAAGTACCTGGTTGGAAGACGTTATGGAAAGAAAAATTGGAAGGATGTATTTAATTAAACATCCTAAGTGGAAGGTTAGAAGACACTTAAACCAAATAAAAAAAAAAAAAAAGGTTCACTCCAGAAGAAAATGGGAGAAAGGAAGAACCAATAGACATACTTTATGACATGTTTGACGTTCCAATACCTTCACGAAGTCCAGTTATAAATAGACGATCAAGAAAACGTGAACGTTCCTTTACGGGAATATTGGAGATTAACCCTAAGAGAAAAACATAATGTCCAGAGAACATAAAAAAATCTTAGGTGGTGGAGATGGCTCAATCACGTGACTGGGTTCACTGATATATAGAAAGAGTGAGTTAGTTGAAAGAGGAAGTTAGTGTGAGTTGAGGGCTACTGTTAACCTGCATGTTACTTGCTAACTCAACCACCCATATTGTTGCGATCTACTACAGACTGTTGTATCTACCGAATAAGATATTATTTTATCATCTGTGTATTGTTTATCATCTCGACTATACAACAAACTAACCAACCAAACCTACCAGTGTGCATCATAATATCAGGTATAAACAGCATACCTCACAAATAAAATAAAAAAATGTCTCTACAAAATATATATAGGAATACAATAAAACTAAGTTATAACTGCTCCAACAATCTAGAAAAAATAATTAAAGTACATAACAGTAAAATATTAAAAGCATACAACAAAAATAACTCCAACATTCATACCAGTCAGCCCCATAATAACAACCTTTGTAACTGTAGAAACCCAAACAAATGCCCCATTCCTAATAAATGTTTAACAAAAAAATCCTTGATATATATGTGTTCAATTTCATCCATGGAGAATCCCCAAAGATTTATATCGGAAACACAATGAACATATTTAAAAAGCACTTTTACAATGACCTCTCATCCTTCAATAACAAACAAAAACAAAACATGATGTCTCTTTCCAAATACTTTTGGAAGTTAAAAAATGAAAATAAAACACCTAAAGTTAAATGGAAATCCTCAAACAAGCAAGAACATCTAAATCAATAAAGGAACCATGTTTCCTTTGTCTTCAAGAAAAAATTGAAATCATTAAATACATGAATAGCAACAAGCTTTTAAACCAGAGGCATGAAACCACAGTAAACTGCAAACACATTAAAGAACTAACCTTACAATCATGCTAAAAAATACTACAAAAGCCAAAGTTAGGACCCCTTAGAGACTGTAAACCTTTATAATATTAACAACACTCTTACATCAACTTTCACCTATTCCATATCACAATTGTGATCTATTTAAAGTTTTATAGAAAAAAGTGATTTCCTAAATTTAAAATTAAGGTTAAATTTACAAAATTTGATTAATTATAAAAACTGAGTTTAAATAAAAAAAATATTGTATAGTTTTGCAATTAAATAAGAAAGATAGGTCCAATAAATGGTAACTACCATTCCTACTTCATCTCATCTAATCCTATTCTTCCCCACCCTTACACTTCCTTACTCTCCCCTTTTACTAAACTCAAAGAAAAAAATCAAGTCATTAGGCCATAAAAAGCTAAATCCTATCTTTAAATGTTAAATCTGTCTACAGCAAGTTCATTAATCAACTCTATCCCCTACCTATTCCCTCTTTTCAAAATTCTAAAGGACAATTTAAAAGACTTATCCCTTTATCACTAACCCCACCTACATCCCACACACAACTCACCAAATATAAGAAAAGAGACTTTCCATTCCTTTCCACACCACCTTAGGAGACATTGTCATTTCAGTGTCGAAAGTCAAAACAAAATGTACACCTTGTAGTGAATAAAAATTTGTACATGTTCTAAACTGTAATTTAAAATATATATATATATATATATATATCTTTGTGTATGTGAAAAGTGTATGTATATAATTATAAATATATATATATATGTGTGTGTGGTACTTATTTGAAAGCGCTCAATATCAGTGATAGAGCTGACATATTCATGTAGATAGGTGTGAGTTTGTAATCCTTGGTTTCACGCTCTTTCAATCATCAGACAACCTGATTAATTTAAAAAAAAAATATATATATATATGCTGAGCCCCGTACGGTTCACATATATGTTTGTGTGAGCCCTGGTGGGCAGACGTGTGTGTGTGTTTGCACATGTCAATGGGTGTACAAATGTGTATATATGTCTGCGTCCTACATATAGCCAATTTTTAAATGACTGCGGAGCCGAGGTGTTATTCTTGGAATGTTTGCGGTTAGCAACTGAGGGAGTCAAATTTAGTTTTGATGGGACAATGTATGCTCAGACTGATGGGGTTGCGATGGGTAGTCCTTTGGGTCCTGTTCTTGCAAATATTTTTGTGGGATACTATGAGCGTTTATTTGAGAAGGTAGATGAGCCCTTGATATATCAACATTATGTCGATGACACCTTCTCTTTATTTAATAACGCCACTGACACTGAATGTTTTCTAGTTCAGTTGTTTTCCTTACATCCCTCTCTCCAGTTTACTATGGAGATAGAGAAGGATGGTTGTCTCTCATTTTTGGATGTCTGTGTTCAGCATAGGGACGAGGTTTTCGTGACGTTGGTCTTTTGTAAACCTACTTTACTAGTTTGTACACCAGTTGGAACTCATTTGTTACTAAGTCCCGTAAAATAGGTCTAATTGAAACTTTGGTTCACCGTGCCCTTAACATTTGTTCTCCGGAGTGTTTGAGCAGCAAATTAATTTGCTTGCAAAATATTTTTGAGGGTAACGGGTACCCAACTAATGTAGTAAAACAGGTGATCAATCGAAAGGTCAAACGTTTTAAAGAACCAAAAGTTGAAGGACCTAGTCGCTGTCCTTTGTATTTGAAATTACCTTGGCTCGGATGAAAGTGTCAAACTGTAATCAATAAAATTTTGGCATGTGTTTCGTCCGGTTATTATTCAGTGCAGTTATGTGTTGTATTTCAGACAATACCTGTTTCCATCCTTCAGTAAAGATAGTTTGTCCTATTTTCGGAAAAGTTCTGTTGTTTATAGATTTAAGTGCTGTTGCGATGCGGCATGTATAGGACGAAGCAATATTAGGTTGGTGACGTGGGTAGTACAACACGTCCCGCAAATATACGTTCGGGTAACTCTAACAGACATATAAGAACAACCCAAGCAGTTCTGGATTCAGTAATTGGCCAACACCTGCTCAACAATCAGGAATGTGCCTCCTCGTATGAGGACAATTGGTTCACTGTCTTGCACAGTGCTCGAGTAGCATATCATCTTCATGTTTTGGAGGCAATTTGCCTAAAAATCCAGCAGCCAAGCCTGTGCAGGCAGAAAGAGCGTTTTCCTTACAATTACTGGAGGGATTGTGAGTGTAACATTTTTTCTGTTTTATTTCACTCTTGTGGAATTGCATGTTTACACCCCACCTTACATTTTAATATCTATTGAATAAAGTTTATTTTTAATCAAATTCCATCTTCTCCCAGTATTGTAAGTTTTCCCATTGTTTTTCTGTCCTCTATTTTTGACCCCTTTGTAATAAAGCCAATGTACCCCTTGACAAGTGTTGGCTGAAAGGTTCCTCGAGATAATTATGACGTTTATTTTGTTTAAGGTTATTAACTTATTCTGTGGGTACAGATCATTATTTATATATATATATATTTTATGATAAAACTCTTAGAGACAGTGGTTATTAATTATCTAAGATCAGCTTTGTGGAAAAATTTAGTAGCTCAAAAAGGAAAAAAAAAACCAGGAAAATCATATGGTATAACCCTCCATTTAATCAGTTAATTTTAAACTTGGACATAAATTTCTTAAGTTAATAGATAAACATTTTCCCAAAAATAAATCTTTAAGCAAAACTTTCAATAGGAATACACTAAACCACAATTTGAGTTGCTCCACCAATTTTTAAAAAAATAATTAAATTACATAACAATAAAATATCAAAATTATACAACAAAAACAATTCTAATACTCATTGTAATTTGTCCCATAATACTTTTGTAATTGTAGAAACCCAAACCAATGCCCCCTACCTAATAAATGTTTAACAAAATCCCTGGTCTATATGTGTTGAATTTCATCCCTGGAGAATCCTAAGGATGCTAAAATTTATATTGGAAATACAATTAACTTTTTTAAAAAGCACTTTTACATTTACCTCTCATCCTTCAATAATAAGGACAAACAAAATATGATATCACTTTCTAAATGTTTTTGGAAGTTAAAAAATGAAAATAAAACATCTGAAGTTAAATGGAAAAATCCTCAAACAAGCTAGAACATCTAGATTGGTAAAGGAACCATGTTTCCTTTGTCTACAAGAAAAAATGGAAATCATTAAATACATGAGGAGTGACATATTATTAAATCAGAGGCATGGAACTACAGTAAATTGCAAACATATTAAAGAACTAACTTTACAAACATGCTAAAATTACAAAATCTAAAGTTCGGATCTCTAGAAATGATAAACTTTTTATAGTATTAATCTTAGTACCATAATATTCACTTTTAACTGTATGATCTCTCTCCTTATGTTATTTGTATCTCTAATTTTATCTTTATTTTGATACCACAAATTGTGATCTAATTAAGGTTTTTTAATTAAGTTTAAATAATTTTTCCCCTACACTTTTAAATAACTCCTATGTCTATGTACATGATTTCACCATCTTTTCAAAGACTGCCAAAAGTTTGTAGTTTTATACTTTGCTAAAACAAATATTTTTATCCACTACTCATTCCAGACCAGAGTGTTAAAATCCCTATAACTTCGCCGATTATGCTGTCTCCTACATCTCTCTTCTTCTTTGCCAATTTTCTCTCATCCCTACCCCCTGCATTTTCTTACTTCTTCCTCTTTGTTAAGCTCATATGCTGGGTAATCAAAGATCATATATGACCAGCCTTTGAGATTTTATATATATAAAAAGATATATATATCAATATATATTTGAAAAAGAAACCACTTGATTTACTCACCCCAAAATCATTTTACTCGACCAACTCCATTTTCTTAATGGTCGCCTTACATAAACATAGCATGAATTGCTGACAGAAAACAAAAAATGAAATTTTAGTTAAAATTTTGAACGTCTTAGAAAGGATTTAAATTTTAAAAAAATAATAACCAAATTTGATCTTTCCTCTTAATAATAGCATAAACATTACTTGTTTTTATTAAACTTGAGCCCTTTTAACATCATGATATGCTGTTTTTTGGCAATTGAGTGGAGGTACCTAAATTCATAGCTTCCTTCTGTTTGACTACAATCTCCATCTCATAGATGATAATAACAAATCTGATTTTCTCAACAATTTTCTATAAAAAATTACTTACTTGTATAATATGTTTTTTGGTGGATGGTTGAAAGAAGTATGCGTATCTTTCTTTCTTTCAAATGTTTGTTTTTACTTTTTGTAAGTGGGGAGGAAATATAGATGTCAAGTCAAGGATAATATTTTTCTAAATGAGTTTCTAAAAATCTGTGAGCATCTGTAATCTGGGCAACTGGAAGCGTTAATTAAACAAATGTTTACACTGACCGGAATGATAAAAGTGAGACAGGAGCTTGTCAACCTAAATTCCATTTTTCAGATCTTGCTTTGATGTCACTGTCTTTTGTTTAACCACACATTTCAACGTAAATCAGGTGCCAAGACCAAAGATTTCAATAATGTCATTGTAGGTCATTCTAAGTAACTTATGAATCTGACATTTCTTCAACTAATAGAAAGAAAACTGAAAAAAAAAAAATGAATTTATAGATATATTGAAATTCAGTAGAAACTGAAGGAGGGAAAAAGGCTTGTGGAGAATGAACTGAAGAAATTACATAATCTAATATTTTCTTCTCTTTCTTGTCATGTCCTTAAACTTTTGTTTTAATGTTGTAGTATTGCTTGCTTAACAAGAATAAGGCATTTTTGAAATTTACAAACATTTCTCCAATATAAATTTATAAGCAATGTTAAATTCACTAGTTTCCTCTACAGCTAAAGTAGAAGACAGATGTTATGGGCACTACTTTATGGTCTGGTAAGCTTTTAAATATATTCATAAAAAGATGATAGCAAAAGCTTTTACAAATCTAGCAGAATATCATGATTACTGTACAACATGCTGGAGACATTCACAGAAATATTGCTCTACAGGTACATACAACTATTATCAACATTAGTATTTTTATAAAACAGAAAAAAATGTTTGTTCAACTTTCAGAAACTTTTTCCAGTGAATGATTTCTCTTTATCCTGAGCTATTAGATAAGCAAACTACATTGCTATGAAAAAAAAAACTATTAACCAACTTGTAGCAACACAATATTGAAGTACATTATCTTCAGAAAGTATGCTATATCTAATAGCTTTATATATTAGATATATGCAAATTTTACAAAACTTTTTTTCTAACCTGACTGAATATACAGTAGAAAACAGTTTTCTTTTAAATTAAAATAATCTGGAATTTTTTGGATATTCCTCATGTATAAATTGTTTTTGTAATTTGAGCATACCTTAGCAGTTATTATCTGGATTTTTATTTTTATTTGTTATCTATTTTATATTTATTTTTCTCTTTATCTTTTTCTTATAAAATATATTAATACTAATCTTGATTATTTCATTCTTATATTCATTTCCCAAACAATCCACATTTCCCAAACAACTTTTATTCATTATTTCATTTGGCTATTCAGCAAAATAAGTCCTTTTTTTGTGATATCTGCTTTCTTTATCTCAGCAAATTTTCTAAAATTTCATCAAGATTCTTATTGTTTCTTCTTTTCCTATCTTTTCTGTGGCCTTTTTCTATCATTTTTCTTTATCTCTAATATTTTAAATGATTTATACTCTTTTATAATTTTTTTTGCTTTGATTTAAAGTCACTTTTTTTTCTGGATGAATTCACATTTCTTTCAATTTTAATACTTTTTATCTTTCAGATGCTGACTCTGATGGAGACCATCTGTTGAACTCCATCTGCCTGTAAATGCTAAGCTAATCCAGAATGTATGTAATATGTGTGAAGACTGTTTGTCTGTTTGTATTGGCCCTATTATTAGATAGTGGCAGCCATGCAGAATCTACAGAAAATTTATACAAATGTATGAACCCTGATACAGGGAAATTAGTCAATTCTAATATAAAAGATATGAAAAAAATAAATATCAATATGCCTGGAGCAAAAATGGGGGTAAGTTGGAGTATTTCAATTTTCATTGCAAATATTTTTATGATTATTTTGTTGCTTTCATAATCCTTGATAATAATTATTTAGATTTTTTGTGACCATAAAAATCAGATATCATACAGCTATGCTAAGATTAGGGTTAAAACAGTAAAAAAAAAAAAAAAAATCTTCTAGATGCATTGTATATGTGTGTATATATATATATATATATATATATATATATATATATTGACAGCTGAGGTTATATTTATGATTACTATCATAGCCACCTGAGCTTGAAGTAATTATGGCTTCCAGGTATTTTCTTTTTTCTTCTTTTTATACTGGCAAAAAATCTCAGGATGTATCTTCTGAAATACATTATTAAAATATTTTTTACCACTTGTTAATAAAGAAAAATGCATTTAATTAGGTCATTGCTGGTGGAACTAAGTATAGCTCATCAAAATACTGGTCAAAGAAATAGTATCAAAGAGCTTTTTATATTTCATCTATGTGAAATGGGTTGTAGGGTGGAAAATAATTCATCAGTCATAAAGTGTAAATGCTTTTGAACTATGAAGACAGGTAAGTGAGGACTGGGCAGCTCTAGCCTAGATATGGCTGCAATATTTCATTTTTGATCTGATTTGGCTCTGGTAAAGATAACATATAGCAAGGAGAGTCAAATATTTGCTGGAGAAAACGAGGCTTTCACATGCATGAAATTACGGTTTCTTACTCAAGACCAAAAACTCATAAAAAGAGCCAACTTCTGTTTCAGAGGCAGTTTGGTGTTGGCAATTACTGAGATAGTGTTTTGTCTACAGTACACAGGAAACAGAGTCTTGAGTAAAGCAGTGTTTTGGGTTCTACGTGGAGCAGCTGGGAAAATGAATCCAAGCGGTCATTAATTCATCTACCAACTACATTCCGAGGAAAAACAAATACTACAGAATTCTGGTAGAGCTTCTAATTCTCTTAAAATTTTCACTTGTTGGCATTCAAATTTTGAATATCATTTTAAAACGTAAGGGAAAAGATGGATTTTAGAATGTTTTTTTTTAAATTGATAGAATTCCTTTATTTCAATCCATATAAATGTACAGTTCAATTCTAAGGATTACTGAATGTTAATGAAGATATGTGAGTGGGTTTCATGAATGTACACTAATTAAATATTTCGTATTCTTCATTTATTTTGATATTTACTTTTCAGTTTTATTATATATTTTTGTAATTATGTAGCAAGTAATTATTGTTACATTTGTTTGAATGTTCATCAGCACTAATTAAGGTTGTTACTCTTACTGATTCATTGCATTCACTAACAACTCTTTTCCTTCTGGCTTTGAAACCATATTCTGAAATCTACCATAGAGAATGGAGAGCAAAGAATTAAGGTGTATTTATCATTAATCTTTAATCATTGAAAAAAAATATGAACGTCTTCAAAATGTTTTTATTGCAGTTGTTGATAGATTCATTCAACTTTCATATTTTTATATATAAATTTTACCACTAAAAATGGAAATTAGAAGGCTTTGATTTTTAAAAAAAAAATTGTCCAGCTAAGGTAATATCAATGCTTGTTCATTTACTCTCTTATATATCTCTTATTACTATAAATGCTATGAGTACATGTGTTTGAGTAGATATTTCTTTTTTTAAAACAATGAAATTAATGTCTACTCACTTAAAGATTGAGAGTTCTAAAGAAAGTTTGACTTCTGACAGAAATTAAAGTTGTATTCAGAGAAACAACTTTTAAGCTAAGTGTGATATACCATTAGGCTAGAGTAAAGCACTGTGCTAAAGTAGATTTCAAGTTGCAAACAAACCTGTTTTATTGCACAATAAAGGAAGAGGATGATGATAGATGAGATAATAATTTTACGGCTACAGGTTAAATAGCAGGACAAATTGAGTTCTATAGCCTTGGTTGGTAACCAATCTACTACTGAAAGAAATGACCATCTACTGCAAAAAATCTTTTGCCTAATCAGTCATGGATTGAAAGAAGATTGCCCAAGTGTGTATCATGTATGGTACTTTATATATATATATATATATATATATAGAGAGAGAGAGAGAGAGAATAAAGTAAAAGAACTAAATAGGAAATATATCTCAATCTAATATTTTTCACTTTTATTAAAACTTCAGAGACTGAGAGAAAAATGAAAAGTAACAAAGATAGCTTATACTGGCATGCTATTTTATATGTATTATTTATAGTATTATTATTTATTATTATGTATTATTTATATGCACACAGACACAGACTTACACACATGAACATTACCGTCCAGCATAAACCTAAACAGACAAGTATTTCTATACAAACATACACAATTATACACAAAATAATCTACACACACATTTCAAAATCATTATTGCTCTAATACACATGACACATATCTGACCAACAAGAATTAATCGAAATCATAACATACCAGTATACTGTCTCTTTGTTATTTTTTTCATTTTTCTTTTGGTCTCTGAAGAAGCTTTAATAAAAGTGAAACATTTTAGATTGAGATACATTTTCTATTTTGCTTTCACTTTATTCTTTAATCTTGTTGGATTCCAATCCATAGTTTCCTTGTCACACATTTCATTCTTTAAGACTTCAGACTAAATTTGTTATCTTGGTGCAACTGCACATGTTCACAAAACAAGGATGCTGGTATTTTTAAGTTAAATTTTTTTTTTTTTTACAATTTAGCTGATTTCATTTAGATGCTTTTTCTTTCCATCACTTTTGTTGGTAGATATCCCACACTGTGATAATAGAAGTTCTGCCAGGAACTGTAAAATGTAAGAGCCATGCTGCAAATTTATTCAGATGACCTTGCAATCAAGGCACAATCTAAACATTTTCATTGTAGTGAATTGTTTCATCCTTTGATGAGAGTAGCATTTTTATGTCAAAATTGTGGTCAGTAGAAAAATGCTAATCTGATCAAAGGAGAAAACAATTCACTTTAACAAAAATGTCTACAGTGCCTCATCCACAATTCACACCCTGGCTCTTACAATATTTCACCATTCCTGATAGAAGATCTATTATCACAGTATGGGTTTTCTACAGGGTATGTATGTGTAAATTATCACCATTTTAAATTTGCACATGTGTGTTTTTTGTTTTTGTCAACTATATGGTATAAAAGGGCTAGTTGAGCATTGTCTGTGAGAAAAAGAGCACTATGACACAATTCACTCCACCAGAAATTTAGAAATGGCATGATGTACTGCTTGAGATTCCTGCCAGAAGCTCCAATACAAGTATTTTAGAGTGTTTGGGTGTCAATATGAGGACAGTGCAGAGGCTTCAAAAAGAGTTGGGTAATATTTCCAGTCAACATCATGGTGTTTGGAATGATCACTAATTATGATGTTGATATGAGTGCCTACATCAAGTGTATTGCGGAGGGAGTCAAGAGGGTGGCTGCTGGAAGACTGTGTCTTTGGCAATAGGACTCTGCACCATGTCTTACAATAAGGAGAACCTAGTCATGGCAGTTAGAAAATCTTTGCAACCACATCACTCCTTATATTGGGCCAACTAACTTCCAAGACTGCAACCACCTTGATTATTATATATGGAGCACAGTTGAGAGAAAGACCAACAAAATTTCTTGTAACAACAAAGATGAAATGAAAGCAAGGATTCTGGCAACATTCACCAATTTAAACAAAGAGACTGTTCACAAGAATTGCAGATTTTGAAGATGGCTAAAGCTAATGGTAATTTTATTCTTTACTCTTTAATATTTCAGGACATTTTTTGTGTAATTTTGGTAAATATATCTGTCAGAATGAGATGTCAGTGTTATTTTCATTTTTGCATAATTTAGATGACAATTTATCCATCTCACTCTCTCTCTCTCTCTCTCTATATATATATATATATATATACACACACACACACACAGAGAAGAGGTTGCTGCTAAATTCTTTACTGTAGTATAAATGACAGACATGACTTTAACAGAAAAATTTCAAATATCAATTCATTTCAAAAGATGCTGACTAGGATGTGCATTGTTTAGCAACCACTAAAAAAAGGGTATATATTTGCATATTCATTATATACTTCAGTAATGTTTTCCCTGAAAGAGGTTATTCAAGTTTAATGATGGTAACAGAATATGTCTTGTGGTTGTAGTTAAATGGTGAAAAGCTGAAAAAAATAACTGAAAGTGCTCCCCCACCCTTACCTACAATGTTGACTCAACTAAGAAAGATTATTCAAAATTCTTTTGGGAAGTGAATCTGTCTAAGAACCTTTCAGCACTTGATGGATATGAATGACTGATTAGCCTCAAAGCACTTCCAAATCTATTTAAATAATGCTAGAATAAACTTTATTTAAATGTAAATATGATTTATGATATGCAAAATTCAGTTTATTGAAACTTTTATAAGCCATTATTTTTCTTAAATTGTACTGGAAATTGGATTTAATTAGTAGCATTAAGACAATGGTAACATATAGCATTGTCAGTTATTCTCTTTGATTTTAATTTAATCATGGAATTACTTCTATTCATTTACCTTATGAATATCCACTTGCTTTCATCCTTGATCTACTTCACTAGCACAAGAAAATGAGAATCTATGACTTCCAATGTGATATATTGGTGTGTGCATTAAATATATATATATATATATATATAAAAACAAGCTTTTTAATAATGAGAAAAATAATTACAAAATTAAAAACAGTTAATACTATATGAAAACTATTCACTTGATTATGATTAATGTGTTGAGAAGCCTGACATCATCATAAAATTTAGCCTCTTTTGCAGTTAAAAATAAATTTAAATAAAAATAATTATCGATATTGATTCCCTACAAATGAGTTTTATAAAAATAGGTTAAATAGTAAAAGCACAGTCTTACATTGAGTTACTAATATCTTTCACTCTCTTAGCAAAATGAGTGTTTTTACACATTTATTCACATTAAAATAGAACACATTTATTACTGGTTGACAAGAATTTGGATTATTTTTTTAGGAAAATAAAGGTTCTTAATAAAAATCTGTGTGTGTATATATATATATATATATATATATATAACTAATCCTCTTTACTTTTCTTTTTACATTGTATTTGTTAATTTTTTATTCATCATATTATTTTTGTTGGCTGCTAATTTATATATATAGTGTGGAGTTAAAGATGGATTAAATTCAACAGATTGATAGATTCTATCATGCACATACTTTTCTACAAATGATTTTAACTACAATGATATATCTTGCATATCTAAGAAGCCATATAGTATATAGGCAGAAGATATTATTTGCATCACCAGCTGGAATGTGTATCTTAGTTTGAATTTAAATTTATATAAATTTCAAGTTCAGCAGAGAGTAAGTTTTATTGAATATTTAACTAAAACAAGAAATTTGTGTGTATAGTAGGCACAAAATCAAAGCAACAGATGTGAAACAATTACACTATGCTGGGTTTTTATTATGCAATTGTATTTTCATCCTAGAATTTGTTTTAATCAACTGATTAAAAATATATCATGAATTTCATTTTATAATATCAGTACTTATCAAAAATATATATAAATCCAAAAGATATAGGCCATAAACACAGTTGGTTAACACAATATCCTATATATCTGAATAGGTTTTTTATATAATTGACTTAGTTAACTTTTCTACTGTTTCAAATTTAGCATTATCTATAACGGTGTTCATTGCTTATCAGATGTTTTTCTTTCAGTTTTGTTTTTCATTCTCATATACATCAATTTTAATGATGGATCATAAATTTTTCAGATATTAACAATAGCTAAAATATTACTCTATTTCTCTACTTTTATTTTATTGGCTATTTCCATGAAGGGCACAACTTTTCATCCAGACATCAGGTTCATTCAATTTAGTTATATATTCATTAGTAAAACTTACCAAGGAGAAATTAGTTTTCATCTACTTTGTTCAATTTAATCATTTCTCTTTGTGATGTTTACTTAAAGGTGGTAGCTTGTTTGCTAGCTTTTTTTTCTGTATACACTCATAAGACAAGCTTTTTTAAATAATTTCTTGCTGGTCAATCCCCTTTTTTTTGCTTATTAATTGTTTTTAGTTCTCAAATCTTTTCATATGTTTCATTTGGTATATTTATCATATAAATATTTACTGAAAAATTTACCACCCCAAATAATTAATACTAATTTTGTTGCACAAACATTGATTTGGATAACATAATCTGACAGTGTAAACAGAGCAGTTTCAAACTGAACAAAGGAGAAATATTTATCTTTTCTGGTGAAGACTGCAAAACAAAAAGTATCAGGGAGAAGAAGAATTCTTTTTAGAGGATTAATTTTGTAATGACTTGTAAATATTAATCTTTTGGTTTAGTTAATAATTACAAATTCTTATAAATTATGCTGTTTTAAGTTTTCACAGACATCTAGCCTCATGTCATCAGTTGAAACTTCAACACAAACTACAACTGTTGCATCTTGTGTCAGGAAACAACCTCATAGACACTACATGCCAAACTTTAAGTTGTAACAAGATGGCTAACTGTTGTGAATTTCATTATCATGTGTCAGAACACACATTTAGAACTAACGCAAATTATACTGTTACAAATTTAAAAATGAATGCACTTGCCAATCTAGAAAGTTCACAAGTGAACTGAGGAACTTGTGTTTGGTGTCACATTTCTTGTAGGCTTTATACTCTGGCTAGAATTTTGGTGATGGTGTTTTGTCAATGCTCTTCACTCAAATCTTGTATGAGTAAACCACATTAATAAGTGTTGTTGCACTGTAGATACTGTCCCTGGTATCCCATTATGCAAGTATACTACTTTCTGAACAGAACATTGCTTCCTAGCAGCAATTTGTTTTACACTTCTGTGTGATCTTTCAACAATGCTATTTCCAGATGGTGCATATATGCTGTACCATTATCCATTAAAATTTTATCATGGATTTTTTTTCTCCAGGAACATGTCCCCACGCTATTGTATAATGTTTACAGAATGTTTTTGGTATAAAGGTTGCCAGATAGCAAATAATCTGCAATTTCAAGTTGTGGTAGCTACTATACTAAGTTATATCCATCCTAAATCTATACCACAGGCTGAACAGCACCAGTTTTCCTTTCTTCCAATGGATTGGTGCTTAGCATTCCAAACAATTTTTGATAGCTGATCTGACAGGATGGTTGGGGCAACTCATCTAATAAGTATGTGGTCCTTTTAACTCCGGATGCTCACTGTGTGAGTATATTTCCAGTATTCAGATGACCACAATTTCATATTTGGTGGCAGAAGAAAACTCAAACATAATAATCCATATGGGTAACAGAAGGACACCACCAAATACTTGACACTTATTTCTACTCCCCACCACAATAAATGCTTGCTAATTGTGGTCATTTTTTTCTTGCAATATTTAAACAATATTTTAAATAGATTATCTTTCAATGCTAAACATCATTTACTAGTTTAAAGTTTCATTAATTTGACATTGCTGAAAAAAAAACATTGTATGTAAATTATCTTTATTCTATTTATACAACTTTTATTAAATCATTTCACTCTAAGCAATGCAATAATGCCACCAAGATGCAAGGAGGGTTAATGAGTGTTAGAAAAAATGAGAGAAAGAACACTATTAAAAAGAGTGAACAATAAAAGAACAGGAATTAAAATAGAAGATAAAAATTGACATTACATTCAAATTTTTGAAGATCAAAGTTAACTGGGAAGCAAGAAACTGGCAGTGTTCCACAAGTGAGAAGTCCAATAGAAGAAAATATCAGCATAGAATCTGCAATTACATCTAGCCATTTCAACTGTAAAGTGATGAGACCTTGCCACCAAAATTCATAAAGTTTAGATACCATAGAGGAAAGTTCATTAGAACAATTACCATGAAAGTATTTATAGAAAAGGCACAAGGAATCTGTTACAGAAGCTTAGATGCCAGGTCAGGACCAATAAATTTGTAGATTCTTTGGATTTTATCAAGAATCTTTAAATATATAACAGAAAAACTAAACCAGATGTGGCAGTAATATTCAAAGCAATGATGAATGGTAGACTTATAAATATGTAAGATAGATTCTGGCAAAAACATTGTCACCCATGATAGAATGAATCAACTTTCCTAGCAGCAGACTAAGAAAATGATTTAATATAATCTTTCCACTTCCTGCCAGCAGAAAATATTAGTCCAAGAAGGCACAATGAGTTAATTACCTGGAGGTTAAAATCATGCTGATGGAAGGCAAAAAAGGTTCTCCCAGATGATTAAAAGTAGTTGTTTCATTTTGGAAGCATTTAAAAATTTAAAATTAAGAAGTCATTCCTGGCTCCAGATTGCAGGTCATTTTTTTTTTTTTTTTTTTTTTTTTTTTTTTAGATCAGTTGCCAATTTGACCCTGTCAAACCAATCAGACTTTCTATCAAAACAGGAGTAAATACTTCTGAATAAGTGATTTTTTTTTTATTGTCTAATTAATTTTTAATACACCGTCTTAAAGAATTAATTTGAATGTATTGTTTCGAAGTAATGTGAACTTAGAATTGACATTGTTAAGACCAATTTTTCATCTTCATATTAACTATTCATGAAATCCACTTGAAAATTGTTACTTGGACTAACTTATAACTATGCTGTGGAGACTATTTTTTTTTTTTTTTTGTTGTAGTATTGGTCATCTTTTTCTGTTTGCATTTCCTTTATTATTATACTCCAGGTGGATAAATATATATGTACAAGTATCACCTTACCACCAGAAACTAATTATGTTGGTAAGTACAATTCTATATTCTTTTTAAATGTACTTAAAGAAATAAGATAGAAAGAATATTGGCTAATATTTTCCTTGGTTTCTTGAATTAAATGAAAATGGATCTGATTTATAATTACAATGTAAGGCTTATTACATTGTCTTTATTCTATAGGGATTAATTTTGTGTGGACATAAAATAATTTATAATAAATTATTTTATTAGTCATCTACCCAAAAGAGTAGACACATTGTATCTTTTATATATGTAATCAAACATAATAGGTACAGCATAAGCTATATATATATATATATATATATATATATATAAACTCTTAAAATACATCTTAATGAACATATAGAAGCTTAACAACATATTTACAAGGCAGTGATACTAACTTGAAAACAGCTAATTTTGAAAACATTATCTTTTATATAGGGCTTTCTTTGCTTTAATAATAATAATAATTGAGAATGTTTCTACTTTAAAGTTATTGTTGCTCCTTCTTATCACACTGTTTCATCAATGTTTTCTGTCACCTAACTTAAGCCTTTCATATGTCTTTTTATTAAAGAAGTTTACTTTTATATGTGTTGTGGTGTAATGAATACCAGCTCAGAATGAGAACTCAGAGAGCTAAGTTCAAATTCCAGTCGTCCACTTATGCACAAATACCATTGGGAAAAGTATTAATCCATCTCTTCTTCCTCCAGCTGTGGGTTGAAAAGCAAGGCAGATTGGGTTCTATAGCCTTGGTTGGCAACCAGTCTACCATATAAAGGTAATGGCAACCTACTGCGGGCAAATTTTTTGGCTAGTCAGTCATGTCTTGAAAGAGATGATAGTCCAAGCATGTATCACGTATAGCAACTAACTTTTATATAAGCTTCATGGAGTGGGTTTATTTCAAAGCAATAGAACAAAATAATACTTGATGGATTACTAAGATTTTAATTTTGAATACTTTATGAATAAAAATAATGAATCTAATTTATTCATATTTCTTTTTATCAGTGCAATTTGAGGCTAATGCATCCGCAAGTGCAGCTCACCATATTCTTCTTTTTGGATGTACCTCACCTCTCCAAATTGGTGGAATCTGGTAAGTATTTTTATTCTACTTTTTATCATTCAGTATATATGTAAATAACTTTATTTAGATATTACTGGATTGCTATTTTAAAATAACTTAATAATAAAGCAATTTGAATGATTTCTTCTGACAATTATTTTTAGTCTAAATTTTGTTAGATTTTTTTAATAACTTTTCATTCAAAAAAATCAAGAACTTTCAAATTTCTACATTCATGAGAGTACTTGTCATAATTTAAATTTCAAAAGAAACAGTTATTATGTTGCTGTTAAAAAGTCCTGCAAAGTAATTTGTTCTCACCTACCTCCAATACATAGAATATATAAACAGTCAGAAAACCAAGATTTGAGATGTTCCCATAAGAAATCATCTTTCATTAATAATGTAAGACTTTATTTTTTTTAAAGTTTTCTTTTACATTCATGGTATAAATTCTAACTACACATGTGAACAACAAAATTTTGGTGCAAATCATGTGCATTTTTTTATAACAACTTTGAATTTTGTGTTATAAGCAAGGCTTGTATTTTTATCTATCCAGCACCTTTTATTGGGATCAATTCACATATTTGTATTTTAAATCTGTGCATTTTTAACCTATGCATTATTGCAAAAATAAATTTTGATCGATGCTTATTTTGTATGAGTTGATAATTTCTTTTGCTTAAAATCTTTGTGTTGATAATATTTATCAACACAATATTATAATATTGAGTTTAAATTATTGTTGAATTCTTTTCCCATATTATCTCTCAAAGTATTTAATCTGTTTAAGTTACATTTGTTGGAGTTTGAAGAAAATAATACATTTTTAAAATTTTGTATTGGTTAACAATGTCCTATCTTAACTCTTCCTTTTCTTAAAAGTAAGTTAATGAGAATTTAAGGTGGTTTGTCATTCCTGCTATAACATTTTGGTGACCTGCCTTAACATTCAGTGCCTCTTGCTATCTCTAGTTCTATGTACTATTTGTTGGCATGAAGTTTTAGAACTATATTAATAGTTATTAATTACCACAGGTATCTTTTTAATTGATCAGCATCAATTAACAGAAAAATATAGTTAAAATTAAGGAAAATGTAATCATAAATATAAATAATGTTTCAATTACATCAATTTAACATTAGTAAGCACAACCAGTTTTATAATTTCTATACATATACTGATAAACTTTCCTAAGTCTGTATTTATTGTGGTTGTTAACTGATGCAGCAGACTGACATGGACAAAATAATTGTATTCTTTTGAACTGTTTTTTCACTAAATCAATATTGTATTTATAGATCTTTTGATTTGTTTTGATTTCCAGTGTCTGAGATCCCTTAGACACAATGATGAGAAGCTATGTTTAACGATGATTTTTAAAATTGGTTATATCCTGTTACGTATTTAGTTGTATAATAGAATTAGTCAATTGCACTAAAAGAAATAAAAAAATTTTCTTTCTAAAATGTCTTCTATCTGACCAAACAGGAAAGACAGGTTTAAAGGATATGAAGCAAATAAAATACCTGCTTAATAATATAAATATCCTGAGTTGGCATAATCTAGATGTTTCATTTTTGTTGTTTTGGGGTTTTTTTAATCCAAAGTCTGTCATTGTTTTTTTTTTTTTTTTTAAAACAATAAAATACCTTTCCAAAACTGAATTTTCTTTCTCTAAACTTCACTAAAAAGATATAGTTGTGATACTAAAGATTTTTGCTTTTTGCCAATGTGTGATGTAAATTAAAAAAAAAACAAAAAAAAAACAACACAGAATTTTGATTTGATAGTCTTTGCTATTACTAATATATTGTTTTTACTAATATTTAAAAAAATTAGATTGCTGAGTAATATTTGTAATCATGTAAGATTGAATTTTTCTTCAACTAAAAAACTTTGTTTTTCTTGATAATGAATAGTAATAAAAATTGATTAAAAATAAAAATTTCAAATTATAATTTATATTTAACTTTAGATTTTCAATCTTTTAGTGTAAATAATTTTGAACTGTTATTTTTTATTGCATAGTTAAAAAGTAAAAACAAGCTGTATTCTCCTTAATTGCATATCTTATCTTTTTATGTATTTCTGATGTTTGTGATGAAATAAAAATAAATATGACCAAAATGAATAAATTAGAATAAAATTAAAATTTTGCAAGAAAAAGTTACTTTTTTTTTGCAAAATATTTGTAACGCAGTCGCCCCTGTTAATCATATAGCCATAAGTAAAATCTAAGTAGATGAAATAATCTATCAATAAAATTTTCAGCTATTTTTTTTTTTTTTTAATTTAAAATTTTGGGAATACCAATAAAATGAAACATTTACTTATAAAATTCATCATATACCAAAAGAATTATAGTAAATTTCTCTTGAATATTCATATTTCATGAAGAACACTGAACATTTCAGCGAAAGCTAAAATTATATTGGATTGAAAATATTTGTACATAGATTTATTCAACCACATATTTACTATTTTGTTTCACTACTGTTTGCCATCTCTAAGGCAGCTTCAGAATTTTGTCTCTTTCTGTGCAATAAATTGGTCTAAGTGGTTCTTACAGGTCTCTTGACAATTAAAGTTTGTACCATTGAGAGAATTTTGTTGGGATCAAAATAAGCAGTAATCTGAAGGTACAACTTTAGGTGTGTACAGAAGGTGATGGAAGATGGCACCCTTCTGATTGGCTGATTCAATGTTTTTCATCAAGCCTGCCTTTTAGTTAGTCCAATTGTAACCAATGCTTGTATGAATTAAACAGTTGATTTTTCAGCTCATAATGCACAATTTTCTTCCAATCTCACCAGATATATAGTATCACCTTCTTTGGATGCAGACCAGCTTTTGGAATAATTAACAGTGAACTTTTTCTTTCTACATTGTTATAAACAATCCATTTTTCATTACCTGTGATCATTCTTTACAAAAACTGGTCATTTATGTGCAGAGATTAGCATTGGAAATGCTGACCATTAAATTTTTTTTCATGAGGCGCACAAACAGCATAGCAATTCATATACCAAAATGTTTTTAAATGTTTTACAATGCATATATGAAAGGTATAGAGTATGTTTTCAATGTCCTGTTTTGTATGACTCATATTTTTAATCAGTGTTTCTATTTGGTCATTCTCAATGATTGTAGGCTTGCCAGAAAGAAATCAAAATTTCTACTTTTGAACTTGGCAAACTACTTTCAGCTATAGCACCATCTCCATGAATGGCCTACATAATTTATACTGCTTTTCTTTCCGAAAACAAAAGCGTATCATATGATAAGAATGCTTCTCATTTTTCACCATTTTCATTTTTAATGTAAAAACGATTATAATTCACAATCCACACAGAAATCATAAACAGGGTGCAATGGATGACTTGTCATCTAAATTATGCAAAAATGAAAATAACACTGACATCTCATTTTAATATATATTTTTGTGTAATTTTAGTAAATATATCTTGAAATATTAAACAGTAAATTTATTCAATAAAATTACCATTGGCTTCAGACAATTTCAGAATCTCCTGCAACTTTTCTGGCTGGTCTCCTTGTTTAAGTTGGTGAATGCTACCATAATCCTTGTTTTCAGTTCAGCTTTGGTGTTACAAGGAGTTTTGTTGGTCTTCCACTCAACTGTGCCGCACATATAATAATCAAAGGGGTTGCAGCTTGGGGAGTTATATGGCTAGATGTAAGGGGTAATGTGGTCGCAAAGCTTGTCTGACAGCCTTGATTGGGTTTGCCTTATTGTGTAGCATGGTGTAGTGTTCTGTTGCTAGACATAGGGTCTTCCAGCAGCCACCTGCTTGACCCAGGGCAGCACTATCTCCTCAAGGAACTGGATCTAGGTCTCCATGTTGAGTCTGAGGCCCTCACCAACAAATTCACTTCTTTTCTTATCACAACAGAGTGAGTTTTTCAAACTATCATATCTTCGTAATCATCATTAGACTCGCCCAACTCTTTTGGAATCATCTGTACAGACCTCAGTTGACACCCAAGCATTCTAAAATGTTTGTATTGGAGCTTCTGGTACGAATGCCAAACAGTATAGCAAATTTTTACTATATTTCTGGTGGAATGAATTGAGTCAAGTTACTCTTTTTCTCACAGATGGTGCCCAACTGACCTTACCATACTGTGCAGTTGACAGAATTAAAAACAAACAACATGCATGTGTGAAATTAAAAATATAAAATGACAATTTACCCATCGCACCCTGTAGAAAGATGTGTTGAAATCTCACATTCTAGAATATGATTGTCATAATTCCAATCATATGTGAAACAAAATCATGTTTGGATGGCATTTATTGACACTTCTGTTCCAACCATCCATCCATACATATATATAAGGACCTTGAATAAGTTCCTACTGATTTTTCATGAAAAGTAATGTTTTATTTACAAAATTAGTAAGAAACATGTCACTGAAAGTATTGTCCATTGCTAGCCACTACTTTTCCCATCTTTCTGGTAGCATTTGAATTCCCCATCAGAAAAATGATATGTCTCTTGAGGCTAACCACAAGTTGACCCATTTTTTGCATCTTCAAGTGATAATTAGATGGAAAATGTCTGGTGAATACAGCAGGTGGGGTAGGACTCCTCATTTATGCATTTTCATGTCAGTTTTCACGTGTTTTACAGCATGTGACCTAATGTTGTCATGTTGCAAAATCACTTTATGTCATCAGTTGTAGTCAATAACGATCACCTGTGATGGTTTCATCTGATTTGACCAGCTCATAATAAACTACAACCAGCTGATTCCACTAAATGCAGAGCAAAACCTTCAAACCATGGCTATTTAACTTTGCCACCAATGTTGATGCATGGCCTGGCTTATTCCACAATCTTCTACACTTATGCTTATCATAGTGTATCAACTTTTCATTGCCAGTCATGATACGATGCAAAAAAACCATTCCTTTTCTGCAGTTGAAGCAACTAGTCTCACGTGACAAGACACCATTCAAAATCTCTCAGCTTCAACTCATACAGCACCCAATGTCTTTGCTTTTGAATTGTTCCTAACGCTTTCAAACATTTTGAAATTGTTGTTTGATAAATAATGATTCTGTAAGTTCAGCTTGCATCTGACATGAATATTCATAATTCTTCATCTTCAAACTTTTTTGGTGTGCCACATCAAAATCATTATTTTTTAAGTGTCTAAGCCAAGCTCTAACAGAGCATGTTTGCTGTAATTTCAACAAGAATTCTGTATACTTCAGCTGTGGATTTCATTTGAATAAAGTAGTGCAGTAAAGTTCCGCGCAAATAAATTTTCTTTAGCACAAAATCCGACATGTTTAAGGCTATGAAAAATAAAGTTGTTTACATTTCAGTGAAATGACATAAATTAAATTTCAAGCTTGCTTATAGTACTTCATTATAGATGTGTTACCATCTGAAACTACATGCACACAATTCTGGGAATGCCATCTGTTGGAAAACAGCAAGAACTTATTCATGATTTTTGTGCGTGTGTTGTATCCTTTTAAAAGGTTAGAAACAGACAAGTTGGAACTCTAGTGAAAGAACAGCAACATGTGCATAGATAAAAGAAGAGATGTTTATTGTAAAGAGAATGCGCTACGTCAAGATGAAATCTGGTAGGAGGCTAGTAATTGCCAAAGTAAGTTACAGGTATCTTCTGTGCTCACTTTATATGGCTACTAATATAGTCAGTCCACATAGGCAATAAGGAGTGTGGGACATTCCATTAGAACAATTTGATAAATCTAAGAAATATTTTCAATTTAATTTAAAATAAGTTTGCATTATGTAAATAATAAATCGATCTTTCTGAAAGAAGCATCTTGATAGCATTAATATATCACTCAATAAATCTTGAGCCTAAGTAATAAAACAACACCTTTTAGGCAAAATTAAACTCTATTCATCATCATAGTCTCCTTCTAGGGTGATACACTGATTCTAATGCTTCTAACAAGTTGATGCCTTTTTCGTAGAATGATTTGTCCTCAAAATATGCCTCAGTTTCCAATATCACTTCTTCATTGGAGCCAAATCTTTTTTTCCTGGAGCATTCTTTTGAGGTTTGCAAACAGCCAATAGTCACAGGGGGGCAGATCTTGAGAATAGGGTGGATGTAGGAGCAATTCAAAGTGCAATTCATCTAATTTTGCTATTATTGCGATCGACTCGTGACGTTTTCTTGGTGAAAGATCACTTTTTCTTTTTCATTTGTGACCATTTTTGGCAATTTCTTCCTTCAAATGCACCAATAATGCGCTATTTGCTATTGATGGTTCTTCCTTTCTCAAGGTAATCAATGAACAAAATATCTTACACATTCCAAAATAAAGAGGTCTAAACCTTGCCTGCTGATGTTTGCATCTTTGATAGTTTTAGATGGCTTTCACCTCCTGCTTTAAACTCAGCTGACTGCCATTTGACTCCAGAGTGAAGTGGTGAATCCATATTTCATCTATTGTCACATATTTATACAAAAACTCCTTCTTGTTGCATTGAAACAGTTGCAAACAACGCTGTGAATCGTCAACACGTTATTGTTTTTGATAGGCTGTGAGCAAAAACGGCACCCACCTTGAACACAACTTTCTCGTAGACAAATGTTCATGCAAAATGGTGAATACACTACCTTCTGATATATTCAACTTATCTGCTATCTCACACAACTTTAATTTACAATCAGCCAAAACAAGTTTGGATTTTTTTGGTGTTTTCAGGAACACCTGCTGATTTTGGGCAACCTGAGCATTCAGCATCATTTGTGTCTGTACGACCACTTGTAACATCAGCACACTATCTCTAAACTGTTGTTTCCAATGGATCAGAGTCCAATAACACTTGTCAAGCCATTGCTTTGCTTGAATAATATTTTTTCTCATCAGAAAGCAATGCTTTATCAACACATGAAATTCAGATGTTTTGGAAATTTGCAACAGTAGCTTCACTTAGATAACTGTAATTTGTAAACTAATAATCCGATTTAGCCCAAATTTTGTCACGTGCCATTTGAAGGTTAGTACTTCATTAAAATCACATGGATTTTGTATTAATGGCATTGTCTATATGTCAGGCCTGAGACTTATTAAGTGATATGTTATTGAGGTTTAAATTTATGAGGTAAAATAAGGCATATTTTTGTACTATTTTTTTATTTTTGTACTATATTTATATTCAGAACAGATAACTTCACTTAACTATAAGATAATAAAAGACAAATAGAATTAATAATTATGAATCAAGTTACTGATTATTGTAAGTTTATAATTTTGAGAAGGGATTTGTTACATTTACCAAAAGAGGACTCTGAAAAATTAATCATTCTATTCAATAATTCTGGATCATCTTAATGAATAGTGAAAGTTCTAGAGTAAAATTTTACAGCAACTAGATTTTCAGATTACTTTTAATTTTTTCCTAAGAGTTTGGTCTACAATCAAGCTAAACTAATCACATGTTTCGATTTTTTGTTCAAATTCTTAATAAAAAGTTGTAGGCTTGTATTTTTTGGGATTAATATTTGTTGTAGTGTTCTGTTTCTTTAGTACTATAGTTGGTACATACTCTTATCATTGGTATGGCTTAGGAACTAAAAAATGTATAAATAAAAAAACGTTTGTAAATTTTTAGATGTCATTAAACTTAACAGAAAATTTTGAATACTAGCTTTAAAAGATGTAGGTGTGAAATAGTTTGATACTGTCTCCTAAAGGTGTTTATTTTATTAATTGAATATTCTTTTCAGGTCGTGTGGATCCATTTGTAAGAAAGGTACACCCTCCATTCTCTTTGCTTGGGCAAAAAATGCAGAGTCAACAGTTTTGCCTTGTGGTAGGTTTCTATTTAATTTAAAATTACTAGTGTTTCTTATGTTAGTATCTTTAAATTCTCAGCAGGACACTAAGAACTTTCAGCACACACTCTCATATAGATACCAACAATCAAAGGATAGGTGCCCCATATCATGTAGGACTCTCTCTAGTCTGAAGTTCCAAAAATTAATGACATAATTTCCACAAATGTTGAGACATGCCATATTAATAACTGTCCACATCTCACTGAAATTGTAAATGCAAGATCTTGCAAGTGGATAGACCCCTTTACCACATGCTTGATTGGACTCATGTTAACTTAATGTGGTGATTACACTATTCATCAGAAGTCTCCAGAACACTTCAAATCAATTCTGGGTAACTCGTGCACATTATCTGGATAGAATAACTTATTATTGCTGGGTTAAAAAGCAGTAAAATGTAACAATCATCAGTGATGTGTTTGGAATCTAAACTGTTTAAAATGTTCAGTTTGTTGGGTCATTTAAACTTTAGATGAACTAGCAGACCCAACATGTTTCATATGAACACACTCTACAGAATTATAGAACCACCAACAACCTACATGATGCCTTGTTAACAACTGGGCCTTATGGGATATACACCACATATTCTTTCAACAAAAAATAACTCATCAGACATCACATGTTGCTCATCCTCCAGGGTCCAAAGCAACATTATGATCCTAAGTAAGGTATTGTGCCAGGTGTTGAAAGAGGTACTCTTGTAAGACTTCAACTTGCACATCTTATAAAAACTAAAGGATTTTTTTTTTTTATCATCTCACCCCAAGCAAGGCATTCCACTGCCACTATTGCGCATGGGGCTACATAGGGGAAGGTAAGAGAAGGAGTGGATAGACATAGGGAATGTCAGGAGAAAGGTGACAGATGAGTAAGGATAGCGAGGATGAGGGTCGGGCAGATGGGAAGAGTGCTTGATAGAATGGGAGCAGGTTAGTGTGTTAGGAGGTGTGTATTGACTTTACATTTAAACTCCTGGAGATTGTAGCCGTCGGGGAAGCAATCGTTTGGAAGAGAATTCCACAGTCGGGAAGTGCGAGGAAAGAAACTGTTGGAGTAGAAGTTACGGCTGCATTTTATCGGTTTCACTGTAAAAGGGTGGGATCTAGTTGCTAATCTAGTATCTCGTGCAAATTCGTATTTAGGGGGCACCAGTGATCTAAGTTCATCGGAGCAGAAGCCGTGAAAGTATTTATAGAAGAGACACAGGGAAGCCACGTCTCGCCGGTGGGAGAGAGACTGCAGGCGGTCTGCCAAGTCGGTATCTATCACATTACAGACCCTCCTCTGAACCTTATCGAGAAGCCCGAGGAGAACAGCAGGGGCACCCGACCAGATATGGCAGCAGTATTCAATGCACGGGCGGATGGTAGATTTGTAAATGTGCAGGATAGATTTAGACGGGAAAAACTTCCGGGCCCTACACAGAGAACCGACTTTCATAGCAGCGGATTTAGCAATGGATTCGATATAGTCATTCCATTTGAGGTCCGCTGAAAGTGTGAGACCAAGGAGGCGTCGTGTTTTACTCTCTAGGAGGCAAGCCTGGTCCATGCTAATGGGAGGTAGGTGAGATTATCGATGATGGTTAATTGACAGTAGCTTCGTTTTAGAAGCATTAAAATTTACTAGCCATTTCTTACCCCAGTCCAATATGGATTGGAGGTCTTTTTCAATCTCGGCTGTGAGTTTAGCTTTGACGCCTACACCAGATTTTTGTTGGAGGCGAGAGTAAACTGTGGTGTCATCGGCGTACAAACCTATTTGGGTTCTTATGGAATCAGGGAGATCATTAATATATATCAGGAAGAGTGTAGGACCTAAGATGGAGCCTTGGGGGACACCTGCGTTTGTATGGTAGTTCTGAGAGGCATGTCCGTTTAATACCACCTCCATTGTGCGGTTAGAGAGGAATGACTGGATTAGTTCAAACAAATCTATTGAAGATCTACTGGAGGTGTCTGGTACCTCCTGCATTGAACATAGACATGATTTGAGCCAATGTCATTTGCTACCATTGATAATTCTACCCAGAGATCTCTGGTTGTGATCATTAAAAAACTCTCATGGTAATACACATGTGATATCATAATCATCATTATTAAAACAAAAGCAATAAAAAGTTAAATAAGATAGGCTAACTTAGCATTTAGATACATCAAACATCAGAATATAAATCTGATTATCTTTGTTTTTTAACATTTTAATGTAAACCATAACTACAAACTAACCAAAAAAAGTCATTTCAGTTTTTGATTTATGAGAAGAAAAAAAAGGTATACAGCAAATTTGATATACTGTTAGTACTCAAAGTGATCCCCATAAGCACCCAGAACCTTTTGCCAACATGCCTCCAGCTGTGCAATTCCCTAGCATAAAAAATCAGGGTGCTAAGAAGTCTCTGAGTGTTTGCTGTAAGTCTGATTCATTTGCAAAGGATTTGCCATGAAGGTGGTTATCCAGAGAATGGAAAACCTGGTAATCTGTTGGTACAAATTACAGGGAATAAGATGGATGATACCATATCTCCTAGCAAAGTCGCCATATACTATCCCTGGCCACATGAAGCCTGGTATTGTCAAGGAGGAACAGTATACCCTTGTGATTAACCAATGCTAGCTCCTCCTGCTTCAGTGCCTGTTGCACATGTTCTAACTGCTGCAAGTACAGGTCTGCAATGATAATTTAACTCATTAATAGTGCACCACTTGTCAACAAGTCTATCAGATACAGAGCATCATCTTGCATGTGTGTAGAGGTGATATTGTGGTATGAGACGCAGAGTCCATGGTGACAATGAATGTCTAACACATTTGGGAGTGTCATACAGGGCCCACTTCTTATCACTGATAAGTACACAATCAAGTATGGGTATGTTGCTGTCTCAAGAAAGCAATGAGAAACAGGCTGTCGCTCATTGTTGCTTATTGACTTCTGACATTGTTTGGGGTACCCATTTGCTCAACTTGTATACCTTCCCTATGCAGTGCAGATAAAGTCAAACTGTTTCATCAGAAATCTGGAAGCATTTAGCAAGCTCACCACACATTTGACTGTTCTCCTTTTATATGGCTGTCTTCAGGTATTCATCATCCAGAACCTGTGGCTGGCCACTGTGAGCTTCATCACAAAGGAACATATCTTCTAACCCAAACTTCTAGATAGCCCTGTTGGTGGGACTTCAGAATGCGTCAACTGCACCTCTGCAGAGGGTAAAAGTCCCTCAATGGGGCCACCTGTTGGCTGTGGGTGGCGACCCGTGATATCTGGGGACGGGATCCTGGTGGTTGAGCCGGTCATGACCCGGGTGCAGCTGGGCTAGACGGGCGGTTGGAGAGGCCCGATCCGATCCATCAGCTAGTCACGTCAAGCCCTAATACTTACTCGCATAAAATCGTCTAACTCAAACAAAATAACTCAATAGATGTGTCACTAAAATGAACTGATTCTCAGCGACAAACAAGAGATAGACCACGTGTAAGTATTAGAAGGCAGTGGCAAGGGTCAATCTACTAGTAAGGAAAAGCTGTTACACAGAAGGTTTTCAATCTGAATTTTTCATCAAAAATGGGTCTGAAAAACAAAGAGAAACCCAAAATGCTAACTGCCTCTTACTAGTGTGAGTATACCTTTCTTGTATCCCTGGGATAATAGGGCGAATGGGTTTCCCCACTAATATCTCCCGCTGTTGGGCTCCGAGAAGGGTGGGGAGCAAGGAGGGTGAAATTTAAAAATTAAAACTCATGGCAACAAATAAAAAATAAAAGACCCCATACAGAATACAGCTCGGAGAGCCTAGCCTCCAAACCTGAGTCAGACAATGAATTTGATCAAAAGCAGTTTCCAAGATTCATTGTCTTGGAGTCAATGGAGAACACTCCAATCACCAATTTGTCCCCCTTCATTGTCGAAAAAACAATGAGATCCTTAACAAAATCATCTACAATTAAAAAATTAAGGAATAATACCTTGTTAGTAGAGGTTACAAATAAAACTTCAGCAAATAAGTTATTGAAACAAAACCTGTTTTTCAATTTAAAGATAAAAGCCTACCTACACAACTCCTTGAACTCCTCAAAGGGTGTGGTGAAAAGCTCAGATCTTTCTCTATGCATGCTAGAGGAAATAAAGAACAATCTAAGAAAACAAGGGGTCACAGATGCGCAAAGAATAATGATAAAAAAAACAATCAAATGACTCCAACAAACACTTACATTCTCAATTTTAACACCCCAAAACCTCCTACTGAAATAAAAATTGAATATTTAATAGAAAAAGTAGAGGTATATATACCAAACCCTCTGAGATGTCACAATTGTCAAAAGTTCGGACACCACAAGGAGAAATGTTTCAGATCACCAAGATGTAAAGTTTGTGGAGAAATTGGAGATCACATTAACTGTGAACTCCCTTTAAAATGTGCAAACTGTACATTAAACCACGCAGCAGACTCAAAAGAATGTGAAGTCTGGAAAAAAGAAAAAAAGTATCCGAAATTAAACATACCAATAATATACCATACCTGGAGACAAGAAGGATAGTAGAGCACTCACTGAGTGCATCAACATATGCAAATATAGCCAGAACATCAAACAACATAATGCAAGGACAAGAAACAACACAAGACAATCTATCAGAAGTGGTGAAAGAATTAAGATCTCTATTGGAGATACTAAAGAAAAATTTGATCAGTTCGACACCTAGATCCAATATGGAACCAGATCTAAAGGAAAAACCCCAATTCCAGATCAAGGAAACCGAATGTGATACAATCGAAAGAAAGTTGCAATCCAAACAACAGCAAACACCAATCCTCCCCATTACCACTACCAAAGTTAATAACTCTTTGCCCCCAAAAACAAATCCTTCCTCAAAAAATCAACATCACAAACCGAAAACTGAAATTGTTTTAACAGAAAAAGAAAACAAATATGAACTGATGGAAATAGAGAGACAGGAAAGACAATCAAGACAGAGAAGCTCATAAAGTCCAGACAAAACCAAACCAAGAATAACCAGTTCATCTCAAACACAGGAATGGTCTGCTTCTAGAAGGAACATCCCCTAATAAACAAGCAGAACCAAAAGAAATTCAAGGAACAAAACATAAGAATCGAAATGCAAATAAGAGAGAAAGCATAGAAGAGATGGACACCTCTACTATAAAATATTATATAGACAAGTAAACTCTCTTAAAAATTTCAGTATATAAGCATGGATCAAAAATCTTACAATGAAACTGTCAGGGTTTAAAACCAAACATAAATGAGCTACTTCTTATAACAAATTATCATCCCACTATTATCTGTTTACAAGAAACCTTTTTAAAAGTTGAAGATAAAATAAAATAAAAAATTATACACAATATAATTACATACATAACCTCAATCAGAAGGCATCGGGAGTGTATCTATTCTAATTAGAAACGATATCCCCCAAAGTAAAATACAATTAAAGTCTGATATACAAGCTGTTGCTGCAAAAGCCACTATACATAGAACCATTAACATTTGCTCCATTTACATCCCTCCTCAAGATCCCATAAACGAATCTGAACTAAACAATCTAATTGAACAACTTTCAAGACTTTTTTTATTACTAGGTGACTTTAATTGCCACAATGTTATATGGGGATCTATATACTCAGATAAAAAAGGCAAAAATCTAGAGAAAATCATTAATCTCAATGCCTTATGCCTACTAAATAACAAGTCCACCTATTTACATCCAGCATCAGGCACTTACTCAGTGCTGGACCTATCCTTTTGTGATCCATCTACACTTATGGACTATGATTGGAAAGTTCTAGATGACTCATGGGGTAGTGACCATTTCCCAGTTGTTCTGACATGCTCAAAAGAAATTGAAAACCACCCGGCTCGATGGAAGCTAAATCAAGCAAATTGGAAGGAATACAAAAAAAATGCTACCAAAAACTTTCAGTCAAAGAAGACAACAGTAAATCCATTGAATACTTCACAGAAACCTTAATAGCCATTGCGAAGGTATGCATACCAAAAAGCAATGAACCAAACAAACAACAAAAACCATGGTTCAATGATGAATGCAAAAAAGCTATCAGATTAAGAAAGGCTGCACTACGGAAATTTAATGCTCAACCCACAACTCATAATCTAGATCTTTTCAAGCAAAAAAGAGCAGTAGCACATAGTGATCAAGGAAGCCAAAAGGGAATCCTGGAAAGACTATGTAAACAAAATAAATTGTAACACAAAACCAAAAAAAGTTTGGAACATGATAAGGAAAATTGCCGGAAAGAATGTATCTCCCCTTCTAAATCACCTCACTCTAAATAACGAAAAAATAACAAAGACAAAAGATATATCAAACCTACTAGCGGAAACATTTAAAAACAATTCCTCTAACAAAAACTACAGACAACCTTTCCAAAAAATAAGCAGGACACAGAAAAAATGAAAAATAAACTAAATTTTAATTCTAATAACAAAGAAGATTACAATCAGCCTCTTACGATGAATGAACTTAGAAATGCCATAAACGAATCACACAAGACTGCTACTGGCCCTGATAAAATTCATTATGAATTCTTAAAACAACTTCCCCACCATTGTGTAGAATATTTGTTAGATATCTTTAACAAAATATGGCTCAAGGGAAAACTGCCAAACAGGCCATCATGATTCTCATAGTAAAACCAGAAAAAAACAAATCAGACCCAAAAAACTTTTGACCCATAACACTAACAAGTTGCTTATGCAAAACATTTGAAAGAATAATAAATAAAAGACTAAACTGGTACCTGGAAACCAATAACTTAATTTCCAATTTACAGAGTGGCTTTTGAAGTAAAAGAGGGACAATCGATAACATAATCTGATTAGAAACATTTATCAGAGAGGCTTTCATCAAAAAAGAACATGCCTTAGAAAAGGCTTATGAGACCACATGGAGGCATGGAATTATGAAAGACTTATTCAATCTGGGTGTAAAAGATTGTTGATAAAAGTTTTTTTATCCAACAGAAGCTTTAAAGTAAGAATTGGATCTGCTCTCTCTGATTCAAAAATACAAGAAGGAGTTTCACAAGGATGCATCTTGTCGGTTACCCTTTTTAATATAAAAATCAACAACATCGTAAACTGCCTGAACAATGAAGTTAATGGCTCCTTATATGTGGATGATCTCCTGATTTGCCATAGATCAAAAAATATGCATACCTAAGAACATCAAGATATGCATAAATAAATTAAACCAATGGACCATTGAAAATGGTTTCAAATTCTCATCAACCAAAACCAAGGGTGTGCATTTTTGTAACCAAAGAAAAATGCACAATGATCCAACACTCAAATTAGAAGGAACAGAAATTCAAATAACAGACCAACACAAATTTCTGGGAATAATTTTTGATAAAAAACTCACATTCATCCCCCATTTGAAATACTTAAAACAAAAATGTTTCAAAACCCTACAACTTATGCGGGTTATAGCTAATACAGAATGGGGTGCAGATTGCATATCACTCCTAAAAATATACAGATCTCTAATGAGATCCAAACTGGATTATGGTTGTTTTATATATGGTTTTTCTTGATCCCATCCACCATGCAGTTCTAAGACTTGCCCTTGGTGCATTTAGAACATCTCCCATAGAAAGCCTATATGTAGAAGCACATGAGGCTCCATTAAAATTGAGACATGAAAAATTAGCGCTGCAATATTATCTAAAACTTAAGGCTAACCCATCAAATCCTGCCTATCAATGCACATTTAACCCAAACTATACACACTTGTTTGACAAAAAAGAAAACGTTATCAAACCTTTTGGCCTTCACATGGAAAAAATAAAAGCAATTAATGACAGTTCGATAGATGAAAATAGTATACATGAATTCAATGTCCTCGAACATCCACCCTGGCTTCTGAAACAATCCAAAGTCATTTTAGAACTGGCACACATCCCTTTCATTATATAGAAAAACTAAATTATATATTGAATCAATATCCAAACTGGACCCACATATATACTGATGGCTCCAAAGTCAGTAACAAAGTAGGATGTGCTGTTATCTGTAAAAGTACCGTTCTACAAAAAAGATTACCTGACAATTCATCAATATTTAGTGCAGAAGTTATGGCCATTGACTTAGCCCTGGATCTCATTTCTAAACTTACCTCAAACAAAGTTATTATATTCTCGGATTCTTTAGCAGTGCTTGAAGCAATAAAGAACCAAAAATTAAACAATCCTTTGCTTATCAAACTTTTATATAGATTACATGTGATTTCACAAAATAAAACTATCATTTTCTGTTGGATTCCCAGTCACTCTGGATTTCATGGAAATGATAAAGCCGATGTGGCTGCAAAAAAACTCCCTAAAATGTGACACAAGTAACATAAAGGTTCCATACACTGACTATAAACCCCTAATCAAGAACTATATTTTAAAGAAATGGCAAGAAACCTGGAACAACTGTCAAAACAACAAATTATTTAAAATCAAACCCATCCTAAAGAAACAACTATCAGAACCCAGTAAATCATGCAAAGAAGTGATTATATCCCATATTCGAATAGGACATACACACATAACCCACTCTTATCTCCTAAAAAATGAAGAACCTCCTGAATGCATTGCATGTCAAGAACCCTATACAGTAAAACATGTTCTACTTGACTGCAGTGACTTTACATATATCCAGCAATCCCTCTATAATGTTAACAACTTGAAAGATCTTTTCAAAAAAATAAACTCTAATACTATTTTAACCTTCCTCAAAAAGATCAAACTATACAACAAAATATAATCTAAGTAAAGATCCGAAGATCAAAAATAGATCTGATCCTCACCAGGGGAAAAATTTAAAAAGTAACACAAATTGAAAGCAATGGAAAAGTTTAAAAAGCAAGACATCTTCAAAAATTCTGTAAAAATAATATAACCTTACCTAAAATCATTTGTTGTGACCTTAAATGATCCCATAAGGATTGGTATGTCATTAAATCTCAAAACAAACAAAACCAAACTTCTAGAATCAATGCCTGACTGTGCGTTTACTCACAGCATTATCCCCAAGGCTTGATGTAACTGTTGAAAAACCCACCATAAACTCATTAAATAGACAATCTTGAATGATCTGCTTCAAGACCACCATGTTTCCTCGCTGCTGCTTAAACTATGACTGATGGATGTGCACAGCACACTTGTATTAGTCAAGAGCAATGCCCCACCCACACCACTTTTCCCAGCACATGATACACTCATTTGCATATCACTTCTCACACAATGTAAAAAATGGCAAGGACTTTCTTTAGTTACTGTATAGCATTTGTAGTATTTCTCTTCACCACACCTTCCTTTTTCCCACTTCTTAAGTTTAAAATTGATTCCACCAATAAAAATCTTATTATTCTCAAGTTCTTTCTCAGAATGGAACCTATCACTAAGAAGTTTTCTCATTTTGTCGTTCACTTACCCACCACGTGTGTGTGTGTGTGTGTGTGTGTGTGTGTATAAACCAACTCAAACACATGCCAACACAGATATGAAATAGCTATATTATAAATAATAAATAAATTACAGTTACTATCATGTACATGCACAATGTTATAGCCAAATCAAAAGTATAAGACCATTTCATTAAGAATCATTTTTACTAACCATATAATAGATAAACAAATTAAACTTTTGAAAAATAAAAAAAAAATCACAGTAATACAAATAGCAATAACATTAAACTCTTTTGTAGAAATTAGTTACAAAATAACCAAAAAAAAAAAAATAGATATAAAAATTGAGAATCCCAATACATTGATATATAACCTATAAATAAAACCCAACAAATTAAACTCATCACTTACTACAAAAAACTAAAACCACTAATATCATCACCAAAAAATATTAAAACTTTAACAAACCAATGTTGTTTACAAATTTGTTTTCCCATTAATGCCTTTCTAATAATTATAAACAATGCATAATCAGTAGGTTAGTGCACCGATTAATTTGCCATTTATCTTATTGTAGCTAATTAAGGCATATATCTCTAGCCAACATAATAATAATAATAATAATAATACAAAACTGCTATATAAATTGTAAAAAATGACTACAGATACTGAATCATAACCATAAATTTCAAAGAATCCAGCATCAATAAAATCTAATTCAGCTTTGGGTCAAACATACAACAGAAATATCACAAAAAAAGAACTGACATGACATCATGTACATGATACCCACCAACGTGTTAAGATGCGTTACTTGAATACTCCCAAAGAAACTATGCACATTTAATACAATCCACACAGAATTTTATAATAATAGCTTATGAAAAACAAAAGCACTCAAATGATATTTATGTTCAAATTTCCCTGGAAATGTGAAAAAAGTGTGTGTGTATGTAAGATATAATCTCAATTAGTGTTTTTTAAGGTTGTAGTGTATAAAAGAATGAAATTCTCTTAATACAGAATACCAACAGTGACAAAAAAATATAATTGAAAAGTTTAACATGTGTATATTTTAAAATTTATATCCTGTTAGGTTTTTCATTTAATAATTAATGTACATTAATTTTTTTCTCTTTTTATAAATACTTTGTACTAAATTTTTGTTTTTATTAAGTGTGTGTGTGTGATGTGCATGCTTTTAATTTAAGGTTGTTATGAAATAAAAACTATTTGTTTTTGTCATATATAGCTAAATAATATGTTGTAACTTATTTCAGATGTGGCTTTTCGTATTGGCAAATCTTCCAACATCATATCACTTGTCATGCAAGTTCATTATGCTGCTAAATTTGAATGTGAGTGATCATCTGTTTTATAATTGTTTAAAAAAAATAACTTTAAAAATGTGAATAGTGCAAACTTAAAGCTCTTCTTTAAAAATGTATGGAAATTGTAGAAAATGTTTTTATGTCGGTAGGAATCTAGAGTAATAAACCGAATGGATTTTTTAAAAAGATCATAATATAGTTGTCATATTTAAAATTAGACTATAAATATTATTTGCTAATATCTTTATTCCTATGATATTTATATTTACTTAAGTAAAATTTAAAAAAATAGAAAATAAGATGACTTGAACATGTTTTTTAAACGATTATTGAAGTCTAAAATTTTTCACCTTGTCTTTAGAAAAAAAATTTTGATAAACACCATTCTGCATTTCTGCTGCCAAGTGTCCATTTCTGATCATGAAATTTGTCCTTCAGTACTATCCTAGAATTAATGAGAAAAACTTGCACATGAATTGCAACTTTTATCCAGTTGTAATGAAAAACTGGATTCAAAATTAGAATAACAAATACACTTCTTTGTATCCAAAGAATTTTCTTTTTTCACAGCTTTGTTACCTAGTATTTACTTGGTAAGAGGGTATATGAAAATAGATATGTATCTTAAAAATCCAGCACTAGAACTTGAGATTCTTATTTCCCAGATGTGATAGTACAGAAAAATTCTCTCAATAATACAGAATATTTGTTTGTTGTTAATCCAAATAAAAGTTTAACTGAAAGAAAACTATACTCTGATCTTGATTTTAGCAAAAGCAAAACATTTGTAAATTATAATAGCTGTACACATTTCACTTTAGAATAGTTTTATGAAACAGGTTTTCTGATTTTTTAAAACACATTTTACAATAAGCATTTAAATGAAGTTGCTAATTTGTCAGTAATCTATTGGTTAAATGATTGTGAATATGTTAAATGTTATTGTTTTTTTTTTTAAGAAATTTCATTTTACTATTTCTATTTTTTAGCTAACCAACCACTAGATCATTCTGGCCTGACACTTTATGTCACCAAAGAAAAGTAAGGAAATATAAAAACTGTTTTATTTTATTACATAACCATGCTGGTTTATATATATATATCTAGAATATATACAATACTCCACATCATTTTACTCAGAATGTGTGTATGTTTGGTTTCCACTTTAGGCGCCTTTTTGTCTCTGCCCATAATGAGTGCAAGAGGATTCTAAATGACGCTAAGTTGTTATTTGCTGATAGAATGAAGCAGTGCATAGCAGCCTACAAGTTTGGTTCCAAAGAGTACGGGTGGCTCTGCAAAAGTGTGTTAAACAATAGTAAACTCTTGATCTCTCCTTTATTCAACAAATTTGAGATACTCACAGCAGACAACTGAGTGAGGTATACATAAACCCCATTCTGGTTTCTAACATAATTTCTAAGCTTGATCCCTCCCCCCACATAAGGCGAGTGGAGATGATGGAATCCCAGTCATCATCCTAAACAAATGTTCCCTCAAACTGTCCCACATTCTCTCCAAACTCTACAACTATTACCTCTCTACATCTTGGTTTCCTGTTTGAGGAAGTTTTCCTCTCTAGTTCCAGTCTTTAAAAACTCTGACCTCTCTAATTATCACCCTATCAGCCCCCTACAAATTTTTGGCAAAGTGTTTGAGGTCATTATCAATGCCAAAGTGGTTCAGCATCTCATATACCATAACCCCTTCTCTAACAAACAGTATAGCTGCTGCTTTGCCAGGTCTATCGCTGATATGCTAATGAACATTACCTAATACATATACCAGGCTCTGGATAAGATCTGAAAAACTCAATCTGTTGCTCTGGATATCTCAAAAGTGTTTAACAGGGTTTGGCATGCTGGCCTTCTGTGCATGCTACAGGACTATGGTACAAATGAACACTTGTTCGATCGATCTAATCCAATCGTTCTTGTGTAATCATGCAATGAAGGTTGTATTAAACGGACACGCTTCTAGATCCTATCATACAAATGCGAGTGTCTCTCAAGGCTCTGTCCTTGGTCCTTCACTTTTCCTGATTCTCAATGATCTTCGTAATGTAATCAGTTCACAAGTAGGCATCTACACTGATGACACTATCATTTACTCCAGCTCAATAAAAAATCTGCCAAGGTTGATAAAGTAAACGTTACTGCTGCTCTTGATAAGGACCTCAAATCTGTGGTGAACTGGGGCAAGAAATGACCAGTCAGTTTTAATGCTTTCAAAACAAAGCTGCTTTCCTTTAATCACCATAGATGAACTCTGCTACCTTCCATCAGTATGGGTGACACTTCTCTTCCAGAGAGAAATACACTGTGCCTCCTCAGCCTCACTCACAGTCAACCTCAAGTGGAACAACAACATTGAATCAATAGCTACAGCTACTGCTAGGAAGATTGGGTCACTGTGTCAAGCCAGGAAGTTTTTCTTGTCAGAATCCATCTTCCATATATATATATATATGCACACAAATCTACCATTTGCCTGTGCATTGAATACTGTTGCCATATCTGGTTGGGTGCTGTTGTCATTCATCTTGGGTTGCTCAACAAAATTCGAAAGAGTATCTGCAATGTAATTGATACTGATTTGGCAGCTCAACTTCAGCCAGTTTCTCATAGTCTGGATGTGGTTTCCCTCTGCCTTTTTTACAAATATTTTCAAGGCTTCTACTCTGACAAGCTTATCTTCCTGGCGCCCCCCTCTACATTAATTTACTTGTGCTACTAGACTGGCAACTACCCTTTCACAGTGAAAACAGTCAAATGTTACTGTCTCTTCTACTCCACCAGTTTCTTTTCTTGCACTTCCCACCTATGGAATTCCCTGCCATACACTTGCTTCCCTGATAGCTACAATCTCCAAAAGTTTAAGTGCAGTGTCAATTGCCATTTTTTATCTCCTTGATTCCCATCTTTCTTTTATCTTCTCTCCTTTCCCCGTATCTTGTTCCTCTTTCTTTTTGCTCTTCTCTCTTGTAACCCACTGTGTGCCACTGGCAGTACTGCCTAGCTTGGGGTGAATTGATAAAAAAAATGTCTAGTATTTACTTTTACAATATATCTTTAATGATTTTAACCAAATTTAATGCCTAGTATAATGTTATAAGAAATTTTTTTCTAAGAAAATATAATCAAAAACAACATTTGAACCTCAGATCTTTGAAGAAAATTCTAGTAAAATAAGATTTAAATTTATAAGAAGTTTTGTATTTTCTAGCATTTTTAAATAAAAGAGCAGACATGAGTAAATAAAAGTGGAATTTTCCACTGCCCACTCTAAATTTGAAGATACTAGATATTTCTGTTAATTTTTGTATCAAACTAGTTTATGCATAGCATGGTAATCAGAACAGTGATTACACCTGCATTTTAACAGTGCAACAGAAAATGTCAAGCAATTTAGAATGAATCCAAATTTATGAAAGAAATTCAGCTGAACTAAAAAGAAAGGTTAATGGTATAAATAAATTTTTCAGTTTTATTTTATGATACTTGACTTATGTTTATGTTTTCTATCAATTTAAAAATTATTACATTTTTATTTATTTATTTTATTTTATTTTATTTTTTATTTTTTTTTTTAGACAAAAATATTCAGCTGGAATATTCCTTCTTGATTCATATTCAGGTATTATCCCTGCTAACAAACCAGGTAAAAAAAGTTTTTTTTTTTTTTTTAATTAAAAAATTTACAAGATACACTCTAATTTTGAGTCTTCATACAATTTTTGAAAAGAAAAAAATAAAATTTCCCACATCATTTAAGGTATTTTTATTTTTAAACTATTTTTTCATCAGTTTGCAAACAACCATTCATCTATATAAATAAAGTGGAGTATATGTGTGTTCATCCATTCATTTTTTTTATCTTGGCGAATCATAAACAACCTGAACTAACAGGTAGTAACTATTGTAGTTACACATGATTAGAAATTAAATAAATAACTCATTTAAAGTTAAATTTAAATATCAAACAGTGAAAGGTTTAAAAAACAATTCTTCATTAAAAGTTTAATTTTAATCTCACTTTTCATTGAAATTGATATTTAATTAAGTCGTAAATCCACTGGGAACAGTTTGTTGGTCTTTTTTTTTTTCTTTTTTTTTTTGTTTACGGTTACATATGCGAAGAAAGATTATGCTGAATTAAGGTGTTGAATAAAGATTAAATAATTATTTCTAAATTCAAATAACTTAAGACGCTGAAGGTAAATTGGCTGAAGATACAAGAACCCTCCTCAGCAGCTAGCCTAAAGTCCACCTGATGAGCAGCTTCTAGGCTAATAGTACAATATATGTATCCTAAGGACTATAATTTCATAATTTAATTAATACTTTAATTTTCTATGTATAACTTCTTTTTATTATTTTTTAATTAATAATTTTTCTTCTAAAATGAAAATATTAAGTAAATTAACTGTATAAATGTCATTGTATTTTCAAAATAAGACTAAAATGAATTACCTTTTTTTCTACTTGATTATTTCAGCTTATAACATAGATATGAGCTGTAAGGTTAACATTTCAGGAAGCATATATCCATTTGCTTACCGAACACATGCTCACAGTTTAGGTCAGTATTTTGAAATTTCACTAACAATCGTTTTGTGTACATGTGTGTTAATACTGTCATTGCATAACTATTTTGAGTAAATAATATTCTAAATGCAAATGTATTTTTAGATGCTCTGTTTTTTTTTTTTAATTGTGCGTATTGGTCAAATAGGAATAGTTTAAATTTTAAGTATTTTGCTATGAAAATCTTATTTGAAGTACCTTTAGTATGACTTTAATGCCACAATTCCTTTGATAGGAAGATGTCACTCTTTGAAACATAAACATTGTATCACACAGCACAGCCCAGATAACTAAAGACATTAATGGCTTCAGCATCTCAGATTCTTGGTTAGGGCAGTTTATGACAGATGAATTGATCATGGACTTGTAACAAAACTGACAATACCAACCAAAAATATCTCACTTTCACTCACATAAACCATAAAAGACAGTAGATATAATATACAAACCTTTAAAAATGGAAGTGTAAGAGTGATATTCTGTCATTATAATTCAAAATGATCTCCATAAATTTTGACTAAAATATAACGTTTCCACTAGAAATCGACATCCATCGTTGTGGTGTTGAGATTATGTTGAAAAAAAAAAAGAAAAATGATTTTCTTAAATCTTCTAAAAAATTTTAAAAAAGAAGAAAAGGGGTGGGGGTGATATTGTGGTGTATAAAAGGTTATCTGTTCTGGGGACAAGACAGGCAAGAGGAACACAAAAACTACCATTCATTGAAAAGAAATAGTATTGTAGTAAATGCTAAATTTTTAATACAAATAAAATTGTCATTAATATAAGGAACAAGAACAACCTAGTTGGTAATTAAAGCAGAAATGTTGATTGATTGTATTAATGATGTGCAGGCAAATTAGGATGTTATTTGGAATTTTTTTATAGTAATAAAATCTTGTATATTTGAAAAAGCTCTGAGTTTCCTTTGAGCTCTAGGCTTTTATTTTTATTATAATCCTAGTTGAAGTATGAAAAAGTATTGTTTTTTATATTTCTTCACATTAAAACCAATTATGAAAATTCTCACTTGATTTATTACGATATTTTGCAGATGTTTTTTTTTTTCGCTTAGCATGGTATTTTTACATCCTTTTAATTTGGAACCATTTTATATTTTTTATTCATTAGGAGTTGTGATATCAGGTTATAAATTCAATGGTACTTGGACACTGATTGGCAAAGGAAATCCACAGTGGCCACAGGTAAATAATATTCAGTACTCCATTGATAAAATTTTTTGAGCATTAGAATTAAGAGGAAAAATGTGCTAGAATATTATTTAAAATAATTATTATGCTAAATCATTTGAAATATTAAAAATAATGTGGTAAGGTTTACAAATTATGACTAAGTACCAAATTAAGTATTATTGACATCCTATACAACACACTCAACATTGGAAAAATTTTACCAGATCAAAAAATGATCCAACTAAAATATTACAAAGGGAAGGATGAAAACAAAGAAAATGAGGTACATTTAAAACACTTGAATTTTTTAAAAAGCAAGTCCTAGTTTAAGATATCATCATATATCAGTGATTCAACACTCTGCTAATGTATTTAAATTAAAATATAATAGCTAATGAAAAGAACATGAGAGCTGTTACAAAAGCAAGAATGAAGCCTTTATTCACATGCAGTACAAGGAAGAGACTTGAATTGGTCGTGGTCAAACTTTAAGGGTTAGGTATACATCTTGAAGGAGAGTCTAGCTAAAGAAGAATAACTTAAGGAGTAAAACAATTACTAGTGTAGCAGCTTTTTATCTTTTTTTACTTTAGATAGGAGAGTTGATTTTTTTAAAGTGCTGCTTAGATGTGTTAAAAGTTTGGCGGTACCCAGTGAGGACCAAACTCACTACTCAGTTGTAATAAGTTCTAGCAAGACAAGTTTGCTAACCATTACACCACATTGAGGTGCCCAAATAGGAGAGATAGAAAAAAGATGTGATATGGATATTAGTCAGTTGTATACTATAGTCTTTAAAATGGGTTGGGCATTGAGTAATGTTCTCTCTCCTTTTGTCTGTTGCCTCAGTTTGGATTATGTTGGAATAATCACCATACTTTTGAGGAGAAGATGCAAGTATTTCAGGTGCAGTCATAGATGTTATCATCTACAACTTTATCTGGTGTTGGGGTGGGATGGGGTCACTGATTTGGACAAGGTACTGTCAGTGTGGTTTGAGTTTTGGTGGTCATATTTTTGGAGGATGATATCTCTGTTTATGATAAGTAGCTGTTTATTGATGCACTGGGCTGAATCCTGAATGTGTGAGTTGAGATCTGCATTCATAATGGTCAGGCTGAGTGTTACCTCCAGTTTTCTGATATAGTAGTTCTCAAAGTTCCACAACAAATTTTTCCACAATGGGATTTTTATTTGGGTTTTGACTCACCTAGTTTCCATGTTTTAGTCTAGATCTTTGAGGGTTTGATCAGTATGCATAGCCATAAATCCTGGTGTGGAGTCTACATGCACAGTGTCATGTGGACCATCCACTGTGTTCAGTTTCATGCAAAGCCATAAGAAGGAATCACACTGGGTGTTGTAGATTTCATCTGCTATAATGCTTGCTGCTTCATAACATAATTCTCACAACATCAGGTAGCAGTTCCGATGATTGCTTGATGTACTTGAAGGAAGTTCCACAGTGTCATACACGTATGGCACAACTCGCAAACAGTCAATGGCTTGAGATAGGTTCAGGACATTTCATGGTCATGAGCATTTGGTGTTTAGTGGATATGGAGGGCAGTGACAAGACCATCCAGTACACCATGCAGTATTATGATCAGTTCCTTGGATTATTGGAATGGGTCAGTTTGGCATACAACTTGTATACCATCTCTCAAGATAGTGGCTGCATTCAAGTAATGCTTGACATCACAGATGGTGAGTTTTTTCTGAGTGTCAAGTCCCTTACTTTAGGTGGGAATGGATCCACCTCAAGTCAGGGCAGTCTGCCTGGATGTTGAGTTATGTGGAATGTGTTGCAAATGGTAGCAGCTGTGTAGATGGGATGGTGTCTTGTGAGATGACAGCATACACAATAGAGTTTTCAGTTTGCATGATGAATTTGCATATTTGGCTTGTTACACTCCATTGCATTTCTATTTGCAAAGTCAGATGGAATATTGCTATCTCCAGCAAGGTGCTATAGTTTAACTTGGTACCAAATAGTAGTAGACTGAAATGTGGTTACTCTGAGGGGAATTCTTCTCGATGGAGTTTCTGTATGCTTTGGGGTTTGATTGCATGATGTATGGGCCAAAATGTCTAACATTGGTGGCTATGCTTAGTGCCTTGATCTCACAAGGGAACCAGGTTACTTGATGCTTGCAAAGCTTGGCACTGAAGAAGCCAGCAAGATGAAGCTTGTGGTTGTGCACTACATATAGGGTGGAGCCCACACTATGTTTGCTCACAGAGCCATCTGTTACAATCTAGAGAGGGCTTTTGCTTCTTGGAAGAACTATTTACTTGTTGTTATAGAGCTTAGTCTGTGCTTCTTTTGAAGTGATCAACTAGCTCATTAGTCCAGTTAACTTTGTCTTTAGGTTGTCAACTAATGAAAGAGCATATTCCATGGGCACTCTAAGGTGGTTTGCAGTTTGATAATATAGTGATCTTGGGCAGGGAGAGTGCCTTTAAGGTTCCCTGTGTTCAGGTACAGCAAAGGATGGTGGTGGATCATGGGCAGACAACTGTTTTGAATTGTGACAACCAGAATGTGCAGACATTAAGGGATTTTGTTATGCTGAACCAATTTTCCAGTAATTCATTTGGGCTGCTTGCACTGTAATACAAATCATTTGCTAATTTAGCAACAATACCAGTGTGGAGGTAGTCATCTAGTATGTGGTATGAGTTCTTTAAATTCAGTTTCTGATTTGGGCATGCCCATGACACAATGTGTGTAGACATCTTGTAGGGTTTGACAATGCTGCAGTATTTAATAGATTGCATAGAGGGGGATCTGATAAAAGCTACTGGTGAGGTCTGTTTTAATGATGTGTAGCCATTGGTCCACCTTGAAGGTTAACATCTGTCATCAGAGACAGTTCGAGTATTGGCCAACATCTTCAAATGGGGGAACTAGTCAGTGACCCCATTAGGTTTAGTGACAAGGAAGGAAGGGTTTAGGTACTTGGCTGGTTTTTGAAGGAACACTGAGGGGGACTCTAATTCATCACGTTTTTGTTAGAGCATTAGAAGTTTGTAATACAAGTAATGTGGGGACCAGCCTTTCCGTTGTGGTGGTTGGGTAGGGTCCATGTTGATCTTGACTCAAGCTTCTCAATGGCGCCATTGTAGCTGCTGTATTGGGGGTTAAAATGAGAATCGTTTTCCTGGAGCATATTATAGAACCTTTGCAGTGTGGTAGAGTCTAAGATCAAATCAGGGTTCACTTTCACTGAGTCAAAGAAATTAAGTAATTGAGGTTGGTTCTTTATAGTAGAGGTTATGGATTTCTCTTGTGGGTATAGTGGTTGGTAGAACTTGGCAGAAATTGTCATTTCTCTCCAATTGCTTGGGATCACAGGTGTCATTGACAAGACCGACTTTACTGGCTACTGTTTAGGTCACATATCATGGTTCAACAGTTTATCATTAATGAGTATGTTGGATGCAACTTTGTTGTTGGATGTGGCTTCTTGGGGTGTCATAATATACTAAGATTCACCAATCATGATTTTATATTGTGACAAGCAAAATGCATTTTGCCAATTATTTCTAGTGGTGTACTATCATCTGCTTGTAGTGTCTTTTGGTTGGTGATCAGGATTTTGACACTGAGGAGCTTAGCAGTAGAAGCTTTTATCATGCTGATTTCAGCTCTATCATATCAGTCATATGGACATGGTGGTTGTAGTGTGTCTTCATTTGAGGTGGGTAGTGCTTGGTGCAGACACAGCAGTAGATTGAGAACCCTGGTACAGTGTGTAAGTGTGAGAGAGTTAGTCACTCTTGAGGTTGACAATTATAGTCATATATCTCTACCTCTGGGTACTCCAGCAAGTAAAAGTAAATTATCTTCAATGAAGTCATTAGAAAAGGTCTTTGGGTCATTCACTTGGATCAAGGTGAATATTGTTGAAGTTAAGATAACATGCACCTATTGTCTGGAACCTGAAGTGTATTCATATGATTTGCTATATAAACTGGGTGGAGGTGAACTTTTTGACAATGGTATTATGTGATATAATTGAACAGGAGTTAGCAATTTGTCCAAGCATACCTATTGAGGAAGGGTCTGATTAAAGGAAATAACTTAAGGAGTTAAAAATGTAATTACTAGCAGATGATTTAAAAAAATTAATATGATATTTTCAGTTGTTTACATAGCATCATGCTATCTTCATTTAAAAATTGAAAATCTAGCAAATGAATAAAGATGCTCCTAAAATTCCTTTTCACTATTTAAATTGAAAGAGAATAGTGGATTTATCAATTTTGTTACCAAAATATTAAATATAAAAAAATATTAAGATCACTAAAATCTTACTGAATATGCATCTGAATTTTATTTTTGTTTGTATTTGAAATCTTAAAACCACTTATGTTTATTATATTATTTAAAACTAACAACTAGTTTTAAATTATTATTTGAATAGATAAATATATAGTTAAAAATATACTAAGGCTTGAACTAATATAATTTATAAAATTCATATAATAAAAATTTCAAAATGCTTTTTGAAACTAAATGGCTAAGAATTTTTTTTTTTTCATATATTATTGGTCACCTGACAATTATAACTGACTGTCCTTTTGCACCTATTTGCAGTTTTAAAAACAACTTAAAATGACAATTAACAGAACATATATCAAGGAAACTGTTTTATCATCTTGAATATTTATCTTACAGGCTTTTTATCCTGTTGAGAAAATTGTAGAAATCAAGAAAAATGATGTTTTGGTAAATTTTTTTTATATTACTTTCTATTTTATTTTTGGAATCAAGTTGTCTACAACCAGTGATTATAAATAATAAAGTGAATTTAGTATTTTGAATTTACTTCTTTTTTTTTAAAAAATGTCCTTATCGCGTTAAAATTAATTCAGAAAATTTTCTAGGAATACTGCATATTTTCACTGGACTTGAGCTTTGAAAAGGATAACTTCTGCAAATATGTTGGAGTTTTTATTTTGAAATTATATTTAATCAAAAACTATAAATATTATTTTTATTTTTAAAAAATAAAATCCATATTTATTCTGATTAAAAGATATTTTATATGGCTTAGCTTACTGTTACATCATAATGAATTTTATTTTTTTAAGGATTGGGTTTTCAATGTTAATTTTTGCTTTACAGGTTGGCCGTTGTACTTATAACTCTGTGGGACATAACAGAAAAACGGTTATGGGGTAAGTAAAATATTACTATGCTTTTTTTGGAAAGTTACAAAATCGTAAGTACTATAGTGACTTAAGATACCCTTGTTTGTAGTTATTTAATTGAACTCTTCTAAGTTTATGTTTGTTTGTGAATATTCTTTATGCATATTGAAATGTTACAGCATTTCAAAACCTTGAATATTTGAAAATCCTTGCAAATGCTTTTAAAGTAAATAAAAATTTTGAAAGAAAATCATCTCTCTCTCACATATATATATCTATACACATATATATATCTATACACACACACCACATGGTGGGAAAATATACCAATTCCAAATTATGACAATAGTATGTTGCCATGATAGTCTGATCAGATGGAAAGAGGCTGTAATGAATTACTTTATTACAGTATCTCCAAATGATCAGGAAAATTATTTGGAGTTAATGATTTGGTTCTAAGATCGAAGAATGAGGAACAAGTTTATCAACTCAAAGAATGTCACTTTTCTGACTGTTATACAGAAACCACTCAACAATCAAGGAAAGGGTCATTTTTTAAAATAAACAAGCAAATTGCAACAATTAACAAACCCTGTAAATCATGGGGTACCCACATTTGGATTTTCTTAACAATTGTAAGGTTATTCCTGCTCCTGCTTTCATCTCAATACTCAAATGGATAAGCTTCCATTGCTCATTGTTGAAGGAAAAACTGCAACCATGACCAGGCTTATCTCATGATTCAAATCACCTGAAGAAGTTTTTGAAACAACAACATGCAGTCCATTCTGATGTTGACCAGCCCCCTCCCTACAGTTTGATGTGATAGGTGGCTTTGATAGCTGAGTTTGAGCTCATGTCATATAATAAAATGACAATCACATTTAATTTTTTGCTTCATTACTCTATATAAAAAATATTGTCAAAAACTGACACCTGAAAGAGAAACAGCATGAATGATGAAAAAAAAAAATGCAAAAATGACCATTTATTTTTCCAACCCAATGCATGCAGATTTATTTAGAAAATTTTCCATGTTAACATTTTGTCAGTTTCCTGAAAGTGTCTATTCATGCCTTAAATATGGTCTATATGTAGATCAATGTGACAAAAAATGCAATTTTTTTTGTATTCAATTTATTGAGATTTTTGTCCTTTTTTTTCTTTTCTTCCTTTTATTTTTCTGTCAGGCCAAAACATACAGATGAAATGTGTAACTTCTACATGATGTACTATTCAGACAATAGTAAAAATATCTCCAGCTACATGGAGTGCATGGATAATCAAGTATCAAGGGTTTCCCAACATATCCCTGCAGATTCAGCTAAGCCTCTGCCACCAAATCCTTTGCTTGAAGCAAAAGCATCTATGACTATTCACCATCCTCACATTGGATCATCAACTCCCAATGCAAAACCACCTAAAATGAAGCAAGGTGGGTTATTTACCAATCAGAAGATGCTAGGCCTTACAATTCACTCAGTAGCAATAACAAATGGCCCTTAAATCTGTTTCACTATAATTACAATGCTTCAGATCAATATAAGAGGTTTGACCAGGAGTTTGATTCTCTCAAAAATGCAAAATTATATATATATATATATATATATCCAAGGTAGCAATTGCAGGTGTCTCTGCAATAAACTTTACAGAACCATAACAAGAATAAAGCTTATCAGGCTCTTAATGAACAGCTCTCTTCTAAGCTCCAAAGTAATCATTATTACTTCAACCATAAACTCTGGAAACATAAAGGCTATTTGCTAAGGTTTCACTTGTTAAATAGCAACATTAAAGACAACATTCATTTTATTCCTAATACATCTACATCAGTTGCTCTGACACCCAAATAGAAATGCCACAAGCTTTTTGAGATTATTTAATTCATAAGTCAAAATATTCTATAATCAAAGCTACAGTATATATGTTGTTGCTATATACTTCAGTGTCTTTTGATTTCCTTTACAAAATAAAATTAAAATAACATTTTCTGATGATAAACATTGAAAGATTTTTCATGAGGTAATTACTAAAAGCAGTGCAATGATTATTATTTTTTTTGTAATAGTATAAAAATGAAACATGTAAAAGCAGAATGCTGAAATAAAAACAGTTAATCTTATTAAATGGGTAAAAAAATGCAACTCCCTTGTATATATTGGTGTCTTTTAATAAGTGTCCTCAATCAGAATTGAACTTTGCAATCATTTATATGCAAGAGTTGTTATTTAAAACTTATCCAGTTATACTTTTCTTGAAGTAATCATTTATTTTAAGGTTAATGTTCATTTGTACATTTTAAACTTTCAACCAAAATAAGTTAAATTTTGGTTAATAATACATTTCAGATAATTTTATAGCTATTTTTTTAAATATTTATCAACTGATTATTAATGTTTATAGTCAATCCTATTACAAGTAAGAATCAGTGTTTTAAATAATTTATGTATCATTTTGACAAGAGGTCCTAGTCATAGGTGACTTTTTAACACTTTAATGTTCAACTTAACTAACTTTTCTGGTCATTATGTTTATAGTTCAGTTGTTTTATTCAGTAATTACTTTAACCTTTTGAAGCCTGACCCCTTAATGAGTATGGTACATGCACTTTCACACCTGGGTTCAAAGGATTAAATTATTGCTTCATTTTGTAAACAGGAAATGCTGAAAAGTTCTTGACCCTTCAAAAAATTTGATCAACATCAGATTTTTTGGACAAACTAAAAACTTTTCAGCATTCCTCATATATGTTAATTGAGATTTTTTTTTAATACGTCTTTACAAGTACAACATTACTTAAAAATTTGAAACACATTTAACACATTCATATAATCCTTACAGTTTAAAATATTACAAAAGGATTAGAAAATGAAAATCCTAAAACTATTTTTTTAAAGATAGGATAAAAATATGAATTATGATAGTGAACAATAAGCTTAAAATTTATATGATGAAAATTTTTCTTTAAATAAAATTATCAGGGAAAGTTTTTAGTTATACATATCAAAGCTTTTTTTATGCTTGAAGTGGATATGATTGCATGTTTTGTTACCTTCATTCAAATAGCTAGATGATTTTTCTTTATTGTCTAGAATATTGAATATTTTTAACTAATGTCCGATATTGATTGGCACTAATCACTGAGAAAATAACACCATTTCTTTCAAGTAACTTTGTCCACCTGTTAACATGTAAACTGGTTTGATACAATTCATAATTACTTTTCATATCTCTGAAAATATCAATCAGTATGAGTTTTAATGAATTGGTATGATTAACTCTTAAATAATGTTTGAAAGACTTATTTGACAATTTTAAGAGGAATTTGGTGTTGGGATGGATTCTTCTTGCTTTTTATACATTCAGTTGAAATTAAGTTAATTTATTTATTGTGATGTGAGTTTATTTAATAGAAATATTTCTGCTATGTATGCTTTGAGTTTGATGCTTTCGTTATAACATTTTCTGCTCTTCATCATTTTTATCTAATGCTTTACATGATTGCAATTCAGATTTTGTATATTTTAATTTATTTTTTATAAGTTTTTTTTTGTCTGTAAAACTTTGTCTGATTAAAAATATTCTGTCCTAATTATAGTTCTTTGTGATTGCTGAAATTGATATTGTTTTCATTTTTATGATGCATCATATCCAATCTTCAAATCTGAATTCTTTAGTGATTCTTTAGTATATTTAGAATAAGTTGTGCAATATTAAAATATTTAATTTTTCAGCTGTTGAATCATAGAAAATATTCGGCATTAAAGATATTTTAAATTGGTTAGACTTCTAAAAAATTTATTTTTAGATGTATTTTTCCTGAAGATGAAATTTACAGTAAAGAAAAATAGAAATTATAACTTTTGCAATAAATAACTCAAGAAAAAAAACTTAAATATTCAAATTTGTAACAATGTAAATGAGTGCTTATTAACTATTTTTACTATAAATAACTTTTATTATTTCTATCAGAATGTTTTAATTTTTTTAAAACTCAGCTCAAGTGGAATATTATATTATGTAATCATAAAATTATTTTGCATGCTAGATTTTTCTTTTAATAAAATTTACATTTTTAACAACCAATGGTCAGATATCCTAAAAGCAATTGAAAAAAAAAATTAACATTTGGTTAATTTAGCTGATCCTAAAATTTAAAAGATGATATTTAAAAGTAAAGTAAGTGTAAACTCTTCTTTTATCACTTTTTCCTCAGCAAAGGAACTATAAAGTGCTGAAAAGTTCTTAGCCCAAGAGACTTTCCAGAGCCTAACCAGCAATCACTATCTTCTTGTATTTTATAAGTTTCTTGGTCACATTTTAGCAAATCCTTTTATAAACATATGTCTGAAAGAGATTCTCTGTTGTACTGTAAATTACATGCTTTAGCTTGTTTAAATTTTTTAATGAAATTTGTTTATGCACCATGTGCAGAATTTTAAAATTGGTTATTTTCAGATCACTAAAAAGATTTGTTATCACAAACTTTAATTATCAAAGGTGATTAAAAGATACCTAAAGGACTTTGCAATTGGAATGATTTAGTGGATAGCCATTCTCTTTGCATTTTTTGTTAATAAAATAAGACATGAAATTTGATGTTTATAATTTTGCATTGGTCTGCTTCATTCAAATTAAATATTAATCTAGGCTCAAATAAAATTTATCAAATTGATGCTATTTATCTTTATTTCATCATATTGAAGAGAAAGGTTAAATTCATTCTTCCTTGTTAAAAACTTGAGCTCCATTCGTGTCATATGCAATTTGTTTATAAAGTATATTACTGCTGATGGTGACTTCAGTAAATATATTTTTTCTGGTTGATTTTAAATCTGGCTCTTACTGTCTATTCTTAGAATTGTTCATCTTATATTGTCACAATGTTTTGTTTTGTTTTTTTTTAATCTTTTTTGTTTTTAGAAATGATTTATGATCCAAGTTGGCCTGATAAAAATGCAGTAACCTTAGGTTTTGTCAGTGGTATAACTGTTGACCCCTCAGGTAATGTGCATGTATTTCACAGGGGCCCAAGAATCTGGAACATTCAGTAAGCTATATTTTATTCTCTATGTCATTTAGTTTTTATCTTAAAAAAAATAAATATTTTTTATATTTTTATCATTCTCATTTTTCTAAATATATTGATATTCATCAAATTTTGGCATCTGCTTTTAAACCACTTGTTGCATTTTAATAATTTAATTCATAAAATTTTATTTAAAATTGATCTGTTTAAATCGTGCTGTTGGATTGTTTTAAGTTTAATATATATTTTATGACAATGTTTTTAGCAGAAGAACAATGTTGTAATCTAATTGTAATTCCTCTATTTTACAGGTCATTTAATCGCAGTAATATTTTTCAGGATCAAGATAAACCAATAACTGTTCCTACTGTTGTTGTATTTGATAGAAAAGGAAAATTAGTGAAACAATGGGGTGCTAATATGTGAGTAGAATATTAAGATTTTTCAAGTTCATTCCATTGTGTTTTGTATCAAAAATTGTATAGGCTTGAGTCAAATCAATGTTTGGAATTTGAATTAGAGTAACATTTGAAAAATTATCTACTAGTATAAATATATCCATCTGTTATTTTTGTGTGTGTGAAAATATTCTTCATTCACATTAACTTTCTACCCAACAGACATTTTAAGATATTTTTAAGTGTATTTATTTATTTAATTAATTTTTTAAAAATGACAACTTGGAAATACACTAAATATTTAATTATATTGGCTATAACTTTAAGAATCATTAATATTTCAACTTTTGGGGTAAGATTTAATCTCTGCTTTGTATTTTTGAGCTTGCCAATGTTTCAAATGTTTCCTTCTATAATCTTACCTGAGTGTAATGTCCACAAGAGAGAAACTCTTCTTTCAGAAGGTTTAAGATAAAAAATGGTAGTAGAGCAAAATAATAAAATTCTTGCATCCATAATAGATTTTAAACTTGTCTACAGAGAGAAAACTGTCTCTGATTCAAAGGAAAAACAAGGATCAGCTTTCTTCTAAAATGTATAGATGTTTAATACACTATCAAAAACTTATCTATAGCTTTCCCAAGTTTAACAAGGATAACATACTTTTAAAACTAATTGTTGCCTTAGTTTAGCATATCAGCCTTTGAGAGTTAAACATAATCTCTCAGATCAGTAGCTTATCCAATATGGCTGCCTCCTTTACAGCCACTTATTGGTTTTTATACTGAAATCACTCAAGCTCAAAATATGTTAATACCAGTAACTGCCCTGTGGATACTGCTCTTTAGGTAATGCAGACTGAGTTGCTGTAAAACATCCACCCAAAAAGTATTTGCCATGTCTTGTAGAACAGAAACAGCAATCCTTAATTTTTTGTCTTTAACACTTATAGATGAGTAGAGAGCATTTACCAAGCTCTTATCAGTGATGCAATCAATTCTAACAGAACTGTTTAATTTTTCCTGGGTTATTTTTTTTTTTTTTTTTTTAATCATTTCACCCCGAGCAAGGCAGAAACGCCACTGATGTGCAGGGGGTTACATAAATGTAGAAAGATTAATTAGAAAAGAGTGAGGAGTACAAGCTAGTTAGAAAGGAACAATAGAAAACTGAGAAAGCAGGTGCAATGACAGGTACATGGGCGGAGAGAAAGGGAAGGTTATACAGGGGAGGGGAGAGAGAGCTAGAGGCCAGTGGTTAGTAGGTGAGTATTAACTTTGCTTTTAAATTTCTGGAGGTCGTAGCCGTCAGGAAAGCAAGAATACGGGAGTGAGTTCCACAGGCGGGAAGTGCGAGAGAGGAAGCTGCAGGAGTAGAATTGTCGTCTGCGTTTGGCTAACCTGACTGTGAATGGGTGGGACCCAGTTGCCAGTCTGGTTGAACGGGTAAACACCTGTTGAGGAGGCATCAGTGACTTAAGCTCATCCGAGCAGAAGCCATGAAAGTATTTATAGAAGAGACAGAGGGAGGCCACATTTCGACGATGGGAAAGTGGCTGCAGACGAGTCGCCAGATCAGTACCTATCACATTACAGACTCTCCTTTGGAGTTTGTCAAGAACACTGAGGAGAACGGCAGGGGCACCTGACCATAAATGGCAGCAGTACTCCATGCACGGACGGATGGTTGACTTGTATATATGCAGGATGGATTCAGGTGGAAAAAACATCCTGGATCGACATAGTGACCCAATCTTCTTAGCAGTAGATTTTGCTATGGATTCAATATAGTGCTTCCATTATAAAGGCAATATAAATTGTTATCTTTGCACATTCAAGTTAACACCATTGTCTCAACAGAAAAGGTTCATTTGACAATTCATCATTTTGTTTTATAGCTTTTTATCCTTTGAAAATAATATCAACATCCTGTGAGAACCTTCATTGAGAAGATTAACAAAAATAACACTCAAGAAAATATGGAAGAATTTTATTTTGTCTTGTTACATGAGTTTACTCTCAATTTCGTAACAACACATTTTTCAAATACCTCAATGCTAGCCCAAATAAAGTCATAAAAATAAATGCAAATAATTCCTTCAAATTTACTGTAGTTCTCTTCCAGCCTAACAAGTAATAAGTTCATCTCTAACATGAATATATCAAGCTGTAAGAGCATCACATAAACCATACCATTTTCTACCAGCATTAGAATATAAATGAATATGCTAATCAAACAATTCATATACTACAATTTGGAAAAAAACTTTGATGATTTAAAGGTAACCAAATCTATTTAGTAACCTTTTTACATTCTTTTACTAACATCCAAGGCATTCATACTAACTTTTGTAGCGTAGAAGCTTTCCTCTACAAAAAATCCCCTGATATCCTACCACTCTGTGAGACTAACCTCAACTCATTAATTCCCTCCTCTGACTTCTTGATCCCTGGTTATCTTCCCCTCTTAATGAAGGCTTCCACTGTCCATATGCATGAGCTGGGGGTCTATGTTAGTGAACACCTCCCTGTAGCTAGGGTGACATCACTCGAATCCCCTGAGTACCAATATGTATGTCTCCGTCTATCACTCCTCAATTCAGTTAGCTACCTTTTCTTCCTTTACCATTCCCCCTCCTCTCCCTTCTAGACAGCATTTCTGACAATATAGATAAGGCTACTTCCTCCCACCCATTCACTTACATATTTGTATTTGGAGATCTTAATGCCCATCATGCTGAGTGGCTTAAAGACTCTGTTACTGATTCAGCTGGCATCCACACCATGAACTTTGCCATTTTCCAATCCCTTATGCAAGTAGTGGACTTCCCCACACACTTTCTCAGCACTCCCTCTGGACACACCTCTCTACTAGATATATGCTTTACCTCTGCACCTGACTCCTGCCAAGTCTCACAGCTTTGCCCTCTCGGCAACACCGACCATGCTGTTGTCTCTCTTAATATTTCTCACCACTCTCACTCACCCCAGAAGCCTCTTATCTATAGGACCTCCTACTGCTACCAAAGAGCTGACTGGGACGTCTTTCGTGATTTCCTATGTGACATTCCGTGGGGAAAAGAGTTCGATCTCCCAGTTGATGACTGTGCTTTTGAGATTTCATCCTGGGTGAAAGCTGGCATTGATGCCTTCATACCTACCAGAAAGTTTCGTCTCAAACCTCATTCCTCCCCTTGGTTCTCTCCTGCCTGTTCAACTGCCATTGCCCACAGGAACCACTACTTCTATTTCAGAGATAGTCATCTGACTACAATAGGCGCCTATTCATGTCTGCTCGTAATGAGTGCAAGAGAATCTTGAATGATGCCAGCGGTTGTTTGCTGAGAGAATGAGACAGTGCATAGCTGATCGCAAGTTCGGCTCCAAGGACTATTGGCGGTTATGCAAACAGGTGCTGAACAATAGCAAATCCTCTATCCCTCTCTTAATCAATGAATTTGAAGTCCTTACATCATCAGCGGACAAGGCCGAGAGCTTTGCTCGCAGATTCTCATCCAACTCCACATTTGACTCATCTGGAGTACCCTCACCTGACTTCTCTGTTAGAACTGAGGCTAAACTGTATGAAGTATCGCGAGTAATATCAAAACTTGACCCCCATAAGGCGAGCAGTGGTGATGGAATCCCGGTGATTGTCCTTAAGAAATGTGCCCCTGAACTCTCCTCTGTCCTCTCTAAATTGTATAACTACTGCCTTTCTGCTTTTTGTTTTCCTGCATGCTGGAAGTTCACTTCTGTCTTTCTTGTATTTAAGAACTCTGGTGAACCCTCGGACCCATCCAACTATCGCCCTATCAGCCTTCTACCAACTTTTCGGGAAAGCGTTTGAGGCCATCATAAATGCTGAAATAGTTCAACATCTTACTGCCCATAAACTCTTCTCTGACAGACAGTATGGCTTCTGCTTTGCCAGATTCACGGCCGACATGCTAACGACCATTATGGAGTACATGTTCCAGGCCCTTGAAGAGTCCAGCGAGGCTCGTGCTGTTGCTCTGGACATCTCCAAGGCTTTTGACAGGGTTTGGCACACTGGCCTTCTATGCAAGCTATGGGGTTATGGTATTACTGGACACTTGCTTGATCTGATCCAATCTTTTCTAAATAATCGCATAATGAAGGTCGTCTTGAATGGGTATGCCTCCACATCTTACTGTACAAATGCTGGTGTCCCTCAGGTCTCTATCCTAGGTCGACGCTCTTCCTTATTTTCATAAATGATCTCCCAGATGAGATCAAGTGCCAAGTAGGCATCTATGCAGATGACACCACAATTTACTCCTGGCGTGGGGGACAAATATAATCTCGCTGCTGATCTTGAGAGAGATCGACATTTTGTGGTGAATTGGGGTAAGAAGTGGCTTGTAAATTTCAATGTGTCTAAGACCAATCTGCTGTCTGTCAATCATCACAGGCAACCTCTCCTGCCTCCCATAAGCATGGACCAAGCAAGCCTCCCTGAGAGCAATACACTGCACGTCCTCGGCCTTACCCTCTCTTCCGATCTCAAGTGGAACCACTACATTGAGTCAATAACTAAATCCATTGCTAGGAAGGTTGGGTCACTGTGTCAGGCCAGGATGTTTTTCCCACCTGAATCCATCCTGCATATATACAAATCAACCATTCATCCGTGCATGGAGTACTACTGCCATATATGGTCAGGCGCCCCTGCTGTTCATCTAAGTCTTCTTGACAGGTTCCAAAGGAGAATCAGTAATATGATAGATACCAACTTGAGGGCTCGACTCCAGCCACTTCCCCACCGACAGGATGTGGCTTCCCTTTGTCTGTTCTATAAATACTTTCATGGCTTCTGCTCCAACAAATTTAAGTCACTGGTGCCTCTGCAACAGGTGTTTACTCGTGCAACCAGACTGGCAACTGGGTCTCACCCATTCACAGTTAGATCAACCAGATGCAGATGACAATTCTACTCCAGCAACTTTTCTCGCACTTCCCGCCTGTGGAACTCGCTTCCATATTCTTGCTTTCCTGATGGCTACAACCTCCAGGAATTTAAATGCAATGTCAATACTCATCTCTTAACCACTTAACTCTAGTTCTTTCTTCACCACCCTGTATATTCTTTCCTTTCTCTCCACCTTTGCAGCTGTCATCACACCTGTATTCCCATCCTTCTCTTGCTCCTTTCTAACCGGTTCATCTTTTTCTTCATTCTGTTCTATCTAATCTTTCTACTCTTACGTAGCCCCCTGCACATCAGTGGCATTACTGCTTTGCTCGAGGTGATACAATTAAAAAAAAAAATCTTGTATGTTTCCCTCTCTCTCACACACACACACACAGAGAGAGAGACCAAAATTCTAATAAGGTAGAAAAGTAAGTTAACTGCCCAAAAAAATAAAATGTGATAAAGTTTATTATTTATTGAGAATGGAAAAATGATGAATTGACTACAGAAGGAAAAGCTGAATTGAAACATTAAGTGGACAAATGATGTGAGTTGCTTCACAAACAAGGCCAGGTATAAGCAATGAAACATTTTATGATCAGTACAGGAAAGCACCCAACTATTAAAATGTTGCATGAAGAAAACAGTTTTGACAAAATTAAAATCCAAGGAAGCTGCTCTCAGATTTCTTAACTTAGGTAACCCTAAAAAGTATAAAGATTCTTTCTGGGTCAGTCAGTATGTAACTCGTTCTGGTGGAAACAAGATGTCAAAAAACTTAGCAGTACTGAAAATAAGAGATATCTCTAAACATGGGCAGTGGAACATGAAGATTCTAACCCCGTAGAATAAATAAACAGTTTGGTTTACCTGGATTGACATACACCTGATGAAGACCTGAGGGCACACTGGCTGAAATGTTGTGACAACTAAAATAACAATAGACTGCATGTAAATAGTGTAGGTTTTGTGCTGCATATGCTCATAGTTAAACCATGGAGAAAAAAATGGGCAACACATGTTGAATAGATTTCCATACAGACATGGACAAAGCTCAAAGCTTTTCAGTATCCTCTTGTAGAAAGGAATGAGCAGTCTTCTCTTTGAAAAAGTATTATGTTCATTGAATATTTATTCAAAATTAGAATTAATAGTTAATTTTTTTTTTTTTTTTTTTGTCTGACATTCTTGTAGGTTCTTCATGCCACATGGAATCACTGCTGATCATAATGGCTCCATCTGGATCACAGATGTTGCTCTGCATCAAGTCAGTCTCATTTTATTTCATAAAAATTATTTAGCCATTTTTTTCTCTAATTTCTTAATAACATAATAATTAAGAAAATGGTTAGAATTAAGAAAATTATCGATTTACATGCAAATTGAATGAAACTGTTGTATCAAAAATTAGATGTCCTCTGAAAAATTAATTCATTAGCTAGATGTAATGTTTTTTTGTTTTTTTTTGTGCCCAAGTAAATGATTAGTCAAGTTAAATTTTAGGAGACCTTTAATTTAAATGTAACATTTTGGAGAAAATCCTTTTAATTTTAAGAATTTGCCTGTTATTAAACATTCACATTTTAAATACACATACATACACACTTTTATTTTCAACATAGACATTTGTGGTTGTTGTATATGCATGATTATACATTGTTTTGTCTGATTTAATTATTTTTCATTAGTAACAATGAATGTTATATTTTTAGGTATTTCGCTTTCCATTTGGAGAAACTAAACCTGATTTGGAATTGGGTGAAAGATTTCGCCCTGGAAATGACAACCAGCATTTCTGCAAACCTGCAGATGTTGCAGTTATGAGTGATGGGCAGTTCTTTGTTGCTGATGGGTGAGTACAGCTGCTGCTAAAATAAATGGTCTTTTGTGTGTGTGCTTTTACTAGTCAAATTGGAAGAGTATTATTGTCACTAATCATCTTTGCTATTTTTTATGTGTGTGTTTGATAGATATTTTTTTATTTTTTTTAGATGAATGACAATCTTTTATAGAAAATAAATAGAAAAATTAATAGAAATAAATACCTGATAGAAATCAGACCCTTACTTTTTTGAATTTCATAATCGTTGCAAATTGTAATATGAAAATCTAATCATTTTTATTTTAAGTAGAAACAATAAAGTCATCAGGTTCATAATTTACTATTTACTGATAATTAATTTTTCTTTGATGTACAATATAATTACCCACCTTTTTGTAATTGCAAGAAAAAAATCTTTAATTCAACTTTTTTATTTTCCTGTTCATATGAAATATTACAAAGTATATTTTGGGGAAGAAATGTAATATTTGAAAACTTTTTATAAATGCTATATTACACAATTAAAAAAAAATGATGAAATTAAATCTCAACTATACTTTCTTTAGGTGGCAAGTTTTTCTAGTCTATTTTAATTAGTAAAATCCTTCAGGATATTGTTAAGCTCTTCAATATATGTCTCTTTGCTTTAATTTTTATACTTTACTGTTTTTGTAACTATTACAATGTAAGTGTTAATTTCCCTTGCATTTTAATTTGAAATTCTCTTTATACTTTTAGTTATTGCAATACTCGTATACTCAAATTTTCCAAAGATGGCACATTTCTAAAGAAGTGGGGTTACAGCAATGGAGCAGTTGGGGGTAAGAACTTCTTACTGAAAAATGCATTCAAGAAGGCTACACAGGCTTCAGAAAACAGTCTTATTTTTAACTAGCAGTATAGCTCGGCGTTGATCAGGTGTAAGGAAAGCTTTAAAACTAATCCTGGAGCTCAGACTCTTTGGATGTTGGCACGAAAGACTAAAAAGCAATAGTTGTTTCCAGTTAAAGCAAAAACGTAGACTGAAAGAAAAATGAATGGATGTAAGTCAAAGTTTGATTTCCTAGTATCGATATCAAATAAATTTTTTTTGTCGTAAACTGAATTTTGAAGGCTAAATAAGTCCTCTGAGTAAATGGTATGATGGCTGAGACTAAGAACTACAATTATACCTACTTAGAGCCAAACCCGAAGCAAAAACTAAAATAAAAGGACTGAAAAAAATACATACAGGCAGATAAACAGACACACACACAAACATCTTGCCTTTTATATATATATATTATCGATTTTTCTGACTATTGTAAGAACTGCAACCTTGAAACTTCTGAATATCGTTTCTTATGTCTTTGTCTATGAGTGTATCAAATTTGATTAAAATCAGACCACTCCTTCAATAACTCGATTTTTTTCGATTATTGATTTTTGATATTTATTGGGGATCCCTTGACACAAAACCTAACTAAGAACACTCGCAGACGCTTATAGTACAACTGTGTAAATTTTCAAGAAAATCGGTTCAGCCGTTTCAGAGTCTATAGGTAACGGACACACACACACACACACACACACACACACACACACACACAGACAAAGTTCCATTTATAAATAAGTTTAGATAGATAAAATCATTGATCTCCTGCTTAAAAATTGTAAGATCTCTGATGAGAAGACTTTGAAGAAACAATTGTGACAAGAGTGAGTTTTAAAGAATCTTCAGCCAAGTGGATTCAGCCAAATCTCATATGGTGGTTGTTTTTTTTGTTTTTTTTACATTCAGTATTGTGTGTCTAATTACTCTGGGGTATTATCATACCATTAATACCATGGGATATTCAAACACCCTATTTAAAATATATCATTTACTTCCTGTTATATATCATTATGAGTGTTCTTTTTGGTTTTTATATTATAAATAAAAATTTTAAAAAAATGAAAACAGGTTTTATTTTGAAATATTTAACTAAAAGAACAATATTAATTTATTTTGTAAGTTTCAAAATTTCGAATATGCAAAAAAAATAGTTGCATTTTATTTTCAGTAAACAAATAAAATTTCTTGTAATTCACACAAATATTATAACTAAAACCAGAAACTCCTTATAGTTAGCTGACCAAGATATTCAGAAAGCTACTTGACTAATAAAAATTTGACTTACCACTTACTAAATATTTCGGAAAAATTCTTTGTTGGGTGTTCAAAAACCCCACAGTACTAATAGCAATTTAAAAAACAGATCTACAGTACATTAGTTAAAGAAAAAATGAATGGAAAACAACTTATTTTTAGGAATTTAAAAAAATTAAACCAGTTTGATAGGTACAAAATAAAAATTATAATGGCAATAAACTATTTAGAGTACTGCTAACTCTTTTCATTTAAAATATTGTTCTTTGAAATATTTAATATTTTATGTGCAAATGTAAAGAGACCTACTTTTATAACTGGTTTACTCATACCATCATGTTTAAGTAATTTTACAAATGCACTGGTTACTTCTTCTGCTTTTGTTAGAAGGAATTCTGCTTTTTAAACTGTTAAAAGTAAAAAAAAAAAAAAAAAAAAAATATCCAAAGAAAGCTAACATGAAACAGTAGAAATAAAAAGCAATATATTAGAAACTTGTTTTTGCTATTTACTTATGAGATATTCTATTATAACATGAAACATACTCACTCTTTGGTATTGAGTAATGCTTTATGTTGCCATAATAATGGAATATCATTACTAAGAAAGATTATATTGTGGAACTTAGAAATATATAAAGTCACATTATGGTTTATATTATAGCTGTGTAGATGATAACAGTAATAAACTCTTTCTCATCTGGGGAAATATGCAGACCCAACAATGCAAATTGCTTTACTTCCCAATATCATTATGAAACATAAGGAATTGCATTTCTGAACTCAATACTAGACAATAAATATTGTTTTTCTCTTTAGATTTTTATAATAAAATATTAAGTTTCTGAAAGCTTTGAAAAATGCAATCAGTATCTCTAGTTTGTTTCATGTTTTAAAGTTACCAAAAATTACCATTGAAGAACTTACATTTGAGCCTTGAAAATTTAAGAAATGATTTAATCTTACAATCTTATAGATATACAGTATATTAGTTTATTTTTATACACATGGAATGAATTCATTTTCTAATCTGTTTCCTTCTTTGTTAAAGATTATATTTTGTGATTTAAGACCTCTGTCATGTAATAGAATATTGTTATTTCTATAACAATTTCAAATGTAAACATTTTTGTTACTACATATACAAAATTATTTTGAATTGTCCATCTCTCTTAGCAAAAAATATTTGCATTGTTTGTTGTTTATTGGCATCAGTCTTATTAAAAATGAGTTTTCCTGGTTTTGATTTAGAAAAATCAAATACAAAAAAAAATTAAATTTTGAATTATCTTGAAATTTTTAAGTGTAATTAAAATTTGAATATAGACAAGAAATATTAATATCAATGTAGGTATTATGATGAAAATGAGCATATTTATTTTTTTTAATTCTTTTTAGCTGATGGTTTCCCTGGCCCTGGTGTATTTTTTGTTGTGCACAGTGTCACAGTTGCTGAGGATAAAGGACTTGTTTGTGCCAGTGACAGAGAAAATGGGCGCATACAATGTTTTGATGTAAATGGAAATTTCAGGCAGCAAATTCATCTTAAAGAGTTTGGTTATGAATTGTATGCACTTGATTACTGTCCTCAACATGGTAAGTCACTTGATTTAAATTACTCATTAGTGAATTTCAGTTCATTCAGCTTTAATTACAAATGTAGTTATGTTTTCTGCATATAGATCTTAATTGCATTGAGTTCATTATTATCAGGTTTGGAACAAAAGTTCTGTCTGATTTTTTAAGTGAAAATTTTGAACAAAATTTATTAACATATTGCTTCTTTATGTTGTTTAGCAATGCTACTGTGAGGGATTTATATCTTTTTCTTTCAAATTATAAGAATATCGTTCAGAATATAGTTTGTGATTTGTCCCTATGTCCCTTCCAACACATTAGAAATGTTGTACTCTGATCTTCATAAAAAGTGTCAATACAAGTGAAAAAGCAAAATCTATCCAGTATGTTTACTGTATTAATGCAATGAATGATCAAAACTGGGAATTTTAGTCTAGAGGACAAGCCAAGGGAAGGTAATCCAAAAAGACTCAATCGTTACAACAAATCTTGCCACTATGGCTAAGGAACTGTCAGAAGTTTTATGTTAGTCAGAAAATAGTCTTAAATGAATTGAAAAAGATTCAGTGGTTGGAAAATAGGTCCTACATGAACTGTATTCAGAGAATTGCCAACATGTTGATTATTGCTCACACAACAACTTTTGGACATGCTTGTTACTGGTGGTGAGAAATGGATTTTTTACTATAACATTAAGTGCTGTCATCAGTGGATCGGTCAAGGAAACAGATCTACTCGGCAATAAAGAATATAACTTCATCTTAAAAAAGATCAAGTTTAGCATATGGTGGGATATTCAAGGAATCGATTATGAACTATTAGACAATAATCAAATAATGCTGATCTGCTACCAACAACTTCATCATTTGAAAGCTGCTGGACAGAAAATATCCATCATTAGTCAACAGAAACAGTAATCCCCCATCACGATAACGTCCATTCTTACATTGCACAATTGACTAAAGATCCTTTTAGAGGAGTTTGGTTGGGAAAAATTACTCCATTTATATATTCCTAATCTTGCTCTGATTAACACTTGTTGAGAGGTTTTAGATGTCCTATGGTTGACATCAAGGGAAGAAGTTGGACATGAATTGGTCTTGTATTTTACATCAAAACCTAACGTATTTTGCAAGTGGCATCTGTAAACTTGTTGACTAATGGAATAAAGTCCTAGGAAACAAGGGAAGTTATATTGATGATTAAATATTTCTATAAGTGTTATTGTGTCTATCACATATGAAGATAATAAAATTGAGTAGAACTTTCATTCCAACCTAATAAATGGTAACTCTTTTGTCAAGTTGGAGATTGAATGCTACATGAACAATAATCTAATATGTAACCTAATAAATATGATTTTAATAAAGGTCAGTGAATTTGATCCAAAGTTAAAATACCAAATTAAATGTATATTTGTGTGTGTGCACACATGCACACACATTCAGTATGATACAAATGGAAAAAATAATAAAATCAATATAATAAAAATTTTAAAAATAGACAATCTTTGTTTTGAAAACATTTTTTGAAAAAGTTTCTGTCAATATTGCCCTCTACCTTTTATTAAATTTATGCATGTATGTTACATGCACTTCATAGTGCATACTCATTAAAGTTTGGTAGTTAGAAATTAAATAAATGGATTCTGATTCCAAATTTTAAAAAAAACAGGAAGAGTGCAAAAAGGTTCATTTTCAAAACTCTCCATCAAATAAGGAACGATAAGCATTCAAAAGATTTTTTTCCTTCCTAATGTTACTAAAAATTTCATCCAGATATACCATAAACTCAAAAATCTGAAATGACTAAGATGACTAACTTATGTAATAAAATTTCTCTCTTTGTATATGCAGTTACAATTTTTCTTGTCTTCTGTGTTTTTCAGGTGGAGTACTATTTGCTGTGAATGGACCTCAAAACCAAACAAACAAGCCATGTAAAGTTTTCATTATTAACATTAACTCTGGAAATCTTGTTTCTTCTTGGCCTTGTCCTAAGGTTAGTGCACACTTTTTTTTAAAAATTTTTTATTCATAGCTAACATCATTCTCTTTGTTGCAGCTGGTTAACTTAAATAATTGCATTCTCTAAACCGAGTCAGAAACCCTGGAACTTGGGACACATCTGGCCCACAAAGGATTTTTGTCCAACCTGCCAACTAAACCATAACTCAACTCAATTACTGTACTCTTTTTTCCTTCCAAAAATGTTTTTTTATCTGAACATAAAAACTAAGAAAAGGGAATTTTGAATGTTGAAGTTTTAGCAAAGGCTAAGAATTTTTTCATTGAGCACTTCGGAAAATGTATACTTAATTTGTCAAGAAGCCATTACTGAAGAAAGTTTCAAATATTAAATGGCTCTATAAAACTCATTATAATCATTATAACAATTTCACTGGAAAGGCATGAGAAGATGAGTTGCATGACTGAGAAAGGATTTAGCAAAGAAGTCATTGTTTTTCACTAGAAAGATTGAAGAAAATGGTGAGGGATAGTTCTTGAAAGAATAAATGTTGAAGGTAGTAGATGTTGTTTGTCTAGAAAAAAGGAATTATTTTCTGTAATCAGTTTATCAGCAAGAACAGTAACAAGGCAAATGGAAGAACTGACCTCATATGTCACAAGTGGCTTGGAGGACATTTGAAAAAATCTGGAGTATTATTCCAATGTTCTTGATGAAACCACGGATATGACGGATACTTGTCAATTTGCAGTGTTTGTTAGGGGGCTAACACAACATTTGGTATTGTGAAAAAATTTGTACAATTAATTCCTCTGAAGAACACTAGCATTGGAGCAGATATTTTTGAAAGCATGATAAAATGGATAACAAATCTTAATTCATCAAAGTTTGTAAGCAGAGACGAAGTACCAGTGATGATTGGAAAGAAAAAGAGCTCTTTTACATTGCTTCAAGAGCACACCAGTATTGATCACAAAGTAATTAAATTTCATTGCATTAACTATCAGGATGCATTATTTTCAGTCATTGCATTTTAAGGACATCATGACAGCAGTTGTGAAAGCAGTGAATTTTATACTGTCAAGAGAACTAAATCATCATCAATTTCAAGAATTACTGAAACAAACTGAACCACAGTATGGCAAACTTACATATTTTAAAAGTTTGATGGTTTAGTTGCAGAAAAATACTGGAAATAGTATAAACCTTGAGAAAAGAGACCACTATATTTTAGGAGAGTAAAGACTAAGAAAATTGTTTCTTTCAGGATCCAGAATGGATTTTCAACTTAGCATTTTAGTGAACATCATAACCAACATGAACACTTTGAATCTGGAGCGTCAAGGAAAGAACAAACTCATATTTGAGATATTTGGTTAGATTAATGCTTTTGAAAAAAAAATTTGGACTATGGGTATCACAACTTCAGAAAAGAAACTACTCACATTTTCCAAATCTCAAAAATCACAAGAGATATAATACCAAACATTTTTCGTGAGCTCTGTTCAGGATTCGAGAAATGAGTTTTTCTCTCGTTTCACTGACTCTGTTCAGGATTCGAGAAATGAGTTTTTCTCTCGTTTCACTGACTCTGTTCAGGATTCGAGAAATGAGTTTTTCTCTCGTTTCACTGACTCTGTTCAGGATTCGAGAAATGAGTTTTTCTCTCGTTTCACTGACTCTGTTCAGGATTCGAGAAATGAGTTTTTCTCTCGTTTCACTGACTCTGTTCAGGATTCGAGAAATGAGTTTTTCTCTCGTTTCACTGACTCTGTTCAGGATTCGAGAAATGAGTTTTTCTCTCGTTTCACTGACTCTAGTCATATGCTAAATTTTAATTTTCCTATCATTTTTATAGGGTATGGATTTCCCACATGACATCAGTGTAGACAGTGTCAGCCATTCAGCATATATTGGCGATTTGCTTGCACGTACTGCCTGGAAACTACAGATGGTATCAGTAAATTTAACAGGTAGTAATGTTTAATGTTTTAAAATTCTTACAATTACCAATTGAAAGTTATAATAAAAATGCAAATGATATTTGTGTCTTTAATATATCTATTTTGAAAATAAAAATATAAACTTAAGACTAAAGAAATATGAATTTTTTTATGAAAGCCATTATAAAATCAGTTATCTAGTATACAAATTTTTAAATATATATCAGAAGCTATTGACAGAATATTGAAATATTGTCTTTGTTATAATTATTATCATTATTCATCATGAGTTTGTTAATCTATGGGGATAGATTCTTTTCATTCTGTTGACCATAGCTATGAATATATTGTCTAGTTCTTATTTTTCAGTACCCAGTTATTGCTCTGCCTGGTCCAAGGATTGAACACGCAATTACTATGTCACTAAATTCACAAAACCAATGCTTTTATTCACTAGACTATTTTCCAGTAGAAACAGGATGAGAACTAGATATTAAATAGTAGATAGGCCTGCTTATCTACTATCTAGTTCATACACTTCCTGCTTCATTTCAACAGGAGTAGGAGTTTATTTCTTTTTCTGTTTAGGATGGTATTTACAGTTCCTTCTTCTGAGGCCTTAATATGACTGCCATGAATTATTTGGTGATATGACTAGCTGAAATCTACAGTTCTTCATACATGAATCAGCTTGACAAAAATTACCTAAACCTTTCAACCTATCTTTCTACAACATTCTTGGTATTCATATCAACTTTTGAAGTACGAAACCATTTCTGTTGGGACTCTCTCCAGACATCCTAGTTTGTTGTGAAACTAATCTGAATTCATCAATCTTTTACAATGAATTCTCTGTTCTTGACTATGTTTCTCACTTTCGGAAGGACTGTAGGGTCTACATGTATGATCTTGGTGTCAAGGAAATTCTGTCTTGAGTTCCTAGACTGTTCTTACATGTGGTTTTGATTTTCAATATTAAACCCAATCAGTTATCTCTTCTTCTTTATTGTTCCCTTTCCTCTCATGACTGTTTCTTACTAGATAGACCCTTTCTATACACTTGTCTGCAAATATTTTTTTATTCAGTGATTTCAATGCCTATCATCTCAAGTGGCTTAATCACTCTAACGTCACTGAGCTCACTGGCATTCACACTTTGAATTTTTCTATTACTCAACCTTTCATTCAAATAGTAGATTTCCCCAATGGAAATGTTGCTCTTTCTTGATCTCTTCCTTACCTTCTCCTTGGACTTGTGTTATGCTCTGCAGCATTGTCTTCTTGGCAACTCCAGCCATACTGGAGTGTCTATAGAAATCTCTTTCTGGTTTCACATCAGTCATAAACTCCCTATTAACAGAACATCTTTCTGTTATCAATGCACTGATTGGGAATTTTTTATGATTTTATTTGCGATGCACCTAGAAATTATATTTTTAATTATTCTGTTGTGAAATGTGACACAGATCTCTTTCTGGATGAAAGCTAGCATCAAAGCTTTCATGCCAGTACAGAAATACCAAGTGAAACCATAACCTTCTCCTTGCTTCTCTCCTATCTGTTCAACCAGGAATCACTTCTTCTGGCTATACAAGTTCAGTTGTAACAGATGTTTCTTTGTCATTGCTCATAATGTGTGCAAGCATGTCCTAAAAGAAGAAAAGTCACTATTTGCTGATAGAATGAGACAAGTTTGGTCCTAGGAATTATTAATAGCTCTGCAAGAGTGTGCTGAACAAAAACAAATTCTCACTCCCTCCTCTTCAGTAAATTTGAAGTATTGACATCTACTGCTGATAAAGCAGAGTGCTTTTCTTGGAAATTCTCTTCCAACTCTACTCACAACTTATCTGGAGTATCTCTGCCAAATTTTTCTCCTTCTGCTATCATCTTTAATTTGGATCCCCCTCAAAGAATGTGGACCTGATGGTATTCTATAATAGTCCTTAAGAAATGTACTCCCAAGCTGGCTTCTGTTCTCTCTAAACTATACAATCCTCATTACCTCATGCTTTCCTGCTTGTTGGAAATATTCCTCCATTTTTCCAGTCTTTAAAAATGCAAGCAAACCCTCCAACCCTTCAAGCTATCAGCCCATTAGCTTTTTTCCTCTTTTTAGCAAACTACTATACCCTAATCAACTATAAATTAGTTAACTCACAATGCAGGTTCTTTTTTCAGACAAGCGATATGGTTCTCACTTTTCTAGGCCAACTGCTGATATACTAATAATTATTGCCTAAGAGACTGTTTTCTGCCTGCCATCAGCATGACTGATGTTAGCCTCTGCCATCAGCATGACTGATGCTAGCCTTTCTCATGCTAATATTTTCAGTTGGCATGAAATGAAAAGGTTATATTTAATTCATTGCTAGCTCTGCTACTAATAAAATTTGTTTACTGTGTCGTGTTAGATAACCTTTGTCTTCTGACACATATGGTCTGGTGCTCCTGTATATTTAGAAATTCTTGATAAAACCCCAAAAAGAATTAGCAATATTACTGATGCAGATCTGACATCTTGGCTTCAGTCACTTTTCCATTGCCATAATGTAGTTTGCATGTGCTTTTATTATAAATACTTTCATGGTAATTGTTCAGATGAAATCTTCACTATGATACTTAGACTTAAGCACACTTGAATTTAAGCACACTACTAGATTGGCAGTAAGGTTTCATCAATTCAAAGTTGTATTGGCTAGATGTAACACTAAGTTCTAGGCTCACAGTTTTATGCTACAATGTCACAGGATGAATATTTGGCTTAATTGAATCATTCCTAACGAATCATGTAATGAAGGTTGTGTTAAACAGGCACACTTCCAGATCATTTCAGACAAATGCAGAGATCCTGCACTATCCTTGGACCTATACTGTTTCTGCTCTTCATCAACAACCTTTCTAATCTCATCAGTTTCCAACTAGCTATATATGGGGATGACACAACTATTTACTTCTGTTTTATTAGCAAGTCCAACAGATCTAACAAAGTAAACCTGGTAATGGCTTTAAAAAAGGATCCCCTAATTAGTATTTAAATGGGTAAAAATGGCTTGTGAATTTGAATGCCTCCAAACTGCTTTCATTTAATAACCATAGAGAACCATTTCTGCCTGCCATCAGCATAGCTCATGCTAAATTCCAAGAGAGAAACACTCTACACCTTCTTGAACTCACATTTTCTACCAACATAATGCAGAGTGACTATGTTGAATTAATTGTTATGTCTTCTGTAAGGAAAGTTGGTTCACTGAGTTGTGCCAGAAAATCTTTCTCACCAGATTCCATGTTGCATATTTATAAATCTATCATTCGTCCATGCATTGAATACAACTGCCATATCTGGTCTGGTGCTCCTGCTGTATATCTTGAGATTCTAGACAAAATTCAAAGAGTCAGTAATGTAATCAATCCTAACCTGGTATATCAACTTCAGTCATGTCTCACTGATATAACATGGCTTTTCTACAAATATTCTCTTGACAACTTTTCTGATGTTAATTTTTGTTAGTGTCTCAAGTACATGAATATAAATGTGCTGCTAAATAGGCAACTAGGACTCACCGTTTTACCATTGAACAAGCTGGATGCAACCTCCACTTCTATTTTAATAGTTTCTTTCTCACACTTCCCATCTGTAGAATTCCCTTGCAATTTCTTGTTTCCCTGTCACCTACAATCTTCAAAATTTTAGATGTTTGGTGTGAAATGATTTAAAAAGAAAAAAAAGATTCCTAGATATGGTGAGCAAAATGAGAACAATCTGCCCCCATAAAATAAATAAAGGGTTCAGTTCAAAATTCCTTGAACCTTACCTGGATCGACAAGTACCTGATGAAAGCTGGAAAACAACAGCCAAAACATTGTAATAACAACATAGATGAAGGCAATAGTCCACATGTAAATAATAGAAAGTTTATTCATAAGTAAATTACCTAATTTATTACTTCTGGTTCCTTTTGAAAGAAAAGATAATACTAGCATTTATTGATATGGCTGAGAAACCTGAAATGAAATAGGCTACCTAAGCAATTCACAATAACTAATTAAGTTAAGTGATACAATTAACTAATTGTACCACTTTATTGCACCTTAAGTATTTAGAATACTTGATTGCTGATATTTCATAAAGCAAAACACGGAATTTAAAATTCTAATACCAAATTTTTCTTATAAAGAGTAAAAAAGATTTGATAAATTATTGAGGCATAGCAGTTATTAATAGAACCTGTTGACATTTTTGAGAATTTTGACGTTTTCCTTCTTCACTTTTGTTGTCAAAATTCTAAAATAAAACTGTCATTGAAAGTAAGACTGTAAACTACTTAAATTTTCTTACAATATTTAACAATATTTTCTATTTCTCCAAAATGATGCTGAGAGACTAAATTTATGGAAAAGTGTTTAATTTTTAAAAAAAAACATTAAATTAAATAAAATAGACAACTGCCACCCAATCAATTTTTGACTATCAGTTATAATTGATACATTATTTTAAAAAAATGTATTTGAATTTTTGTAGGCACATTCTCCAAAAAGAATCAAATTGGTCAGCCAAGTTTTGGGCAGTCACAGCTTGAAGAAAATCCAAACAAAGCAGACTTTCAAGTGTCAGTTCTTATTGGAAGCCTTCTTATTGCTCCAATGTTCCTTATCATCATAATCACAGTATTTGTACGGTACTGTAATTCTGGTAAGTCTTTATTGTATCAACCTTACTGAGTTTGATTTTCCAAGATAAAAATCATGATGTATTTTCATCCAATATATGAATAAACCTGTTATGTTTATTAAATATATATTGATCATTGATTATTATATTAAGTAGTTACAATGTAGGAGTTTGACTCAAATATTTCCATACATATTTATTTTTTTAATTTTGTTATTATGAAAGAAAAGGTCACTTCTGAAAGACCTGAATACTGTATCACAAATTAAAGAAATTATTAATATTGATAAGAATTGTTATTAGTAAGAGATATAGGTGTTACAGCAAGACTCTGAATATAGTCTTCTTAGTTTAAATATTAATCATGTTGTTAGTTATTTTATGTATATAAATGTAGTAACACTTAATTTGGAATAAATTTATCTCTTTGCTTAGTTGATTTGTTTAAAATTCAGACTTAAATAAATTTGGAATTTTTTTTTTTTTTTTTTTTTTAGCCAAGCTTAAATGTTGTGATCATCAAGGAGGTAGCTTGATTGGCCAGCAACACAAATCATTCTTTGGCAATTTCCTCACTGACCGACATAAGGGCTTTAATCCTGTTAATACGGAGGACAGTGATCACGAAATTGATCCTTTGACCCTTTCAGATGACGAAGAGGATTACTACAGAATTCCTACTAAGTCTCGGACCTAACATTTTTATCTTGTGAGATAGTTTCAGCTTTAAATGTTGATATGTGAAATAGAAATGTTTCCTAAAAAGAAGACATAATGCATTAGAAATTTCCTTGTTTTTTGATCATGTTGTTCACATTATCATATTTCATTCTTCCATATATTGCAGTATTTAAGATATTGCATGTATACTATCAAATAAATCATGAGGTTGAGGTTTGATATTCGGTACTGATTGGGTAGATTATACTTGGAGCATATCAAATTTTTAAAGGAATGTATTTACCAAAATATTTAGAAAAAATTTACTCAAAGCTGACAATTTAAAATTAGATTATTATAATCACAACACAGATTTTTTACAAATATTATATACATTTGCAATCATGTTTCTTTTACATACTCATAATAAATACCCTATAACAAATTGTAAATTAATTCTCATATTAAAATGATTTTTGAAAACTGCTATAAAGAATATTTCATTTTACTGTCTCTACTTTGTTGTATAATGAATATATAATAAATCTTTTAATTTATGCTAATGTGAATCCTCTCCAGTACTGAACTGTTGTGAATTTTAAGATTTTATAAAGAAATTTTACTTTGTTTTGTATATTATAAAATACTTTATGCTAAGATTAGAAGTCATTTCTGGTTTATAAATTATAATTACATTTCTAAATTTTATTTTTAGCTTCTCCTTAAAAACATTAATCATTCTGCAGCCTTTTCAAAATATCTATCTGCTGCCTATAAAACTAACAAATTTAATATTCTTAGCACAATGTACATTAGCTGATAACTAACTTGAGACATGCATTATATTTTTAGAGTTCTTAAACAATAGCAGACTTATGTTTATAATTTAATCCTTACAAAATGTGAGAAATCAGAATCTTTCCTTGCAAAATTGCATCAGTTAATGATATTGTTTATTTAATTTTTTAATGCAACATCAGCAGCAGCAAGTTTTAGTTTCATTGTAATTTACTTTTGTCATCAACTTCATTTTCATTAATCATTTATTTTATTATATTTCATTTTTTAAACATAAATTCTTTATTAATATGAAATTTTGCTTAACTTCATTTCATTCCTATTCTAAGTTTATAAAAAGCAATTTTTTATGATGAAAAGTTAAGTTTAACATGAAAGAAAACTGATTTTAAAAAAATATTATTCCCATGTTTAGCAATTTACTTAGCATTTTGTCCTGGAAAATGTGAAGTTTTTTCATGAGAAATTATTAGCCTATTTGTTGATCACAAATTAAATAGTAATTTTTACTGCAACATGTTTCTCTATATTCTAATTTTAGTTACACTTCAAAATAATTTTCATATTTCAAAAATTTTATTTCTTCTTATTGTCCATGTCGTTATATTTCACTTTAAATGCTTGATTTTCCAAACTTTTTTAACTTGAAAGTCTCATTATTGCTATTTTATCAATTAGAAATGAAACAAAAAAAAATACTTGCAATACAAAGTTTTAATTACTAATTATTAATTACAGTTTTTAAAAATTCCAGCTTTGTAATTTTTAAACTTTCATAATTAGTATTAATGCATTCTATACATACATATTAAAAATATTCAAATTTATTGATTATATAGGAATCATTTTTAGTTATGCTGTGTGTGTGTGTGTGTGCGTGTTTGTGTGTATATGTATGACAAAGTGGAAAAGTTTACTGGTGAGGTGTTTCATCCTTCAGGATTTTATGTTGGTAAAATTGCACATGCACGCAACAAAGGGGTGCTGAGAATCTTATAACATTTTTTTTTTTTTCATCTAACCCAATTCATTTAGAGTCTTTATCTTTTTTCTTCTCTTCTTTAGGTTTTAGCTTGTTGTTTTGCTTAGTATTGATTAAGTTTTTCATTGTTTTGGATGTAGTAGTAACAAATTTTATGTTGAGTTTAGATAGATTCTTTTCAATTGTAGATGTGATAGTTAATTTGTAGAATAATATATTTTTTTATCCATTGGGTTTTTTAGAAAGTTTTTTTTTCTATTTTGGGCCTTTTGTTCTACATTGAATATAAAATAATTAGGGTACTGGAGAAATTTGAAAATGTTTTCAATGTATTTTACTGTTTTGTGTAAATAATCACAGCTGCATATTCTTAGTGCTCTTAGGTAAAATCCAAAGATCTTGCCAGATTTTATTTTGTTATAATGAAAATAGAAATTTATTAGGTCATTTTGTTGGTTAATTTCTGGTGGACACTGAGTTTTAAACTGTTGTTAATGTCGTGTAGCTTGATATCTAGGAAGAGTAAGGAATTGTGGAAAGAAAAAGAAAGACTCTAAAATGAATTCAGCTAGTTAAAAATTCTAAAATTCCCAGTATACCTCACTGTCCTGTGCATGTGCAGTCCTACCGACATAACACAGATTTAGTCTGATGAAGTTTTGAAGAACGAAATGTATCGCAAGTAATCTTTTTTTTCTACTTTGTCAGACAATTTCTCCAGAACTGTGATTGATATATAAAAATATATATTGTCATCCATCTCTCTCTCTCTCTCTCTCAAGCCTTATTTATTTGAAATATTTTAAAGTTCATAAGCTCTTTCTTTCTTGCACTCACTTTCTTTTTATGTTGGTTGTTGTATCATGATTACATGATTTTAACTTTAAACTAATCCCAGTTCTTATTTATTGATAAGATTTGTTAATCACAAAGCTACTAATTTTAAATAGTGTACACTAAAACTAACATTTTCCCATGAATTTTTATCAAGAAATAACATACATATGCTTAAGCAAACAATGAATATTTTGCTATATTCAAAATTTATCTCTGTATGTTTGTTCTAACTTGGACATTTCTAATGCATTCCAACAGATTTTGCATAGAATTTAATCAGTAATCATTTTATAACAGTTTTCAGCCTGCAGGATCTTTTAAATATTACTGTATAAAACAAAATGATACAGTATATTATTTTGCTCAAGTGTTTGCTTTTCCTTTATACATAAATACTTATAACTGATACTAATGTATAAAAAAATACACTTGTTTCAGATGAGAATAAAATAAATTTTCTCTTCTGTTAAATGTGATTGAGATTTCAGAAGCATTTTTAAAATGTTCATTTTACTAAAGAAATTGAAATATATTTTAGTATTTTCACAACCTATACTCTTATTTAGACATTTTTTTTTGGTTATTTGTTTTATCATTTGTAATTTATTGCTAAATTTTGCCCTTTTTTTTTTTTGGGACACTTTCTCATCATTACAAAAATCTAAATCAGTTATCAATTATACTGAAATTTAACTTTAACTTTTGGTTTCTTTTGTTTAATATTTTTGCATAAAAATTAAGATACTTGTTTTAAAATGAATAATATTCAAATAGTTATTTCACTGTTTTTTTTTGTTTTTTTTTAATAAATTGTATATACAGAATGTAATAAAGGATATTGGTTATTCAACCATAACAGTAGATTATCATGTCTTATACATGCAAACATTTGTGTATATGTGTTGTGTGTATCTCTCTCATTATATATATATATATATATATATATATATATGAAATGATTTGTTTGAAAATTATTTTTGATCAATACTCATATTTATGTAGATATTCTGTTTTTAATCAAACAGTATTATATATTTATTTCTTCCGGCCTAATTATTTACAATAAACTTTTGTTACGAAAATGTGTGGCATTCAGCAAGATTTTAATCTGTGACCCCTATCCACATAGAGGAAGTCACCAAGTGATCTGTCGCATCTTAGACCTCACCGACTACGAATGACAATCAGTCTAAATGAAGTCAAATTAAGCCTATAACACAATTTTCGATTCCTTGCAATAACCATATCTGCTCTGAAATGTATCTTGGTGGCTTCCTCTATGTGGATAAGGGTCACAGGTTCAAATCCTGCCGAATGACACACATTTTCGTAACAAAAATTTATTGTAAATAACCAACTGGTAGAAATAAATATGTAATACTGTTTGATTAAAAACAGAATATCTACCTAAATACGAGTATTGATCAAAAATAATGTTCAAACAAATCATTTCAAATTGTCGGTTGTTTATAACCAGTTTCGTTAATCTTTGTTAATTTCCGTAATATATATATATATATATATATATATATATATATATATATATATACACTGCCAACTGATGTCAATTCAGTTGGATTTCAATCTTGGCTAGAATCAATCAGATGTCTAGCCATACTGATGAGCTGTGATACAGTGAGACAGGTCTGTCTGCAGATGACTATATATATATATATATATATATATATATATATATATATATATACTAAGAGTGAGAGACTCTTATGTATAGTTAAACCAAAAAATTACTATAGTTTCTGATAGTATATGAAAAATAATTAGTGATTTAACTACAGTGTTACTGCCAAATGTGTATTAAGAAACTATATAAAAAAATATTCCTTTTGATTGGCATATGCTTACAATAACTATACATTTATGTTTGCACATGTACACATATTGCTATATATGTGAAACAGAAATATGATTTGCAATGATATCGCTACAAAAAGTACACAGTAATGTGATGATTATACAAGATTAGGTAGCAGATTTGTCATTGTATTAAAACTTTACTTTCACATGTTGAATTTTCCATATCAACTATGAATGCTGAAAAAGTGTATGATACTATTTTGAGTTTGCATGATGAAATGACTTAGTTTGACTTTGAGAAATTGTAAACTATTTAATTTATAAATAATCAAAATGTATACATTATAAGCCTTGTTATAAATAAAATCATTAGTTTTAATTTCTACAGGTCAAAATCATTGCAAACTAAAATGTTTTTAAATAGTAATATGTTTGACATTTATCAGATTATTTGAAAAAACTCATCTTGTATTATTATTCATATATTCGCTGGATATAAAGTTGGAAATCATTTCTAACATTCAAGAGGATAAATGTGTAATATTAGATTGATGACTCATCAGATTTAGCATTGGTGAGATGAGATATTGGGTTTAATTTTGTTTTTTGGTTAAGCATACCTTGTTATCACTTTTTTTAAAATTCTATTCTAGTAGTACTTTGTAAAGAAATAAGTAGATGCAATTAAGTTTTCTCTTTTTTGCTACTGTTTCTTACAGGATCTGAATTTCAGTAGTTGCTAAATCACCTTATGCTGTGTTTAAAAGTTGGTATATTTCCATTTGTAAGATAGTTGTTTTTCTTTATTGTATTTACTGCTCTGTAAGATCTATTTAACAAAAAAATAGGCATTGAAAGTTTTACTATATTTAATAGCAAAACTTTCAATGCACCAGATTAATTACAGATAAACAAACAAGCAACAATGTATTAAAATTGTTTCTTTCAAAAAGAAAAACTCGTAAAAAATATCCTTGTAAAATTATATTTACATATCAGGATAAAAAGTACAACAATTTAATTAACTATAGTAAAATATATATATATATATATATATATATATATATATATATATATATAAACCAAGAGAAGATAACTAACCTGAAACTAATTACTGATTCATTAGTATTGGTATTCTATTTCATTTAGTCAAAGTTTGCATTTTCCTCAACTGATCTTGGTGACATTTTACTTTTTCTCAAGTAAATGACAAAATTTGACTTGCTCACTTAATATTAACTTCTATTAGAATAATTGGTCAGTTTGATTAATTTGGTAAATTTGTGAATGTATGAATTTGATTTAAGATTTATTGTAATTAAAAGTTTTATTTCAGGTGGGTGGGTGGTTGAAATGTTCTCAACCAACCAAAAAGTTTTTTAAAAAAAGGTTTGATATTTGGTCAGATTTTAGGAAGTGAAAGCATTTCAGTAACCTCTTATAAACTTAGAAGTTTGCTTTCCTAATGATTAAGATTTATAATTTAAAAAAAATATTCCAATCTTAAGATACCTCAGGGTTGATTCAAATTATTTTAAATTGAACCACATTCTATTTTTCAAAATTTCTGCTACAAAATATCATTGTAGTTTTGTTTGATGTTACTTTCATTTTCACCTTTATTTATTATGATATCTTTGAAATTGATTTGAATCTGGAAGGTTGACTATCTTTTATTTCAGATGATTAGTTAAAGCAAAGGGATTTTTGAATGTTAATATACTTCATATAAGGAATGCATATAAAATGCATTTGTACATATGTATATTGATACCTTTAAATTCTGTTATTGGTGTTTAGATTAACTGAAACAATAATACTTATAAATTGTTGTTTCCTGTCCAGTTAGTTTACAAAGAAATCATATATTTCTTTATCTATTCGATTATTATCTAAGTATATCAATAATTTTCAAACTTAAATTTATTTTAAAAACAAAACCTCTTAATTGGAAAATAATTGACAAATAGTAAACACAAAATAAAATTGATTATTTGGGAATTTTTGTTACTAAGTGAAAATAGTGTTGTTAAAATTTTGTGATAAAAAAATCTGTTTTGCAGTTTTTTATAATTTTAACCAAAGAAAGACATTAATATTTTTTTTATTCAGTTTTTGTTTCTTGGGATTTTTTTTTTTTTTTTAAATTAAAAAAAAAAAGTTGTTACCTGTTGGTGATTTTTATTTCATTTTCTTTTTTCAGTAGAAAATTCCAATTTGGTCCTTAATAATCATCTTAAAAATTTCAGAATAAGTTCCATCAAATGTATTGATTTGTAAAGCCTTGTTAATAAATTTATTTTTTAAAATAATTTTTGTTGTTTTTAAATTCATTTTATTACTATTGTTAAATGCTGGTGAAGATAGATAAGTTTAGTCTAACCAAGTTTAGGAATTTCTCATGGATCTCATCTCCAAAATATTAATGAAGTATTAAAACAGAAATTAAGACAACATAAAAATATATTCATAATGAAAACAAAATTTATGACGTATTTTATCAAATTTGCTTTTATATATATATATATATATATATATATATATATATATAAACACACACTTTACAAGCCACAAAATTTTTATTGAAAACAGATCATTTTCAAATATTCTTAAAATGAAAACAGTAATTTTTTGAAAAACAAATTATAATTAATAAATAATGTAACTCAGTTTTAGAGTTCAAAAGGCACTAATTAAAGAAAAATGATAAAACAAGAATGAAACAGTCAAGAGGCCCATGAAATTATCAATGAAATGTAAATTTATTGTAAAAGATACTTGCAAAATACTTTAATGCCAATATATTTTCATAAACATTCATTATGGTTCACGTTAATAGAATAAAAATTATTTGTTACAAAATAAAAAAAGACTAAAAGATTTACAAAATTTATTAAAAAAACAAAGGAATTTTAAATCCTTTTCATGCCCTTAGAATTTTTTTTATAAACAAGAGTGTGTTGTAAAATTCAAAAGATGAAGAAATAAAAGTAAAAGGCATTTTTTTTCTCTCAATTATTTTTAACTAAACAATAAGTCACCTTTTCAAAAACCATTCTTGTAATGAAAATATTGGAAGTTATCTTAAGTCTGTTGGATTCAGAATTTGGAAGTGTGACAAGAAAACTACAGTAGATGACAATACATTGAATAAAATTCAGTAAGAAGAGGAGAATGTTGTAGCCAGTCTTTCTAGTACATCCTAACTAAATTTTTTAGTAATTTTTTTTTTTAAAGAAATTTGATTGCCATAAAATTAAACCAATTCTGCAAACAAAAAAGATATAAAATTTCTCTTTGCACATTTTTACCTGTCTGCTTACATGGTTTTTATTCAACATTTCCACACGTCTTTTTACAACCGCTGTTGCAACTCCAAAGAATGTTTTTGATTTGAATTGTTCAACCATACAAACTATTCTTCCATTGTATATGAACTTAAAACATATACACATTAACTCTAATTACCAAGCTCATACAACTTAAATTACTTTTTGTTTTAAATGTTTGTTACCTGTCCTAGTAGATATTTACCCACATATATTAGTCTTTATACTTATTTCTTGGTGCACATAAATATTTTATGCGATGGGTTATATATTTTAATTGCAAATTCATTGAAGCATAACTTCTTTTAAAATATTTTTTGTTTTCTGATTCAATATCATTCAATTAAGAGTTTTTGCTTAACCTTTTTAAAGTAGCGCCTACACTTATATAGGGCAAATCCCAATAACATAACTCAAAATTGCATCTTATTTTAATTGTTTCATTTCATAGAATAAATAGTAATCAAACTCACTAATTATTATTAGAATCGAACTTTTAATTAACGTTTTACAAAATTTACACTTGCACGGAATGCTATCCAATCCAAGGGAGACTACTCTAGTCGACTTAATTAAGGATGACTGTCTGCGGCAAGCGTCGCATGTCAGTCGAAACGCAGCGTTAGTCGATGGTCAGTCAACGGTCCAGTGAACAAGAGATTGCCGGAGAAAAGCAGCCGGACAATTACAACAAAAGCAGAGAACAGTACTGTTTTTATTAACATTGATAACCAGGGCAACATACTGAAACAATTGCTCCTTAAATTGGATGAATTGTTTATATGCCATCTGACTCTGGACTGAACTGACCACCTATGCACGTGGCTATTTTTCTGTCTAACTCCCATTAGTTGTTGATAGTAAACATCTGCTCTTCTTGCTGATCAAAGTTACATTCAAATAAATAAAAAAAATCGGGTGTTGTATCTGTAAGGATTCTAAAAAATTATTACTCATCTCGAGCGAAGGAGACATGAAGGAAGATTCGGAATATTGGGTTGCTGAAAGCATCAAAGATGTTAATTTTGATCAGAAATACACCATGGGGTCAGAACTTGGCAGGTAAGTTCTCTTTTTTTATTTGTATACATTTGTGAAGAAAGAAATAGTAAAACAATTGAATAAACCTAAAAAGTAGTTAGTAACTTTGTCTACTAATAGTAAAAATTTAAAAAGCAGGTAAAAAAAATCACTAACTTCAAAATTCGAGATAAAGATAATTTTGCGTTATTTTTAATGAAAACATCGGACAAAAAATGTCGATATTTTCTTGTTACAATTTAAAATTGTAAAAAAAAAAAAATGAAAATACCAAATAACTGAAATTTTAAAATTAAAGGTTATTTTTGTAAAATTCTTATTGTATTTTATTTAGAAAGTTTTAAAGAATTATGACATGTTAGCGGATCAGTTGTATTGTGTACTTAATTAGTACTGATAGTGGTCAAACTGATTTTCAAAACAGCAAGTCCTCACCCACTTGTTCGTGTATTGGCGCATCATAATTTTCCTGCACTTATTTGAACACTAATAAAAATCGTAACGATTGTGTTTTACATTACCATCGAGCCGGGGAAATTTGAAATTAATATTTAGCGCAAGCCCCTCTTCTCCGGGGGATGGGGGGGGGGACCATCTGCCAGAGAGTGGGGATAAGGACATTTACTTCAGCAATTCCTCCATTAAACCTTGACCTTGTATCACATTCTGTAACAATGTGGGCATGAGGGTAACTACTACAACTCAATTTTTTTTTAATTTTTTTTTTTATAAGCGTTTCACCCCGAGCAAGGCATGTCACTGCCACTACTGCGCAGGGGGCTACGTAGAGTGGAGAAAGGATGATTAAATATAGGAAATGTCAGAGGGTGGGTGATAGGCGGGTAAGGATACCGAGAATGAGGGTTGGGTAGATGAGAGTGTTCTGAGAATAATTGGGAGTTAGTGTGATAGGAGGTCTATTGACCCTACATTTAAACACCTGGAGATTGTAACTGTCGGGAAAGCAGAGTTGTGGAAGGGAGTTCCACAGGCGGGAAGTGCGAGAAAAGAAGCTGTTGGAGTAGAATTTACGGTTACATCTTATTTGTTTAACTGTAAAAGGGTGGGACCTAGTTGCTAATCTAGTATCTCATGTAAATTCGTGCTTAGGCGGCACCACTGATCTAAGCTCATCGGAGCAGAAGCCATGAAAGTACTTGTAGAAGAGGCACAGGGAAGCCACATCACGCCGGTGAGAGAGCGGCTGCAGCCGGTCTGCCAAGTCAGTATCAACCACGTTACAGATCCTCCTTTGTATTTTGTCAAGAAGCCCAAGGAGAGCAGCAGGGGCACCCGACCAGATATGGCAGCAATATTCAATACACGGGCGGATGGTAGATTTGTATATGTGCAGAATAGATTCAGGTGGGAAAAACTTCCGGGCCCTGCACAGGGAGCCGACTTTCATAGCAGCAGATTTGGCAATGGATTCAATATAGTCATTCCATTTTAGGTCCGCCGAAAGTGTAAGGCCAAGGAGGCGTAGTATTTTACTCTCTGGGAGGCTAGTCTGTCCCATGCTAATGGGAAGTAGATGCGATTGTCTATGGTGGTTAGTTGATAACAGCTTTGTTAGCCTTTGTTTTAGAGACATTGAAATTTACCAGCCATTTCCTACCCCAGGCCACTACGGATTGGAGGTCCCTTTCAAGTACGGCAGCGAGGTTCACTTTGTCGTCCAGACCTGGTTTCTGATCGATGCGAGAGTAGATTGTGTCGTCGGCATACATGCCAACTTGGGATCTAATGGTGTCGGGGAGATCATTCATGTAGATCAGAAAGAGCGTGGGACCTAGGATAGAACCTTGAGGGACGCCCGCGTTCGTCTGGTAGTTTTGGGAGGCATGCCCATTTAATACCACCTTCAATGTGCGGTTAGAGAGGAAAGACTGGATGAGGTCAAAATCAATTGTTCTGGGAATTATTCTGGGTTTTTTTTTTTAGTTTTGATTTGTATTTAAAAAATAAAATGACACGATTTTAATTGAAAATACTGACTGAAATAAAAATATAAAATATTCGTGTCACGATAAAGCGCAAAAACTTAAAACCTTTTAGAAAAATTCTGAACGTTAATTAAATTTGACACTAAAACACCGAAGTTTACTTTTGCAAACTGGCGTTATATGCAAAAATTCGAATTAACTCCGTTTATCAACATAGCCTTTTTATAATTTTCTCTCTTCCTTTCTCCTTCTCTCTCATTTTATTTTTTAATCAAATTTACACTCAACACAGTGTCAGTGATTTTTATTTATTTATTTATCAGTCTTCTTGAGTCTAGTTTTAAAAAGTTATCAACTTATTTAAAAAATTAGGACTAAAGACTAAAGAGTCTTACTCTTAAGAGTCCTTTAGGAAAATATTTTCCACCTAAATCAACATTGATTTTCATTTTTTGCATATTATTTTGTGCTCACTTTTACCAAAAAATAATAAAATAACGTAAGATAAAAAAAAATAAATAAAAGAAATCTTGACTTTGAAATCTCTCCATTTATTGCATTTCATTGAAAAAAAATTGCATTTGTTAAAGTTTTATTGCAAAATTTCGAATTTGACTCTACTCAAAGTTTTAAGAGTCAAAGAAAAATAAAAAAAATCTATCCATCCAAAATCGATTTTTTTTCTTAATTTCCATCACACTCACAGTGATTGTTGGTTGTGTTGTGATGGTCAATAACTCAATTGACTCGAGTCACTTATTGCATAAAGCATAAATATTTTTTAGATCAGTCTGGTGAAAAAAATAAATCGATAACCAATTTAAATTGGAGCGCTGAGCTTTGAAAATTTCCCACTTGTAAAAAAAAAAAAAAAGTTTTTTCGAGTGAGTCTTTTTTTTTTCGTAATTAAGAAAAGAAAATGTTTAAAAACAAATTTCTTGGCAATATTGGTTTTTATTTGGCACGCTACTGCACTGAGTTTACGAGAAATCGAGAAAATTATTTAAAATGGACAAGATAAGAATGTTTTTCTTAAAATTCACGATTTTTTAAAAAATCAGAACCGAATTTCATCCTTATAAAATTATGATGAACGATAAGGCGCTATATCATTTTTTGTGTTTTTTAATTTTTTATTTATTTTATGATAAATGAAATTCAAGTAATTTTTCGGAAAAAAAATCAACCTATGGAAAAACTTAAAGATTTATCGCAACAGTCAAAGTTACAAAAAAAAAAAACACATGCTCAGTTATCTGTGAGTGTGAACGGATAGTAACTAAGCTAAAAAAAAAAAAAGTACAAGTAAATACTGCACTGTACTATTTTGGTTTTAGCTTAACATTCAAATTCGGCTTGGGAAATTTTTCAACCGATTTTGTCTTCTTGTCTTTTCATGTACATAATAGTACAAATAAATATAAAATAACGTTGTCGTTAAAGTAAAAGTATAACTGTTCCTTGGAAACCATGCTTTTAGTCACTTAAGTAAAAAAAAAAATAGTTTTTTTGTCTTTGCATACAAGTCTGATGATTTGTACAACTTGCAGATTAGAAACAGTTTTTTATTGGGTGATTGACAGCAGACAGTTCAACAAGATATTGATATTTTGTAATCAACAAACTACTAAAAAGCTATAAATTATAATAAATCTCACTCTAACACTTTTTAAAAATATATTATCATTTTAATTTTTTATTGTTGATGCTGTCTGTTCTAAATGTGATTTTTGGGTTGGTCTATATAACAACCCCAATAAATTTTATAAATTTAATTACCTTGCTGTCATGTTTCAACAAAGAACTAACAAACTTCATTTATATTTTAAATCCAAATGTATTTATTGTAAAATTAAACACGGTTTGCAAGATAGATTTGATGCCCTGGTTTGTGTTTGTTTTAAGTTTGAGTTGAAAAGGTATAAGGAGATGCAAATTTAGTTTGTATAATAAAAGTGTAAGTTTTCTTCTGCTAAAAATATAGTGATTAAAATTAAGATGTTATTATTTAGATATGGATAGTGACCAAATTGCTAGATATATCAATGGAACTGTAAATGTAAAAACATTGTAAGCATAAAATTGAACAACTTAGAATACTAGTACAGATTTAAATTTTATTAGGCAGCTAGGCTAGAACTAAAAGAAACCAATAAGCAGTCCCTGTTCCAATGGATAAGACAATGTCGGATTTTTTTTTAATTTAAAAACAAAAGGAAAAGAAAAACAAGTTTTTTTTTTTTTTTTTTTTTTTATGCTGTCTCCAGGTTGAAGGCAATCATGGCTCTCCATATATTACTTTTTCTTTATTATCTGTAAATTGCTATGCCTTCCTGGGAAAGATAGGAGTGATTTCCTATTTCCTTTCCCAAAGTTTTGGATTCAGTTGTACTACTCCTAAACTAGCTACCACCCAAGGCAAGAGTCTGAAGGAAATTCAGTTGTCCAGCTATTTTTTTTTTATATTTGACATCTAAATTCCAGACAATAATAAAATAAATCATTTGTATTTACAAACATATATACATGCATTAAAGTGTAAAAATAGCTTTTGTTGGCTTGGGGGTGGTTGGTTCACAGATAATAAAAAATAATAAAATTTTCCTTACACCTAATGGTGTGTAGGACAGCGTTTTTGCTGTTTCCATAACAGCTGTTTTTTTTTTTATTTTTATGGGGTAGGGTTGTTAGCCCAGCACCCAACCCCCAAACCTAGAGGAAGGTGATTTTCTAAGCATAGCTTAGACGTGACACATGGCCGAAAGTATGGGGTACCCAGTGAGGATCAAACTCACTACTCAGTTATAATGATTCTAGCAAGATGAGCTTGCTAACCATTACACCATGCCAAGGTGCCCAATTGGTTCACAGAACAAACAGTTATTTAGAAAAGACTTTTAAATATTTAATCCACAGTAAAAAAGTTGGGGTTGAAATAAGACCCATCATTATCAATGATTCACTGACCATATTTGTTCTTGTTATTAGAGATGATTTGTTTGAAGTTGCCAATAAATACTCACTGACCATCCAAGCTGTTGCTATTGATTTGTTTGCAGTGACCGACACATTTTTTCAGCACACACTTAGGGGAAAAGGAAGAAGCTATGTAGCCACATCAAGAATGGTTTAGAAACAGCTGCGTATTTGCTCCTTGAAAGTTGAAATCTTAGTTGTTATAAGATATTTTTCTGAAAGTAAGGTTTAAAAAAAAATAGGGTTTTAGTTTTCTTTGATTGGTTAAATGTTTCACATGGTGATATTAATTTCTAACCAATAAGAGCTTAATTTAGTTGGCTATTTAACCCAGAGATCTAGGATGAGAAGTGATGGATTTGAAAGTGTTAAAATGAACACAACAGACTACATTACAACTTACCAATTTTACATTCTGTACAGTTAACTATTATATGACTTGCATATTGAGGAATCACAAAAGGAATTTCACTCAAGTTTTTAGCCAATATTTGTAGAGCTGGTTGGCTGAACTAAGACTGAAAATAGATTGGAGCAAAAAGACAAGATAATAACCAGAGAAACACTTGTCAAGTGATGGTCACATTTTATTACAAATGGAACTGAATTCCCAGGAAAAGAATTGTAGCAAAACTTGCAAACCATGTAGCCTTCAACAAGCTTATGCAACAAGCATACAACTGTACAGTGAAAAAAAAGAATGCTCAATAAACTTCTCCATATCACTGCAATGGACACATTCTAGCAGAACAACCAGTCCCATTGCAAAAGATCTTTTGTTAATCCAGATCATGCCTCAAATCACCAGATAGGTGAGGAATGTAATGTCATCACTGGTGTGTTTCAATCTGGTTACTCAAGGCAATAGGGAGTAATACTCCACTCCTCCTGAGGCCAAGAACTTACATCAAATTTTCTCATATGGTCTCTCTGACATTCAGTATGATGCTTTTCTAAACAATAACTTTCAGGGGGGTATCTTCATTCAAGAGAAAAACCTCATAGCATATTGATATTCACAATAGGAGGAGCACTCATTTCAGGACAAAGGGTGGGCCTCCCCATCATCTGAGTACACTTTTCTTAAAGCTGGAAAGACTTTCTTGCTGTTTTCCTTGCAATATCTACCATTATCATTATCTTGTGTATACATCTAACCTATGAAATGTAACTATAAGGTATACTGACAGATATTCACATTTAGCATCCCCAAACTGCCCTCAGAAGAATGATGGCAACCAATCTCAAGATGGCCTATGATCACAAAGAAGTTTAAACTAGGTTTTCTCTAGCTCAGCTGGTTTTCTATAAGTTTGTGATAATTTTCAAATATGCTATGTCACTTTCATATTGTCAGTTTGGTTATCAATGTAGAAGACATTTTATGTGCCAATATTTAATTTTGATAAAAATTTGTTTACATTATTTACATTGTTTGAACTGTTTTGCCATATTGACAACGTTTCAGCTGTTGCATGCTCCAGCCTTCAACAGGTGATTGGAATTTCAAACCAAACTCTTTATTTTCTACTGGGGTATATTGTTCTCATTTAGTGAGCCATGCCACTTTCGGATATCTTAGCTATCTCCCTTTAACTCAACTCCCTAAGTTATTTGTTTGAGACTGCTGTAACCAGGTATTGAACACACAACTCTTTAGGACAGAATCACTGGATCTCACCAACCACTGGGTCATGTGTCATGGAGACATCAGTGTATGAATCTTTTGAACTTATAAAGTGTCCTAGTACCTATTTTTTTATCAAAACTCATATTGCAATCTTGAAGCTAATGATTTTCTCTAGCATTCCACATTACTGGTTCCCATATTGTATTCATTTCTATGCTTAACTGGCTTTGAAGATTTTGGTGGCCTAGCATATGCACTGATTCTTTAAGCTTTCATAATTTCCAGTGGTATTCTCTATCATTTCAACTTTATGCCATAGGGGATGATTATTCCCTTTCTCCCTCCATATAGGGTAGCTACACTTTATTTTTCTATTTTCCCTTCTGTTATGACTTTGCAATGTTCTTGCAGCCTTACCTTAAGGGGGGCGACCCATTTCTCTTTTATATTTCTTTTCACAGCTGCATGAAATGGCATATACACAGTTGTGAATATGGCAATAAAGATGAGGACAAAAGTCTGAATAATGTAAATACCACCTCATCTCAGAAGTGTAGATAAAAATTTGTTTCTTTTGAATTTTATTTTGAGTTGTACATATCACTCATCTTCTATGTGTTATGTCCCTTCAGGACATAGACGATCATAACACTCTACAACTTTCTGTTCTTCCTAGCTCTTAGCAATGTTTGTGTTTTTATTATTCTCTCTTTCTCATTCATCTCCACAAGTTTATTATGTGGGTTATTCACTGCTTTCTTTTGTTTCCCTTATTTTTAATATAATCTGTGAATGTCAAATTCTTCAGGTCTTCTTTTCTCATTATGTGTCCCAGATATTTCAAATATCTCTTTCTGATTTTATGTGTAATTGTCCTTTTTGTTTCTATTTTCCTTCAACTGTCTGCTTTCTTACAATTAACAGTTTGTCTTTTCCTTTCTTCCCATTTTCCTGTACTACCTTGTCTAGGAGGTACTGTACTTTTCTTTCAGTGTCTGCCATCAACACAGTGTCATCTGCATATATTATAATTAAGATTACACCCACCGATAATAAATGTTAGTAGTATCTCCAGCTTCCTTGCTGTAAAAGTTGAATAAGTTTGGTGAGAAGATATATCCTTATTTTTCACTCCTTTCTGTTTTGGGATACTTATTCAAATAATTTTCTCCCCATATATAGATGGTTTGCTCCCAATTTAAACATTCTCTGATGCTTAGTAAACATATATGCTGATGATAGCACATTATATGAATGCACAACACCCCCCAAAAATCTGAATGATCTGTTTTCTTCACTGACTTAACTCTTGCAGCTCAATGTGGAAAAAAGTGTCTTGTATTATTCAATAACTCCAAAACAAAGACAGCAATGTTTCATTACCACTGAGTAGACTCTAAATTTGCTCCAATCTTGATGAGAGGTCATACCCTCAAAGTAACCCTTACCTCAAATGACTACTGAGTCTAAAGCTCACTCCAGACTTTAAATGGAACTTGTATATTTGTGCCATCACTGAAAATGCTGGAAAAATAGTCAGTTCCTTGTATCACACAAGAAAATAGGTATATTCTATCTTTACAAGAGTCAGCTCTAACCAAAAATGGAGTATGTCATGGGTCCTTACCTGTAACTCCAGAATGAACTCTTCTTAACACTGTATATACTACGCCACTCAAGAGAGAGAGAGAGTCAAGTTGGTAGTAGTCCACTCCAAACCAGACTGACAGTCATACTAACACCTTCCACGTTTTGTATTGTTATTTCTTGTAATATATATTTGTTATTTCTATCCTTGTGGTCGTATTGCTCTTTTTGGACCTTAACTTCGTCTATAATAGTGGCAATGAAGATATTGAAAAAACGGATTCTATGCGGAGGACCAAAGAAAACACCTTTTTGAATACCAACCATAATAGCGGTGATGAGGATATAAAAAAAAACGGATTCTACCTGTCAACCAAAACAATTCTACGCAGGGAAAAAAAAATTTTTCTCACCAAATTTTCAGAATAATGGGCGACAAAAACTTGGATTCTACATTGAGTAAAAAGGAAAAATCTTTTACTCAAGTACACAACTCTAGCTACAAAGTTCTTAAGGAATGATTTTTCACACATAAAAGTGACCAGTATTCACAATAGTGGTTTTTGAAAACTGTAAACACAAAACACAGAGGCGCTAAAACAGACTAATCGGCATAACAAGAAAAGGAACAAATCTGTAAGTAGATTTTTTTCTTTAACCAAAGTGATTTTTTGTTTTTCTTCCTTTTCCAAAGAAGAAATAAGTAAGTCGTTATTTTTTCCGAACAAGAAAAGAGAAAATTTTTTTTGATCGCCATAATTATAAACCTTATGTACATGAATAACGTATTGTGGAAAAAAAAAAAAAGAAAGAGGGGAAAAAAAAGTGATTTTTTTTTTCTCTTGGCAACAGATAGCTTGTGTTATAATTAAATTAGGTTGTAAACATGGAGGACTTTAAGACAACTATGTTGAAACTAATGAAAATGCAATTCAAGCAGCAACAAAAAAATGAGAAAAGACAGATTAGGCTCGAAGAGAAACAATTAAAAATTCAACACAAAAACGAAGAAAAGCAACTTGAACTACCAGAATTACTATGAGCAGGTACAAATAAAGGGCAAAATTCTGAAAATGAATTGGCATTCTCGCAAAATGCTATATGAAGCTCAATTGAAGACTTCACTTATGCACCAGATGAAGACAAAACCTTTGCAGCTTACTTCAGAAGATATGAAGATTTATATGAGATTGATTGTGGAAATTGGTCAGATGTGTAAAAAGTGCGTTTATTACTTAAGAAACTAGTGTCAAGTGAACACACTAAATTTATAGACTACATTCTACTGGAGAAAAAGAATGAGTTGACTTTTGGGGAAGCCATGAAACTTTAAACAGAATTATTCACTATTCCACAAAAGGTGGAAATGTTTAAATTTAACAAAAAAGGATAGCGAAGACTATATAACATTTGCTTCCATAGTAAACAAACACTGCGATGACTTTAAGATCTGAACTCAGTGCTGACAATTTTAAATGTTTGATATTCATCCAAGGCCTGGTTTCGACTAAAGACGCTGAGATCAGATGGAGAATTCTAACAAAACTTGAGAGTGAACCAGAATTAACACTACAAAAACTGTCAGAGATGTATGAGTGTAAAAAAGACTCAAAAGATATCGAAGACTGGCGTTGCTCACATACAGAAAGTACATTGAAAAACATGTTTTTCACTAAGACTCTAACAGCAGATTTATTTTTAACACATTATGATTCAAAATTGGAAATAATAGTCATGAGTGACATGAGTTCCTATGGTGTTGGGGCTTGTATACTTCATAAAATGCCGGATGGGACACTAAAACACATCGTGCATGCGTCGAGAATGTTACTACCAGCCGAAAATAATTACTCGCAAATTGAAAGAAAGTGTTAGGGATTATTTTTGCAGTTACGAGATTCCACAGATATATTTTGGCAGATTCTTTACCTTACAGATGGACCACAAGCCATTACTGACAATATTTGGATCAAAAAAGGGCCTACCAGTCTACACTGCTAATCAATTACTAAGATGGGGGATGATTCTATTAAATTATCACTTCAAATTAGAGTATCTTCCATCAAACAAAATCGGGCATGCAAACGGTCTTTTGAGACTAGTATCAAAGAAAACGGAGCCATTAGAAGATTACGGAATTGCAGCTTTATGATATGAGGGAGATATTAGAACATCATTATGCAGTACAATTCAAGACCTCCCCATCACATTACAGGAAATAAGAAATGAAGCAGTGAATGACGAATTTATAAAAGAAACGAAAACAAAAATTACAGGAAAAGATAAGCATATCCCAGATAGTTTTTTATTATATGATAATGTTCTGCTACATAATGAAAGAGTAGTAATTCCGAAAATGCTACAAAGGAGAATCCTCAAGGATTTCCACAGGGGCCACTCAGGAAAGAACAGGATGAAATCCTTAATGCGAAGTTATGTGTACTGGCCAAACATGGATCAAGATATTGTACACATGGTGGACAAATGCAAAAGCTGTTCCTTAGCAGCCAAGGCACCTCCCATCACTCATGGCCTAAAGCAGATCAACTGTGGTTGAGAATCCATGCAGATTTCACAGGTCCATTAGAGGGCTTCTATTACTTGATTGTAGTGGACAGTTACAGCAAATGGCCCGAGGTATTTCATTGTAGAAAACCTACTTAGACGACAATAAATTGCCTCCACAAGCTGTTTGCTTGCTTCCTTCCAAGTGGTGGATTGTCTAGTCACCGATAATGGGACACAATTTACATCTGCAAACTTTCAAGAATTTTGTGAAACCTTTCAGATGAAACACATCAATTCTCCACCATATCATCCAAGATCAAACAGGCAAGCAGAAAGGTTTGTAGATACACTAAAAAGAGCACTAAGGAAAGCTTATGGTGTACCAACAGAAAAGGCATTACAATAATTCTTGCAAGTGTATAGAATTATACCGAACAGTACTAGGTCATCGGCACTATCATCGATGGAAGTAATGTTTGACCGAAAAATTAGATCAGTATTCGAGAAGTTACTGCTGAAACAGACAAAGCAATCATCAACATCATTTGTACCGAAAAGAAAATTTAACCCAGGGGAGAAATTCTTTTTAAAATATTAAAAAACAACACATCATATTGGGAGCCAGGTAAATAATTTACATAATTCAGGGTCCAAAGTTCCCACATAAAAGGAATTTAAATCAGATCAGAAAGAGGCTGTTAGAGGCTTCTAATGGTCTACCTCAGGAAGAAAAGGAAGTAATGGACACAATATTTGACACATTCGATATGCACAGGCCTCAAGCAGTTTCAGAACTACGAAAATCTAGCTGAAAAAGAAAATTTACAGAGCCTTTGATGATTAATCCAAAGAGGAAAAAATATTAAAAACCCCTGCAAGATAAAAGCTTGGGAGGGGGGTATCATGGGTCCTTACCTGTAACTCCAGAATTAACTCTTCCTAACATTATATATACTACACCTCTCAAGAGAGAGAGACAGTTGAGTTGGTAGTAGTTCGCTCCAAACCAGACTGACAGTCATCCTAACATCTTCCACATTTTGTATTGTTATTTCTTGTAATATATATTTGTTATTTCTACCCTTGTGGTCGTGTTGTTGTTTTCAGACCTTAACCTGGTCCATAACAGTATTACTGCCATATCTGGCTAGTGCCACCTGGTGCTCACTATCCAGCCTCAGCAAAGTTCAAAGCGATTATATAGCCTTGTAGGTGATCGTACAGCCCTTATTCTCTGGACAAAATGTTGCAAGCCTCTCTATCACTATTTCAATGGGAAATGTTAAAATGAGTTACATTACTTAGTTCTACCAGCTCAGATCTTTACAGGTAGAACCCACCACAACATGTTCACAGTGGCTAATCATCCCCATTCTCTTTGTGTTACTTTAATAAGGAGTGAGTTCTACCCAGACAGCTTCTTTCCCAGAACTCTGTGGAAGTAGGATGTTTCCCTGACCACAAAAATCTTAACCTCTTCAAGTCTGGGGTCAACGGATATCTACCTTGCATATCTTCATAATATGTGCTTCTTATCACCTCTTTTTTCCCCCTCCCTTACAACAATCTCACTAATCTTTTGAGAACTTTGAGAAAAGAAGTTGGATCCTTTCTCTCAGCTTTTCACCAGCCAGACAAACTGTAGTCAGTATGAAATAATAATAACTCTCTTTACCCCAATTCCTTCAAATTTGGGTGAGCTGAGGAAAAAAACATGAAGAAATTCACAAGCCTATGTTAAATTGCTTTTTGGGCAAATGAAAACTTTGTCTACACAGAAATTATCAGTTGAGCCAAGAAGAAAAATGAGAAAATAGCAAACTTATATGAAATTCTTTTTGACATGAAATGAGAAAAATTAAATTAAGAAGAGAACTGTCTGAAGTCATTTGAAAGGTTTTGTCTCTATTCACTTGTCCAGCTTGAAATTTTTGCCAGTGTCAAATTACTCACCAATTATTGACTTTAACCAAGCATTTGGCACATCAAAGAATTTATATTAACAATTCAAGAAAGCTAAGTATTTCAAACTATCTCCTTTCATTTACTTTTGAATGTATGTAACCATATAACCCTTTTTGTGAACAACAACACTCTTATCTTTGTTTTAAACATTTTGAATTTCTGTTTTGTGTCAGATCATTTATTTGTTGTGTGAACATTTCCTCTTTGTGAAAATTTATTAAAACTATGGACTTTAAAAATTTCTGATTTTCCTGAAAGTAACCTCCTTTTCAATATATTTTGTTATTTAATTCAAAGATTCTCTTACTCGGTTTGAGTGAGAACATAGGTGACACATGAGACAACTTCTGACATCTCAGACTAAAAGATCAGTTTTTCTTCTCAACTCTTCCTCTTACCAATTTTCTGTCTGTCACGGCATTGACACAAAGCTGACATTTCTAATGGGTGATGTCAGAACTAACTTGTAAAAGTTTACTTCAAAAACTACACTCAATCTCAATTGTGACTGTTAATATTGATCCACAACTAGAAATCCTCACTGTTTGATTTGTTGTAACTTTACCCCAAATGTTTTCATTTATTTATTCTTTTATTCACTTTTGGTCAAGTGGGTGAGTGCTTTGAAGACCATATCTCACAGACTTTATCGCTGGTCACAAAACACTTGAGACTGAGAAAAAAAATTATACACCATTCTATCTATTTAGGGGAAATATTCATAGTGTCACATTAATATAAATTCTGAATCATTCTAACATCCTTCCCAAATAAAGTTTTCCTATTTACTATACTTAGATTTGGAAGACATCTTTTGCTATCCTAAATTCTCCTTTAGATTTTGGTGTCATATTTTCTATCCTCTGTAAAAACACTACCTAGATATTTAAATTTTTTATATCTGCTTGATTTTGATATCTCCAATTTGTGGTTTGCATCTTGGGATGTTCCTTTTGTTGACAACATATATTCTATTTTCTTACAATTGGTGTTTAGTTCTTTCTTTTCATTTTACTTTATTACAATCTGTAAGAGTTTTTGTAGTTTACTTTCTATATCTGCTATCAACATTGTCTGCTTTTAATTCTCTCAAGATTGCCTCACTTGAATAAGGTCAATGAGAAGACACAACCTTGTGTTATGCCTCTTTATGTTTTTGTGTATTCACTGAATTCAATTTTTATCTGTATACAGGCAGTTTACTCCAATATTAGTTCTGTCTTTTTTATAATATTCTCTCCAAATAAATCAAACTTATCTAGCAGTTCAAACAATTCTTTGTGACATACTTTATTAAATACTTTTGCATAAAAGACAATAACAAAAGTAAACTCTAGTAGAAGAAAGATAATCTGAAATTTTGAACCAGCAAGAATTATATTTAATGTCTCTGCCATTAGCCAAGATTGACAATATAAACCCATCACTACCTTTCTAAAATATCTTATAGTTCTAGATTCATGTTAACTTCAAGAATTTTACCTCTTTTTTTGATCAGATGCCACTAAGTAAAGATGTGGAAATGAATAAACTCATTACTGGACTATCTTACACAAACCAAGTTGAAATGAAAAGAAAGCCAGTAATGAGAGATGAACTTAAGCCATCACAGATTGAAGATCCTTTCCAAGAGCAGCAGTAAGGTTTGCTTTGACAGCCTTAGCAGATTTCTTATCAAGTAAATGGTAGTGACATCTGCATAGATGCCTACTTGTGAACTGATTACATGAGGAAGATCAGTGATGAAGATCAGGAAAAGACAGGACCTAAAATAGAACTTTGAGGAACATCCGCGTTTGTATGAAAGGATCTTGAGGCATGCCTGTTCAAGACAACCTTCATTTCACAATTAGATAAAATCAAACAAACATTCAGAAATGCCATAGAAAGCCAGCATGCCAAACCCCGTCAAGTAGTTTAGAGATGTCCAGGGCAGGAGCAAATGCTTCACAATTCTTATCAAGAACCTATATATTCAGTGATAGCCATTAGCACATTAGTGATAGACCTGGTGAAGCAAAAACCATACTGCATATCAGAGAATAGGTTGTGGTATGTGAGATGATTAACCACTTAAGCATTGATAATAGACTCAAACACTTTATCAAAGAGTGGTAAGAGGCTGATAGGACAATAATTAGAAGGGTCAGAGGGCTGCCCAGAGTTTTTTAAAAAACAAGAACTACAGAGGAGGACTTCCAACAAGCAGCAAGGCAATAGTTATAGAGTTTGGAGAGAACAGGAAAGAGTTTATGGGCACATTTCTTTAGGACAATGACTGGAATTCCATCACCTCTGCTAGCTTTATAGGAGTCAAGCTTAGAAATTATATTAGAGACCAGGGATGGGGTTATGTATACATCACTCAGTTTAGCCTCAGTTCTAGGTGGGAAGTTGGATGTAGGTACTCCAGATGGGTCAAGTGTGGAATTAGAAGAGAATTTGCAGTCAAAGCACTCAGCTTTGTTTGCTGTGGCAGTGAGGAATTCAAATGGATTGAATAGAGGGGGATCAAGGGTTTGCTTTGTTTAGCACACTTTTGCAGAGCTGCTAGCCACATTTGCAAGACACTATACACTACTTCATTCTATTGACAAACAACAGCTTAAACTTTTTTTTAAGAAATTTTTCTAAAGTTTTTAGTTATTATTGCAATAATAATGGTCATATTAAAAACAATATAATAGGAAAATGAAGAGGAAAGGAAAAATACATAATTATCATAAAGACAAAAAAAGAAAAATATTAGAAAATACAAAAAGAAGTTAACCAAACAATAAAAAAAAAAGTTTACAGGATGATTAAAATATTGGAAAATATTCATTTTATTACAGTAAGATTTTGTACCCCACACCAAACAAATGTTCTTAGATGTGTGTAAATGTTAAACTTTTCTAATTTTGTTTTTTGTTGGAAATAGGGATGTTTATCCTTACTAAAGAATTGTAAGTAACAATTTTATTGTATTAAAGGCTTAGTGGAAAGTTTTGTTGAAAATCCTCTTATTATGGAGTCAAATGATATGGTAAAACTTTTCTTGTGAGCATTTTGAAAGGTGATGGTATGGGTGTTGTATATTAGGTGATAGAAATGTTGAAACAAGTGATGGAAAAGGCAGACTGAAGTTGCCTCAGGTTTCTTGCATATGAATTAGATGCCGAGGCACTTGTATAATGAAAGGTTTCGTTTGTAGTATTTTAAAATGTCAGTCTTAATGCTCAATTTTACTGTTTAACTGATAGCTGTGAGAGTTCATTAAGAAAAAAGCATGCTTGCTTGTGCTAGTTTCTTTAGTGAGTCCTTGAAGATGTGTTGAGGTGTGTAATAAAGTTTGGAATGTCCACCTATCATATAGCAAAGGTTTGAACAGTCCAGTATAACCACTACTGATGAATAATTTTAGAAAAGGATTTTTATAACTTGGTGAAATATAAAATCATCTCACTAAAATGTATGCTTTTTCTTTTTGCTTCATAGAAGGTTATTATTTTAGAAACCTATTTAATAACAGTTATAATTAGTCAAATATGGATTTTAGGCATTAGGGCTGTGTTGTAAATGTGTACTAGTTTACATTTGTTATTAGGACCTTGAATAAGTTCCTGCTGATTTTTCATCAAAAGTAATGTTTTATTTACAAAAATTAGTAAGAAACATGTCACTAAAAGTATTGCCACTACCTTTTTCCATCTTTCTGGCAGCATCTGAATTTCATGTCAGAAAAATGACACATCTTTTGAGGCTAACCATGAGTCAACCCATTTTTTTTATTTTTTTGCATCTTTAGAAGAATGAAAGTGCTGCTCAGCCAAGCCATGTACCATCAATTGGAACAAGTGATAATTCGACAGGGCAGTGTCTGGTGAATACAGTGGGTGGAGTAGGACTTCCCATTTAATCATTTCCAAGTAGGTTTTCACCCATTTTGCAACATGTGGTCTAATATTTCCATGTTGCAAAATCACTTTGTCATGTCTCTGCTTGTATAGCAGCAACTTTTTTTTCAAAGCTCTGCTCAAACACATCATTTGTAGCCAATAGCGATCATCTCTTGTGATGGTTTCAGTTGGTTTGAGCAGCTCATAATAAACTATACCAGCTGATTCCACCATAAGCTTTGAACCATGGATTTTCAACTTTGTTGCTAATGTTGATGCATGGCTGGGCTTCTATGCTTAGGCTTATCATAGTGTATCCGCTTTTCATTGCCAGTCATGATACAATGCAAACAAAATTTCCTTTTCAGTTGTTGAAGCAGCTGTTCACATGTGACAAGAAGCTGTTCAATGTCTCTTGGCTTCAACACATACAGTACCCAAAGTCCTTGCTTTTGAATCATTCTTGATATTTTCAACTTTCAAATGTTTCAAAACAGTTGTGTGATAAACTCCTAATGATTCAGTAAGTTCATCTTGCACCTGACATGAATCTTCATAAAGTAATACCTCCAATTCTTTATCTTCAAATTTTTTTGGTGCGCTAGAGCATTCTTTATCTTCAACATCAAAATCACTATTTTTGAAACATTTAAACCAATCTTGACATGTTGTTTCCAACAGAGCATGGTTGCTGTAAGTTTTAACAAAAATTCTGCATGCTTCAGCTGCAGATTGGCTTTGAATAAAGTAGTGCAATAAAATCCATGCAAATACACTTTCTTTGGCATGAAATCCGCCATATTTAATGCTATAAAAAAAACAAAGTTGTTTACACTTCAGCAAAATGATATACATTGAATTTCAAGCTTGTTTATAATACAACTTTATAGATGCACTACCATCTGAAACTACATGTACACAGTTCTGGGAACACCATCTGTTGGAAAACAGCAAGAACTTATTCAAGGTTCTAATAAAACTAACCTGACTATTTGGAGGTAGAAATGATTTGAACAGTAACAGAACAATTCCATTTTTATCCCAGTAAGTTTTAAAATTCAGAAGTGCAATTTCACATTTTATTTCTTATTGCATATGTTATAATGTTCTTAGATATAAATATAGGCAAATGAGTTGTAATTTATTCTTCAATACCAAGTTAAAAGAATATTGTTAATCATAATTGAGAAAATAAAAATCTTTAACCAGGAAAGGATAGATTTCCCAAATTATTCATTTCAGTAAAAAGCAATAAAAACAATTTGTTGTATCTCAAGCATTCACATGCTACAGACATAAAGACATTTCTGTAAATGTCATATTTGATGATAGTCTCATTGTTATTAACCTAGCTTTAAACATTTTAAAATATTTTATTTATTAATATTAGCTTAGTCTGACACAAAATAACAAGGGTGAGCTGTTCAGTGCGGCTCGAATTCACTAGCAAGTTAAACTGCAAAATGAGATTGTTCCCTACTGTGTTATGGCAGACACCTGATAATTTTTAGATTTCTAGGACATTGGAAACTATTTTAAATTATAATGATGGCTTTTGTATCCTACATGCAGATGTTCAAATAAACCAATAATGTAACGTGAAATTTTAATATGTATTGATTATCTTACTGACCAAACATATCAACTTGAAGTTTTATAATTTTTTATTTTACTTACAGCAAATGCAAAAATTATCTTAAATTTGTTTTGATAAATCTTTTGAACCTATTTCTTTATTAGAGGTGCCAGTGCAGTTGTCTACTGCTGTACACACAAAGAGACCCAGAAAACTTGGGCAGTGAAAAAAATTGTTAAAAGAGTAAGCTTTTCTGTTCTTGATTCTCTCCTTATGAAAAAAAAAAAAACTCCTCCAACTTAATTTCTCTTTTAGCAATCATTAATTTATTATGCTGTTGTTAATTCAGTTTGCATTGGCCTTTTTATTATTAATGAAGTAATATTAAAGAGGCTTACTTGTACTTTTACCTGATTTAAGATGTAAAGATGAAAAATTATTAAATTAATTTATTTTAGTAATTATGAAAAAAAATTTCCTGATAGACTAGTTGTTTTTTGCTTTCCAATAAAAGTTGAAAATTATTCTTATCTTTGAGGAAAACAAAAATGTTATAACAGGGCTTATCACTAAAAATGTTTCATATGAAGAAGTTGTATACTGTTGTGAATATTTAACTATCTCTTTGTTAAAATCTCAGTCTTCCTGGTAATTTTGCAGAGAATGTGCAAATCCAAAAAATATTCTTGTAATTAAAGAATATTTAGGACAGCTCTTTAACAACTTCAGTTGAATTCTAAGTTTTTGTTATCATTTAAATTTAAAAACCATAAGTATTGTAAATAAATAAACAGCTTGTTTACTTTTTAATAAATTTATCTCAAAACAGACATACTAGTGTAGTACTATTTTTACTATTTCTTCCTATCTCATTAATAATGTCTTCTGATTCCAGCCTCAAAGCCGTGTATTCACAGCTGAAATTAAGTTACTACTTGGCCTCCAACATGAAAATGTGGTAAGAGTTTTTTTTTCATAAAATATTCTATTCTTCTGTATATACATTTTTGGACTGGAGAATATTTAAAAACATGTTTCTCTTAAGCATAGTGATGAAAATAAATATATGACAATCCACAAATTTCTTGTAAATTTCAAATATTGGTAAAAAAACTGACATTTCATTATCTATGGAAAAAAATAAATTAAATTTTGAAGTAAATTTTGAGTTACCTACTCTGATATATGCAAACTCTAAAATATCAAACTATCCAGGGAACTAAGTATATGGCATAGAGCAAAAGATTACTTTCTGATCTTTTTTTAAGTTTCTAGAATGTTCTGTTTATGTAATTTGAATCAAATTCTATAAAATATCATTTGAACACTGCATGCACTACACATATTGCATTTTTTTCGTGTTTTGAAGAAACTAAGATAAACAAACTTCACCAAAGAAAAGGCAAAAAATTATGGCTCATCATAATGAGAACAACAGTATTATTAATGTTGTTGCACAAACATTCAGCATCATAGATCTATCTATCGCCCGGTTCACACTCCACCCACGTCTATTGAACAGGTTAAGAGGCTCATCCCTTGTTCCCTGTTTAGGATGTGGTTTCCGGCTTTCTCTTTTCCAATCTTTTCACTATTACGTAGCCTCCTGCACATCAGTGGCATTACCGCCTTGCTCGGGGTGATACAATTAAAAAAAAAAAAAAAATCTAAATCTGTCATTAGCAATTTTGTGAAGACTTTAAAATAGATAACACAAAGACATAATCAGGACAGGAAAGCTATGCAAATTGACTACATTATTGCCATCATTGAGTGGTATAGAATGGTAAAATGTGCACAGAAACAAATTAATGTTAATATCATTGCAAAAAAGAGCCTGATATGTTCTTAGTGAGTCAAACAATTTTGAAAGAAACAAGACTCAAGATTTGAAGTGTATGAAGGAAAAAATGAATTGAACCAAAGAACAATGGAAGAAGATGGTGTTCTAAGAAATTCCATTTAAATGATCCCAAGGGAGTGCAATACTATTGGTATCATTTTCAGTCAAAAATAAAGCTGAACTAGTGGCAATGAAAAGCAAACAAAATGCTCAATGCTAAGAAAGAGTCTTTTCTCATTTGCCAAGTTCCATTATGAAAAAACTTGTGTAATTCAGCAGAATAAATCAATCATTCACAATACTAAAGTCAACAAAAAATGGTTTTAATGCAAGGATATCATGATTATGGACAAGCCTGTTGACTCTATATTGCAATCCCATTGAAAAATTTCAAGATCTGACTATGAGTAAGGATATTAGTTTGAAAAGAGGAACTTTTTAATCACTGACATAAAGTTATGTTGGGATGGGAAATTTTGTATCCTCAATGTAAAACAGGTTTATTCATTATTTATCTTTACTTCTGAGATGTATTTACACTATTTACATTTACAGGATTCAGTTCAAAGTTCCTAGCACCTGAAGAAGACCAGAGCATACAATGGCCGAAAGATAAGGACAATAGTCCAAACAATGTAAATAGGTTTATTCATGTTTTACAATCAAAAGGAAAGCTCTTTAATTATTAATTATTTTCTCTTTCATGTTCAATAAAAACAATTATTGATATCTTACACTTATTTCACCATCTGAACATTTGATCTTTCAAAGTTTTCATATAACTATGCACTGAAAGCTCCGAGTAAAAATTGATTTTAACCTTACATTCTCAATTCATTTTTTCATATATAATAAAGTGTCATAGTGTTTGAACAATATTTGAAATTTACAAGCTATATTTATGGAATGTCTGATATATTTTCCACTACTTTGGTTTGCTTAATAAGCAGTTGAATTTGTCATGCCTTATTTTACATGCATTCTATTGTTATTAAACATTTAGCAATGTAATGCATTTTTTATTTTTTTTGAATAGAAAAATATTAAGTGAATACTTACTGAATTTCTTAATTAAAACTACTACTGTGAAATTATAAATTCCTAATAGCAAATTATTTTAATTTTTTTTAACCTTTCAATCTATTTTTGAGTATATTTGTGTCTGGTATTTAAATGTTTTTCTCCATAGATCTTTGTTGCTCCATTTATAAAAATAAACATATTTTAAAATATATAATACAGACACATACATTTATCTCTTAGTAACATAGAAAATGTCATTCCTGTTTTGGGAACCGAAGTTGTTACCTTGTAGATATTACAAAATTAGGTAAATATTTTTTGACAATTATCTTCTCTTAATTCTATTTATTGTTTATTATTCACTAAATTTATATCAATAATCTGTCTGTAAGATTTGTTTCTCAAAGTGTAGTTAGTAGAGGAACTAATGACAGCTTGGATCCGTTCTCCCAACTGCTCCACATAGAACCTGAAACACTGCTTCACTCGAGACTCTGTTCCCTGTGCACCGTAAATAAAACACCGTTTCCTGAACACCAGTGTAACCTTCACAAATTGCCAACACCAAACTGCCTCCAAAACAGAAGTTGGCTCTTTTTATGCATTTTTGGTCTTGAGCAAGAAACCGAAATTTTTCGCATGTGAGAGCCTTACTTTCACAGATGATGTATGCGCCGTGTCATTCCAAAAACAGCCTTGCATGAGGTCACCTCACAGTTCCATGATGTCCACAAACACATGTGCAAACAACCCGCCTTCTCTTGCTTCAGCAAGGTAAGTCTTTGCCACACTCCCCCCTGATCTCATCATCACAAAAAGTGCATCCGGAAGCAGGTCTTTTTTGGCAGGTTCTCCTTTGAAAGGGAACAACACAAGCTTCATCCTCAGACAGGCTGTCATCTGAGGTTTCATTATGCACGTCGACATTCGCTGGTAGTAGACTATTGGAGCCATCACTTAGTTGACCTGACCCCAAGTAAATAAACCACTTACTCTCTTCTGTGTCAGTTTTATCGCTTGATGAGGAATATGACCTTGAAAATGGCCACAGGTCTTTGATATGGCCTGGTATTCCATCAATTTGCACCGTTTGTGGGCTGAGAATTTCGGTTACACACCCGGTCCTGAACGTGGTTGTGCATTTGCCGTGCAGAATTTTGACCCAGACAACATCACCTTCTTCATATCCCACCCCGATCATCCGTGGTTTGGCGTGACATTATACCAATAAATGGCCTCCAATGAGGAACAACCTTTCCTTGCTGTGATGATCTTAATGCTTCTGTGACTGCATTCTACGATTCCATTACCAGTCAGTGAATATGAGCACCGGAACCTCAACTGCACACACCAGCTGCTTGCAAACTTCTTGAAGTGTCTGCAAGTGAAGGCAGGGTCATTGTCAGTCAATATTTTGGTTGGTGGGCCCCATTCAGAGAAAATCATTTTCAACTGGTAAATGATACTATGTGCCGATGCAATGGTCACCAAACTGCAAACCTGATGGGACCACAATCAATGAGCGTTAGAAAATGCTTGCCATTGTAATGGGTTATGTCCATTACTAATCTACTCCAGTTGTTTTCCATGCTCAGTTTTCCTTTCTTCCAACAAACTAGTGCTGGATCTATTGACTGGCAGGCTTCACAGGCTTTGACAATTGATCGCACAATTTCTTTCGACACTAGTAGGTCGATAAATCTGGTGCATAATGTTTGTTTCACGCCCGCATGTCCATTTTGTTGGTGGATGTCAGCCACCTGACTTTCATTCAGTCAGCTCCCCACTGCAGTGCAACTTTCTGGGACTGGCTTTTTTCCCTCCTTGTGTAGATCCAAGCACTTGTGTGGCACTCTGGTGAGGCAATCTGTGCGGTTTTGACAGGATTTCACCAGTGTGACATCCATGGTCAATCCATATTCTTTCGCCAATGCCCGTAGTGTTCCCAAGCGCCATCTCACTAGTATTTCACCAGCCGCCTTCGTGTTCACACATGCCTTCCCAGTCAAGGTATCAGATATCCATCGATGTACGCATGCTGAATTGGTGACCAGATGCAACACTGTGTCCTGTCATTGAAGGGTTAGTTCAGGCTAGATTGATATGCCTAGCATCATTGGTCTAGCGCAACCAACAAGCATCCTTGACAATGCTTCCATTTGCCTCTAATGCCACCCCTGTGGCCACAAAACTTGCATTCATCCAGACCTTCATCTCGTTGCCATCCATGCACCAGTTTCCCTCAACAGGGTCCATTTTATGCACTCTGGTCATCGTCTCTTCCAGCATGTGATATAGATTGGCATCTCTGATCTCATCATCCCATCTCTTGGTCACCGCACTCACTCAGTGCTTAATGAATGCAGTTGCCACCCTTAACCAGCCACACACGGGGAAGTGGCCCACAAGTTTCCCACAAACGAAAAATACACATCGATGAGTTACCACATTGGGAATTTCTGGGATCTGTCTACCCTGCTTCCATTGGAGAGTACCATTCTCTCCCAACACCTGCAGGCCAAAGACCCTAGTTCCATCTCCTAACCATTTTGGGTCTGTACAGACTAGGCCATAATCTGAAAAAGCTGTCACACATGTGCGCTGCAGAAACCAGGCTCTCATTGATAAAAATGTCATCAACGTAAACTGAAGTGGCATTTTTGATTACACAATCTTGTGACGTTATAGCGTCGATGACAGATTTCATGATGAGTGTTGCCACATTTAGTCCAAAACCCAATCAGGTAAGGCAGAACCACTTGCCCTTAAAAATGACCGTTTGTAATGGCCACAGATCCTTGTCAATGTGGATTTGTAAGTATGCTTGTCGCTGATCTAAAAGTGACACATCAAGTCCTTGTTGTCGTCATTCTCTGAGATTTTGTGTGCACACTTCGGCGTCAGCAGTGAATGCTTCTACAAATCCATTCAATTTTCGGTAGTCAAGTACCAGCCAGACCTTTTGCTTGTGTTCTTGCACGACTGCAATCAAGGGAATTAGACCCTTGGGTGGACCAAGTTCCTTGAGGTATAGCAGCAACCATCCGTTATACTGCCATAGTAAGAGTTCCTTCTCATACGCATCCTGGGCATGGTCTGGCATGGTGTACTCTTGTACATTATTCGTCAGCTCACTGGGCAAGCGACCACTTGCCCATTTCCATGTTGTAGTCCACACTTTTTGCCTTTCATTGAATGTCATACTGAAATCGAACTCATCAACAGAAATGGTGGCACATTCATTCAGGTCTCCAAAATATGCTTCACCCAATTTGGTTAGGCGAACGCCTCCTAGCTCTTTGATCGCGTCGATGCCAAGAAGGAGGTCAAAACCCAACAATTGTCCATCCACAACTAGGACCTCAATGTTCATGGGCTGAACCTGCCCAACTTTCAATTTTATTCTGCCATGCCCCCAGCACTTCAAAGTCTTTCTGTCGGCTGTCAACACTCCTACTTCCTTCTGTCTCTAATGGTGACATACAGCTTTACTCACCAGCATCTGCGAGCACCCGGAATCCACTAGATCTGTGCACTCTCATCCAACCACAAGTACTTTTACAATAGACAATTTCTTGGTTTTCATTTGTTCAGGGAGGAGACTGGCACTGATGTCTCCTCCCCTTGGACGTTTTCCTGGCTGGCATCTTAAGGATACATGTCCAAGTTTATTGGATCTAAAGCATTGGGTTTCATGGTGAGACTTCTGCACTCGACCATCTGACCTCACTTGGCGTTTTTGCATACAATCCTTTGCCATGTGGTTGGGCCCAGAACACTTGTAGCAAAGAAAGGTCTCATTGCATGAGTCAACAGGGAGCGAATCTGCATCCAAATGTGTTTTAACAGTAAATGCAGCAACCAATTCCTTACAGCTTCCATTGTCGGTCATGATAGCCCATGCTCTAGTCAGAAGCTGCTCCAATGTCATGGTCTCCATTCTGAATGAAGCTCAAAGAAGTTGCCTAACATATTGTGGCAACCCCGAAACAAACGCACATATCATTCATCGTTCGGGCAACAATCCCTCAACCAGCCAGTGTAGTTCAGCAAGAAATTCATCCACTGTTTCACCCAAGTGAAGTTGCCAAGTAACGAATTGATTGTATGCATCAAATGCATCTGTTGCATATGTGGTCATGTGGTTAATCTGCTCTGCGTCCACTTTCTGCTCTTTGTTGTGCTGCCTGTATACAGCTAGAGCACCGCCTCAGAGTTGTAATGGTAAAATCCGCTCTATTTTGTCCATAGCACAGAGTTCGCAGACCAACTCTGCATTTTCAATCCACTCGACAATTGGCATATCAGTTGCAGCATCGCTGAACTCTGGAATCAACTGAACATCAAAGACCTTGCCATCCATAATGAAAAGTATATTTGCTGAAATAGCTTGTAAGATTTGTTTCTTGAAGTGTAGTTGGTAGACCACTTGGATCCATTCTCCCAGCTGTTCCACGTAGGATCTGGAACACTGCTTCACTCAGGACTCCGTTCCCTGCACACCGTAAACAAAACACTTTCTTCCGAACACTGGTGCAGCCTTCACGAATTTCCAACATTAAACTACCTCCTTAACAGAAGTTGGCTCTTTTTATGCATTTTGGTCTCAAGCAAGGAACCAAAATTTCTCGCATGTGAGAGCCTCGCTTTTGCAGATGACGCATGCATCATGTCATTCCAAAAACTGCCTTATATGAGCTTGCCTCACAGTTCCGTGAAGTCCACAAACGCATGTGCAGACAACCCGCCTTCTCTTGCTTCAGCAAGGTAAGTCTCTGCCACACTGTGAAAGAGAACAGAAATTAATGCACTTGCTACCTTTCTATTTGACAATCAATAAAATAAAAAAAGTTAAATATTTTTTAAGGAAAGATACATGAAATCTAGAGATATTATCTGAAGATTGATAGTAAATTATTGAAAGAGTATCAAATACACATCTATATTAGTGATTTTGTTATTTTTTTCTTATTATTTTAAAATATTTGCATTTTTCCAACTGATAGCAAACCTATGTAAATAAATTAAAATAAAATATATTAGCAATATAATATATGAAGATGAAAAAGAACACAGCTGCACTGCTTGGAAGTTATATGCATTAACAGACTGTTAATCAAGATTTTCATCACTCAATCTTTTATTAATATAAAGCTATCAGTAATTGATTTTATTAAAATTCAAACAAAATTTCTGGGGAAATATGAAAATCAATAACCAAGTGATTTTCATTACATTTTGAAAAGAAACAATATTAATCCACATACTCATTAGAGGACATTATTGGCTACTTGAACTGTTCTTAGTTTTCATGAAAATTTTAAAAGTAATGTTCATGCTTCCTTGACTGTATGAATGACCTTTTAAACTGCTGTCATCATTCAGCTTATTGAAGAAAAAAAATGTTTTTAAAAATACAAAGACAGTGCAATGGAAATAAACCAACTGATAAAAAGGAAATAAGAAAATAGGATAACAAATGAAATGCGAAGAGTTGCAACACTATTAAATTTAAAAAATGACTCATTATGTATGAGCCTCATTAAAAACATATTGTTAACAGAAGTGTTTTTTTTCTGCTAACTCATTTCCAGATACCCTATAAAATCTACTTCCTGCAACTTGATAGAAAGTAGAGAAACTAAATAGTTTTAAAGAAATTAATTAGAAGACTACTCCTTTGTGAAATTTAAAAAAGGCAAGAAATAGCAATGATAAGAAGGTGGTGTTAGCGTGGTAACAGTCAATAGTATACTTATTACTATCTTATATGCAAAGGAAAGGTCTAATGTGCTTGCAGCCAACTACTGCTGCTATATGCACAGAGTAAAGATCTGGGATGCTTATAACAAAGTAATAATAATGCTGTTAGTTTTCTAAATTGTAACAGATCTTTTTGTGTTCCTGTAAGTTATCACTGAACTTTAAAGAGTTTCTATTATTGAAAATATTAATACAAATTTAGTCTTTCATGCATGCAAACAGTGTGTCAAAAGGATAGTTTTTTCATTGACACCACTATTATTTTATCTATCTTCCATCCTCAGCAATGTTTTAAAAAGCATTAATTAGAATTGTAATAAAACCTAAACATGATGCAAATGAATTCATATATATTTCATTTACAAGAATAATAAATGTTATTTATTTATTAGATTGTTTATTTATAATAATAATAATAATTTTATATTTACAAACATTTAAAGACTAATACAATTAAAACTAACTCAATGGAATGTTTATCATTAACAAATTTGTAAAGTGTTATGGCCAAATTGGCAAAATATAAAATTTCAAAAGAAAAGTAAAAAAAAGATGTTTAGCTTTTTGCCAAATGATATGGCCAAGGTTTTCCACTTGGTAGTGGATGGTTTCTTTCACAGGGTCAGATACACAAATAAGGAAAGTAACCAACAGAGACATACCACTAACACCGGTATTAAAATTTAGCAAGATTTAATAGAGAGAAAAAAATAATACAAGAAAACATGTCTGTGTGGAAAGGTGTCTGTGATCTAAGCAATATAAGAATCAAAAGAAAAAACATTTAACTTTGATCTGTTGTGTGAAATTGCAAATATACTCTTTTTTCTTTTTCTTTTTCTTTTTCTTTCTCTCTCTCTCTTTAATATTTTACATTTTTCTTTTCCCTTCTTTGTCTTCAGTTCAGTTCTTTACTTTCTTTATCACACATAGGAGAGTACCAATTCACTACAAGCTTTGACTTCTTCAAGTTGCAATCTTCTGTTGCCAAGTCATGTTCATTTCATTTTTTCTGTTGTAAAAATTCAACATTGAGTTGACTAAAGTTTTCTCAGTTTTTCTTAACTGGAAAAATCATACATGTCTGTATATTAAAGGACTAACACAACTGATGATTTACCATTGCTTGTTGGTTTGTGACTATTTTGTCAATCAAATAAATGTTCATATGTGACACAAGATTAATGTAGATGAGTTAGATAAAATATTCAGCCTCTTCATTTCACAACCTCCAAATTTTTCAGTGACATGAAAAAGGAGTCTTCATTCCTCAAGGTTTGCAATCCAACTTAACTCTTAACATATGTGAGCTGGATATACAATTCGGTCACTTCATTAAGCAATCTCTTAGGTTGGCAATAACATGAGAAGAAGTCTTCATCTTTCAAGATCTGCAGTTTGACTGATTAAACATATTTCTCCCACGCAATTCTTTGTATTGGGTCACATGACTCCTCACAGGTAATGTACTATTTTTAACCATCAGCCGATTCTGTTTCCATGGGTCATTATTTAACTTTACATGCATTAATTTAACTGTTGATTTCATAAGGTTATCAAAGAGAGGGAGAGAGAGAGAGAATAGTTGTCACAGTTAGAGACAAAAAGAAAGAGCAATAGTTTACAGAAAGTAAAGTATATACTTTTAATGCTGTGGGGGTTAAAGGTAAATATGTGCTAATGTAATGTAAAGAAACAAATATAAAAAAATTTTATTCATAAATTTATAAACATTTACTAAATTATTAAAATATACAAACCAACTATAAGGAAATCGTTATTATTTACCATTTTATAAAGTTTGAATCAATTGGCAATTAACTGCTGTTTTGCCAACCTATTCCAATAAACAATATGATAAATAAGTAGTGTTTATAATTCTTGTTGATGTAATGGGATTAGCAAATAAAATCTTACCTATTTGCATATGTTGATTGTAAGATAAATAACATAAATAGTCATAGGTTGTCATATCATGTGCTCCAACAATATGGCATTACTGATAAAATGTTTAATTGCTTAGATGAACCAGAATTTGTTGAGGCTAGGATCCAGTGTTTTGCAGCCCTGGCTAGGGTTAAAAAATTGAAAGGCAGTAAGGCAAGAGGGGGAAGTTATACAACAACTGGAATTGATTAAAAAGTATAAATTTACTGAAGATAATGTTAAAACATGGAATAAAAAAGAATGCAAGAAATGCAAATACCATAAGTATGAGCATGAAATTGGTAAAAAAAATTGCCCCACTTTTGAAAAAAATTGCCATAACTGCAAAAGAAAAAATATTTTCAATCTGTATAAAAAGTTAAAAAAAAAAAAAGAGAGACTGTATAGAAAAAGTAGAAAAGGAGAGAATTGATGATGTCTTTTCAATACTAAAACTTAAGAAAAAAATTCTTTAGAAATATTAAATTAAATGACATGACTTTTCTAATGCAAGTGAATATGAGGAGTGAGGTCACTCTAAATGGGTAAACTAAAATTAAGAAAAGTCATCTGAAATCAAGACAATTTGATAGACTTTTTATAAAAATTTTGGGTTACTTCACTGGAACTTTTAAGACCTGTAACTGATTTGAAATTATTTCTATTACAGTAGTGGAGTGTAAAAAAGTCATGGACTAGTGAGAATAAATGTTCTAAATGTGGATAAATGTTCTAAATCCTCACAGGTAATGTACTATTTTTAACAATCAGCCGATTCTGTTTCCATGGGTCATTATTTAACTTTACATGCATTAATTTAACTGTTGATTTCATAAGGTTTATCAAAGAGAGGGAGAGAGAGAGAGAATAGTTGTCACAGTTAGAGACAAAAAGAAAGAGCAATAGTTTACAGAAAGTAAAGTATATACTTTTAATGCTGTGGGGGTTAAAGGTAAATATGTGCTAATGTAATGTAAAGAAAATTTACATAAAATATTCATGGTAATTTTCTTTAACTTGGCAACCTACCTTTAGTGGTTGCCAAGTTAAAGAAAATGGTAGAGGATGGAATTTTAAAGCATCTTCCTCCTCTCCCTTTGTAGCTTTGCAAAAATCAGATGAAAACTTAAGAATATATATTTTAAAATAGGCATAAATCATAAAATATGCTTGGATTTGTTTCCTATTCTCAGTATTTTTACAAAAGTTGCTTTAAAATTGGCCTATAATCAAATACAGATTGATGATAAATTCAAGGAAATTACCACAAAAAACACCTTCATAGGATTATTAAGATGCATAAGAATGTCTTTTGGAGTGACAACAGCAAGTGCCATTTCTCAGAGAGCTAATATTATCATGCAAAAGAACATAACACAGCCATTATATCAAAGAAAGGAAAAAGCGTAATGGCTCATCCTAACCAATTAAGACCCAGAATTGCATAGGAAGATGTTTTGATGGAAGATGATTTTGATAAAGAAGAAAGGGTGAGTTCTTCAGATCAGAAATGTAATAGAAGGCAAGCCTAAGAATGATAGTTGGAGTGACTCAGACATGGAAGAAGATGATATGAGATCAAGATCTCCAGTAAAAAGGACCGTACATAAACCTCAAGGGGGATAGGAGGAAAGAGGTTGTAAAAGAAGCTCAAAACAATGAAAGGAATTAAGCCTTTTTGGTTCAGGGAAGTATAATGGGAATGGCAAATAAGATTGTATCTTTTTGCGTATGTTGGTTATAAGAGAAATAAAGTATAGACTAAAGAGTCAGATGGCAGTAAGCTGACTACTGATCCTATGTTGTAGAACAATGCTATATATCAGTCGTCAATTCTCATTAACAAAAAAATGCATAAATTCACTTTCACATGTTTATGTTTTATTACAATTCTAATCATAGCTTTTTAAAACAAGAAATATTGCCAAGGAGTGAAGTTTGTTAAAATAATAGCAGAGTCAATGGAAAAACCATGCTATTGACTTTCTGTTTTTTACTTTTTTTTTCAGGCATGAAGGTCCAAGTTTGTCGATATTAGGCTGTATTTTGCAGCAAATATTTAAATTTAAAGCAATGTTCCTTGTAACTTATGGTAGAAGTTATGATGATTAGTCTTAGACATTGAACAAAAGAATAACAAAATATAAGAAGTAATAATTATATGTTAAATATCATTACCTTTTGAATTCTTTTTTTTTTTTTTTTTAAACATATCACCCCCAAGCAAGGCAGTGATGCCACTGATGCGCATGGGGCTACTTAAGAGTAAAATGATTGGAAAAGAGAAAGCCGGAAACCACATCCTAAACAAGGAACAAGAAATGAGCCTCTTTACTCATTCAATAGATATGGGTGGAGTGTGAACCAGGCGATAGTTTAGCCTATCTACTCCAATTGAGAAAAAAAAAAAAAGAGAGAGAAAAAAAGTGAAAGGAGATTGGAGAAAAAAAAAAGAAAGAAAGCCAGGAACCACATCCTAAACAGGAAACAAGGGATGAGCCTCTTCACCTGTTCAAAAGATGTGGGTGGAGTGTGAACCGGGCAATAGTTTAGTCTATCTACTCCAATTTAGTCTATCTACTCCAATTAAAACTGAACTTGTATATTTTTAACATCTGTTTGAATGTATATACAAGGGTAAAAGATCCTGAAAAAACTCATTTCTCTAAATCAGTATTTCAATGATCAAACATCACAATACTGATTTTGGGAAGAACTTTTCAACACACACTTCTAAATGTGCATACATTGTTCCACCCTTTTTTGTTTATTAACCAGCTGATAAACAAAAAATAAAATCTTTGCTTTCATCACAGGTTCGTATGAAAGAAGTCTTTGAAACGAAGGCCAATATACATATGATTCTTGAATTTGCGGCTGGAGGTGAACTTTTTGACAGGTATCACTTTTTGAATCTATTTTATCTATTTCTTTATTCAAATAGGAGGCTACTAAACAGTCAGTCATACAATGAATTAAAAGGAATAATTTTTAATGATCCTATTTTAAAGTTCCTCTGGGGAAATATGTAAAATGTGCTTAAAGCATAGATTATCATCTAATACTGGATCTGTTTAGTAGACGAGATAGTTGTTCATTTACCTCCATATTTGTAATTGGTGTTCAAATACAGGTAAAAGCAGTATTTTCAATGTTACTTTTCAAGGTTAACAGAAGATTGACATAACAAAATTTTCCTACTAATCCTTATTTGACCTTGTGTTAGGTTAAGTTTAGTAAATATTTATACTATTATGTAATATTATTGATAATATTAATATCATGATAAAATTGGCTGCAAAATTGAGGGCCCTTGACAGTTCTATAAGATTGCCTTAATTTGTATACACATACCTAATAATGAGAAAGAAAGAACTTCAATCATACTGAAATATAATAATCATTGTTTAATTTCAATCAAAAATTTAAATAAGCAGTATAGCTATAACTACTCTGCAAACTATTCTAGCAAGTTTAACAATGGAAATATTGCTTTTAAATTTCTACTGCATAGTTAATACATTTCTGGGTATGGGGAATGAGTCAACCCTAAAATGGCAAAATATTAAGTAGGAAACATCTGGAATAACCCATTTGTATATATTATCAGGGACATTGTTGAGGATACACATTCCACAGCATAAAAATAGAAATATAATCCCATCAAACACTGAACACAAGCAAGGACATAGTGAGAAGTAACAAAAATATCCCTTTCAACACTTGACAAGATGATAATGGGTCTAAAAATTGAAGGTTTATAGACTTTAGAGGAATAAGTATGAAATAGAAGGGCAAATGTATAGGATAACCAATATGTAAAAGATGCAAACAGTAAATTCTGTTCACTCTGATAGAGAATTTGATCATATAATTGAATATACTGTCTTGCTAGTTATCCAGCATACATATGAATGTGTGAAATCTGAAGGAAAAAGAAGGAAGTCATGGAGGTGAAATACAGAAGAAGCCTACCATTACTAGGAACGTGAATGATAATAGAAACCCAAATCAGGAATATATACTCAAATATTATGCAAACATCATAAACTACAAGTAATGCTAATCAACTGGATAAATACAAAAGTTACTAAAATTAAGACTGGATGGCTGGCCAACAGTCATAAAAACAAACAAAACAACATTAAAAAAAACCCACATTCACTGCTAATCCCTACAAAAGTAAATCAATAAAAAACCTAAACTATAAACCATTCCCAGAAAATGGAATAGTTGAAAAATGAGAAAATTAACAAAATGTCACCAACATATTTCAAACTAAGAACGCATCCTCACGACATACCAAAATCTCCTACTAAATCAAAGTCCTGCCAACAGAGATTACAAAATTCTCCAATCTGACCATATCACTCCACTGAAGGATCTTCATCCTCTTCCGCAAAAAAACAAAAAAAAACAATAAAAAAAACACAACTAGAGGAATTTATAAAAGTTGAAGGCCCTCTGGAAACAACAAACCATTTAAAATGGAGACAGAAGACAATCTCCAAAATGTCAGCTGCATTAAAAATCCCCAATATATAAACCCCATACCATTGTCAATAAAATCATCCAGTGAATGCTCTTGTCAAAAGAATTTCCCATTTAAACCATTCTTCACAAGCTTAAATCCCTTTATTTGGTGGTCAAACAATCTATCTATTTCTTTACAGTTGATACTGTTAAAGGAATATTTATCATTTATCTTCTGGTTAGCAAAGGAATTATATAAGCTGCCATTCCACCTGTTTATGTTAATTGTTAAATTTTGTAAAGTTAATTGTATTTCTATATTCTACTTTTTAGATTATATAAAACATTAAACAATTTATGAAAATGTTCTTGATGATAATATAGAAAGCAGATAACATTAAAACTATTATTTCATTATGATTTTATATATATATATATATATTTAGTTTTGAATAGGAAAAAATAAAACTGACTTCAACATTAAATGACTTAACAAGGTTTGACATGTCACAAAACCAATCAACAATCTCCAGTTCCTCTGTCACAAACATCCCCTCCTCCTAATCCTCAACAGTTGTCTTCTATATGCTGTCATGATCAACTACGTACTGATGGGATTTCACTACATAGTCAATCATGGCTCTCTACAATTCCCTATCCTTTGTAGCTCTTAATAATTTTTTGTTGTTGTTATCTTTCCTAAACTTTGTTTTGCCATCCATTTACTAAAGCTCAATAAGTAGGTTGTGTTTTTTTTCTCTGTCCTTCTTGCCTTCAATCTGTCCTATGAGTATTATGCTTACTATACATGGTTTAAGGAGCCTGTTCCTTTAAATTTATACAGGCTTAGATATAAACTATTAAAGTTAGTTTTTTTTGTTGACCCTGATATTGGATATTTAGTTATTAAATTATGGAAACATTTTATTATAAAAAAAATAACACTATAATAAAAATTGAAAACTGTCTCAATTTGAGGTGAGAAAATTGCTGTAAGCTTTGATATGTAGAGGATATTTCAAGGCCTTGGAAATTTTTTTTAATCATTTCACCTCAATCAAGACTATAAAACCACTAAGATGCAAGGGGGTTAATGAGTGAAAAAATATGAGAAAAAAACTTATTAAGAAGAGAGGCTAATAAAAGAACAGGGTTTAAGAATACAGAAGATGATAATTTTACGTCTAAGTTTTTGAAAATCAAAGTTGACTTTGAAGTAAGAAGTTGAAAGAGAATTTCACAAATGAGAACTGCAAGAGAAGAAACTGTTAGCGTAGAACTTATAGTTACATCTAGCAATTTCAACTGAAACATCATGACATCCAGCTGCCAATCTAGTACTGCACTTAAATTTATAAAGTCAAGTTACCAAATAGAAAATCTTATCAGAGCATTTACTATGAAAATATTTCTACAAAAGAAAGTGGTGGGAAAGTGGCTAAACCCAAGATGTCATGTCATGTCATGTCCAATAACATTGCAGATTCTTCTTTGGATTTTGTCAAGAATCTCTAAATATATAGCAAATGTACCAGACGAGATTTAGCAGCAATATCCAATGCAGGGATGAATGTTAGAAATATAAAGGTGTAAGATAGATTATGGTGGGGAAAATGGTATAGTACAATACATTGAACTAATTTTCCTAACAATTGATTCAATATAATTGTTCGACTTCATGGCAGCAAAAAATGTTAGCCTGAAAAGGTGCAGTGAATTACGCTCCTCAAAGTTAGCATCATCCATGCTGATGGAATACAAAAAAGCTTTTCCAAGATCATTAAAAGAGAGGAGTTTCATTTCAATTAACAAACCATTTCTTGCCTCAGTTAACAATATATTGAATGTCATTTTCACAGCAGTTTCATTTTGTGATTAAATTGTAGGACAGTTTGAGCAGTAGAATTCAGTTGTTTGTTGGTGATTATAATCCCTTACACATCATTGATAAATTAGTCACACAGATAACACTTGAATTGAAATTAGACAGGGCTGGACTTTTTGCTTAACAAGAATCAAGCTCTGTTTAGAGCTAAGCTAAAAATAATGCCTACTGAGGTAACAAATATGATTGTTGATTAAATATTGAAATTAACAGTTTGCTGTGTTATGAGTCCCATGGTAAAATAAAATATCATGCTAAGGTTGCTGTCAGAAGACCAACTGAAATTTACAAAACTCTAAATACAGAAGAAACCAGTTATTAAAAGAATAAGTAAACACTTTGAAAGAAGCAAGTAATATTGTCAGAAGGAGGTGATCACTTGCTGAAATTTACATTTCTCAATAGACAGAGGAAAAGCTGACAAAAACTGTCAACAGAATTCAAGATCTCAGAAAACAAGACTCTTATAAAAAGAACAATTACTAGAAAGGTAATGCAGGTTTTGTGTAGGTCTTGGCAAAATATGAAAAGTTTGATTCAGTATTGTTGTGTGGATTGATGAATTAAGATTTCAATTGCATGGAGATATCCCATAGATTATATCCTATAAATATCACTAAAAGTAGTGTGAGAACAAGTTCATCAGGCTCATATTTGGCCTGGTAAGTCAAGATTTCTATATAAAAATGTTTGAAGCCATCAACATTGAACAGAACAACATTGATTTCTTTCGATAAAAAACTATCCATAAGTTTACCTACAAAGCATTTACAGGAATGAAAATGGAAAAGCTATCCTATATTAAAAAATTAAGAACTACATAATTTTTTGGATTGTGTTATTACTGTAGAGCAATGACTAACAAACATTTTTTTAGACTATTATAGAGATCCTTATTAGGTGCTTTGTGTCAGACTACATTAAGCTTAGTAAATGTCTATCAAAATGTCTTGGAATTATTTTTTATAAAAACAGTATATATTAGAAAATAGAAACCCTAAATCTTTGGACTATAAGTTATAAAAATTTTTAAAGTAAATTTTTTTTTAAATAAGAATTTTTTATATTATTACTTTTTAAATTAGAATTTTTTTTATATAAACAGAAATTCTTATTTTTACCTCTGCCATTTTCATCAAATATTTTGTTTAGGAACATAAATTTCTTTATATTACATGAAAAGTATTTTGATAAAAATACTAACTTTTGTTTCCATGTGTGTTTCATTTTTGCAGGATTGTTGAAAGAGGCTCTTACTCTGAGAGAGATGCTGCTGCTGCTTTTCGGCAGATAGTTCAGGGACTGAAGGTATTTTAGACTTTCTTTCATCCCTTTTCATAAAAATGAACTGTTAACATCATAGTATCTATTATTTCAATGTTTTTCAGATGAAGGATCACTTTGGTTTGATACAACCTTAAAATCCATCTGAAAAACAATAATACATTGGTATAAGACAATATTCAATTTTCTTTTTGTATATAAACAAACTGCATTAAATTTGTCTGTTGATTAACTACAGATATATTTCTTTTCACTAGATCTTATTCTGGCAGTGAATCACAAACAATTTTATGTTGTAGTGAAGGTAATGTGTTGGCACACATGATAAAATATTTTGTCAATATTACATCACATAAAAATATCCTGGTTTCCAGTGGTTAATTTAAGGCATGCTTCATTTAGAAAGCTTTTTGATTGTACTGTTCGAAGAAATTGTTTTTTTTTTTTCATTTTAAAATTGTTTATAAATCTTATGCATATCAAAGCATTTATTAATTTAATCTTAAAGGATTTTTTAACTATGTGTTTTAATTAAAAAAAAATGAGAAATTCATGAAGTCACAAATATAAAATCTTTGTGAATTTACTAAAATTTAATTGGAGTCATTAATTTTGTAGATGTTGTTCATGTTTATTTTGTAGCAACATGGTGTCTCAGACTTCTGCTATTGCAATATGAATGGCAACTTATTTGAATTATATTAAATACTAATAAATACTAACATTTTCTGCAGGATAACAATGCTTGCATTTCACTTGCATTGATTTAAGTTTATGTGTTTATTGAAAGGATCAGATCATTGTTGCTTCAGTATCAATATTAATTTGGCTCTAATAAAATAATACATTCATAGCGAAGGAAGAGATTTACCTTGTGGAGTGAAGCTGGCAAAGACTTGCCTCGTGTGTAGGTCCATGATTTAGGTGAGGTGTTGCAAGATGGCAAAAGAAAAAATATGGCTTGCCTCCCATGAAACTGGATGTGACAAAAAGAGGTTTTGCAAGAGAATATTACAATTATATAATTAGTTGGTCGTACTGATTGGTCTGACTAGCCAATCAGAAATGAGCCGTGGTGATATAAATGCAGTATCACATGAGATGGTCAGATTTGGTAACAAGATGATGCTAGTGAAAAGCTAAGTGAATACCATCAAGGAAAGAAAGAATTGTGCTGTTCCCACTATTTTACAACACTATGTATTAGTGTCTGAACATGTTTATATGAACAAGATCAATTTAAGACTCCACTTGAACGAAATATTCAGATTAGTAGGCTTGAATTGTTAACATTTGTAGAATTATACTTCTTGATCAAAGACAAGTTTATTTTTAAGTGTATAGTGAAAAATATTCATGGTGTTCTAATGGAGAAATGATCAAGGTATTTGAGTATTGTGTTTTTATTCTTTTTTTTACTGAGGAATAGTTTATAAAGAGTAAAAGTTATGGAAATGTTTGTCTTTTAAATGATATTATATTGAATAAAACATTTTAAAAAGCAAATAAAATACAAAAAATAAAGCATTTTAAAACTAAATAAAATACAGAGTAGATTATGTATTTATTTTATCTTGCTTTTAACATTTATTTTTTTACCTCTTTTAATGGAATAATGAAATAATAAGATGTCTGCATTTTATCATATCTGTGAGAAAGTATTCTATCAGGGTTTTTTGCATGACAGTTTGTGGTATTTGAAGAAATTTGGTATTTTATATTATTTTCCAAAAGTAAACTTTGAGTTAACTTTACAAGAGAATCTATGTGAAGAGAAAAGCTACAGATCTTGTCACTTGAAATTATCCACAATGAAATCAATGTTGTAATGGTTTTTATTATTTCATAATTATTTGTTGCTAGAGTTCAATTCAATACTTATGCATCAATAATTACTAGGAAAGTGTTTACCCACATTATTCCCATGGAAAAAGTTTATTGATTTGCAACACTATTTGAAGAAAAATCCAATACATTGATATTTTTGACATATGCAGAAATGGAAAAAAAAAAAAAAAAAGCAATGAACAGAATAATCTCAAATATTTTCAGATTTATACCAGATCTTTCTCACCCCCCCCCATTATATAAAATAAAAAATGCTTATAAAATATAAGCATTATTCTCTTTTCTCTACATTGAAAAAACTGAGTATTTGACTTTTTTTTTCAGTACCTTCATGAAAACAATGTTATTCATAGAGATTTAAAGGTAAGGCATTTTTATCAGTTGAACATAACTTTTCTCCAATTTCTGATTTATTTTATTCACACTAAATATTGTTTTCATATGCACTTATTTAATGTGAATCCAGACTTTAAAAATGAAAAAGAGTCATTTTTGTGCTATCTTTTGACAAAATTGGTTTTAACATAAATTAAGATATGTGAATTGGTATGAATATATTTACTAACATTTTGATTAATTCAAGATTCAAGAATTAACTGATAAAGTCATATGCCTGTAGATTGAAGAATAAAATAAAAATAAGGCATATTTGTATATGATTATAATTTGGCACTGATCAAGATGTTACAATCAAAAATAGTAAATATTTCAAGATTGTAGACAATAGTGTAAATAATGAAGTAAAAATGTATTACTTTTTATATTACTGCAAAATTCTACACTGTATCAAATTAATGAAGAGATAGTTACTGATTGTGGAAAATATAATTGTTTCTATAGAATTTGAAACCTATAAAGTAGAGGAATGAATATTAATTTTGTCATTAAAAATAAATATAACAATAAGTATTGTTATAAGAACTTGTATTGATTTTTTGAACAATAGATGCTGCAAAATAGTAAATGATACTTAGTCTGATATAAAAAAGCAGTCATAATTTTTAAAATATATCCTATTAGCAAAATAAATATTTTTCCATAAAAGTTAATAAGAGAGATTTTACCTATCAAAATATTGAGATTTGGCTATTCATAGTAACATTAGATGTCGTTATTTTCAAAATAAGGGCAAATATAGGAAAAAGGAAAAAACAAAAGAAAAAAATAGGCTTAACTTCTAAGTAATCATAATAATAAACTGATACAGAATAGGTAAAGAGCTAGCATATTTTGTTTGCAATTTTCTTTAATGGCTTTTAAGTTTCTTTACACTTTTACAGCATGTTTTGCTTTTCTTTTGGATATTTGTATTTTGAGGACTATTATTTTGAGGTTTATCATTTTCTATGTTTAGTAAAATTTCTGTTGTTTTATAATGGTTTTGACAAAAAAGAGATAACCAAAAAGAAAAGTTAGTTAAAATAGTATTTGAGCAAATGACATTTTATAAAAATTACTTAAACATTTCTAGTTTTAATGTCTAATGTTTGAATAACTTAATATTCATAATAAAATAAAGTATCAACTACAAGATTTGAATTTCATAATTTTTGGTTTCTTTCTTATAATATTTTTATATTATATTCTGATAATAGTTTTCACAATTATAATAAATTCTAATTTCTGAGAAAAAGAAACTTAAACAGTAAAGAAATTAGATATTTATTGATTATTTTTAAAGGAAAATATCTTAGATATTGCATGATAGGGGAGTTTTAAAGAATTGTTTGTGTATCAATTTCCTATTGTATTAAACTGGCCTTGCACAAAACATAACCAAACACCCCTTAATTTACTCCAGATCAGAAAGTTGAGAGAATAAAAGTGTTTCATTGGTATAAATAAGCAAAAATTTATTTATAGAACAGAATAACATCAATTTATAGGAAGTGAAATTATTAACTGTGGAACTGTTCTAAGAGAAATAGTAGTTAAGAATTAAATGAATTCAGAGTTTGTTGTAGTAGGGTCTTCTTCCTCTCTTTCTTTTTTGTATATGGCAGGTAGGTGAAGATAAAGAAAACAGCAGGAGAGAGAAAGTGAGAGGGTGCGAATGTAGGTCACCAGTGGCACCTTAACTTTTTGGATAGGAAGAAACATGACACGGGTCATTGAAAGTTCAATTTGTTGTTTTCTGCAAGTCACTCTCCTTTCATTGGTTAATAAATATTTTCACACTTGCTTGCAAAATTTGCCTTGATCTTTTTCTCAGCACAGAGGCAATGTTTTTTTTATTAGTCAAAAAATAGATTTTCACACTGGTTGCAAATTTGAAAATAGTAAAGAAAAACAAGTTATTTTAATTTTTGTATTCACTACAGAATGAAATAAAAATATTTTGGTGGGGGGTAAGAAATTACATGAAATGATCCTAATATATAATACTGTTTTTTCATAAAATAGAAAAATAAGACAATTTGAATTTTTTTTAACTATAATATTGGACATAAGACTAGCCATATACTTTATATTTTGAGGCCCTTTTTATCTTTTTTTTTAAATAATTTTCATATTTATTTGGGATAATATTCTTACTTCATGATAACATTTTTGTGTTAAAATGTCATAGCAATATCTAAAAGAAAAAAATGCTAAAACTAATATTAATCAGAAGAAATTTTCATTTCTTGTAATCAATTATAATGATAAATGTCTCACCCTAACGACTAATCATACATAGCAGTTAAAAATACATTTTAAGTACACTAATACACTTTACTTTTGCATACACAGTGGATTAAAAAATACATTTTTTAACTCCTCCAATGGAATTACATTTAAATGAATGCAAACTCCACCGAACAATTAGTTTAATGAGTCACATTACAAAACTGATCATTTAATTCCTGATGTCCAGAGAGAGAAGCAGAATCAAGCCAGAGATAGGACAAGAACAGTGCAGGTTCATCAAAGACACTGGAACAAGGAACGTCATATTTATCATTAGGACACTCTCCGAAAGGGCAATATAAATGAAGAAAGACTTGTACCTATGTTTTATCAATTATGCAAAGTATTCAACAAAATACACCACAAAGAATTGATGGAGATGCTCAGCAGCCTCAACATATTTAGGAAAGACATAAGAGTAATCAAGAATCTCTACTGGCAGCAAACCACCTGCATACAGACAGGTAACAAATTTAGCAGATATACAAAGATAGAAAGGGGCACAAGATAAGGATGTGTCTTTTCACCGGATCTGTTCAACTTGTACAGCGAGACTATTCTGAGGACCCTAGATGTTATGTCAGAATTTGTCATTGAAAGCCACAACATAAGGTACGCAGATTTTACAGTGCTGATAGCAGACACTGAAAGGAAACTACAAGACCACCTACAGAAGGTAACTGAAGAGAGAGAAAGGACTACAAATAAACTACAAGAAAACCAAATGCATGTTCAGCAAAAAGAGCAGCCCAAAATGCCAAATATAGGTGGGGGATACTAAAATCAAGCAGGTACAAAAATTTAAATACCTGGGAAGTGTTCTAACAAAAGACAGAAAATACGATACAGAGATCTGAAAGCAAATTGGCATGGCAAAGGACACATTCCAGAACTTGAGTAGAGTATTAAGAGACAGGAAAATTTTGCTAGAAACAAAGAAAATAGTACTGGATTGCTATGTGATGTCAGTTCTTCAATATGGCAGTGAATGCTGGATGAAGGAAAAACTTGAAGCAATTGAAATGTGGTTCTATAGAAGGGTGCTGCAAACATCATGAATTGAGCATGTGAGCAATGATGAGATGCTGGAAAGGATGGAAATGAAAAGGAAATTAATAATGAGCATCAGGAAGAGACAGCTGAAGTTCCTGGGATATGCAATGAGGAAGAAGGGCTTGGAGAACCTGATACTAACAGGCCAGATAGAGGGAAAAAGAGAATGGGAAAGAAGCTGATAACATATTTGAAGGGCCTGATCAGGTGGATGACAGAACAAGGGTTGTGTGGTGTAACGGGAAAGCGTGCTAAGAGCCACCAGGGATAGGGAGACATGGAAAGCCATGATCACCTACACTCTGAAAGGACAGGGCATATAGAAGAAGAATGTTATGGGAATTCAAATGAGGAAATAAGACTGTCATGTTTATGGTCAAAATGACTAAAACTGGTTAGTAAAGTTTCATTCTGTAGGAAGGTAATAGAAAGATGTTCGTCAGTCTTTGATGATGTAGCTCAAAAGTCATTAGTGGAAAGCAATCCACAGCAATGTACTCAGAAGTTAGCAAAGATTTTAAACATATAATGATGAATAATCAAATAAAATGTAATTTATACCATATATTTTGATAAACAAAAAACAAAAATTATTTATGACTTAACTAAATAGAAAAATTATATAAGAGAAAATTAATCTTTTTGAAAATTTCTCTTTAGTCAATAATTTTTTTATTTGAAGTAAAATATTTTCAGATCCTTTGATAATGTTTATGCTTACCATACATCCTAGTTTTAGGGGTCTGTTCCTTTAAATATATACAGGCTTAGATATAAGCTATCAAAGTTTTTTGTTCTTGGCCCTGACATTGGATATTTAGTTATTAAATCATGGAAACATTTTATTATAAAAAAACTAAAACTATAATAAAAGTTGAAAACTGTCCCAATTTGAGGCAAAAAGATTATAGTAAGCTTTAATATGTAGAGGATATTTCAATTTAGTAAGGCCATGGAAATTGTTTTTTTTTAATCATTTCATCCTAATCAAGGCTATAAAATCACTGAGCAAAAAATATTAAAAAAAAAAACTTAACAAGAGAGGCTAATAAAAGAACAGGGTTTAAGAATACAGAAGATGATAATTTTGCGTCTAAGTTTTTGAAAATCAAAGTTGACTTTGAAGTAAGAAGTTGAAAGAGAATTTCACAAATGAGAACTGCAAGAGAAGAAACTGTTAGCATAGAACTTATAGTTACATCTAGCAATTTCAACTGAAAAATCATGACATCCAGCTGCCAATCTAGTCTTCTTCTTCTTCTATATGCCCTGTCCCTTCATGACGTAGGCGATCATGGCCCTTCACGTCTCCCTATCCCTTGTGGCCCTCAGCATGTTTGTTCCTGTTGCTCCTGGTAACCCCCGTTCCGTCATCCACCCGACCAGGCCCTGCAAATATGTTATCCGCTGCCTTCCTCTGTCTCTCTTTCCCTCTACCTGGCCAGTCAGTATCAGGTTCTCCAAACTCTCCTTCCTCATTGTGTGTCACAGGAACTTCAGTCGTCTCTTCCTGATGCTCGGTATTAATTTCCTTTTGGTTGCCATTCTTTCCAACACCTTATCGTTACTTGCATGTTCAGTCCACGATATCCGCAGCATCCGTCTGTAGAACCACATTTCCGCTGCTTCCAGTTTTGTCCTCATTTTCGATAATATTGTCCAGCACTCACTACCGTATTGAAGAACTGACATCACATAGCAATCCAGCACTCTTTTCTTTGTTTCTAGTGAAATTTTCCTCTGTGTTAGTACTTTGTTCAGCTTCTGGAACGCGCCCTTTGCCATGCCAATTCGCCTTCTGATCTCTGTGTCACACCTTCCATCTCCTGTTAGAACACTTCCTAGTTATTTATATTTTTGCACCTGCTTTATTCTGGTATCCCCCACCTGTATTTGGCATTTTGGGTTGCACCTTTTGCTGATGACCATGCATTCGGTTTTCTTAAAGTTTATTTGTAGTCCTTTTTTGTCACTCTCCACCACTACCTTCTGTAGGAGGTCCTGCAGTTTCCTTTCCATGTCTGCAATCAGCACTGTATCATCTGCATACCTTATGTTCAAGTTGTGGCCTCCAATAGCAAATCCTGGCGTGTCGTCTAGGGTCCTCAAAATATTCTCGCTGTACAGGTTGAACAAATCCAGTGAAAAGACACATCCTTGTCTTATGCCTCTTTCTATCTTTGTAAATCTACTGAGATTGTTACCTGTCCGTATGCAGGCCATTTGCTGCCAGTAGAGATTCTTAATTACTCTGATGTCTTTCCCGAAATTGTCTAGGCTGCCGAGCATCTCCATCAATTCTTTGTGTCGTATCTTGTTGAATGCCTTTGCATAGTCAATGAAACATAGGTATAAGTCTTTCTTCATTTGTATTGCCCTTTCGGAGAGCATCCTAATCATGAATATGGCGTTCCTTGTTCCAGTATCTTTAACGAACCTGCACTGTTCCTGCCCTATCTCTGGCCTGATTCTGCTTCTCGCTGTATTCATCAGGATTCTGACAATAAGACTTTGTGATGTGACTCATTAAGCTGATAATTCTTTGTAGTTCACACTCGTTTGCACCTGGTTTCTTTGGCAGTGCTATAAATATTGACTTGCATAGGTCGTCTGGTATTATTCCACTGCTATAAATTTCGTTTATTATGTCGGTAATATTTTCTATGCCATATTCTTCTAAGGCTATCAGCAGCTTTATCACTATGCCGTCTGGACCAGGTGCTTTGTTTCTGTTCATTTTGGTCATTGCAGCTTCCACTTCGGATTTTAGTATTTTCAGTCCATCCATCACCTTGTATATTCTCGGTTGTTCTCTCTTGTCGCAAAAAAGATCCTTTATATACTCTTCCCATCCTCTTTCTCCAATATGATTGTTCCATCCTTGGATTTTATGCATCCTGTTGAGGAGCAGGTTTTTTTGTCCTGTCAGTTCTCTTATCTCTTTATGCATCTCTGCTTTATTGGTCCTGCTCATTCTCTCTACTTCTGCGCATTTGTTGTTAAGCCATTCCTCTTTAGCTTCTCTGCATTTGTTCCTTATCTCCCTGTGAAGTTTCTTGTACTCTCCTCCATGTCTTGGCGTTATTTTTTGTCTCCTTTGCATCATGTGGAGAATTTCTTCGGTCATCCACTCATTTTTTCTTCTGCGTCTGATTTCCTTTGGGGCTATGTTGTTCGCTGAGGTTACCATCGCTTCCTTTAGTGAATGCCATTTTGAGTGCCCTTTTCCAATTTGTTCTTCATATTTCTTTCTCACGCTGTCATTGTAGTCTTTCTGCAGGGTGAGGTCATTCACGAGTGTGTCGTATTGCAGCCTTGGTGATGTGCTGGGTTTCTTTAGTCTTCGGAGTTTCACCCTTAGTTTGCAAATGACTGGGACGTGGTCGTTTCCGCAGTCGGCACCTGGATATGTTTTGCATTGGACCACTGCGTTCCTGAATCTCTTGTTTATAGTTATGTAGTCTATTTGGTTCTTCGTGTCTCCTCCTGGGCTTCTCCATGTCCATAGTCGTCGTGGGTGCTCTTGAAACCAAGTGTTAGTAATTACCTGGTCATTGGCTGAGCACCATTGGACCCATTTTTCTCCTCGTTCGTTGCGGTCCCCTAGTCCAAAGGGGCCGGTCATGTTTCCTTCCCTATCTTTACCTACTTTGGCATTCAAGTCTCCCATTATAATCCTAATTTCTTGGCTTTTGCATTGGGCCTTGGCACTGTCCAGTATTGAATAAAAAGTTTCTATTTCGTCCTCCAAATTTTGGAGCAAAATGTCCCCTTTACGCCGTTGGTGCTAACAGTCGCCGGATGACAGGTGGCACCTGTTGCCCATGCCGGTCCTTACCGAGCGAGGAGTTGTTTCCTTGTGAAGCAACCCCCTTCACGCTGTTGGCTTTAATACATTTGACGTAGTACTGCACTTAAATTTATAAAGTCAAGTTACCAAATAGAAAATCTTATCAGAGCGTTTACTATGAAAATATTTCTACAAAAGAAAGTGGTGGGAAAGTGGCTGAACCCAAGATGTCATGTCATGTCATGTCCAATAACATTGCAGATTCTTCTTTGGATTTTGTCAAGAATCTCTAAATATATAGCAAATGTACCAGACGAGATTTAGCAGCAATATCCAATGCAGGGATGAATGTTAGAAATATAAAGGTGTAAGATAGATTATGGTGGGGAAAATGGTATAGTACAATACATTGAACTAATTTTCCTAACAATTGATTCAATATAATTGTTCGACTTCATGGCAGCAAAAAATGTTAGCCTGAAAAGGTGCAGTGAATTACGCTCCTCAAAGTTAGCATCATCCATGCTGATGGAATACAAAAAAGCTTTTCCAAGATCATTAAAAGAGAGGAGTTTCATTTCAATTAACAAGCCATTAAGACAGGAGTATATAGTTGTCTCCTCAGCATAGATACAGAATTGAGAACTAGTGACATTGGGAAGGTAGTTGAGAAAAACTAGGAACAACTTCGGTCCAAGGATAAAACTCTGAGGGACACCTAGTTTAATGTAAAAAGATCTAGAAGAGTGGCCATTCAAGATAACTTTTATTTTACAATTTGAAAAAAGATTGAATCAAACCAAAGATTCGTCCAGAAATAACATAACCTTTCAACTTGTGAAGACAACCAGCATGTCAAATACCTTTGAAATATCTAACGCAACAGCCCACACTTTACTATTTGTAACTAAAGTTTGACAGGCTCTATCCACAATAACTTTTAACACATTATCAGTTGACCTAAAGAAGCAAAAACTGTATTGTTTGTTTGAAAGAAAACGTTGCAAGATGACATGCTTAATCAATTTGGAATTGATTCAAATTCACTCTAGGACTTTGCCAAAAAGATGTAAAAAACTAGTCAAACGGTTTGCTGAGTACTTAAAGCAGTAACCACAGAAGAGAATTTCCAACAAGAAGGAGAGCAAGAAGCAACAAGGCATTTATTGTACAAAGTGAAAAAATTTTCATAATTCTGCTTTATCAGCAGAAATGATAACACCTCAAATTAAGTAAAAGGAGAGATAGAGGACTTACACTTATTTAACACTATTACGGAGCCACCAGTAATCACAAGAACCAAACTTGTTAGAGGTTATATGCCGACTCATTCTTTCAGTGAACAAAGCCATAGCCTCATTGAGAATGCACTTCCATTTATTACAAGTGGAGACAAAGAGGCATATTTAGTGATCAAAATTATTATGTTGCTACAACTGGAGAAAGTAATTCCTGTGAGCTATAGCAGCTTAACAAGCATGTGTGAACCATGAAGAAGATTGTGGTTTCACCTGGTATTTCCAAGAAGGTACAATAGTATCAATGCCAGCATTTAATTAAATTTAAAAATAATCAGTTAAGGTCACTTAGTCATTAATTAACTGTGAACTGAATTATATTATCAAATAAATGAAAGTGAAACTCTTCTTAAAAATCTAAAATTGCTCATTATTATTCATTTGTTTAAGATAAAGCAAGTTAAGTATTGTTCTGTATTTATGTACAATATATGTAAAATAAACTATTCTTAAATTATTTTTTGCAGCCTGAAAACTTACTCTATTTAACAAAAGATGAAGAGTCCATTCTTAAAATTGGTAATTTTATTTTTACTTGAAAAGATTTTGAATTTTTTAAACATGTTGTGCTTTCTGAACAAATCTATATACATTTGCAATCATATTTTCTTAAAGTGATAATTACCTATAAGTATAATCTTTATAGCTACTGTTATTAATACTTTTCAGTTCCAATAAATGTTTAAATAAATGGGCAACAAAACTTCTACAATAGTAGAAATAATTGATACAGTTGTATGTTGATTTAGATTTAATTTCTTTTTCATTCCAGTACTCTAATTTTTTATTTTTTAACTTTTATTTTTTAAATTTAATTATAAATCTGAACCCAAAATGTGCTTGTATGCATGATTCAGTCTGAACCCCCCTGTTTTCTCTCAATATTTTTTAAATAGTTATTAAATGTAAAAAAATTGTGATATGTTAAATTTAAATATACTAGCTGTACCTATGGAAATTTCACAGTTTTATAACACTGATATTTAGATTAAATTATAAATGTAAGTACTGTTTACTCACTGTTATATTTTCGTAAAAATTTCTATTGCACGTGATTTTGCACACGTTCCTTTTCCTTTAAAAAGGCTGAGTTCTTTTCTTTCTTCGGCATTTTGTTTACCTGCTCTTGCGTTGTCGCCGGCTAAGGGACGAGGCGTGCAGTCCGGTCCTGCGTGGAATCAAGGTACCTGGTGGAGCTCGAGCCAGGGTTTCCGCGTACGCCGATGACGTAACGACCTTTGTGTCCTCCCGCAGGGACATAAGGGCGGTACAGAAGGCGCTTGAACGGTACGAACAGGTAACAGGGGCCAGAATTAACCGCGACAAGTCGTCCGGCTTGCGGTTAGGTGCCTGGAAGGGTGTTTCCCTCCCGGGGCCCTTCGACTGGACGGACGGGCCGGTCAAGCTCCTCGGAGTTTGGTTCGGTCCGGACTTACAGTTGGAGAAGAACTGGTCAGAAGTACAGGCAAAGGTCGGCGTGTCGGTCGAGATTTGGCGTCGGCGGAGTCTCTCCGTGAAGAGCCTGGCGGAGGTGTGTAACACATACCTCTTTCCCAGAATCCTTTACCGGCTGTCTGTACTTCCCCTTTGTGACGATCATGAGAAGGCGCTCGAGCGTTTGCTATTCTCCTTTCTGTGGAGAGGACGCAAACACATGGTCGACAAAGGAGTCTGTTGCCTCCGTCCGTGTCATGGGGGTCTGGGAATGCCGCACTTGAGGAGCCACGTGCTCGCTTCGAGGTTGGCATTTCTCAGGCGCGCGTTGTCGGAAGATCGGTTGCTTGCGGGGGTAGTGAGGGACATGTTCCCTAGCCTCACTATCACTCCCCCGCTCCTAAGGACTAGCAATAGGCCTTGGGGGCGGCCGAAATTCCTGCTCGAATGTCTGACGGCCCTGCGGGCCATTCCATGGTCCAGTGACCTTTCACGGCCTAGGAGAATCTTCTATCGGGGATTAGTGGAGGGCGCCGTGAAGGATAAACTGTGGAGTAAGCTCGACATGTCGAGAGAGGAGTATCGCTCTCATTGGTCTTGGGCGCCAGGTGCGGATTGGCTCAGCAACTCTGAGTTTTCTCTGACCTGGCGATTGGCTCGGAATGGTTTGTCTCTCAATGACAAGCGTTTCGCAATGGGCCTGGCGGATTTGCCAGATTGTGAGCGTTGCAACCTTGGAATCAAGGAGACGTCTGCGCACGCCTTCTTCCATTGTTCGCGCGTTCGCCCGTTGTGGGAGCGTGTCGGCGAGTTGACTGCTCGTATCGCGCCGCGGGAGCTTCTGCTCATTGATCGCGCATACGCTGTGGACAATGTGTCGCCCCCGTACTCTGGAGTGAAGCGGATGGTGTTTCTGTCGCTACTGGCCACGGCTAGAATGGTGATTTGGATGACGCGTCTGGAGGAAGTCTTGCGGGGTGGCCGTCTTTCGGATCAGGATCTAATCCGATATTTTGAGCACCAGCTCAAAATGAAGATTAGAACTGAACGGAAACGACTGCACCCGACAGAGTTCAGCGAAAGGTGGGTATATGCAGCGAGCCTGGTTCGCGTGGCCGGGGCTAGCCTTGATTTTCTCTTTTAGATCTGATGGGCACATCGGGGTGGATTCCGTTGGAACCCCTCCCGTGGTTAAGGTAAGAAGTCTTTTTTGTGCCTAGTTAATGTAAGTGAATGTGTTTGTCCTAGCCTGTTCCCGGCTCCATTGCTTTTGTTATGATCCAGTTCGAGATTCCCATTATCCATTGTTATTTTGTCCCGTTTTCATTCTCGGCTGGGTCAGCCTTATATATTCTCCAGTCCATTTATTTTTGTACCCTGCTTCTCCATTCCCCTTTAGAAAGAGAGCTTCTTGATTCTGTCTTTTAAGGCAGAATACAGCGGCCTCTTTATTTATGTGGGTGTGTTTGGGTCTTACTAACACTATGTATATGTATTCATTTGAAATTGTTTTTGTTTTGGGGATTTTTGTTTCTTCATACCCCCTTCCCATCATGTCATTTCATGTACAAAATTTTTAAATCTATTTTTGTAAAATATTGTAAATATTGTAAAATCACAAATTTTTATGTACATTTGGGGCGTTTTGTAGGTCCCCGGTATGTTTTGCGGTATTGTGGTGCATGATAAGTATGAGTGTTGATGGACAAGTTTTTATGGTGAATGAGAATCATTGTAACGCATGTATGGGTCGTGAATCTGATTAGCTAGGTATAGGATAGAGTAGCTGAAGACCAACCCAAGTTTTGTTTCCCCCTCCCATTTTTCGGCCTTGTGCCATAATTCATGTATTTTATACCTGAATAAATAATTACCTGCTCTTGCGTTGCGAAATTAGTTCGGTAAAGCCTAGTAAAGAGGTTTTGTTCCGTCTTCACTTACGTTAAAACACCACCACCACAATTTACCGAACTAGTTTTGTTCCGTCTTCACTTACGTTAAAACACCACCACCACAATTTACCGAACTAGTTTTGTTCCGTCTTCACTTACGTTAAAACACCACCACCACAATTTACCGAACTAATTTTCTATTTTCCTCATGGAGAAAATAATTCGCCTGGACAAATTTGACGTTTCCTCGGCAGACCCACAGGCCAGCAAGCTTTGGAGATTATGGTATCGTAACTTTAATTACTACCTCTCAACTATTGCTTCGTTAAACCCTGATAAACTCGAAGTTCTCTATTTAAACACCGGTCCCACTGTTGCTGACGTTATCGAGGGTTGTTCTGGCTTTGAACATGCTGTTGACTTACTGAAAGGTGTCTACGACAAGTCTCCAAGTGTTATTCATGCTAGACATCTGCTTTCTACGCGTTTGCAACAAGAAAGCGAGTCTGTCGACCAATACCTTCAGGCCTTGAATCGACTTGCCGCTGACTGTTGCTTTAAAGACGTAACGGCCACCACTTACAGGGATGAATCTGTCCGTGATGCATTTATTCGTGGTCTTCGGTCCTCATTGATACGTGCTAGGCTCCTTGAAACTGACACTCTAACTCTCGCAGAAGCTACTCAATGTGCTAGGGCTTTAGAACAAGCTTACTTTCGCGCGGAATCGTATGCCACCCAGATTGGAGCAGCCGCCGTTACTTCTATTACTGGAACTAAAAATGTGTTGACCGATTCTGCCGAGGAGGCCACTGGTATTTCTAAAAATTCTGCTCTAACTGATTCTCCAATGAAGTATGACTCTGTACTGTTCTCAGCTGCCCTTCCTGTTCGTGGCAAGTGTTACAACTGTGGAGGGAGACGTCACTTTAAGGACGACCGCCACCTCTGCCCTGCCCGCAATAAGGTATGTCGAAGCTGTGGTAAACTCGGGCATTTTTCTAAAGTTTGCCGTTCTACTCTACCGACACATTCACGTTCTTCTTCTGCTATCATAGGGGCCCGTGCTAAAGGTGGTGATAGTTGCCCTCCTATCACCGAAAATGTGGAGTTAAAAGGGAAAAAGTTAACTGCCCTTATAGACACCGGCAGTTCTGATAATTTTATCAGTGCCCGTATTGTCAAAACAATGAGACTGCCCACTTTAAAACGGAACTCCGTAATTTCTATGGCATCATCCGCCGTTTCCCTTAAACTGTCTGAATATTGCACCGAGAACGTTTTCTTCAATGGTTGCGAATATAAAGAGATTGACCTTACTTTGCTTCCTGACTCCTGTATGGACATTATACTCGGAATGCCGTTTTTGAAACTACACCGGGGTATTACTATTTTTTTTGGTGGATCTCAGGAAGTTTTAAAAATCTGCGCGCTAACCAGGATCAGTTGTGCCCCTGTAAAATTGTTCCGAAACCTGACCCCTGATTGCAGACCCATTGCTACTAAATCCCGAAACTACCGTGCGGAGGATGCCCGATTTATTGAAAAAGAAATTCTTCAACTGCTTGAAGACGTCATTGAAACCAGCTATTCACCTTGGCGTGCTCAAATTGTTGTGACTTCGTCGCCTAATAGAAAGAAACGATTGGTGGTTGATTTTTCCCAAACCATTAACCGTTTCACACTACTTGACGCGTACCCTTTGCCTCGGATTGAGGATCTCGTAAACCGAATTGCCCAGTATCATATTTTTAGTACGATTGATTTTTGTCTAAAGCTTACTACCAGATCGAAATTTGTCCCGAAGATCGGCCTTACACGGCTTTTCAAGCTGGAAATCGTTTGTATCAATTCAAACGAATACCCATGGGTGTCACTAATGGGATTTCTGCTTTTCAACGATTTATGAATTCCTTTATTTCTGAAAATAAGTTATCCGGAACTTTTTCTTACATTGATGACATTACTATTTGTGGTAAAACTTAAGAGGAGCATGACGCTAACTTGGAACGTTTCTTAAAGGCTGCCTCCACATACAACCTCGAAATAAACCGAGAAAAATCAAAGTTTTCGCTTCGTTCTATCAATTTGCTTGGATACCAAATCTGTGACGGAACTATTCAACCTGACCCTGAGCGTTTGAAACCTCTTTTGCAAATGCCTCCTCCTTCGGATTCAAATTCGTTAAAGAGGTGCCTTGGTATGTTTTCTTACTACGCGAAATGGATACCTAAGTATTCACACAAAATTCGTCCCCTGGTTGAAAATAAACAATTTCCCATGCCTCCTATAGTTGTGGTGAATTCTTTCGAAAAACTTAAGATGTTGCCGAATCATCTGTAAAGGTTATCGACGACGAACTACCATTTACTATTGAAACCGATGCCTCAGAGAAAGCTATAGGAGGCACTCTCTTACAGGCTGATAGGCCTGTAGCATTCTTTTCCCGATCATTAAACCCATCTGAAATACGACTACACATAGTTGAAAAAGAGGCTTACGCGATAGTTGAATGTGTCCGAAAATGGAGGGACCTCCTTGTTGGGAAGCACTTTACTATCATAACAGACCAGCAAGCCGTATCTTTTATGTATAAGCCAGCTAACCGAGGAAAAATTAAAAATGATAAAATCATTCGGTGGAAAATGGAGCTTCTCCCGTTCTCGTACGATATAAAACACCGTCCCGGAAGTGAAAACACCGTTGCCGATGCTTTGTCGAGAGTGTGTGGTGCTGCTGCTTCCTCCTTGGAGGAGCTAAGGACCATACACAGTTCATTAATACACCCTGGGGTTCAACGTTTTTGGCACTTTATACGATCACAAAATATGCCATACTCAATTGAAGTTCGGCGCGTGACATCCGAGTGTACAACTTGTGCAAAAATAAAACCTCAATTTTCCAGCCCTACTAATATACGCTAATCCGCTCTACTGCTCCCTTTCAGCGCCTCTCCGTAGACTTCAAAGGGCCTGTCCCGGCATCATCGAAAGGATGTCGTTACCTATTTACTATCGTCGATGAGTACAGTCGATTTCCCTTTGCATTCCCGTGCCGTGATTGTTCTTCGCAAACCGCAATCAAGTGCTTGACGAATATTTTTTCTATTTTTGGACTCCCCACTTTCATCCATTCTGATAGAGGAACGTCGTTCGTGTCCGAGGAGTTCAGAAATTTCCTGACGAGACTTGGGGTTGGGTGCAGTAACACCACTGCATACGGAGGAAATAGAGAATCAGCCTTCCCAGAGACCTGCCAGTCCTTCGAATAGTGAACTGCCCCCACAGCGGTCTAGCAGGATTCGTAGACCAGTTCAGCGACTGGACTTATAAATAAAATATATACACCTTGCAATCTCTCTTACTAGTGGGGGGAGATTGTTATATTTTCGTAAAAATTTCTATTGCACGTGATTTTGCACACGTTCCTTTTCCTTTAAAAAGGCTGAGTTCTTTTCTTTCTTCGGCATTTTGTTTACCTGCTCTTGCGTTTACTGCATGCTCTTGTGTTGCGAAATTAGTTCGGTAAAGCCTAGTAAAGAGGTTTTGTTCCGTCTTCACTTACGTTAAAACACCACCACACTCACTATCAAGATTGTTTTCAGAAATAAATTACTCATGCATGCTTCTTTGCAATTTTAATTAATCACATGAAAATACTTTTGATGAGGAGTTCTTAAACACCAGGTGGAAGAGAAGGAGTGTCTGAAAGGTAGATTTACTTATCCTAAAATATTTACGACCCCTTACACTATAAAATATCTATTTTTGACATATATTCAATAAAAATATACTCATACTATACAGGTTAATATACTAATAAATTCTGTAGAAATTGCTGATAAAATTTCAATTAGTTGTGAACTTGCATGTACATATAAATTATTTTTTCAATATGATATTTTTGTCAAAATCAGGGAAAACATTTTTACCTACAACAGTGCATCTTCATCTGTTGCAAAAATGTCACACCTGGTAGAGGAACATATTCTTTCAGAATTCAAAAGCAAACTTATTGTCAAACAGATCAAAGGCAATATGGCACTTGCTAGTAAATTAATTTCAAATAAATTTAAATATTAATCAACAAAATTTTTAAGCACATCAATTATAAATTCAATAAAATAGAATAAAATATGTAACTACAATTAAAAAGAAAACAAAAATCAATTTCAATTAAATTTAAATATCAAATTAGGTAAAATATTGAATCAAGTCAAAAATAATTATTTTCAAGGTTTAAAGTCATTTTCAGTTTTCATCAGAACTGGAATTGATAAAGTTTAATTAAGTTTTAATTAAAATAAAGGGCAAGGTAAATTACTCAACAAGGGTTACAGATGTTTAGACAGAGGATATTAAGTATTTTTAAAACCTAGATTTATACAGTGTTTCTTATTCAATATATTGCATGTCTATGATTCCCAAGTACCCCTTAAGGTCTTATTTTATATGAAAAATCTCAAAAAGTAAGAGAGCCATTTTTCAAGGTATGTTCAGAAAGGTAAACTATTTATTTGCAAAATAAACTCAATCAGGTTAATTTGTGTTTGTAAAATGCGTAAAATCTGTCAGGTACTATAGGAGCTTAGGATTCTGGTCTTTATGCAATAGAAATTCATAGTAAATTGATCCCCAGGGAAGTACCCATCACTACAATTGATTTCTAAGAATGATATGGTTATGCATTTGATATATTTCATAGTTAGTTCCAAGTATCTTATAAAACTTTTAACCTTTATATGAAAAAAATCTTAAGAAACCCTTGGTTTTGTATTGTAATGTTTAACTGGCATGTTTTAAGATGTAAGCACTTTATTGTATGTTATTGGTTTCAAAATATTTTGTAGTTGTATTTTATTGTTTTAAGCTATTAGATATTTTAGTGGACATAACAGGTTTTTTTTTAAATTTTGTGCCAAAAATGAACACAACATAGATTGCATACAATAAATACAATAGGTACCACTCAGTTTTTTTCCGGTGAAAAACACATTAATTTGGAAATTCTTGCAAAAATCAAATAATTGTCAGATTTTAATGAGACTTTCAGGACTTATTCACAAATGAATGAAATTATTTTTTAAATTATTAGTTTTAAAAAAACTTTGTAAAAATCTATTTCTTTTTACATCTGTTACCCCCTCCACACACACACACACACACACACACACACACACACACAAATTCATAAATTCATGAAATTTGAAGAAATTAAATTTTGTTGGGAAAATTGGTTTTATTGGTTAGGACTCATTGGGGAATGTAAATTATTTGTTTCAAACATTTTGCCTTTAGTTTCTCAAATATGCTCCCAATAGTAAAATAAAAAATGCAATAAAACTATGAAATTATTTAATTTGATAAGCTTTTAATTGCTTTAATAAATAATATATATTAAGGAAATTATAGTCCAAAAAAAAAACATTTGTTTAATTATTATTTAAATTTTAAAAGTATAGTTTTCATTTTTTTAATTATAATAATTTATTTCAAAAATATTTTTAAAATACTTAAAAGATTTTTTTGTATTAGTTTATTAAGTTAAGTGAAGACTATATTTATTAATCAAAATTGAAAAGTTTAATACAAATTGATGTGCCTTTGTATTTTTAAAATAATTTTTATTTTTTTCGTGTGTTTGAATTTTTTTTTAGTTGGTAATTTTGTAGTTGTCTCGACTATGTTTGTCAAATTGGCCTTGTGTCAAACACAACCAAAGTCCCCACAGTTTAAAATATCAGAAGGTTGGATCTTGGAATGTGGGAGAATAGAATATTTTGTCTTGTATGTTAAAGTAAAAATTTTATTAACTAAACAGCATAGCAAATCTGTAAGAAGAAAATGTTTAAAGAGAAAAATGTATGTAGTTAAATGTTTCAGAGAAATAGTATTAAGGAGTTAAATGAATCCTTATAGTTGATAGTAGCAGAATGTGTGTATGTAGAAATATTAACTGATTACTAATAAACTCTGTGTTCCCTTCCCTTTCCTATAGCCAGTGAGAAAGTGAAAAGGAAGGTAAAGCAATAAAAGAAATTGGACTTATTGGACTTTAGTTTTTAGGAATCAGTTGAAGTATCTTGTTGTTGTTGTTGTTTCTTTGATGGCATGTGAGTGAAAACGAAGAAAGGAAAATCAGAAGGAAGAAGAATGAATGTATGTTGACGAGGCATGACAGGGTCGGTGTCTTGAAATTTCTTCCTTACATTTTAACATGTTGTCTCTATGCTGCTCCCATTTGAGTCACTTTTGCCGGTCAAGGGATGTGGTTAGTTAAGTAGTGAAATTTACTCATGTGACTGGATCAAAACTGCATACCCATTTAAGAAAAATTGACTGAGGTCATAAATCAATTTGCTATTTCCTATCCAATCAAAATTCAGAATCTTAATTTTCACACTGACTTGTGAAATTTGCTTTGGTCTGGCTTTTTCCAAAATGTTTTCAGTTGTTCTGATCCATTTGTGCGGGTGTGCAATTTTATTTTTTGCATTTCAGTTAACTGTTAGATGATATAGGATTTGTATCCTATAATTTCTATTTGTATATTAAAAAATCATGTGTTTCATGGTTTCTTCCCCTTACAAGAAAAAAATTTGCACCATTTTGTCAATTCCTGTCACCATACACTTATCTTATCTTGCATCTGTGTTTAAGATCAACACTGTTTAAGAAATAGTTTTATTCTAATTTTCATGCTACAAATAAGTAATACATGTTGAAACCAGATTAATTTCACTTTAAATTTGTTAATTTTCTAAAAATAATGTCACAGTTGTGTATTTTATTTATGCAAGATTTTTAAAACTAAGAATTAACTTTTTTTACAAATGTGTTGATCGCTCAAAAATGGCTGAAAAATTGGGAATATTAAAAAAAAATCTTAAAAGTTTATATACCAATCTATATAATTTCTGTTTGAAATACACCAGAGTATTTTGTTTATTGGAAATAGTAAATTTAATCATTTAGCTTTCAATTAAAACTAAAATAAAAATTTCAAGAAAACTTTTTTATTATTAAAAATTCAATTTAAAAGTTAGTTATCGAAAATGAGTGGAGGTAACCTATTTAATAGCAATATTACATGACTGCTACAAATTAATTTTAAAATATTTTTTTTAAATTATTTTTTTTAATATTAAAAAATGGAAACAATTCTTATAAAAATTCATTATTCATTAAAAAAAGAATTTTAATTAGATAGTAATTTCCACTATATTATTTATTCATAAAAGTAATTGAAAGCTTTTCTAATTAAATAATTTCTTCGTTTGATTGCAGTTTTAATTTTACAATTCGGAGCAGATTTTTTGTAACTGGAGTAGTCCTGTTTTATAAAAGAAATATTGATGATTTAAATTCTCCAAGGACTTGTATTTATTTAGAAATATTAAGTCCTATAAAAATTAATTTATCAAAATTTCATAAAATTAAATATATTTTTACTAAGATATTCTAAAAATGAAACATTTCTAACATAATTTATTTGTGAATAAGTCCTGAAAGTTTCATTAAAATACAACAATTATATGATTTTTGCAAGAATTTTCAAATCAGTGTGTTTTATACCCTAAAAGGATGTTAAAATTTCCCATATTAATTCATGGTCCTCTACTGAAACAAGAAAACAAGATTTTTAGCCAAAATTCTGAAGGTTCTAAAAAAGATTAAAAATATAATTTAATAATGGAAAAATCCTTTGCTCTTTCCTCTTAATAATAACAAAGATTTTGATAATAAAACTTTGCTTTTATTAAGTTTCATTATGTAGTGTGCATATTTTTAGCAAATCTTTGGTGGTATCTGCATAAATGTAATTACATTAGATTAATAATGTAAAAAAAACATTTATTCTCAGAGTAAATTTAGAAAAATTACGGTAAAATATTCTTTTATGTAAATTAAATATTTTTGTCAAAAGATAAGAATTTATTTATATGAAAAAACTTTTAATTGTGTTTTTTTTTTAACCCTGTACCAAAAATGTATACAAACTATATAGATAATATAGGTACAACCAAAATCAATGCTTTTTTTTCAAAGTGAAAGCAAAAAATCGCTATCTCCTGTTTTAAAATATTTGCCAAAAATTGTAGAATTATTTGATTCAGGTGAAATTTTCAGTACTTATTCACTATTCAGTAAAGAATGGAATGTTTTACTGAATTTGGGGAAGCATTTTAATGAGAGACATGTTTCACTCCCCTTTTCAATATCTCATGTCTACTTTTTTAATTTGGAGGTGTTTTATTATTGTTTATAAAGAAAATTCCCTGAATATATTTAATTAAAATATGTATGTAATAGCAAGTGTAGACATATGGAAAATGTAGCCCACATCTTACCAAAAACCATTCAGTAAAAGTCAAAATGTAATCATTTTTTTTTCTGCTTGCATAAGTTAATAAAACATGTTTTCATTCAGATTGGACAGAAGAAAAATTTACTTAATAATTAATATTTATTTACTTGTAATTTTTCAGTGTGATTTTGAAATTAATCTTTTATTTACACAATAAAATTGTGTAAATAATTTATCCAATGTTTGTCACAAGAATTTCCTTTATTAAATAAAGACGTGTTTGAAGAATAAACAAATTTAAAGTTTAATGCCATTTTTATGTGTGAACTATTTTTTAAAAGAATTTTATTTTATTTTTACCTTTTAGATTGTTAGATTATTTTTGGTATGGATGTACAAAAAGGATATAATCCTGATATATTGTTTTGACTGACTATTATTCTATACTGGAAGAGTATCATGACATTAATCTAATTTCATATCTCCCATTCAGTCAGTTTTTGTCTTTGGACAGAAACAGAATGACCTCATTTTTTACTTTGTTCTTTGATCTCACAGATAACTGTGTGTAAATAAAAGATTGTTAGGATCCATCTCCCAAGGTTTTTGTTATTATCTTAGTGTCAGATTCCAAATATTTAACAACACATCTTGTAACTGAAACATAAGAACAGTTATTCTCTATTATTCTGGTATATATATCTTTTATTCTATGAATTTTTTCCTTGCATCAAAGTTTGTTTTATCAAGTTATTAAGTGTTAATAGTGCTGTGTGAAATGTGTAGACAGACTTACTTTATAACGGTCAACTTAATGGGCTTGTGTTCATAGAACAGGCCTTAGTCAGCAGCTGCTGGCTCATCTCTTCTATTGGGTGTATGTGTATGCACATGTAGATCAAACTTGCCTCTAAAATTGTTTTGATACACGAGAAGTGTGCGTCTATTTTTATATCTGTAAAGGAATCCAAAATTTAATTTCACATGAAGGTGCAATCCCTTTGAATACAAGATTTTCATTAGTTAGAAAATAATTTCATGCTGGCTCATGGAAATCTTTTTCTTGAATTTGTTGGAGTGGTGAAAAGTGTTATTGTTATTTTCTAAATGATCAAAAAATAACATGTGGTAGGTTTACAACTACATCTGCCATGTCTTTTGGTGATATTTGACCTCATAATTATCGTCTATCAAAAAAACCTTCTAACAGGATTTTATTGACTGAAAAATATATATAGGATCTAATTCCTATAAGGTAAGCATTACTTTTAGAAAATCAAGTGAATTAAGTCTTAAATTTACTAATAAACTTTGAAACCCATCTTTAGGTTGTATGGTTGTAAAGGAAAGAACAAATAAGGTTTAACAAGAAAACAAGATTTTTAGCCAAAATTCTGAAGGTTCTAAAAAAGATTAAAAATATAATTTAATAATGAAAAAATCCTTTGGTTTTTCCTCTTAATAATAACAAATATTTTGATAATAAAATTTTGCTTTTATTAAGTTTCATTATGTAGTGTGCATATTTTTTAGCAAATCTTTGGTGGTATCTGCATAAATGTAATTACATTAGATTAATAATGTAAAAAAAATATTTATTCTCAGAGTAAATTTCCTTTACAACCATACACTGGCTATAACAGTAAATAAAGTACTATGTCATATACGTGACTGTTATCTATTGATATTGGAAATTTAAGAACTAATCAGTGATTTGTTTATGGATACTCAGTATTATATTGTAAATAATTTCTTCAGTTTAACAAATACATTAAAGCAGATTAGCTTTCAATATTTTGTGCATGTTATTGATAAAATTTGTTTATAAAAATTGAATAGACATTTTTCTTAATTGATAAAAGTTATGTATTCTTACATATATCTTATACCTTCATTAGTGCATTTTTATATAAAATTTTATTTGTTTAAGTCTCATCTTTTAAAAATAGCAAAACATTCAGAAATCCATGCTGTTATGTTGAATTTTATTTTAATAAAATAATTTACCTAAAAGGTCATAAGAAATTCAGGGAAAATAATTTTAGAGATAATGATGCAATGCATTTATACAAATGAAAGATTTTGTCACACAATTACTGCAAACCTAATATAAAAATGTATATTTGTTTTGTTTTGCAGCTGACTTTGGTCTTTCAAAAATGATCACACCAAATATAGTGAAAATGTCAATTTGTGGAACTCCAAGTTACAGTGGTTGGTTTTCTTGTTCATTTGAATAGTTCATTTCATTTTGCAAATAGTTTAATATTAGAGATACAAATAAATGCCCAATCAGTTTTGTTGTTTTTTTTTTTGTATTTCATCAACATGCATATTTTCTCTGGAGTGGCCATATTATTTTACACTATAAATATGTCATATTCCACTCCCTTATGCTTCATTATAAAACTTGTAAGATTTGCCCCTATTTAAATACTAAAACATTATCATAGCTATATGAAAATCTTATTGCTTACAAGTGTTCATTGTTCTGTGTAAAAACAAAAATTATTTTATTTATTACATCATTTTCCAGTGTATGCTAAGACAAATTTCAGTTATGTTTATTATTTATACAAGCCACAAGTAAATGTATACTACTGCTCATTTACTTAAATAGTTACATTTGATCATGTCATGATGACTGGAGAACATACTTTTCAGTCTTTGTGAAAACAAAGAAGTCAATTCTTCTTCTATGTGACATCAGGACGTAGGCACTCCACAACTTCCAGTACTTTGTAGCTCTTAGTAAGTTTTGTCTTTTTGCTATCTATCCTATGTTTTGTTTTGCCTTGTTAAGTAGCTTATCATCTACTTTCCTTCTGCAAGTCTTCTTTCCTCATTATGTACCCTAAGAATTTCAGCTGTCTCTCCTTGATTCTAAGTATAAGTATCCATTTTGTTTCCATAAGTTCTGGATTATTTTAATATCATTCCCAAATAAATCAAGCGTACTTAGCAGTTCAAATAGTTCATTATGACGTACTTTATCAGACACTTTTGCATAATCTATAAAACATAGGTACACATCCTTTTGCATTTATATTGCTAACTTTTTGAAATCCCATGTAGATTGTGTAGAAAAATTCAGAGGAGCTAATTTATTAAATAGTTGAAGATATATCAGGTTTGAGTTATTTACAAATTAAACTTTTGATTATTGAATTAGAATCATTACTTGTTTGATTATATAAATTCTATAGTCAAAATGACTACAAATACTAAATGATTTTCATTAAAATTGACTTTGATAATAATCAAAAATTAAATATTTTTCAGCACCTGAGCTTTTGGAAGGAAAGATGTATGATTATTCAGCAGATATGTGGAGTTCTGGCGTGATATTATTTATTCTGTGAGTATCTATCATTTATTAAGCTGATATAAAATTTTTATTGCATTTTTGTTTTTAACTAAAATTTTACTTCATGTTGAAAAGAGAAAATTAACTGTAGTATATATGAACTTTTTCTAAAGTGGCATCATTTGCAACTCATGTAAAACAAGATATTTTGATCAACTGAAAATTCCTCAAATTTTTTATTCCATTTTGGATTTATGTTCTTAAAACTGTTGAATGTTAAATTTTTTCATAATTCATTACAATTCAAATCAAAAATATGCATACTGCTCATGTAGAAGTTGATGAGTTAGGCAATGCTAAGAATGGAATAAGTAAGTTATTTCTCTCTTTGTTACCTAAATGTCGCTATAATACTAAAATGTTACATGAATGTTATTAATGTTTAGTATCCAGTTAATTATCAACTCTTTATTTAGATTTTTATAGTCTTTAGGAGAAACTCCAGTGTCAAGATTGTCCCATTTCTTGATTGAAAAAGTAATATTTAGTCAGAAAGATGAGAAATGGCAATTTAATGGTGGAGGTTGAAGCAAGAAAACAGGGGAGTCTTTAATGAAAATGTGAATCATCCAGCTTACTCTCATACTTGTGAGTTCTGGAAAAAAGAAATCTTGAAAGTTAAATATAAAAGAAACATTTCCTTTTCAGAAGCAAAAAAAGTAGTTGAAGACAAGTATAGTGCATAGGACAAGTCCAAATAATTCCAATCTCACTGACAAGTATAGGAACCTTATTGAAAGACTTGTGCATTTGTTACTGAATGATTGGTCTGATTTCCAAAAAAAACTTAAGATTTATATTACAAAGAATTGGGACAGGCTGAACCTGAAAAAGGAAAAGGAAACTGGCAATAAGCAGATAACATTATCTCAGGCGCAGACTTCTCCATACAAATGGGTTAAGCCATCTGCAGAACTATACATTCAGCAAAGTTCTTAAACAGTAGAATAAGTATATCACCAAAGAAAATGGAAATTATCGAGCAAAAATTGGAAGTGTCTACTGAAAATTCCTTTGAAAATTTAGATGAGATGGAAGTAGATAGCCAAAACTCACAGACGGGTAAAACTTCTAAACTAAAACAAATCAAAACCAAATAAGCCATAAATAAGAAAGTACAAGTATGTATAAAATATTGCAATAGAACTGCCATGGCAAACATTAATGAGTTGCTTCAGTTGATAACAGACCTAACTCCAGCAGTTATCTGCCTTCAGGAAACCTTCTTTAAGAGGGATGACAAAATAAGTATTACCAGCAATACAATAACATAAAAGACATTGGTCTTCAAGCATCAGGTGTTACATCCATCTTAGTCCAGTATGATGTTCCACAAAGTCAGATAAATTTGAGAACTAATTTACAGGCAATAGCTGTAAAAGTGACGCTGCACAAACCAATCAACATCTGCTCAGTGTACATGCCACCAAATGAAGAAATAAATGAAAATTGCAGAAAATTATAAAGCAACTCCCTCCTTTCTTTATGTTACTTGTGAATTTTGACTGTCACAGCACCTTATGGGCTGTAAAGATACAAACCAGAAAGGAAAGAATATGAAATCGGTTATAAATAACAATGATTTGTGTATATATAACGATAAATCACCAACTTATATGTGTCCATTTCCTGGTAGTTACTCTGCAGTTGATTTATCTTTGTTAAATCCATCTATCTTTATAAACATTTCCTGGAAGGTACTGATGGACACATGTGGTAGCAATCATTTTCCAATTTGCCTGCAAAATTCGGAGTAAAATGAAGAAAATTGCAAACGTTGGAAATTAAGCAAAGCAAACTGAGAGGAATTTCAAGAGCTATGGTCTGAAAGACTAGAAGAAGGACTATGCATCAAAGGACATCACTTAGTTTGAAGAAATCTTGGTCTCTATTACAAAGAAATGCATCCGTATGTGTAAAATTAAAAAAAAAAACGTAATAGACCTTGGTTTAATGATGAGTACAAAAAGGCTAATAAACTCAGAAGAAGGGCATTAAGGGTTTTTAACAAAAATCCCACAACAGATAACTTGCTGGAATTTAAGCAACTTTGAGCAAAAGCTTGAAAAATAATCAAAGTTAACAAACAGGAATGCTGGAAAAATTACGTCAGCAAACTTCAGCAACAAAAACTAAATCTATTTGGGATTTGATAAATAAAATAGCTGTTAAATATCATACTAGTGCAATAAAACACCTTTGCATAAATAATAACAAAATAACCAGCAAAAAAGATATCACTGACAAATTAGCAGCAACCATCTCAAAAAATTCAACACCGAAGAATAGCAGTCAACAAATCACTAAGTTCAAACAAAAAGCCAAAAAACAAAAACTGAACTTTAAATCCAATAATGCTGAGAACTAAAACCTATTTACAATATAGAAATTGAATGAATCTTTAAAAAAGCCCATAACAGAGATGTAGGACCAGATGATATTCATTAACAATTCCTAATGCATCTGCCAAACAAATCATTGAAGCTACTGCTAAAAATGTTTAATAATATATGGGCAAGTGGCCACTTTCCAGATTTGTAGAGACAGTCTTGTATCATACCTATTCCAAAACCTGGGAAGAATGACTCAGAACCTGGAAATTACAGGCCTATAGCATTAAACAGTTGTCTGTGTAAAACCATGCAAAGAATGATCAATAACAGACTAACTAGGTACTTGAAAAAGAACAGCCTGATCAGTAATTACCAATGTGCATTCAGGAAAAAAAGAAGTACCATTGATCACTTGAGTGCAGCTTGAGTCCTTTGTTAGGAAAGCATTTCTTTAGAAGGAACATCTCACAGAAGTCTTTTTTGACTTAGAAAAAACCTACAGTACCATTATGAAAGTTTGGTATGTTAAAAGATTTGCATGATTTGGGCCTAAGAGATAGACTGACAGAATTCATAGGGAACTTCCTAAAAAATTGAAATTTTCAAGTTCAAGTAGGAATTACACTGTTGGAAGTGCAAAAACAAGAACAAGAAGTTCCACAAAGAAGCATTCTATCAGTGATGCCTTTTTGTGTTAAAATCAACTCTATTGTTAAATTTATAAGCCCAGGAGTTAGATGGTCCTTTTATGTAGATGATTTTTTAATCATGTACAAATCTCAATATATTAACATAATAGAAAGGCAACTTCAACAATGCCTAAATAAAATACAGAAATGGGTCATGGAAAATATATTTATGTTTTCTAAAATAAAAACCTAAAGTATGCATTTCTGCAAACTATGAAAACTTCATAATAATACATGTTTGAAATTAGATGAAGCAGAAATTCCATTAGTGGAACAGCACAAGTTTCTAATTGTGATTTTTTACAGGAAACTTTCATCCCTCATTTGAAGTATTTGAAAATGAAATGTAGCAAAGTACTTCAGCAGTGGTTCATACTGAATGAGGAGCAGATTGGTATATACTGATCAAACTATGTAGATTGCTACTCCGTTCTAAACTGGATTATGCCAATTTTATATATGGGGCAGCCAGAAAGTCATACATAAAACTCCTCAACACGACTTACCATCAAGGGCTCAGACTAGTGCTCGGGTCTTTAAGGACATCCCCGGTGGAGAGCTTATACATAGAAACCAGTGAAACACCTCCACATCTACAGTGTATTAAACTGACATTGCAGTATTATGTAAAACTAAAATTGTTTCCCAACTAATCTAGCTTATAGATCTACATTTGAACCAAATTATTGTGATCAGTTCAGTCATGCAGAAAATATAATACAACCATATAAATTTAAAATGAAACCCAGATTAGGTACTCCTCTATCAAATATCCAAGAAACAAGGGTATCCAGAAATCCACCATGAACAATTAAACATCCTCAAGTCATCCTGAAAATGCAAAGAAAAAACACACCTTTTCACATTTCTGGACACATTCCAGAAAATACTGGAAAACTTCAACGACTACACAAAAATATATATGGAGTGATCAAAAAGTGGAGATAAAATAGGATGTGCAGTAGTCAAAAAATTACCAAAATGTAACACCTCCCAAATGGAAGTTTTATATTCACAGCAGAGGCTTATGCCATTGAGTTGGCTAAAGAACTTCCTAATTTTTTCAAGCTCATTCTCCATGCTATTAGCCTTGGAGGGGAACAAATTCAACAATCCAATGATCATTAAATTATTGCAGAAAATCAGCACATTGAACAAAAAGAGAAATGTGGTATTATGTTGGATCCCTAGCCACACTGAAATAAAAGGTAACTCTAAAACAGACCTGGCAGTGAAATCAGCTTTGGACGTGAATGTGGATACAGGGATAAAGGTTCCATATACAGACATTAAGGAGAAAATAAATATATTTTTAAAAGATGCCAAGAGTACTGGGACGATAATCCACATAATAAACTTCCTGCAATCCAGCCCAAGCTTGTAGTAAGTTATATATACTTCGGAAAGTTTTGAAAGGAAGAGGTTGTAATAGCCCATTTGCATATCAGCCATATAAGATTGACATTCTTTTATACTAATGAAGTTCAACTGGTGTGCCAAGCATGTAAACAAGTATTACTGCTTAAACATATTTTAACAGAGTGTCCAGATCTATAGACAACAATTTTATGATGCTGGTAGCATGCTTGAGTTGTTTGAAAAGTTAAATGTGAATAACATACTATCATATCTAAAAGTGATCCACCTCTACAAGAAAATATAAAACAGAAAAAATAATATATTACCAGCAATACATTTTATATTAGTCATTCACATGCAAGCCTGTTTTGCTGTATCACAGCTCATCAGTGTGTAGTTAGATATATATTACCAGAAGAACATTTCTGAGAGGAAAAAAAAATATTCTAGCAATATCTTTTTGAAAAAAAAACAAATATTACCCTCAATGCATTTGACTCTTGTTAAAGCCCTCTTTACAAAAATGCATTAGTGAAATATGATCTAAAACCTGATTTACAAACTGATTTCTTACAAAGAATATATATTCTATCTGTATAAATCTATCATAAATCTCTTGTCAGCATTAAATAACCCATTGAAGTTGATATGCTATAAAACAAATCAAACCAAACCAAATATTGGGGGAAGAGAAATGTGTTGCTCTTTACTAACCTAGTACTAACTTAGCTAGTTAAATTTACTTACCTAACCATACTTCATTATTCTGAAATCTTCATGCAACAATTAACAGATGGTCATATTCTCTCTATGAAAAACTAACTAAACCAATATTTAATATTTCATTAGGATAAAAACCCCACTACTTATTCCCAACACCAGCTGCTATCAGTATTTGCTGTTCGTGAACATCATTCATATCTAACAAGGATATGTTGAATTTCCAGTATCCAGCCATCTTAATATAATCTTATCTAAGTTTATTTAAACCTAAACTAGCCTAACATATCGTCCAAATAAACTACACTATGAAAACTCAAACAACCTAAGAGCCCTACATCTAACTACTTAACTAAAACTATCAATCTAGTTTGAATGCTGCATCAAAGCCAAGCCACTCCTAATCTGTTCAAGTCCATTATACTAGTTGTGGGTGCTCATTTTGAAATTAATTGATCAAATTAAGTTTAGCAACAAATTCATGAAAGTTTTTAGATAAAAAAATTATATACTGTTTCTGTTGCTTCCTTTGTCTAAATTAGGATCAAGGATGTGAAGGTTGTGAATGAGCCTAGTCATTCTTGAATTAGACTTCAGCACTTAGTCATTGAAGCTAGTTCATCATAAAATCATAAAAACTGGTGCTGTGCAACTGAGAAATTTTAGAAATAAGGGCACCAGTGGCCTATATCATGGTTCCTTAGTTCATCTCAGTTTTGATACTGCAATCTTGATGCCTGTTAACTTAATGACCCTATAAAGGAAAGTGTACTAACACAGAGACCCTTCAAAATTTTAAATGCTTCATTTGTCTACTTCTGCTTACTCCAAATCCCCCATATGCCTGGACCAATCTACAGTCAAGAGTTATTGGGCAGGGATTAATTTTATCTGGTTTTACCTTTAAATGACTCCAAGTTTATAAAATTGTGTTTTTTTTTCCAATGATGTTCACACTGTATAACATCCAGGATCTACTCAAGATATTGGATTATAAAGTAAAATGCATAGTTTATGCAGATATATGTGAAGATGACAGTTAACCCTAGACTTAAACAGGTTAAGACTGTAGTGACTAGGGAAGCATCCTCTTGGGAGTCAGTTTCACAAAGCAGCAGTTTGTTGGAAGAAGCTGCTCAATAGAAACTGAAAGAAAAGAGGATGGTTTCACTACAATGTGCATGGTATGGTGGGGTCTTAACCATGCTGGTAAAAACTGGTGGAACTAAAAAATGTAGTTCATCTGAACCCTTTCCATGGAAATAACAATAGTACAGTGAAAGGCTTACAACATTTTATCTGTGAGAAAGGGATTGTTGGGAAGAAAATAATTTGCCACCCACAAGGACACAAAAACACTTTTGGATTCTATTGATACTGAAAACTGAAGACTGGCAGCTCCTGCCCATATAAGTCCCAATAGGCACTCAAGGCATGAGTCATCCCCAAGAGAGCATCCATTCTTCGCAATTGGTTATAGTACTGGGTCTGACATGATGATGGAATGTCACTAGTTTAGTTTTCAAGGTATTGAATGTGACCCCATTGATTTGTTTGAGTTAGGTCAGAGGAAAGATCAGCTGCAAAATGTAAGACCCTTAAACCTTTGCAGCTGTAAAATTTTATCTTCCATATGTGTGAGTTAACATAGCAAACTTCTTTGTGGATGTCTTCTTGTTTTTATTTTTAATTATTTATTTTGTTTTTATGAGTAAATGATTAACATTGCTACTTTAAACAGATAAGCAGCTTTGTTTTTAGTTGTTCATGCTATTGTTGATGTTGCTAGACAAGGGGGAGCCATTTGTGACACAGAAATGGGCAAATGTGTGGAAATGAGTACAGTTTGTATAAAGTTTTCTTTTGGCCAGGTTGATTTTCTTATGATAGTAATTGTAGTAGTGGTTGTTTTCGGGAAAGTCAGGATAGTGAAGGAAGCAGTCACCTCTCCTGGATTGTTTTTACATTTTTCTAGCTTCTTTTTAGAATTATAAGCTGCTTTTTTTTTTTTCAAGCTGGTACAGTATACAACTATCCTATGGGAATCTGTAATCAAATCAGATCCTGCTTCAGTCTTACTCCCAGCTGTCACTCTTCCTCAGAATTCTCCAGTGATGCCAAATCTTTCTTTCTTTTTCGAAAAACTATGCTAATCCTGATATTTGACACAAAATTTGCTCTATCTGGGCTTTAATTTTTTTTAGTGAACAGGGGGAACACATGATTGTTTGTTTGTTTTTGAGGCTTAACAACCTATTAATCCTTATGGGATCATTTAAGGTCATAACCAGTGATTTGGCTAAGGTTATTTTATTTTTACAACATTTTTCTTTTCACGATTCATTGGGATTTGTTTTTAAGAGCAGGGTCCTCAAGTCCTACCCTTGTTATTTAACCCATAACTGGAGGGAATGGACGGATTAATACCTTTCCCAAGGGTACCAGTGCTTAAGTGAATGCAGGGTATTCAACTGGAATTTGAACTCGGCTCACCGATTTCTCTTTCCGAGCCGATATCCACTGCATCACAATGCACATCCGTCACTATACGCTTACAGCACCTGGTATTCCCAAGCGGTCACCCATCTAAGTACTGACCAGGCTCAACGTTGCTTAACTTCGGTGATCGAGCGAGAACCGGGAACACATGAACTCACCCAACTATTTTAAATGAGTGTATAGAAACAATCAACATAACTGGAGATGAACAAGTTCAGATAGAAGATCCTCTCTATATAGAAGCATCAGATGTAAGAAGGCACCCAAGTGCTGCTTTCATGGTCAAGAGAATAGTCGAGAAAATTGTGAATTCCTCTAACAGAAAAATTAATTCTTTGTAGCATGTACCCTGGCTTGTTGTTGTTTGGCATACAATCTATTCATTTTTTATACTAATAAACATGAAATTCACAATGTATGCGATATTTCCAAATCAACCAATGAATAACATTCTAATGATACTATTTTGCTGAAAGCATATTTCTCTTTGTGGCAATATGATTATTTGCAGCAATGCCTATTACTACTGCATTTAGTCAGAACCAAACAATCTTCAATAGTATTGCTCACATAGTAAAAGTCATGCTTTTTACAGCATGTAATCCTTAAGATGACAGTGACTTAATTACATGATTTTTCATAGACTTGACAATTTTGTTTTTATTGACAAAAAAATCTTTTTCTCAATAGGCCTCAATTTTTCTTTTCTTTTACTGAAATCTTTTTTGTTTTTAAATAAACAAAAACATCTTATCTTTGTAGTAGTTTAAGCCAAAAAAACTACATGCACTGTATCAATCTGGAGGAAATCCTTTATTGGTATAGATTTAAGAAAGTGTTTCAGGTTTCTGTATTAAGATTTCTTCAATTTATGTTATTTAAACTGAGACTATTGTCCTCATCTTTGTTGTTATCACAACATTTTGACATTGTGTCCTTCAGCCTTCATCAGGTGCTTGTCAACTTGATAAAGGTCAGAGAAAAATGATGCCTGAAACAGGATAACAACAAAGTTGACAACAATTGTCTAAGTTTAAATAATTTTAGTAAGGTTAACTCCTCATTCCAGAAATTCAGAAAGAAAAATTCCTCAAATCATAAATGGCCTGATTACAAAATCCACAACTACTTATGCCATGACAGTGAAAGAATCTATTCTATATGCAGTGAACTTTGATTTTTGATTAGTTCTATTATACAGGTAATAACTGAAAGAAAGGGCAAGTTTCAATAAACTGAAAAATCAATTACTCTGTATCCTATTAGTTTTAGTAAACTACCTCAATTCATGTATGGCATCACTTCTACTTCCTCCTTCCCATCATCCAACACATTAAATCCAGAGTAGACATCAACTGAAATATTACATGAGGAACTAACGTTTTTACCCTTTGTCTTCCTCCCATTGAGATGTACAAGAAACATGTAGAGGCTTTAACCACACTTCATCCCCAGTCTGTACAGATATAGATAATTGATCACTGTGTGTGTGTGTGTGTGTATATATATATATATATATATATATATATAATGTACATAAAAGACAACTTATCACATCATCTAAAGGGATTATAAATTATAATCCATTTCAATGAACTTTTTTTTTTTTTTTTTTATAAGCGTTTCACCCCGAGCAAGGCATGTCACTGCCACTACTGTGCAGGGGGCTACGTAGAGTGGAGAAAGTCTGATTAAATATAGGAAATAACAGAGGGTGGGTGATGGGCGGGTGAGGATACCGAGAATGAGGGTTGGGTAGATGAGAGTGTTGTGAGAATAGTTGGGAGTTAGTGTGATAGGAGGTGTCTATTGACCCTACATTTAAACACCTGGAGATTGTAACTGTCGGGAAAGCAGACTTGTGGAAGGGAGTTCCACAGGCGGGAAGCGCGAGAAAAGAAGCTGTTGGAGTAGAATTTACAAGCTTATCTATTCCAAATAATACATGGTCTGACGAGATGATGAAATGGATTATAATTTATAACCACTTAGATGATGTTGAGTTTTCCTGTATGTATATCATATATCCACTGAGCTCTCTATGTAGAGCTATCACTTGATATTTTATATTAAATAGATCTTTCTGGATTATCCTTTACATTCATGGACTTGACATCACTATCTACCAGAGAGATGCCATCATTGGGAGTATGCAGATTTGGTTCCTGTCAGAAGATAGATATTTTCCAAATAAGATTTTGCAAACAATTTAGGCTGGTAGAAATTATAAAATATACTGTTTAATTATAAAAACAGACTCTCTTCTTAAATACGAGTATCCATTAAAAACAATGTTCAAACAAATAAATTCAAATATGTCAGTTAATACCAGTTTTGCACCATATAATTCCATAATGTATATATATATTGCCTATGGCTTAGGGGTTTGTGACTCTGACTGATACCAAATCAATCAAGTTTCAATCCCAGCCAGAAGCAAGTGGATGCCTAGCCACACTGATAAGCTGTGATATAGCAAAGCAGGCTCATATATGGATGACATATATATATATATATATATATATATATATATATATATATATATGTATGGGTTATGTCTTGAAGGCTGTCACAATGCATTGAGTGAAATAAAGGAAGGTAAAGAAGTGTTTGTATTACCTATTTATTAAACATTAATATTTTGAGATTAAAATCTCATCTTCAGAATGGCAGAGAAGCTTTTGACTGTACGAACTTCTTCACGGTCTCTCTATGAATGGTTATTGAGGGTTGTCCACTGCTGTACATGTGTGTGTGTGTGTGTGTGTGTGTGTGTGTGTGTGTGCGTACAACACTTTACTATATATATATATATATATATATATATATATAACAAAAAGTAAACTTTTCTTTATCAGCATATTTATCAGAAACTTATCAAAATAAATGGACAGATTTTACTTTGTTATTAGTGTATGTATGTATGTATGTATATGAAATAAATTTTAATCAAAGATTATAAAATCATTAAAATCCTCATCCTCAGAACAATGTAAGATCATATTGAAAAAATATTACAGCAACTTACCAGCAAGCATGCTTTTACATTAGGCTGTAAGTGTCAGGTATTGAAGGAAAAATAATCAGTCTGGTATGCTTGGAGTATAAAAACCACAGATGGGTCATGAGTGTAGCCCTTCAAGGGTTATATTATTTTCTAATCTGCAAACACTTTGGTAGCACTTCTGATTTAGTGTTTAAAAGTTTATTAGATTCAGAGTATGATATTATAGCCAGATTTTCCTTTGCAAAGAACTTAAAAAATTTGTTACCACTTACCAACAGTTCCATTTTTTACATTTCATTTATTTGAAATGGGTTCTCTACACTTTGTTCCCTACAAGTAATGTGATATTATTTTTCTGTCTCACATTTATCATTTCATATTTCATTTTTTTAAATTTATTTATTGACAGCATTGGAGGATATGAACCATTTTATGCTCCAACTGATGAGAAAATCTTTGCTAGGATCCTCCGCAATCAATGGAAATTTGACTCTCCATTTTGGGATAACATCAGTAGTAATTGCAAAGTAAGATTCATTACATTTTCATTTTAAACATTTCTTATAATCAATCATTGACTACCATATATATTACATTCTAAAATTGATATCATCACTTTTTTCATGTACAAAGGTCTTGAATAAGATCTTGAACATGCTTATTGTAGATACTAGATTGTGATTTGAGCAAAAAAAAGAAAAGGTAAAAGTCATCTGTACTCCTGTAATTTCTAAGTCAACCATACCTCTTTTTTGGAAGTAAGAAAAAGATTAACAAACAAAACAAAACAGAAACAGCAGGAGGGTAAAACAGGAATGAAAATAGACATATGTATAACCAGGGCTTTAAGGATCCCTCCTGAAAGGAGTATACTCTTGGAGCATGCTCCTTTTTGATGGAGCTAAGGAAAGTTGATTTTTTTTTCACAAGTAGCAGGAGTGAAAACCACTTCATTTCTATAGGAGCAAATGAGTGATAATGTGTTCCTTTTGTTTCTCTCAATACAAAAAACAAGTGTAGTTGTAAATTTTGAAGGGCTGCTTTCTGAGTGTGAGGGAGGGGAAATATTTCTCTTTTTTTTTTTTAATATCTTTTTTTCTTTTGATATGATTCAAAGTTAAATATTAAATTTTGGGGGTAGAAAAATGGCTAAAGTCTAAAAGGGTTTCTGGGCTTCTATCTGTGGCAATGTTTGTAAGTTTGCATGTCAGTGTCAGTTTTATATATATATATATATAATCATTTAATTCACAAATAATAGAATTTGGTATTTATTTTTGTTTTCATGAATAATTGAAACAATGAAAATGACTGAATAATTTTTTTTTTTTTTAATCATTTTACCCCAAGCAAGGCATTCCACTGCCACTATTGTGCTTGGGGCTACATAGGGGAAGGTAAATAGGAAGAGTGGTTAGATATAGGAAATGTCAGAAGGGCGGTGCTAGATAGTTGGGTGGGTGGGAAGAGTGTTTGATAGAATGGGTGCAGGTTAGTGTGTTAGGAGGTGTCTATTGACCTTACATTTAAACTCCTGGAGATTGTAGCCGTCGGGGAAGCAGTCATGTGGAAGAGAATTCCACAGTCGGGAAGTGTGAGAAAAGAAACTGTTGGAGTAGAAGTTGTGGTTGCATTTTATCGGTTTCACTGTAAAAGGGTGGGATCTAGTTGCTAATCTAGTATCTCATGCAAATTCGAACCTAGGGGGCACCAGTGATCTAAGTTCATCGGAGCAGAAGCTGTGAAAGTATTTATAGAAGAGACACAGGGAAGCCACGTCACGCCGGTGAGAGAGAGTCTGTAGGCGGTCTGCTAAGTCAGTATCGATCACATTACAGACCCTCCGCTGTACCTTGTCTAGAAGCCCAAGGAGAATAGCAGGGGCACCCAACCAGATATGGCAACAGTATTCAATGCACGGGCGGATAGTAGATTTATAAATGTGCAGGATAGATTCAGATGGAAAAAACCTCCAGGCCCTGCACAGAGAACCGACTTTCATAGCAGCAGATTTAGCAATGGATTCGATATAGTCATTCCACTTGAGGTCTGCTGAAAGTGTGAGACCAAGGAGGCGTAGTGTTTTACTCTCTGGGAGGCAAGCCTGGTCCATGCTAATAGGAGGTAGGTGTGATTGTCTATGATGATTAATTGATAGTAGCTTTGTTTTAGAAGCATTAAAATTTACGAGCCATTTCTTACCCCAGTCCACTACGGATTGGAGGTCCTTTTCAAGCTCGGCTGCAAGGTTAGCTTTGTCGCCCACCCCAGATAATTCAACTTTCTTTTTTTAAAGGTTTTTCACACTTTCACATTTAATTTGATGCATTCAACAAGTTTAATCATTTGAGCTAAAGTTACAACAAGCTTAAAGATTGAGTGTTTTGGGTTTGTTTTGGGGTTAAATGCAGTATGATGTAACACATCACTCAATAAGTCCTACCCTTTTTTTCAGGAGTGGCTCTTTTTCATTTTTAAAGGAGCAAGGAGGGGAGTATGCTCCATTTTGGGGTGTAGGAGCTGCAGCTGCTCCAGAATTTGTTGAGTGTAAACCTCTGTATATAATCTTTTAACTGATTTCTCTCTTTTTCTGGAGTTGTAAGGTTCAGGCCATCACTTTGATTTACACAAAAAAATGAACAAAATACCACTTGTCTCCTCTTCCATGCTTTCACTCCTCTCCCCACTTTTATACCCACATAACATATTCAATAGACAACTAGAGTTTTTTTCTTCTCATATCCTTTTATTCCTTCAACCATTTTCCCATAATGCAATCCACTTTCCTCATTCACACAATAAATTCCGCCTCCTACTGTCTTCAGTTTGTTACATTCTCTCCTCCTCCAATGACCTGTTAGTAAGTTTACATCCCTCATTTTTCTCCCTTTCTTCTCCTTCCCCTCTTCCTTCACAACACAGAGATGATGTAACAAATTATTACAATATTTGCTGGTTGAATATTTACTGTATATAGCTTTTCATGATGGATACAAACCTAAGAAGAACTACATGAAGTGATTTGTTTTTGGTTGTTTTTGTTTAGCGGCATATCAACTATTTTCACCTCATGCCAAAATATGGCTATTTGGTCTGCAATTTTGTTTTTGAGATAATAATGGTTTTAGTGAGACAAGTCTTACTAATTGACTCATAAATATGGGAGAAGAGATCAATTTGTACCTTTCCCAAGGATATTTGCGTGTAAGTGAATATAACAATTTCCGTTGGAATTGGAACTTGGCTCTCCAATTAACAATTCTGAGCTATTATTCATTACACCCACCACACATGATGTTCCCAAGTTATCACCTATCTTTATACTGACCAAGTTTGATGCTGTTTAACTTCACTGATTGTACAAGAACCAGTATTTCAATGTGAAGAGGCCATAAGCCCACAGAGTGATGCATACATAAAGCTTAGATGTAGTTCATGAGTTTAACCAGTAATTTTTACACTTTTCTAAAACTACTCATAGTTGCTAAGAACATACACCTAAATTTGTTTTAGTAAGTAAATATATCTATTCCTGGTTTGTTTTTATTGTTTAATTAATCTGTCATTTAGAATGATGTCTTGTTTCTTTTCATGTCTAGTCTATCTTTGATTTTAACAGGATCTGGTGTCAGCACTGCTTGTAAGAGATCCAGCAAAACGAATGACAGCCCCTGAAGTACTTAAGCAACATTGGGTCATGGGAATAGCCGCTAAAGAAGAACAAATTGTTGGAGCAACCGAAAGATTGAAGAGTTTCAATGCAAGGCGCAAACTGAAGGTCAAGTTTGACATTTTGTTGTGTAGAAAATATATTTTATTGTAAAACACTGATTTTATGTTAAATCAGTTATAATAGACAATATTCCTGTCATAGAAGTGTCATACTGTATATATATATATATATATAACTGTAAATTTGTTGTTGAACATGTCTCGAAAAACCCACCGAGTACAAACGCGGAGGGGAAAAAATGGTAATAAAAAAAGAAACGAACTAAGCACTTGAACATTAGTCAAAGTACTAGTCGAAAGAAAAAAAACCCGAGATGAGTGACCTAACACGTAAAGCGCTCAATACACAAGCAGAGCAAACAAGAAAGAAAGTAGCTAACCTAGAGAGCCAAGGAACCTACCAAGGTTTCACCAATTAGGATCTTCAGGGAAAGTTGGCCAACTTTCCCTGAAGATTCTAATTGGTGAAACCTTGGTAGGTTCGTTACTCAAATTCTTGCACAAAGTGTTATGTTTTATTGCAACACTATTTGGTTGCTGATAACTAATAATAAATTTTATTACTTAAATATATGAAGAGGTATACTGATATGCATTTCATAAAAAGAGGTAACCAGTATAAAAATATTTTCAGGGATTTAAACATCATTATAAGTTAGATGTCTGGCCAGGAACAAATGTAATTTAGGTGTTGACAGTTTGGCCAATGAAAGAGGCTGTAAAGACCCTGAGTGTTGGTTGGAAGGTGAAAAGGTTACTTAACGAAAAAATCAGGTGTTTGAAGTTCAAAAGCCATACAAAGGGAATTTAACTGATACATTTGTTTTAATGAAAACAAATTACGGGTGTTGAATGATTCGCCTGAGAAAGCCAAATTATTGTATATTGTGTGAGAAATGATAGTTGTTTCACTTTAAAGTAATAACAGAGAAGGTAGGAGGACCTTCCTGCAGCCCATTGAGAAAGAGTATTGGGAGGAGTGTTGCCTGCAACCATTGCTGAGAGAGGGGGAGACTACCTTCTACTCCTTTTTTTTTTTGTTTATAATCATGTCGTCCCAAGCAAGGCATTTTACTGTCACTATTGTGCAGGGGGTTACATAGGAGGAATGTTATGAGGAGTGAGAGGTTGCAGGGGGTATAAGGAAGAGAGTAGGAGAGTACTGATGAGAGTGGGGTGGATGTAGAAAAGCATGAGACAGGAGATGACTATTGACTTTACATTTAAATTCTTTAAGATTGTAACTGTCAGGAAAGCAAATATGCGGAAGAGAATTCCACAGGTGGGAAGTGCAAGAGAAGAAGCTGCTGGAGTAGAATTTGCATTTACAATTTATTGGTTTCACAGTAAAAGGGTGGGACCTAGTTGCTAATCTTATGGCTCAAGGAAATTCATATATAGGGGCTACCAGTGAATCATCGAAGCAGAAGCCGTGAAAGTACTTGTAGAAGAGACACAAGGAAGCCACACTGCATCGGTGAGAAAGCAACTGTATCCTAGCTGCCAAGTTGGGATCAATCACATCACAGATTTTTCGTTGAATTCGGTCGTGGATAGCAGGAGCATTGGACCAGATATTTGCAACAATGCTCAATGCACGGGCGAATGGTAGACTTGTATATGTGCAGGATTGTTTGGGATGGGAAAAACTTCCTGGCCCTACACAGCAACTTCTTAGCAGCAGATTTAGCTATGGATTCTATATAGTTATTCCACTTGAGGTCTGGTGTGAGAGTTAACCTGAGGAGGTGCAGTGTTTTGCTTTCAGGGAGAGAAGCCTGATCCATGTTAATGGGCGGGAGGAACGATTGTCTGTGGTGGTTATTAGATAGCAGCTTCATTTTGGAAGCATTAAAATTTACGAGCCATTTCTTACCCCAGTACACCATGGATTGGAAGTCTTTTTCAAGCTCAACAGCAAGGTTTGCTTTTTCAGCCTCGGTAGAATTTTGATCGAGATGAGAGTAAATCGTAGTGTCGTCAGCATATATGCTCACTTGGGATCTTATTACATCAGGGAGGTCGTTAATATAGATAAGGAAAAGTGTAGGACCTAGAATAGAGCCTTGAGGGACACCCGCATTCATGTGATAGTATTGGGAGGCTTGTCCGTTCAATACCACCCTTATTGTACAGTTTGAAAGGAAGGACTGGATTAGATCAAACAATTGTCCAGTTAGCCCAGCAGCTTGCATAGAAGGCCAGCATGCCAGACTTTGTCAAATGCTTTGGAGATGTCATCGGCTACAGTTCGGGCTTCGCCGTTTTTGTCGAGGGCCTGGTGTATATACTCAGTAGACCTGGTGAAGCGGAAGCCATACTGTTTATCAGAGAAGAGTCTGCAGGCTGTGAGATGTTGTACCCCCTCAGCATTGATGATGGCTTCGAACACTTTGCCAAAGATCGGTAGGAGGCTGATAGGACGATAATTAGCGGAGTCAGAGGGTTCTCCAATATTTTTATATATAAGAAACATGGAGGAGGATTTCCAGCAGGCAGGAAAGCAGGAAGCAGAAAGGCAGAAGTTATAGAGTTTAGAGAGAACAGAGGAGAGTTCAAGAGCACATTTCTTTAGGACAATGATTGGTATTCTGTCGCCACTGCTCGCCTTATGGGGATCAAGCTTGAAAATTATTTTGGAGACCACCGAGGGAGTAATTAGTATGTCAGTCAGTTGGGCCTGGGTTCAGAGAGCAAAGTCAGGTACAGATACTCCAGACGAGTCCAGTGTCGAGTTAGTGGAGAATCTGCAAGCAAAGCACTTAGCCTTGTCTGTTGAAGAAGTGAGGACCTCAAATTCGTTGATTAGAGGGGGGATTGAGGGCTTACTGTTGTTCAGCACACTTTTATGGAGCCTCCAGTAGTCTTTGGAGCTGAACTTACAGGATGCTATGCGCTGCTTCATTCTGGCTGCAAACATCAGCTTAGCTTCATTAAGAACCTTCTTGCATTCATTGTGAGCCGAGGCAAAAAAGGTGCCTGTTATGATCTGACATGTGACTCCAGTAAAGCCGAAAGAAGTGATTTCGATGGGTGATGGCAGCTGAGCAGGCAGGGGAGAACCAGGGGGATGAGTGGGATTTAAGTCTCAACTTTCTGGCAAGGATGAAAGCATCGATGCCAGCCTTAACCCAAGAGGAGACCTCAGCTGCGCAGTCTTCAACAGGAAGGATAAATACTTTATTCCAAGGGACGTCACTCAGGAAGTCGCGGAACGAGTCCCAATCGGCTTTTGGTAGCAGTAAGATATTCTGTTGGTCTGAGGTTCTTGGGTGGGGTGGAGGTGGAAGGAGATATTGACGGAAACTAATGCACGGTCAAAGTTTCCAAGAGGGCAGAGTTGCTCGACATTGCAAAAGTCAGGGGTGGATGTAAAGCACAGATCTAGTAGTGAATCATGTCCGTTAGAGTTATTACAGAAACGCGTGGGGAACTCCACCACTTGCGTAAGGAACTGAGTGATAGAAAAATTCATGGTGTGTACACCAGTAAGATTTTGGCTGAAACTGATAAAAAGTGAAAGTAAGGAGAGAAATTGAATGGAGAGAGATCCAAGATACAAACGGTTAACTGCATGTGACTACCAACTGATTTAACTACAACACACCAGCCTTGAGCCAGACTTACCAAGAAATTACTCTGTTAAATGTTTCAGCTGACCTATACCAGTTTAAGTGTCACATCTGATTTGGGGACAATTTAGATTAATAACCCTGTATGTACACTACTAACGAGGTCATTGTATAATATACTCAAAATAAATCATAATACTTTTTTTTATTATTCATCATTCTTTGAGTAATTAATTAATTTTTTATTATTACTGTACACCTTCACTCTGTTCGGATTGAGCCAAGGCGGGATATTGATGACAAATCTCGGCCTGTCTGTGATTAATTAATCATAACGTGAGGGCAGAACAGACCAAGGACTAAAGAAATCAATTCATCGATCAACCAATAGTGTTTCGGACGGCTAAAAAGAGAAAAAGAAGCTGTTTGCGGTTCTGATGAACCATAGACTGATAGAAAGGAGGTGTTACATTATCAGTATATCAAAACTGCTTCTCTTCTTCTCAGTTACTAAAACTGAACATTTTTTTAGTGCCATTATCTCTAGGTAGGGTTATTTTTCATTGTTTGTTTTTGTGTGAATCTCACTCATGAATATGAATAAGATTTGTTTGTGTTCTTCCTTTAACTTCACAAATAAGTCAGCCATCAAACTTCATATAAAAAAGCAAATATTTATTTATATATATTGTCACTGCCATTAGATTAAAGTAAACATATAATATGTTTATGCATTTTAAACAAAAACATCTGCTTAAAAAATAGTTGGTTTTATTATGAGGCATTTTTTATGCAGCAACAATTGAAAATTATTATACCATCAAAAATGTTTTTTCATAATTAACCTCTACAATGCTAGTATTAGTAATAATGAAGGACTTTTAAAAGTCTGTTACTCTAAAACACCTAAAAACCAATACCTATTATCCTATAATCATTAAATTCAAATTTAAGTTGATCAGTTCAATGAATATATTAGTCATTAAACTGCTTTATGTTGAAATTTACTACTGAATTGTATTTGAACTAATTATTTCATGACAACATTTAATAAAAATTATATTTTGTGTGCAAGGCAATAAAATTATAAAAGATAGTGTTCATAAATTAAAATATACAAAAAAAGAATATTCCTCATTTAAGTTTCATTAAAATTATTTTTCTGTTTGTTTTTTAGGGAGCAGCCAATGCTGTTTTGATGGCTACGAGTGTGCTGAAAGTTTCAGCCAAAGCAGAAGACTGAGAGGATGATATGCCTATATCTTTTTTGGAAGGTCAATAGTAATTGGTGCAAGTGGAACAAAAATATATATTAATAATTTTGTTGATACCCCATACTTCCAGATATTGTTGTCATATTACCTACACATTTCCACTCTCATCCTTGTATACTTTTCCCTCAACTCCCCTGTCCAGATATTGGCTGATCATTTTCTTGTTTGATTATTCATTAGTCAAATTTTCTCCATTCCTAAATAAAATATCAAGCTTCCCTAAATTGTTGTTTTTCTTGTTATACTTTTATAGTCATACACACAAAGTAAAGATTATATCTTCTGTCATCATAGTTCTTATTGTGGTTCTTTATTCTTTCTGGAGAGGATTGGGAACCTACACACAATGTTTTAGTGATTGATTGATTGATTTTTACAGCTTATGAACTTTTTGCAGGTTATCTAAAGTCAAGAAATATTTTTAGATTGTAAGAATTTTTTGAGAGGTGAGAGGGATAGATAATCATGATTTACTGGTACAGGTCATATTAATTAACCTATAGCTGGGGGGAGAAGATATGGATTCATACCTTTCCCAAGGCTATTTGTGCATAAGTAAATATAACAAACCCAACTGTAATTGGAAGTTGGCTCTCCAATTTCTGTCTCTGTTTGATCTAAATTGTTTGAAATTAAGAAACCTTGTTCTATTTTCAACCTCTCTTTCTCTCTTTATTCTACATCCAAATAAAAACCAAGGTTTAAATTTTTACTTCTGGAGAATGTTTTATTCTGTTACAAAGTAATGAAATAAAAACGTAAGTAAAAACAATAAAGTTCAATTGGTTCTCTTCTTTGGGGTTCAACTCTGCTGACAACTAACTTTTAGCTGCTGATTGTGCATGGGTAGTGCAGTCAGTTCAATACTTTATATTTTTTTTTTTTTTTTTTTTTAGATAAAAATATTCTATTAAAATATATTATAAAGGATTTCATATTAGGTTACATTGAAATCTGAAGACATTTTTTCTAAAAACTGTCTTCAGTAGTAATTTGTAGTTATCATAATTAAATAATGAAATTAAGAAATGAACTTATTGTGAGTAATTTATTAATTTATTTTATATTTATTATTTATAGAAATTTGAAACACATTTAATCTTGCATTATCTGCTTCTGTGTATTCAAGATTCTTTTTAAAACATTTAGAACCTTTAATGTTGTAAAAAAAAAAATATTGACTCAACCTGATTCATTCCTGTTATGATTGGCTGTAAAGTTTCTTTGTATCAATTGAACTAATTTTCACTATTAGAGATGAAAGTAATTTTGCTAGAAATGTGAAAATGAGATAGCAGAAGAAATGGTTGTTTTCAGCATTTGTTTTCTCTGCTTTTTATGTCAAAGGATTTGTGGTGAAAGAATTCAGAAGTTTCTACAGTTGCTTTGTCAGATATCCCTAAAATGCACACTCTTGAGCATAAATGCTCACAACTCTATTCAATGATTGCATTGTTCACTAAGTATTTATAAGATTTTTCCTTAAAACAACTTCATTCTTCTTACAACAATAAAACATCTATGAAGTGTAAAATCGGAAAAACTGATTACTACATAATAATCAGTGTAGAATGAAATGGATAGAATTCTTTTCATCTTTGAATAGCCTTGACATTCAACTTTTTCACTCAACTGTGAACAAGCACAGAAAATTTTATGTAAAATGTTTAATGAGTGATAATACTAATTTTCAGAAATATTTTGTGGTTTTAGATACAGAAACTGATTGTATTTATTTTTCTATCAGTAATTATTAAAAAAAGAGAGATAGATTTTATACATCAGAAGACACTTGGTTCCAAATTTAAATGAATATCAAGTTTATACTTTTTTTAAGAAAAATTATCTATGACAAAATGAACTAACTTTTCTTCAGCAAACTTAGCAAGAGTCAATATAGTCATTGCACTTTATGTCAGTGGAAAATATGAAACCAAGAAGGAATAGAAAAATTGCATGGCTGATGCAAACCTCCAGGAGAAGGTTAGCATCAGCCATACTGATGAAAGTCAAAAAAGGTTCTTTATGAAAGCAGTTTTGTTTTAGAGGGGTTAAAATTAACAAGCCACTTCTTGTCCCAGTTAACAAGAGATTGAAGGTAATTTATGAGATCTGCCAATTTGATTTTATTCAACATTAAGACAAAATTATGTCAGCATCATAGACATCAATTAGGGAACTGATGACATTTGGAAGGTCATTTGTGAAAATAAGGAACAGAGTAGAAGGGGTATGCTTGTATTAATGCAAAAATATCTAGAAGAGTGGCTGTTCAAGACAGATTTTGTTACATGGTTTGATAAGAAAGGTTGAATGAAATCAAAGAAATACCTGTCAGTTTGTGAAGACCAGCATACCAAATATGAACCTCCATGACTGGTCCTTCGTGTCAATGCCGAAAATCTCGCAACCGATCGATAGTCGATCACTTCATTCCAAACCAGGTTCTACCTATGTTGTGCTTGATTGATCACAAAGCTGGTCTGGGTTGAAAGTTGCCAAAAATCCACTGCATCAATGATCCAGACAGAGCTGGGAGCCAAATAAGAAAAGGAAATCTTTGTAAAATTAACAATAAGGAGTTTATATACATATGTTCTGTTTGGTACAGTACTTGATTGGAGTTTATATACATATGTTCTGTTTGATACAGTACTTGCTTGGAGTTTATCACTCTTGCAGGAAGACAACTATAATTCCAACCAACGTCTTCTACAGGATGTAACACTTTATTTAAGTTGGTTGGTGTGGCAACAGTCAGAGTTTTTTCTCAGGCAAGCAGTTATGTGACAACATGTCTCTTGTGTTAAATTGTTCCAACTGTCTGAAAACCCATCTACTCATCAGCTTATATTGACTCTCACCTCTAGCAGGGGTGGTTGTGATGCACTTTGGGTACACTTAACATTTTCAAAGGATCAGTAAAGGACCCTTCTTTTGGTCAACTGATCAAACCTGTCTTCCTCTTTCCTGTGTGAGTGCCTCCCACTACTGCTCAAGGGAGCATGAAACATTTCTCCAACTTTCCCAAAATCTATCGAGGCTACTTTTCTCATTGGTTATTTTATCAACCCTGTTTCTTTCTCTCCTGTGTAAGTGACTTCCACACTGCCCAAAGGGCGTGATTCAGCCCAATGGTCAAATTTTAATTCTAGTTCCAAAAATTCCTTTCACTTTTTCATTTTTTGGTGAGTGGTGATTTCACATCTGTGTTTTATCATTTCAATTGTTATAGGAAATTATCTAGCTTTGGCCAAAAAGAAAATCATGTTTCTCCTTTAATTCTCGGTGTCACAAAATTCCACAAAAACCAGGAGGCTTTATTTCCAGGAAATTTGTCTATCCTTCTCAGAAAAAGGCAGCTGTTCCTAGGGGTCATAAACACTCCCATACCCAGTTCCATAGACAGCTATTGCTTCTATCACTGGTCATTAAATTTTTCAATAAACAAGAACTCACTTTTTGCAGTAATGGCCACTAGAATTTTGTGATGAGAATTCAAGAGTCATAAAAAACTTTATTTATTTTCTTGGGTGGTCCAAACATATTTCCCACCTAGCTTCTAGCAGTTGAAGAAGAAAGAAAAAAAAATTATTATCTCTTTTCCTTCTTTTCTTCCTTTTTCTTCTCCTTTTTTTTTTCGGTACCAAAAATAGCATTACACAAATGATGTCAAAATATCTAACTGATATTGCAAAGATAATAAATATATAAATATATAACTTTATTGCAAAGATAATTTATATTTCACCATTTTTATATAAAGCTTGGTAGATTCTTTCAGTAACAACTTTCCACATTTTGGCAGTTGACCTCAAGATGCAAAAGCCTTATTGTTTGTCTGGAAGAGGAATCTACAAAGTAAGATGCTTAACCAACTTGGAGTTGGTTAGAGTTTTTAGTACTTAAAATCAGGAACTACAGAAGAGGTTTTCCAGCAATTTAAAAAGTAAAAAGCTGCAAGGTATCTATTGGAGAGAACAGGTATCAGTTCAGGTGCACATTTATTAAGGAAAATTGCATCGACAGTATCAAGTCCACATGCTTTGTGAGAATAAAGTTTAGAAATGATAGCAGAAATCATGGACAGAGTTAGATGCATATCACACAGCTAAGACTCAGTTTTACACAAAGAATCTACTTGAGATTAGATTTTAAAAAGAAGGATATTAACTGCAATAAAAAAAAACAAAAGATTAAAATCTTGAATAAATGTTAACAGGTAAATGAATATATTTTTTGTCGAAGTTAAAAATGTGAGTAGGTTGAATAGAGAAAAAACTTTGAGTTTTAAGTTTTGCTTATAAACCTTTATGAAAATGTAAATTTGCATTTTTGTCGAGACAAATTTGAACAAACTGGGCTGTTAGTAAATTTAAAATAAAAAGAGGGAAACTGGAAGGTGTCTCTTTCTGGGACGTGAGAAAATATATTTTTAATAGTAACAATAATAACACCTATTATTCATTTAATTCATATTAATTATATTGATAAAGTATTTCATCTAATTGTTTTATTGCAAAGATAATTTATTTTTCAATTATCTTTTGCTTATTACTGGGACAAACTTGTATTTCAATTTTAATTTATTTTGTATCCACTGATACTTGCAAATACAAGTTACAAATAATGATATTTCTACATGAGTAAATAAATTTGCTTCAAATACATATCATCATGTCCTGACCATGATAGGATTAAAATAAAAACCTGATTAAAAACCCATAATCATGGCTGTCTTAACAGAATTATAGGCCCCTGGGCAAACTAGTGTGCTAGGGTCCCCGACAACAACCACTCACAGGAATAAAAAGTAAATGGTTGATAATATTAAACATATATTTATTTTATTAGCACTTCAATAAAACTGATGTTAAGACATTAAAGATATGCTGTTCAGCAGTAACTAATCAACATAATAAATATTTGAACAATACACAAGGCCTGAAAAACAATAACAGTAAGCCACACAGTATGAAATTACTACAAAGTTATTATAACAAGCATTTGTAGCATTTCTTTTCAGAAAATTACTTTATTATTGGCTTGAAGTCAGTGGTCTTCAGGAATAGGATATCATTTTCTAAGAACATGAGTGAACCCAGTTCAAACGATACTGACTCATTGTGCTATAAAGCAGATTTTTTTATAAGTTTCAGTCTTGAAAAAGAACCTTCTGTACAGTTAGTCACCATCATGCACATAAACACTGAGTGCAATTTCAACATTCAGGAATACAGATTTCAAATTGCCTGAAATTATTTTTCTGTGCAGTGCAAAAAGAGTTTCATAATTTTCATCAAGATTCATGTAGTGCTTGAGATGCTCACATTCATTTAAAATGTCATCATCATTCAGGTCTTTGTGATACATTATTAGCCAGATGTTCGTACATTTTCTTTCGTGCATCAGAAACAACGGTTTTCAATTCACTGAAGAAAGAAAACACACTTTCGACCTGTGAATAAGCCTTTGCATGTTTTGTCATTTCAAAGATTAGAGCGTCCTGAATTGGGAGGAAAGTTTCCATCTTAAACTTTTCAGTTTTACTGAAAAGTACCTTTCCTGAGGATGTGCGTTGTGGTGCAGTGGATATCGGCTTGGAACGAGAAATCAGGGAGCCGAGTTCGAATTCCAGTTGAATTCATTGCATTCACTTATGCGCAAATACCCTTGGGAAAGGTATTAATCCATCTCTTCCTTCCAGTTATGGGTTAAATAACAGGACAGATTGGGTTCTATAGCCTTGGTTGGCAACCAGTCTACTGCAGAAAACAACGGCAACCTACTGCGGGATAATCCTCTACCCAGTCAGTCATGTCTCTTTCGAGACATGATCGCCCAAGCGTGTTTCACGTATGATGCTTAACTGACTGACTGACCTTTTCTGATGAACCATCATATCTATTAAGACGCACACCCATTTTTTCCAATCACTATAATCTATATCTGGACACATAGTTCTGACTTGGAATTCATATTCACTAAATTTGTTTTTAGTTTCTTGAAGATAGGTTTTCATAGATTCAAGAAGATTCGTGTCAACAATAATGTTCACATCCATTGCTTGCTTTGTCATTCTTTCTAGCATGTCATTCCAAAGAATTGTGAGAAACGCTGTTTCCAGGATTTTCATTATATTGCTCAATCCTTCTGCTTCTCACCTTGTATTCACTTACTGTTCATTGTCAGCTGATAAAAAATCCAATGCATGTTTTATTTTCTTGAAACCCCCAAACACAATATGAACAACATCAAAATGTGCTGATCATTGTGTCAGAAAGACACTTGACCACAAAATCTTTTCCTAGAGATGATGTCAACACATTCTAGTGATGAGTAGAACCAGCAAAAAATGAATACAGATGCTGAACAAAGTCAAAAAATGTTAGTCTGTAAAAACACTGCTGCTTTTACATATACTAAGTTCAGGTTGTATCCAACACAAGGGACATAAATAGAAAACTCATTGACACTACACTTATTGAATAATACTTTCACTCTTTTACTTCTTCAAGAATAGTATAAAGAACCTTTTGTTCCGTTAATTCAATAAATTCCTCACAAATATTTGCAGATAAATATGATAAATCTCCTTTTCCAGGATTTACTTACATTGAGATGTTCTTTCAAGAAAGGGTCATATTCACTCAGCAAATAATTGCCATTTTTGCTGATGCAATAATCTGATTTTCTCCATGAAATGCCAAACCTTTAGAAGCAAGGAAGTAAGTTACAGAAACCACACGTCAACACTTTATGCCAATATTCCTGCTCTGATCGATGTTGCTTAAGTAATAAAGAATCTATACTTTCAGTTTCTTTATGCTTCATCAAATATGCTGTCAAACATTTTTCAATGTTCTACATTTTCATGTTCTACAATAACATTGCTGTGCTTCCATTCATTGAACCTCAATGTAGCAAAGGGAGATTTTTTCTTAAACAATAGAAGACACAAAGCAGTACAAATGAACATGGAAGATGATGAGTAGCAATTCATGTTTGAACACATTGTTTGATAAATACCTTGCCTTTATATTCTCTACTGCAACTGTTTATACATTCTGCTTGAGTTTGACAGGTTGCTATCATGATTCTGATGAGGGCCCACTACATATCCAGTAATCTATTGTGTTAGTATCATTAATGTTCCATAGCTCTTGCTCTGTGTGGGGTTCCAGAATACCCCAGATTAAAAAGGCGGTTTTAATACGGGCTATCCGGTCCACAAAAACACTACACAAATTTCAAGAAAAGACAGCGCAATAAGAAATGTTGTATGAAAATATGAAAATATTGTATTTGACAACATATATATAGTATAAACAATTTGTACAATTTTTTGTATCTTCTGTTTAGTAGAAAAGTGTTTTTTGGATTTGAGTAAATGTGATTTGATTATAAAAATGTTTGAGTCTGTAATTAAAAAGAGTAGTAGCACAAAGTTTCTTTCCTTTTTGTGTATCAGCTGCTAAAAGATAGAAAAGGAAAGTGTTTCAAATTGTGTTGAAAAAGGAGTGTGAATGAGAATTCCTGAAGAGAGAGAGAGTCAAATGAAGATAGTAGTAATTGGTAGAATGTGTGTGTAAAAACGATGAATCAGTCTACTTAACTCAGGAGACTTCCTTCAATACTGAATTCTGGTCAGGTGGGAGGATCCCAGAACAATTTTTTCTTTAGCTGTGAAAAAAAAAACGTTTCGCTGACGTATTTTGAATTTCTTGATTTTTCAACCAATCAGGATCCAGAGTATCATTTTTCACACTGACTTGTGAAAAAGAAAAGCTTTTAGCTGTTTGGATCCTCTTTTGCGGGTGTGCAATTTATTCTGTGTTTTTTTAGCTGGTCGATGGATGATATAGGATTTGTATCCTATATCTGTCTCTTGGATTGCAAATTCCTTTACTGTTACAGTATTACAGTATTTCCTTTTATAAAATGTTACCAGCAGCAATAACAGGCAATGATAGTATGTCTGTTGAAACTGAATGATTAATAGCAGGAATAGATGTAGATATGAATGCTATATCTGAAGGAATAGTACTTCTAGCAGGCATTGCAGGAGCGGATACTGATGTGGATGCCATATCTAAAGGAATGGTATGAGTGGTTGTTGTTGCACCCGTGTTGAACCACAATGTTAATTCTGGAGTTTTCTTCTTCTCCTCTGCAGCTCTCTTCTGTGCTCGACTCAAAATAGTATGTTTCATTTCTGCTGAAAGGGTTATTCACCTGTAAATATATATCTTATATATTTAGTATTTAGTCTCACACCACGATGTAGGATTATATTATATAAGTATGCTAGTAACAAGACTTAAATATTTAAGCATTTTACTTCCATAATAAACATGTCCTTCCTTTAATTATATAAACAATATTTATTCTTAATACAAACTCTCTTCTGTTGTTGATTCACAAAACTGATAGACAAGACCTAGATCTAGCTTTGTTGCTTAGCTAGGGTGTCTGGCACTGATCTAGCCTCTACAACAGTTTTCTCAACTTGCACAGTTAAAAAGCTTATCCATTCATACATTCACAAACTATCAATACCTGGTAATTAGTACTGCATAAATTCATAATCTTAAATAACCACTATATGCTTACCATACAAGTGTTCAATGTTGACTGAATCTCAAGTTCAATCACTAATAATCTATGCATAGGCCTATACCTGGATTCATATACAATGAAAAAATATATCCAATAATCATGTCATTGCTATTAAAAGTAATACAGTAGGTCTAATGTTATTTCTACTTTTTTCATATCTGCATTAATGTTTAAATCAAAAATATGTAGCTTATTACAATAACTTTGATTTTTTAATTAATGAAATTCTTTACCTAAATTGGATGAAAAAAGAAATTCTTCAACAGAAAACAATTTTTAAACAAACACAAAATTAGTTTTATCAAAACAATTTTGAAGAGAAATATGAATTACTTTTCTTTGTTGTTTATGTGAATTAAACATTGAATGTGAAAATTATTTATTTTAATTAAGACTGCTGAATTGCTGCTTTTGTTTTGAAATGAACACCAAAGCTTAAGATGAGCCCTCATTTTTGTCACAGTTCAACAAAATGAAAAAAAAAGATTGAGAAGGTGAAAGAAGAGGAAAATAAAGAAATACTATCAATGCTAGAGTTTTATTACAGTAAATGCTAATGTTTTATAACAATACAACTTAGTATCACAAGGTAATTTACAAATCACATTTAAGTGACAATTTATCTATTGCTTTATTTTTACAAATCAAATTTTGTGCACTTTTATTTGAAAGTTGACTCCAACCAGCATTCTTAACATTTCTAAAGCTTGCAATTTGTTTGGTTAATTTTCTCCACAAAAATATTACTGCACAAGACATTTTTCCCGTCGAGGTGAGTTGATCCACTTAGAGAATATTTAAACTCCAGATTTCGTCTCCTCATTCCATTTGGCTTGGAAGCAGATGCCAAATCATATCTGCCATGTAACAGACAATAATTGCCCAATTCATTCACCATGCGGCATGAACCCAAATCCTGCCAAGTTGAAAGCAACTTCTCAATCACACAATATTCTTCAACAAATTTTTCCCCACATTTTTCCATGAATCATCCAAAACAATCACTCGATTATACAATTTAATTACATCTGGAACATTTAGCAAGAAATAATCTTTTTAAAAGCAATTTTCTTTTCAGCTGAAACTTTACAATCTAAGCAAGACAGCTTATTTTTACATTGTACATTTTTATCTTGACTCAAGCTTGAACTTTGTAAATCAATAATTTTAATCTTATCTTACTTTGCTAACAACTGTTTTATTCTCCATCTTTGTATATTTGTTGAATACAATTTTATGATTTGTTATTATAACAAATGTTGTTTGTTTTGTCAGTTGTCTTCAATATTTAATATTACGAAATAGGCGTGGGTTTATTGAGGAACCATTTTATTGGTAATCGCAATGTCTACCACAAGATAATTTACCAAAGTAAAAATATGAATATATTATAATTAAACATTCAAAACAATATTGATTCAGTCTTGGAGAAATTTAAAGATTAAATCAAACCAGAGAAAAAAATAAAAGATATTATTATCATCAACAATAGTCTTGGTCCCAAATTATTAAAAGATAGAAATGGGGCTTTTACTGGCAAGTTTGTGAGAAGACTGATTGTTGGGGTCTGAGTCGGTTCCAGCCCTTCCATTTATAAAGGTGGGTGGCCTCTTATAGGTTTGAAGACCACATTTAGAATCCTCATAGACCCGTGTTTAAATATGAGAACTAAATAACTACCAAAATAAGACATGTGGAGCTCCTTCATTAAATGAAGCCACTTACCCTGGCATAATTCTCATGGAAAACATATTGGAATTATTGTTGTTGCTCCGAACTAACAGATATGTAATTCATGCCGACATTGGGAAGGCTTCTCCAATGATAAAACTTGAAGCAGAATAATACAAAAATATATTTTGTTTTTTTTATAAAAAAGGGAGAATGTTTGGCTTGTTACCATTATTATCTTAATTTTTGGATTTGTTGCCAATCAATTTATATTGAATTATATTGAACATCAAGTCAAAGATGAATGCACTAAAAAGTTGAAAATAAATTTTTTTGTCGATAATTTAGTGAAAAGCTATTGTATCTTAATCGAGAACTGATTGATAGAATAAGTAAAAGAAATTTCAATTTGAGATCTAGCAATAATAATTGTGAAGAGTTGAAAACTCACATAATAAAAGATGGAAATTTTGTTGAACATGGTTGCGAGGTTACAGATATAATCCTCCTAAGAACATCCTACAAGTTACTAGTAGTTCTATTGATGAAAATGCTGAAACAAAAAGAAACATCTTAAATTTCTGATATATATGATACTTTACTTTTTTATTTACCTATTACAATTAGGGAGAATACTTGTTGGTAAGTTATGGCATCACAAAAGGGATCTCTGCTGAAAATCAGAATGCTTGATCTATTTTGTCCAAAGATTTAATTCTACTTGATCTGTTAAAATTTCCCAGATGTTCTGTGGATGAAACATATCCTGCAGTCTTGTACATATTTTGTGATGCCTCTAAAAAGGCTTATGGGTTTGTGGCATGCATTGTTTAAAATGGAAAATCTACATTAATTTTTGCTAAGGTAAAGGTATCCCCTTTAAAATCCAAAATCTTACCCATTTTGGAACTGCTTGCTGTAATTTTAGCAATCAAATGTTTGGGAAATATTTTGGAAATGTTTTCAATATTTCTATGAAGAATACTTTTTTAACTGTTGATGTCCAACATTATTTTGGTTATTTTCTGAAAGTATTAAAACCAAGAACTGATCTGTTAAAAACACACTGAAAGATATTAGTAAAATAGCTAAGGAATTATTTGGTACATATTCCATGCCTCTAAATTTCCAGTATATATATATATATATATATATATATATATATATAGCATAGTGATGATCCACGTATACTGTCTTAATATGTATAGGAAAGAATATTAAAACGTTTTGAGTTTGAAAATGTGTTTTTTTGACAGTATTTGTTTATTTCTACTATTATATTTAATATTTCAGACCACCCTCGGTCCTTCATCAGAAACAAATGATTTTAAAATTTGAATTAGTAATGTATTTTGTGAGATTTCACGAGAGCGTCAGTGAAGAGTCTGTTTATATCATGTGACGCGTTTGTTTACATCACGTGACGCGTTTGTGGAGAGAGTTTTTGTTTTTACATCAAGTGACGTTGAAAGCGACAGATTTTTTAAAAATTATGTTTGTAAATGTAAACCTATCTTTAATAATGCTTGTAAATTTGTTTTAGATAAAAAAATTTTTTAAATGTATCTAAAAAAGTTTAAAAAATATTTTTAAATGTATCTAAAAAATTTAGTTATTGAAGTATTTGTAAAGATTCAAAGCACCTAAGTCCCTATTTAACCCTAGCTTGTGTGTATTTAATTTTAAAATCCAGTATTTTTCTTTCTTTCTGCGTGTGTATGTAGAACTAAAATTGGAGTCTATTAGTAAACATTTGCAATTTTCTAAGGTATGACCCGGTTGATTGAAATGTGCTCTTACTGGGGAATATTGATTATTTTGGCGTATATTAAGTTTGTGATTATTGAAGTAAAATCTAAAGCTATTACCAGATTCGCCAATATATCCACTATTGGGACATATTGAACAGAAGAGGAAGTATATAATGTTTTCACTGTCACAAGTGAGGTGTGGTGGGTGCAATTTGATTTTGGTGTTGGGTACAGAGAATACTGTGTCGTTTACCAAATGTTTACAAATTAGGCACCTGGGTTTCTCACATTTTAAATTCCCTGATAGGTTTGTGATTTTTAGATATTTGTTAGAAGTGAGGATAGTTGATAGGTTAAGTGTAGGAATTTATGTTGGTTTGTGGGTTTGTTGTATAGACTGGTGGAAGTGTATGTTTGTTTAATTTTATCATGACGTCTAAGAAAGGGACAGTTGTGTTTGAGTTCTCCATGGTAAATTTAATTGTATTATGGAAGTTGTTGCAGAAAGTAAAAAAGTTTTTTAATTTTTCTACTCCATGAGTCCATACTAAGAAAATGTCATCAATGTATCTAAAATAATGTGATGGTTTGTATTGTGAATTGTCTAGTATCTTTCTTTCTAGAATGTGCATAAAGATATTGGCATAACTAGGTGCCATTTTCGTGCCCATTGCTGTGCCACTGATCTGAGCAATGGGCACGAACTGCATCCAACAGCTTTCTTTGTCCTAATGTTAATGCTAGCCTTTTATTCAAAATGAATGATCAAGATATCTTCCTTCCAGAAAAGATATCATTAAGCCTATGGAAATTTGTAATTCCATGTTACTCAAATTTTGTGAATGTGGGTATGAAGAGTATTTAATGAATTTAAGAGAACACTGTAAGAACCTTCATGAAAATAATTTTAATAATATTATTATAAAGTTGATGATAAGTCCTTATTAAAAATCCAGTTAAATCTAGACATTATTGGTTATTGGGAAGGGTTTTAGAGCTTATTCCTGGTGAAAGTCTGTTCAGTGAAAATGAAAAGGGGAAATGGATCAATTCATTTACACTCTCTCAAACATCTATACCCTTTAGAAGAATTTCTAACTCATTCATACCACCTCATTTCCAAGGAACCATTTCCAATTTATAGAAAACTATTTTTTCATATATATTGACCAATGAGAGACATGTCTCAAACTTTAATAACAACCCAAATAATGGGGCAGAGGTGAGCCTAAATTTCTGTATAAATCAGGCTCAGCTCAGTAGATATGAAGAGAAGACCTTTTGACAGTAAAGAGAGAAGGAACTTTTGACTACAAGGGAAGAAAACAGGTCAACATAAAAGAAGGCACTGGCATCAATATCAGCCAGCCACAAAGATACAAGAGTAACTTCAATTCTTGTGAAAAATCTCCTGAGGTTGGACATCCTAAAATGAAATGATTTCAGAGAAATTTTCTCTAGAACAAACTTTGTAAAAATGGACTTTATTAAAAGAAAAAATGTATTGTATTGTTGCCACGGGGGCAATTCACAAATAGGTCTTTTGTTTTTTTATCAAAGGTGGTTGCACCTTTATTTTTTATTGCCTTGTTGTTCTGAACTTCTTTGAGAAATTTATCTTGCAGTCAAAAAGACCTTTTCTTTTTACTGTTGAAAGGTTTCCTTGTATCTTCTGACCTAAGCTTTATTCATACAGAAATTTAAGTTCACCTCTGCCACACTATTCAGGATGTTATTAGAGTTTGTGACCATTGGTCAATATATACAAAAAAAATAACAATTTTCCATGAACTGAAAATGGATCCTTCACAAATTTTTGTATTAGATGTTGTATATCTGTTTAGATTTTAAAAAAATTTCCTCTTTGGCAAAATTATTGAGAGTTTTGTCATATGTGTTTAAGTTTGTTTACTTTTTAAAAAAGTCCCTTGCGGATCCTGTTATGGCTGCCAAGTCGTATTTGTTAAAGTTGGTGCAGTCTGCATTTCTCTCTAGGGAAAAAAAGTCTGGTTGAATACTTCCCATCCTGGTTGCTAATTTGAATCTTTTTCTGGATGATGAAGGATTGATTAGATCTAAGGGAAGATTTAGCAAATCCTGTCACTATCCTCCTGAAATTTTCTATCCGTTTTGTTGATATTGTCATTTCACTGATTCGGTTATCATAAATTGCCACATAAAATGTAAACACATTGGCATCACTGCTACTCTCAGTAAACTTTTATCAAGTTTTTAAAGAAACAAAACAGGCAGTTAAATCTGTCATTTTTTCATATAGTCTGTGTAGAAAGTAAAATTCTATATCTTTCAATTATTCTGAAGTTACTAATTTACCTAAGCATAGAATGAATTTTGTTAAACCTTTTCTTCATACAAGTATAGATTTACTGGTCGCCTGCAGATTAAAGATGAAAATAAATTTTTAAAAAATGCATATTTTGATAGTCACCTGTTTTAACATAAGAGCTATACATATTGTTAGATGATATCTCTGCTCATGCTGTTCTTGCTTTAGTAAGATTTTTTAATTTATATGGAGTTCCTACTCATATCTATTCTAATAATGCTCGTTCCTATCTTGCAGGTTGTAACTTGATTAAACATGTGTTTATCTCAGATGAATTTGAAAGGAAGTTTAGTACCTTCAATATTAAATATCTTACTATATCCTTATATTCAACTTGGTTTGGAAGTATTTGGGAGTACCTTATAAAGATGGCTAAATTTTGTTAGTGGGATGGGACAAGTTATCATACTTTGAATTCTTTACTGCTTTGTCTGAAATTCAAAATGCTATAGTGCCATTCATACATTTAACACACACACACACACATCCATATTTCAACACATATTTGTTTAATATTATTATTGCTCACTCTTTCACTCCTACACAATTTTAATAACATGTGTGTTTTCATCTGCAAGACAGGCTATGTTAGCAGGCAGTGATTGGTTAATCTGGATTGGTCATCCTGTGTTCACAGGTTTCCCACACATACTGTGCGTTCATATAAACAGCACATTTCCACGTGTTGCTTCAATGGGAGCCCAGCCATCAAGAGGGCTGGGAACATAGTGTATTATTCCTACTCACATACACACCTGCACTAATTGCAGGTAGCAATTAGTGGCGTGAATTTATTTCTTATACACACATGCATGTGCACACACTTTTCCCAATACAAACTCCTATAGGAACTCAACCAACTGTATGTATTTTACTGTACCTTTCAGAATTATCTTTCATTGACTTCAATGAACATTTAACTTCTTTAACAGTTAAAGGGAGAAAACTTCTTCTCCTTTCTTTGCATGCTTTCTCAACCAATATTTTTTTTTGTACTTCATTATTAATATTATGTTTGATTGTTGGTTTGGCGTCATCGTTACGTTATCTATCAGTGTAAGTCTTTCATGCGTTTGGAGTTGTTTTTACGTCGAGTCGAATATAAATACGGTGGTGGATTTGGAGATAATCTTGAGGTCCGATCAGTGTAAGTCTTGCATTTATTGTCCTTGTGCCAGACGCGATCGAGATTATCAATGAAATCCGCTACACTATTAATTCTTGTCCACTCCCCTACAGGTGTTCGAGAGATTTTAGTTTAGATGCTATCACCTCACATGCTTTCCTCTACCCTCATTAAAAATGGCTTTTATCTTTTTCTTTTAAGTCCCAGAACGAATTTCTTTGATGAACAACCTTTCAGGTCTGTGATCTCTTGAAGACCTTTTGAGACTTTTCCTTTGATAGATTTTATTGTTTGTGGCATGAAGAGTATCTTCTTAACCTGAAAGAACTGACATATGGCTTATATTAGAGTGATTTTAACAATATTATTAAGGTGGTGCTCATCAAGAATCTGGTTAAAACTTGTCCTTACTAGCTGAAGAACGTTGAAGAAGAAAATATGAAGAAACAGAGTTGTTGCCCTTGCACCATGTATAAGTCGACGTTCGTGAGAAAGAAGTTTTAACTTACGGGCGAATTTACTTAACTGTTAAAATATTAATTTGTTTGCTTATTGTTATTAATACCAGTATAAAATAAACGAAAAGAAAATAAATATTACAAGCAACACTAAAATCTATGTACATACTATCAATATTTTTAATGAATTTTCCACAGTACATGTATTGTGGATGCGTGGGTGTGTGCGATTGGATTCTAGTCGGGTATGAAAAGTTGTAGGCTGCGTGTGTGTTCTTCCAATCAGTCATCCACAAACAATAAATTTAGATTTAAATTCTCAAACAGACAACATGACTGACTGGGCAGAAGGTTATCCCGCAGTAGGTTGCCATTGCTTTCTGTGGTAGACTGGTTGCCAGCCAAGACTATAGAACCTAAATCTGTCCTATTATTTAACCTATAACTGGAAGGAAGAGACAGATTAATACCTTTCCCAAGGGTATTTGCACGTAAGTGAATGCCAGGAATTCAACTGGAATTCGAACTTGGTTCCCCGATTTGTTGTTCCGAGTCGATATCCACTGCACCACAATGCACATGTGCTTGCTTATGCACAAATACCCTTGGGAAAGGTATTAATCCATCTCTACCCTCCAGTTATGGGTTAAATAGCAGGATAGATTGGGTTCTATAGCCTTGGTCAGCAGCCAGTCTACTACAGAAAGCAATGGCAACCTACTGCAGGATAATCTTCTGCCCAGTCAGTCATGCCTCTTTCAAGACTTGATTGCCCAAAGCGTGTATCACGTATGGCATTTAACTAACTGAGAAAGTGTAGTAAGAAGTTAAGTGAATCCAGAGCTTTTAGTTGTAGGTTGCAGAATGTGTTCATTCAGAAAGAGTGGATGATAGATTGGCTCCTAATAAAGTCTGTGTTCCTTTTCTTTTTTTATTTTCCAGAGAGAAAGTGAAAAGGAAGGTAAAGTAATATAGGAAAATGGTACTTATCAAAGTTAATAGTTAGGAGTCAGTTGAAGTATCTTGTTGTTGTCATCTTCTTCTTTGTTGACTGCGAGAATGATGAGAAGAAAGAAGAAGAGATAAAGGAAATTGCTCACGAGAAGAAGAAGAATGAATGTGTAACGGATGTCCAAGTTGGCAGATTAAAATTTCTTTTGTCACATCTTGGTGGTGACGTCTCTAATTTCTGCTTCCATCTGACTGACTGATTCGATTTTTTTCTGTTTTTAGAGCTAAACACTTTTTCACACTAGATTGTTAACTTTTCTCTCATTTTTGCAAATTGCTTCCTTTCATTGTTTAGAAAATTAATTTAACATAAGATCACAAAATTTGGCTTTTTCTTTTTCCTTCAGGATAGGGTGAATCCTTTTTCTTATTTGTCAAAATTAGGATTTCACACAGGATTGTGAAATTTCTAAAAAATGAAGAGAAGAGAGTTTATAGGATACAAATCCTATATAATCCATCAAAAACTAAAACACGCAAAATAAATTGCACACCTGCAAAATCGGATTCAAACAACTACAACATTTAGGAAAAACTGAAAGTAAAATTGCACACCCACAAAAAGGGATTCATACGACTTTGGAAAAAACCAAACTAAGAAAATTCACAAATCAGTGCGAAAAATCATATTCCTGATTCCTGATTGGTTAACAAATCGAGAAATTCAAAATATGTCTGCAAAACAATTTTTTTCACAGCTAAAGAAAAAATATTTCTGGGAGCCTCCCCACGTGACCAGAATTCTATATTTAAGGAGATCCCCTGACCGGACACAGTCAGTCTGATATGGGAGCAGTTAGCTGACGACCTCATGGCAATGTAACGAAAGAAAATTCAAGAAGCTGACCCAGATGCAGGGCATGTCATGGTTTCATTTGCCCTCTTCTTCTAACTGTCTTCATTTTCACACCATGCTGCTAAAGAGAACAACACAACAACCAAATGGACACATATTAAGGACCCACTCCCTTTATTTGTTTTGCCTTCTCTTTCTCTCAACCTGTCACGACCGACTAAAAAAATGAAGGAACAGAGCCTTTACAATCTGCTGCTATACAAACATGAACTCTAAACTTCTGCGGCCATTTCAAATACTTACTACTACAAACAATTTTAACTACAAAATTGCATTCATACTCTCAATTAACATTTTTCTTCTCGCAAGTATATTATAGTATTCAGATAATAAAATTTCACTTATATTTTCCTTCTTACACTTTTGTCATTCTGTAAATAAATCTTTGCTTTAATATACACACGAAATATTTTACCCTTTCACATTTCAACCTTCAACCTTCTGATATTTAAATTGTGGGGACTTTGGATGTGTTTGACACAAGGCTAATTAACCAAGCATGACTGAAGCCCCTACAAGTTACATTTTTTTGCCATATTCACCACAAGAGATATCAATTTGATGAGATTGTTCTATTATTTTTTGTCAATTTTTAATATTATGCTCACTCTCTCATGTGTGTGTGTGTGTGTGTGTTATATAAAATTATTGGAGTATAGTCTTCATATATAAAAAAAGCATTAAAAGAATTGACAAAGTGTATATTGGGATTTAAAAATCAGTTAAACTCTTTGCATAATACTGAATTCCCATTCTCTAAAAATTAAAAAAATATTAAACTAACAAGTTTGAGGAATATGTTTTCAAAATCAAGAGCTGACTTTGTACAAAGAGATACTGAAATGTTCTCATCTGACCAAATATAAAAAAAGTTTCATGGAATCTTGGTCTTTGCACATCTGGCTCCATGCAGAAGTTCCGGAGGTAAACCAAAAATAAATAAATATCAAATTCTTTTTACGGACCTGTAGCGGAACTCTGAATCCTGATTGGTCATCAAATCACAAAATTCAAAATGTGTTAGAGAAACGGTTTTTCCATACCTAAAGAAAAAAATCATTTCTGAGCCACACCATATGACTATTCAATATTTAAGGATGGTCTCTAATCGATCACAGCGGGCAGTTCATAGGAGGCAGGTTGCTGACACACATCAAAGATGTAACTCTACTTCAAGTGACCCAGACATTGTCCTCTCTCTCTCTTTCTTCTTTCCTATATTAACAATTACTGCTACAAGCATACTGTACGAACTCTTTAATACCTTATTATTGAATACGAACTTTATCATTAACTTCTTAATGTTTCTAATTGTACATAAACTCTTATCGCTTGTTATTCCTTCTTTCAATAAATTTGTATTTTAAATGTAAAGTGTATATTTTATTATTCCACTCTTCTACACTAATCCACATATTCTAACTGCCGACAACCAACCTCCTGATGAAAACCCTTCTGATGAATATCAACCCAACATAAATCCTGCAAGCTGTAGGGAGTTCGGTTAAGAAAGACACAAGGCCAAACAAAGAAACATTAACCAGCTCCCTACACTTCATATTCAATCTTTCAGAAAAGTTACAAATGAATTAGTCAAGTTTAGTAAAAATGTAAAAAATTCAGAAAATATTATAATGTGTTCTAGCTGAACTTAAAGAAATATACGTCAGTAAATATGAAGCACTTGTCTCTCTTTTTGATCAACAGAGAAAAGTAATTTTCCACCACTGACAATGAAAAATAGATTTACTGCTAAAATGAATCTAAAAAGAAAAAATTATATAATAACTCTATTTGTTCCACCATAAATTAGCATGTGTATTATGCCATGCCATTGCCTCATATATATAATGGACCATTTCATTTTGATTGTGAAAAAATAGAAGAAACAGATATATCAGAGATTTTCAGTCTTAGTAAGAAAAAGAAAGCATACTAAATAATATGACAGAAAGAAAGAAAACTATCTGGAGCAAAACATCTGCTTCAGTGAAAGGAAAATAAGGAAGAAAAAAGGAGGGAAATAAATAAAGAATAGATAGTAGAGGAAAGAAATAAATTGTTTTTAACAGTAAAATGGACATAAGCATAAAGCATAAAGATCAGAACAATGTTAAGAAAAAGTCCAAATGTGAAATAACTTTTTCTTTTAAAGCTTCAAAGAACATTTTATCAAGGAAAAAAAGGATATAAAAGTAAATTATATAATTCCAAAATATAAAATTCAATAAACTTATTTTGATAAAGTTATAAAAATAATTATATAACATTTGAAAAGAAATAGGTGATCAAAAATATCAGAACAATTAAATAAATCCATAAAATTTAATAATTATTTTGCATTATTGAAAATTTTTTTAGGATAAAAATATAAAATCAAGTATTTTACTAAATTACACTGGCTCTTTACTGCCTTGTGCATTGTAAATATGGCAAAAAAATCTGTGATGTTATTGATACTTAGAAAACAGATAGTCAAGTTATGTAATGAAGACAAACTCTTGAGTGGGGATGTTTCAAAGTGTGGGGAAATCTAAAAGTGTTATTCATAGTATTTTAAGAAAACTTGAAGAAACTGGGTCATGTGAATCCAAGAAACCACCTGGTAGGCCTAGGAAAAAGAGAAGACAGCTGGATTGATAAAGAATAAAAAAGAGCTAATGCTAACCGTGGCATTAAAATATCAAGGCACACTATTTCCCCAAGACTTAATGAAATAAATCTGAACAGTCGAGTAGCCTCTACCAAGCCTTATATTTCTAAAAGGAATCAAATGAACCGAGTGAAATTTGTCACTGAACACCTCATATGGACAGAAGAACAGTGAAATTGTGTTCATTTCAGCGATGAGTCAAAGTTTAACCTGTTCAGTTGTGACAGGAGAAGGTATGTTTGACACAGTCCTAATGAACAATATTTGCTTCAGTGCACTAAAAGTAGTGTTAAATTTGGAGAAGGAAGTGTGATGGTGTTTGGCATGATTTCAGCTACTGATACAGGACCTCTTGTTAAGCTACACGGTAAAATTAACGCAACTGTGTACAAAGAAATATTGAAGAAACATGTTGCACCTAATTTGAGAGTTGGAATTAATCAACCAGCTGTATTTATGCATGATAACGTGCCATGTCACACAGCAAAGTCTGTTAAGACATTTCCATCTGAGGCGGATATTACTGTTATGGAGTGGCCTGCTCAAAGCCTAGACATGAATCCTATTGAGAATGTTTGGAAATTACTAAGTGAAAGAACTAAGGAAAAGAATCCAACAAACGTCAAAGAACTATGGACAAATTCGAAAGGAGAATGGGAGAAAATATCTGTTAATGAATGCAAGACATTAATTTGCTCATGTAGCAAAAGTTGTCAAGCTATTATTGAAAGTAAAGGTTTTTCACATTAAGTACAAATGAATTATGAACACTATTTTCATTTGGATATGATGAATCCATTATAATAGTATGATTTTGTTAATCGATCTGATGTTTTTGATCATCTATTTTTTTTTCGTGTTATATAATTATTCTTATAACTTTATCAAAATAAGTTTGTTGAGCTTTATATTTTGGAATTATATAATTTACCTATATTTCCTTATTTTTCCTTGATAAAATGTTCTATGAAGCTTTAAAATAAAAAGTTATTTTACATTTAAACTTTTTCTTAACATTGTTCTGATTTTTATGCTCACTACTGTATATTATTTTTATCTTTTATATTTTTATATATCTTCTTCAATATTCAAGTTTCATTGACATTTATTGTCCATTAATAAAATTTATTTTAGTTGGCAGACAGGATACAAAGAAAGAATGGACAAGAAATAATAAAAACAAAAGTTTTACATATTTTGTCATAGTTGTTAAGCTAAAATATTTAATGATACATATGAAATATTAGTATTCACCACTATAGTGAACACTGAGATCAACTGAATAATGCATTAGAAGAGAAATACTTTTTTACTGTACAAGGAAAGTAATCAAGTTACAAATATAATGTAATAAATGAGAATAGAATGAGAAGTTCTTCTACATGCAGCCTATTCCCCAGACCTGTCATCATTTTCACTAAGAGTTCAGGTATTTCACTGATATTAAGGCTTTCTAGCAGAGATGTGAAATGATTGAGAAAAGCCTTTCAAAAAGCATAAAGACTGGGAACAGAAATAAGTTATCATAATTTTGCTAACAATTGATTTATCAACCATGTTTACATGAGACATTCATAGGTAACCACTTAAATCAATGATGAATTATGTTTAAGTTATAAAAAGTAAGTCAAAGATTAATTGTATTTAAGTTATTCAATAAAAAGTAAAATTGCAAACTGAATTGTAAAGCTCAGTGACTGAAGCATTAAATTTGATTATTTCAATTTGTAAACAATGTAAAAATAAGTAGAATGAAAGCATGCAATGAAAAAGACTGAAATAAGATAAGAAAAAGACTGATTATCAATAAAAAAATATTACTAAATTTAAATTACAAATGATTGAATGATTTATGTATGTACATGTGTTTTTCTTTACTTTTTATTTAATAAGTCAATGGTACATGCAATAACTGTTTCAGATTTTTAAGCAAAACTGGAAGCACGTTATTTTGTTATATAATCAGTAATAGTCTCCATGATGTTTTAGCAAATCAAAAAACAAAACTAAACATTTTGCCAGTCTCCCCAGAAGTAATTCAGTGATAACAAGTGCTCAAAATACTGTGCAACCATGCTGGTACTGAGATGCATCAAGAATACATATATAAATACATATAAATATACTTACAATCTCACCTATAAATAAACGCACAAAATTATGTATAGGCAAAAAGCAGTGTTTAATAGTTGTACAGAGTAAAATTAAAATTAGCAGTTTCAGATAACAGTTCAATTCTCTCTTTCATGAAAAAATAAACTTAAATTATTAAATAAGCTTAAATTATTCTAGCCTTCTATTTTTCCCTACCCTATTAAATAATGTGTTAGTGGGAAAATACTCAGTTTTATTTACCATAGCCTTACCAAAATTAAAAGCCAGTACAAATTATTGCATTTTCTAGTACATTTTTATTATTGTATTATAGTACAATACAAATAATAAAATAGGATAACTTTATTTATGTAGCATAGTGACAAAATGAAAAAGCGATAAAATGAAATAATAAGCAACATGAATTAAAATTTACAACTGTACAGAAGATATTGAAAAATAACAAAAGTTCAGCCCATTTAAACTGATATTTAGATATTCTGTAAGAAGACCATTACAACTGATTAAAGAGAAATGCATTCAAGAAGTATCCAATCTAGAAAATTTGTTTGATTTATCTATCAAGGTTTAGAAACAGAATTCTGGAGGCAAATAAGATAACAAAAAAGAATCTGCAGACAACTCAAGAAAAAATAAAAGAGCATTATGACATAAAAACTTTGAAACAATAGATCAAAATAGAGAGCAAAGTACTAGTACTAATTTCTATATTATCTCACCAATTTAAAGCAAAATTCCAGGGACTGTATAAGATCCTGAGGAAAATTAATGATCTAAACTATATTGTTTTGACCTGTGACTGATGAAGGAAAACCCAATGTTGTCATAAGGCATACTGGCATAGGAACAAAGAAACAGTGGTGATATCAATCAGCTAACCTGAAAAATCATCAAATGTGTCAGACATACAAAACTTAAACATAAGTCAAAATCTGTCACCTTGACTGAAAAACCCAGAATCATTCAACAACTTGAAAACAAAACTAAAACCCCTACCCACAGAAGACAAAGAGATAGAAAGTCTCATATATGACTACAAAGGATTATTCTCCAACACATTATAAAAATCAACAATCGCACAACATGATATCAATGTGAGCCAAGCAAGACCCATAAAATAACACACATACCAAATTAATTCTCAAAAAACAGAATTAATAGAAAAAGAAATCCAGTATATGCTAGCAAATGGCATAATTGAGCATAGTTACAGAGACTGGGCTTCACTGTGTGTACTTGCACACATTGTATAAACACATAATATTTTTTCTCCTCGCTATTGAATATTGCTTGTTGAACTTTTGATTCATTTCTGTTGTTTACATTATTGTTTTTTCATTCCATTATTGCTGATCTTTTGTCTTTTTCATCATACATTCTTCTACCAGCCGTCAACATCAAAATACAATTAATAGAATCTGAGCCAAATCTGGGATTTACAAATTTTATTTTAAATGTTACTAACCGGGATTTTGTCCAAGATCCTAAGAAAATTGGGATTTACCCTTTGCAGGTATGCCATAAAGTTCTGAACTTGTCCAATATTTGTAACAAAGTTAATTTTGGAATGTTTCCTATTTTCTCCTTCTTCTCTGCAGCTTTCTTCTTCCATGTTTCACTCAAAACATTACGTTTCATTTCTGCTGAAAAGGTTATTCTACCGGAAATATATATCTTAAATATTTAGTATTTAGTCCCACATCAAAATGTAAGGTTATATTATATACAGTGGCTTGCAAAAGGCTACACTCCCTTTGAAAATTTATATATTTTGTATAATTTAACAGGGAACAACACATTTTTTCAATTCCAATGATTGTTAAATAATAAGCAGATCCATCACACTTTCCTTTGATATAAAAATTACATTTTAAAAATTTCACACTGATTCTTAAAATCATATAACTTAGAAATGTGTCTTTGCAAAAGTCTTCACCTCCCAGATATTATACTGTATTATTACGTAGTTTATCATTGATGTATACAATCTAGAAACAATCAAAAGTGACATGTGCATTCTACCATAACAAACAAACTTGGCCAGTCTATTATTTTGCTATATAAGGTAATTTTAACTGACTACAAAATCATTCACCACATAGTTTCTTGGTATCTGGATCTTTGGACTGACTGTAAACACAAGGTGCCCAACTCGAGAAAGAAAATGGGCAAGCCTCTAGCTCAGGAACTTAAAAACCTTATTATTCAAAAGTACAGTGAAAATAATGGCTATAAAAAGATTGTAAAATCTTTAGAGTTTCCCCTAAAACTGTAGTTAAGAAGTGGTTAGTGCAGAAAACCACTGCTACCCTACCAAGAACTGGGAGACCGAGCAAACTTACCAGAAGAGCAAAATCAAAACTGGTCCAGGTGGCAACCTCCAACCCTAGTGCAACACTGGAAGACTTGAAAGTTTCAGTTTCCAGGAGTGGAACAGATGTTCATGCATCTACAATTTCCAGAGTATTGCACTGGTCTGGCCTGCAAGGGGGGGGTAGCTAGAAAAGAGCCCCTTCTGATGCCTATGCACAATGATGCCTATGCACAAGTAAGCTAGGCTAAATTTTGCCAAAAGTCACATCAATGATTCCATGATCATGTAGCGAAAGATTTTGTGCTCAAATGAGACTAAAGTTGAGTTATTTGGTAAAATACGAAACACAATGTTTGGCAGAAAAAAGGCACTGCTCACCAACCTCATTACTGGGATTCGTTCCAAGACTTCCTCTGTGACGTCCCCTGGAACAACGTCTTCGGTCTTCCCATCAAAGACTGTGCATCTGATGCCTCCTCTTGGGTTAAGGCTGACATCAATGCTTTCATCCCTGCCAGGAAATTCCAGCTAAAATCTAATTCGTCTCCCTGGTTCTCACCCGCTTGCCCGGTCGCCATTGCCCACCGGAATCATTTCTTCCGGCTCTATCGAAGCCACCCATCAGACCGAAATAGGCGCCTTTTCATCTCAGCTCGTAATAAGTGTAAAAAAATTCTAAACAAAGTTAAGCTGGTGTTTTCAGCCAGAATGAAGCAATGCATAGCATCCTCTAAGTTCAGCGCCAAAGATTACTGGCGACTCTGCAAAAACGTGCTCAACAAGAGTAAGACTTCAATACCCCCACTAATCAATGAATTTACGGTCCTCACCTCCTTTGTGGACAAGGCTGAATGCTTTGCTCGTAGATTCTCTACCAATTCGACACTGGATTCATCAGGAGTACCTACTCCCAACTTCCCACCTAGAACTAAGGCTGAACTGAATAACGTCAGCATTACACCCTCGCTGGTCTCCAAGATAATCTCAAAACTTGACCCTCACAAAGCGAGCGGTGGTGACAGAATCCCAATCATAGTCCTGAAGAAATGTGCCCCAGAACTCTCCTCTGTCTTCTCAAAACTCTATAACTTCTGCCTATCTGCATCCTGCTTTCCTGCCTGTTGGAAGTCCTCCTCTGTAGTACCAATATTTAAGAATACTGGTGAACCTTCAGACCCCGCTAATTACCGCCCTATCAGCCTCCTTCCAATCTTTGGCAAAATTTTCGAAGCTATTATCAACGCCGAGGTGATTCAGCATCTCATGGCTCACAGGCTTCTCTCGGACAAACAATATGGTTTTCGCTTCACCAGGTCTACTGCTGATATGCTAACAACCATTACCGAGTACATATACCAGGCTCTCGACAAGAATGGTGAAGCACGAACCGTTACCTTGGACATCTCCAAAGCGTTCGACAGAGTCTGGCATGCTGGCCTTTTGCGCAAACTATGGAGCTATGGTATAACTGGATATTTGTTTGATCTAATCCAGTCATTCCTCTCTAACCACACTTTGAAGGTAGTATTAAACGGTCATGCCTCCCAAAAATATTACACGAACGCTGGCGTCCCTCAAGGCTCTATTCTGGGTCCCACGCTCTTTCTGATCTACATTAATGATCTCCCAGATGCCATTAGCATTAGATCTCGGGTAGGCATGTGCGCCGATGACACCACAATCTACTCGTGTCTCGATCAAAAACATGGTGTGGGCGACAAAGTGAACCTCACTGCCGAGCTTGAAAAGGACCTCCAATCCGTGGTGGACTGGGGTAAGAAGTGGCTTGTGAATTTCAATGCATCCAAAACAAAGCTGCTATCAACTAACCACCATAGACAATCACACCTACCACCCATTAGCATGGAACAGGCTTGCCTCCCTGAGAGTAAAACACTACACCTCCTTGGCCTCACACTCTCAACGAACCTCAAATGGAATGACTATATGAAGGTCGGTTCTCTGTGCAGTGCCCGGAAATTTTTCCCGTCTGAATCTATCCTGCACATATATAAATCTACCATCCGCCTGTGTATTGAATACTGCTGCCACATCTGGTCGGGTGCCCCTGCTACTCTCCTCGGGCTTCTTGACAAAATACAACGGAGAATCTGTAAAGTGATCGATCCTGTCTTGGCGGACCGGCTGCAACCACTCTCTCACCGACGTGACGTGGCTTCCCTGTGCCTCTTCTACAAGTACTTTCATGGCCTCTGCTCCAATGAACTTAAGTCATTGGTGCTGCCTAGGTACAAATTTACACGAGATACTAGATTGGCAACTAGGTCCCACCCTTTCACAGTGAAACCGATAAAATGTAACCGCAATTTCTACTCCAGCAGCTTCTTTTCTCGCACTTCCTGCATGTGGAATTCCTTTTCACATGCCTGCTTCCCCAATGGCTACAATCTCTAGGAGTTTAAGTGTAAGATCAATAGACACCTCCTAACACACTAACTTGCATCTGTTCTTTCAAACACTCTCACCATCTAACCAACCCTCATTCCCGGTACCCTTACCCGTCTATCACCCTCCTTCTGACATTTCCTGTATCTAACCATCCTTTCTCCATCACTCCCTGCGCTACAGTGGCAGTGAAATGCCTTGCTCGGGGTGAAACGATTAAAAAAAAAAATTTAAAAAATCCCCACTGTAAAGCATGTTGGTGGCTCGATCATGCTTTGGAGCTGTTTTCAGCTGCAAGGCCTGGAGAGCTGGTAACCATCCAAGGTGTCATGGACTGTGTCAAGTACCAAGAAATGTTGGTTGGTTGGTTTAACCAGCATATTGACCTTCTTTGGGTCATTTAATGCTGAAAATCTTTATTTGTTTTTTTTTTTTAATTGTCTTTAGGTTCTTAATTGCTTTCAAGGTTGTTTGCCTTCAAATTTTTAATTGCTTTCAAAGTTGTTTGTCTTTGAACTTTTAATTGTTTTCAAAGTTTTTGCTCGAAGTTGTTTGCCTTCAACTTCTTGGTTGCTTTCAAAGTTGTTTGCCCTTAAACTTTTAATTGCTTTCAAAATTGTTTTCAATGTATATGTTCCAGGCAAAGACCATGTATACTAAGGGATCACATATGCTTAAATCAATGGCTGAGTGATTTCCACTAGATGGGTTGACATGTGTAGATGCACTGTTATTAAGTAGGCATATATCATTTTCATTAATAATCTTTTCTAATGTTTTACTCTTTTTGGTTAGTGTCTTTACACCCCCCCCCCATAGGATATTGTAACTATTGAAGTCCTCTAATAAAATGAAAGGTCTAGGCCAGGGGTTAGCAACCTTTTGGAGAAAGTGGGCCAGACAGCTATGCAAAGTATTGAAGGAGGGCCATGATATCAAATGTACTGTAATAAATTGTCTCGACCTCAGACCACTTTGTCCAGAAGTCCACCATCAACTTGACGTTTAAAGAAATAACAATGAAGTTAATGTTCTTTATTTTATAGCAAGACTAACAGGATAACAACTAACACAATCAACAGAAAATGCCAATTCTTTACAACAACAAAATACAGTTATAAATGGCAAATTATTTAAGACATTTGTTTCTCTTTATTGGTTGACAACTTCTCCACATCAGTTGATGTATTTCTTGATGACAGGAACAAAACTTCATTCAAGTGGTCATCACCTAACCTTGTTCTTAAACAATTTTTAACGTATTTCTTTTTCGTAAAAAGGTTGTTCTCTAGCATATATTCTTCCAAATAACGATACCATCATTTTTTCATTATTCAATAGACTTTTATATTTTTCACTTGCCAAAACATATTTCTTAAGAAAGTCAGTAGTGGATTTGAAATTATATTTTGATTTAAAAAAATTATGGCATTGCAAGTTGCTGAACTCTAACAGATAATTTCTCTGCAACTTTCTCAGCAAATTAATTAGATAATTAGTGTTGAGGTGTTAAGTTGGAGGGCCTGACAAAACTTCTTCAAGGGCCGGATGTGGCACGGGGACCAGGGGTTGCCAACCCCTGGTCTAGGCAATTGGTTAATCAGCCTCTTTAATTTATTCTTGTCAATGTCATCATTTGGTGGGATATATATTGAACATATAGTCATTTTTTTATGCAGTGTGGCCTTTAATAGCAACTGCTTGGATGTTTGTTGTTATATTTATTTTATTGTGGGGTGTATCATTTTGAATCAGAACCAATACCCCCCCAGAAGCCCTGCCTCTGGAATTATGGGTGTAATTAAACATCTGATAGTTCCTAATATTAATGTTGTCATCTTGTCTCAAGGAGGTTTCTTGGGGGCAGATAGTTGTAGGATATTCTTCTGTTAATAGAAGGAGCAGTTCATTCATATTTGCTTTCAATCCATGACAGTTCCATTAGACTCTTTTTTGACCCATGGTTGAGAATTTGATTTTAGTTTTGTCTTTTAGCAATTTTTGTTTGGTTGATTTGTTGGCATTGATGGGTTTGATTTTGTGATTTGAGGGGTTTTTTTATTTTGAGATTTGTTTTTTAGTATTTTGTTTTTAATCTCCATTTCTTTGAGTTCCTCAAATCCGTTTGATGTTGGCAATGGAGTGGGCTGTTTTGGGGTAGTTTTTTTAGATTTTTTTTTTTTTTTTGGAGTGTCTCTCATTTCATATGTGTCTTTGTGATAGTCAGGAGATAGGGTAGGTGATCTTTGTCGCTTTTTCCTTGATTATTCAGTTTTGTTGTTTTCTTCTAGAGATATTCCTGTGTTAGTTCCAGTATTTACTTTTGTTTTTGTCTAAAATTTGGTTTCTTTTGTTTCTTTTGAATATGTTTTTTTTAATTTTCCTGAAATGTTGGCCATTTGTTTGTTTTTAGTTTTAGTAATATTTCAATGAATTTTTGATATTTGTCGCTTAGAGGGTTATCCTGGGTTGTTTGGTTTATTTTTTTAACTGCATTAATATATATTTTTGTTTCCATATTGTTTTCTACTATTTTTCTTGCTTCTGGGAAAGATATGTTCTTTGTGTGTGTTTGCCGTTATTATTTCTTTTTCTTTCTTGTATATAGTGCAGCTCTTTAAATAGGCAGGATGTTCTTCATGGCAAATTGCACATCTTATATTTTTGCATTCATATTCCATATGGTTTGGGTTATGCTCCCCACATTTCTCACATACAGGTTTTCCTCTGCAGACGTCTTTGTGATGCCCAAATTTATGACATTTAAAGCATCACAGTGGGGGGTATATAATGCTCAACCCTTTCTAATGTATAACCAGTTTTTATTTCTTTTGGAATTGTATGTACATGAGAGTTTGTATGATTTCTACATTTCTTTGAATGGTGGTTCTTTTGTATTCTTTTACTCCCTGTTTTAGTACAGCTGTCTCGATTTCTTCTGGTGTAGCAAGTGAAAGATCTCTGCTTCTTATGACACCTTTGGAGGAATTTAGTTTTGCATGTGGATACACGAGACAATATTGTGGAATTTCTCCATTTTAGGTAGGTTTTTTGCATGCTTTTAGTTTTCAACTTCTACTAAAAAATTACCATTTCTTAGTTTTTTAACATTTTCTGACGTTGATAGGTTAGATATTACCTTTTCTATCGGATCTAATTTAGTTTCCTCTGATGATTCAATTACAATAAATTTTGGATAGTCAGCTTCAGTGTCTGTTCTTGGCTTTGGGATACAAAAAAGGAATACTCATATTAGATGAGCGTCTGCCAGCATTTGTGGTTTCCTTTTTTTTCTCCACCCCAATTTGGTGAAAACTTCAGGTAGAATCCAGTCATGTAATAGCTTTATCCCACTAACAGATTGACCATTGACACCACCTTCTAACACTTATATATGGTGTAGGTTAGAGCTTGACATGACTAGCACATTGATCAGATCAGGTCTCTTTGAATGCCCGTCTAGCCCAGGTAAGAGCCAAAATGGTATGTTGCAGGGTTATGACCTCTATGCACCCTGGCCATGGTCTGCTCAACCACCAGAATCCTGTCCTCAGGCATCACAGGTCACCACTCACGACCAACAGGTGGCCCCCTTGGGGGACTTTTACCCCCTGCAGAAGTGCAGTCGGCATATTCTAAAGCCCTGTCAACTATTTGCACATAGCTGGGACCCTAACAGGTGCTACCACCCTGGGTTAGATTAGACCTGGGAACAACAGCAATTAAGAAGTGGTTCTGTGCTCCCCACAACCTCCCAATCAGAGGCCTTGCTGCTGGATGCAGTTTACCATCACACCCAGGGCTAAAAATATTGGAAGTAAATCTGCTGAAGTCTGTTAGAGCTCTAAACTTGGGTTACAATTTCAAGTTTCAACAAGATAACAACTACAAGCATGTGTCAAAAAGCACTAAAGCTTGGTTTTCTAGCAAGAAAATCAGTTTTGGAGTGCCCCAGCCAGTCTCCAGACCTCAATCCTATAGAAAATTTATGGTGAGATCTAAAGCTGGCTGTGCACTGACGTTCCCCATCCAATCTGACACAGAAGTTCTGCCATGAAGAATAGCAAAAACTGTCAGCAGACCACTACAGCAAGCTCATGGAAGGCTACCCGAGGGTGTCTGCAGGCTGTAAATGATGCAGTAGGATCATCCACAAAGTATTAAATTCCAAAGGCAGTGTAAACTTTTGCTAAGACATTTTTCAAAATTATCTTTCTTTAAGAATCAGTTTAAAATTTTTCAAATGTATTTTATATATTAAATAAAAGTATGATAAATCTGCTTATTAAAACAAATTATTGGAGTTAAAATATTGTTTCTATCAAAATAAACAAAATACATCCATTTTTCAAGGGGGTATAGACTTTTGCAATGCATTGTAAGTGTGCTTGCAACAAGACCTAAATATTCAAACATTCTGATTCCATAATGAACATGCCCTTCCTTTAATTGTATGAGCAGTATTTGTTCTTAATACAAACTCTCTTCTGTGTGATGATTCACAAAACTGACGGACAAGACTTAGATCTAACTTAGCGGCATAGCTAGGGTGTCTAGCACTGATCTAGCCTCATCTATGTATAGGTCTATAAGATCTTCTATGAAATTATACATCAGAAGAATCCTTAAGTTTAGCATCAATCTGGACACTGATTAGGAAATGGTCTGATGTACTTAATCTCTGTAATATCTGCCTTCATCATCAGTTTTGTTGGAGTGGACTAATCACTCTTTGTAGTGGGTATTGAAGTCACCACAGACATGAAGCTAACTGAGGGAAATTGTGTGAGGATTCTCTCAGATATTCAATTAGATTAATGTTCCTTTGTCTTGAGGGCAATAGAGAGCAAAGAAAAATGTGGTTCTATGAATAAGTGTCACATGGAAGCACATGTACAAGTAATAAGGGTCCTCATTTTTGCATGCTTGTAACAAGGAAGCTCGTACTTGACGTAGGCTCTGAGTGGCAATTTAGGTGGTCGTGTTTTTGCTATAAGAAGTGAGTAGCCTGGGACTGTGAGCTTCTCTGGTGGGCTTCAGGCATTGATACCTGTTTCAGATAGAAATGGGGGGTTAAGTTTGGACTGAAGAAGATGGAGTTCCACTTCTGGAAAATTTGGAAAGTGGATGTTTATGTTGGAAATGGTATACCTGTTTTTTTGTTTGTCTGTTTGTTAGGTTGAGTGTGCTAGTTTTGTTCATTTTCATTTTAATTGGTTCCATTGGTTGGTGGAAAACTAGTAGGCAGTGAGAAAGACACACTCACAAGAGTTGCATGTATAAATAACCTGGATAGAATTGTCTGGAGATGGCTGTACCTTTCATCATGGCATCAACAGGCCCCACTAGAGACTATTGCACAATCCAGAAACCATTCAGAAAATGGCAGTATGACAGTCCTGATATTATACACCTGCTGATAGGATAGCCTCCTTTGAAGTTACTTGAAGGTTCATATCCATGGCTATTGGGTGGATAAGACCAAAACCCCAAAAGTGTCTACCTCCAGCAACCTTAATGAAGAGACAATCAACTCAGAAAAGAAGATACCTGCATAATGCTTTGAGTGTAAATGTTTTGTCTACCCGGAAGTCAAAGTGTGTGTCTGTGTGTCTGTAGGTTGATATCTGAAAAAGCCAGCCAAAGTGGTTGGGTTAGTAAATATAATTCTTGCAAAATGTTGTTTGCTCTAGACTTCTAAACTATGGGTTCAATGTTCTATGTGAGATTTCTGAGTGACAAAACTAAAAAAAATCAAAACTCTGACTGGCTAGTCTGCTTTAAGAGTTTATTTATACTCAAAAGTGCATTATATAAGTTTTTGCTTGATATGTACAGAAGACTTCTGATTGGACAGAAAAGGTTTTTCTTAGTTGATAATTATTTATAAAACAAGCATGCATAAAGCCTATGCATAGAAGACAAGTTTTAGTCACTTGTTGTTATAAGTATATTTTTTCTTCAAATATGACTGATAGATAGATGATCAGTTAAGTGTAAATATGAAAATATCACTTGAATTGTTTGCTTTTCTTTTTGATTTCTAAACAGTTTTGGAAACTAACACTTAATATTTTTTCTATAAATTTCTTCAGTGAAAAAGAGTGTGGAACAAACACAAACACAAGAAACAATACTCAATCTTTCAATTTTGAAAATTAAAAAAATAGTTTTATTTAATAATTTTTCTCTGTGGACATAGCATAGAACTATACTACATGACAGAGAGGGAAAAATAATAGATCAATCTATTCATTTTATCTTGGTATTGGAAATTTCTAAACCTCTTAAAAGAACTTTCAACAGGGTTAAATTATCAGCCAGAAGCAACTTAAAGAACTGTCTTCAGTTTTCTACCACGCTTCAACTGACCAAAGCTACAGCCAAACTCTATGAATTCCTCTCTCACAGTGTATGTAAATCAGGTTTGCAGTATACAGATATCTTGAACCCCACCTCTGTTTGAGTTATTAGCACATCCAGGAATGTGAATTTGTTGTCATACACTTTTTCCATAGTGAACTATATGGATGGTCATTGAGTTCACATGGTTGAGTAGCATCTGAACCCCCTCCTGGTTTGACCAGAGTATGAAGGTGTCATCAACGTATCTCAGCCATAGAGTTGGCTTTAGAACTGTGGATTCTAATACCATCTCTTCAAAATATCCCATGTATATGTTAGCCAGTGATGGTTATAATGGCGAGCCCATTGCTAAGCCTTCATCCTGCTGATATATGTCTGGCCCCAGTCTGGAGTGTTTTGTTTGTGTGCAAAAAGTCAGCTTCTCCATAAGGTTGTCTAGTGGAACACTGGTACATTCTTCTAGGGATGAGTCTCAGGCCAGTCTGTCCCTGACTACTGATGGGAGCCTCTTCAATAAGTTCCATGAAGTGGGCAGAATTTTGAATGTATGATGGTGACTTTCCTATCAGTAGGTCAATTATATCTACAAGAAAGCGACTCAGAGGGTGGCATACCTAGCCTAGGCTGCTAACAATCGGCCTGAGCGGAATACTGTCTTTATGAATCTTAGGTAGACAATATATGTGAGGTAGCTTGCTGTAATATTGAGACAACTGCCTGTATATCCTAGGCTGGAAGTGATCCTTGTTCTTGATTAGGATCTGCGACAACTGTTGTTCTGTTTTCAACATGGGGCCTTTCTTTACCTTGCTATAGCAACCACTTGTAATGAAGTCTTCTAGTTTCTTGGTGTATTCAGTTTTGTCCATCACTAAAGTTGCATTGCCTTTATCAGTAGGTAGTATGATGATGTTCTCATTCCTCTGTAGGGTCCTGATTGCCAGCTCCTTGTGATGTTTGGTTTGGGTAGCCTGGCTTTCTCCAGTGTGTCCCAGACACTGTAAATCTATGGTGGATATGAAATAAAAATAACTTCTTTCTTCACGATTTACAAACTCGCAATGTCATTGGATAAAAAAATACTACTTAGCTATCATAGAACACTTTATTAATCGCAGCTTGGCGACAATTTATTTATCGCTTTATTTTTACTAGGTAAACTTTGCGCACTTTTCTTGAAAGCAGGCTTCAGCCAGCTGTCTTAATTTTTGTATAACTCGAAATCTGATTGGCTAATTCACTGCACAAAAATATTTCTGTACGTGACATGATTTTCCCGCCGAAGATGATTTGATCCACTTCTGCTGCTATTTAATTGAGAAAAACCACCGACTATTTCAGGAAGCAGACGCCCGTGTACAGCCGCTACGTAATGTAATAAAAATCGCCCATTTCCTTCGCCATGCAGTGCTAACTTGAATGCTGCTAACAGAACCCATTTCACCCAGCTTAATAATCACGACAAGAAAGTCAGTTGGCGTCAAAGAGACGGGAGAGAAAGAAAACAGTGACTACGCTTCACCGATGTCCATTTCACGCCAATACTTTATTAGCCTGTAATGACTACTGCTGATTGCAAAGTCTCTTTCCACTGTGAAACCATGTTGAATACAATCGTATAACTTTGTGTGAAACTGTCAACTTGCTTTACGCTTTTTGAATACTACTTCGTGAATGACCACTTTCTTTCCTGGCTATTCATTAAATCACAGCGTCAAATACGTTTGTATAACTCCGATGTTAAATTACACGCCGATACATTATCAGCCTTTAATGAGAACAGCAGAATTTCAAAGAACTCTATTCAACATCGAAACTACGAACCTTTTTAATGTTTGATTACAATTATTCATTTTCCTGAGACAAGCTGCTAATAACTGCAAATGATTAACTCTGTAAAAATTTTTTATAATGTTTCACGATGAACAACATATGTATTTCATCATTATTCTTAGGTTATGGGATACATATTTTTTTTATTAAAATAAGCACAGACAAACACAATAGAACATTCTAGAGAAATTGGATCAAAACAGCAGTAGAATTTAGATTACATTTTTATATTTCTCAACCAATCAGCTAAAAACTTAGAATAAGAACATTCTAGAAAAATAGACTTGGGATGTACAGCTTCCGAAATGGTTTTTGGAACATCTTTAATACTTCCAGGTCAATTTTGTGAAAAAAACACTTCCTTACAACCAACTACAACTTTTGTAAAAGATTTTAAACACAAAATGAACGATTTAGTTTACACACCCTAATGTTAGGAAGATTAGTTGATCCCCTATTAATGTATATAATACACACAGTTAGAAAGAAAGGTCAGTCATCAAGCAGTCACCCAGCAGGCCATTAAGTCCGCATGACACCGTATACCTTGCCGGCCATGTCATTTCTTCCATGCCAAAAGTTCGTGACCTCGCTCCAAGGACCTTAAAAGAAAAGCCGACAAACTTTCTTTGAGCAACGCGACACGTTGTCGCCAACTGTAACGCACCAAAATGTAAGTAGGAAAGGCTTATTTACAGACTCTGATAATGCAAACATATACACGTTTTTGGACAAAAATTAACTTCTTGCCAAGTTTATATTTCTCAAAAAAGGCAATTTTAGAATCATGTATTTTGTTGGTTTCTACATACTATTTTATTTGTCACAAAATAAATTGTTTGTTGTTGAATGTCCGTTGTAATTTATTCCTTCACTTTGCGCGATTGCAAATTAGAGTGTTGTATTTGTGGGGGGAAATAATCAACATACAACCCAGCAAATATCAAATCCCCCACAAGGTCACCTCTTTCTTCAAATGATCTATTATTTTTCTGAAAAAATTTTGCCTTTATTTCTGAAAATTTGTTCCCAATAATAAAATAAAAATTGTAATAAAATTATGACATTATTCAATTTGATAATCTTTTAATTGCTTGACTAAATAATAAAAATTAAGGACATTATAGTCTGAAGAAAAAAAATTCGATTAATAATAATAATTAAAATAATGAAATTTAAAATTTTTTAATTATAATAATTTATAAAGTTTCAAAAACATTTTTAAAGATTATATTTACATTTATATTTATATTGTGAAGATTATATTTACTAATCGACAATTAAAAAGTTTAATACAAATCATCGTGCCTTCCTATTTTTAAAATAATTTTTCTTTTTTCTCTTTTGTGTATTTGAAGTTTTTTTCTTCTATGTTAATTTCTATGTGTAAATTAAAAGGTTATGTGTTTCAGGGTTTCTTCCCCTTACAGGAAAAAAGTCGTACAATTATGTTCGCCTTAAACTTATCTTATCTCGCATCTGTCAATAGATACGGTGGAAAGGTCAGAAAGTTGAACTGTGTTTAAGAAATAGTTTTATTCTAAATTTTATGCTACAAATAAGTAATACTTGTGTAAATCAGATTAATTTAACATTAAATTTGTTAACTTTCCAAAAATAATATTTTTGCAAGATTTTTAAAACCGATAATTAACTTTTGTTTAGAAATGTGTCAATTACTTAAAAATGGCCGAAAAATTGAAAGATTAAAAGAACTGAGAACTTTTAGATCCCAATCAATAAAATTTCTGTTTGAAATACCCCCAGAATATTTGCTTACTGGATATAGTAAATTCAATAATCTAACTTTCAATTAAAACTAAAATAAAAGTTAAAAAAATGTTTCAAAAAGAGGGAAAAAATTATGTGTTGGTAAAAAGCAACCACAGGAAAGTATTCCAGACAGGCACGCCAAATTCACACGTCTTGTCTTATTCTCCGAAACGCTATTCTCACGCGAACGACGGCTTGAATAACAACGTTTAATTACTGAATGTTACACCAGTTGTGGCACAAGGCCAAAATGGGGAGGGGGAAAGTTCAGGATGGTATGCACTATATATATCTAGCTAATCCGATTCACGACCCAGACATACGTTACAAATTTCTCAATCACAAGAACTTATCCATCAACATTCAATCCTTCATGTACCAAAATACCGCAAAACGTTCCGGGGACCTAAAACACCCCAAATGCGCATAAAAATTTTATTATGAACAATAAATACAAAAATATATTTAAAAATATATCATGAAATGGTCTGTGGCGAGGGGAAAAAACAAAAATTTATTTTTAAACAAAAGATACAAACAGAAATCATGACATTATTTGGACCCAACCAACCCACAAAACAAAGCGACTGCTGTATTCTGCACATAGGACAAAATCAAGAGGCACACTTTCTACAGGGAGTAGAGAGGAGAAAATAAACTGGATGGGGAGAATATAATCCTGACCCAGACGAGATAAAACGAGGAAAAAAACTGGGGAAAATGGGAATCTCGACCTGGATCATAACAAAACACAATGCCGGGGACAGGCTAGGAATCACAGTCATTGCCATTAACTAGGTGCACAAAAAGGAACTACCTTAACCAGGGGAGGGTTCCAAAGGAATTCACCCCGATGTGACTAGCAGATCTAAAAGAGAAAATCAAGGCTAGCCCCATTCACGCGAACCAGGTTCGCCACATTTAACCACCTTTTTCTAAAACCTGTCGAGGTCAGTATAGACAGCCGGTAAAGGATTATGGGAAAGACGTATGTGGCACACACCTCAGCCAAACCCTTCAAGGATAAATTCCTTCGAAGCCAAATCTCGACCGACGCGCCGACCTTTGTCTGTACTTCAGACCAATTCTTCTCCAACTGGAGGTCGGGTCCAAACCACACTCCAAGAATGCGGACATGACCGTTCGTCCAGTCGAAGGGCCCCGGGAGGGTAGCACCCTTCCAGGCTCATAACCGCAAGCCGGAAGACTTGTCGCGGTTAATCTTGGCACCTGTCACCTGTTCGTACCGTTCAAGCGCCTTCTGTACCACCTCAGTGTCACTCCGGGAGAACACGAAAGTGGCTACATCATCGGCGTATACGGAAACTCTGATTCGACCACACCAGGGACAGCTATTCCACGTAGGGCCGGATTGCCCGTCCTGTCCCTTAGCCGGCGAAGAAGGGGCTCCAACGCCAACGCATAAAGTAAGGACGACAGTGGACAACCCTGTCGACCCGACCTAGACAGCGCAAAAGCGCTCAACAGATTCCCGTTCACCTGTACCACAGCCGTGGGGGAGCGACACAGGAAACTAATTCAGCGGCAGAAGTCGGGTGCAAATCAGGATGCCTGCAGGACAGCAGCCAGATAGTCATGGTCAACCATATCAAATGCCTTGGACTGATCTAAATTGATCAGCGCAGCTTCATCGTTGTCTTTTACACCCTCTAGGATCGTGCGGATCAAATGCAGGTTGCTCTGAATTGTTTGTTCCTTCACAGCACAAGTCTGATCAGGTTCCAACAGATCGGCAACTAGCTGCAAACGATTCGTCAGGATCTTGGCCAAAATCTTTAACTCTTAGCAAACTTATGGGCCTGTAACCATCTAGTTCCTTCCCAACATTTTTGCCTTTTTTCAACAGCGTGACCACACCTCTGGTGAACCTGTTGAGGATGGACCCCTGCCGGAACCAGTTGTTGAACACGACAGTCAAGATCGGGACAAAATGTGCGACAGCCTCAAGTACAATTCATAGGGCAAACCATCCAAGCCTGGCGACTTGCCACTGCCGACCTTCTTCAAAGCCGCGTAGACTTCGTCCTTCGTAATCTTTCCCTCGCAGCTAGCTGCATCAGACGGCAATAGCCGGGGGAAGTCAGCCAAATAGCTGCGAAACTCCTCTTCACGGAGACCAGGCTCCTTGGTAAACCGGCATTCGAAATGCCGCCGAAACGCCTCACACATGTCGTCAGTCGACCGAAGAGTACGTCCCATCGGGTCTCGTATCTCTTGAATGTAGGGATCACAGCCTTGGCGAATTTCTTCCTTGCGCAGTTCTGCGCCCATGTTCACAGCTTCGGAAGACATCTTCCTTAACCTATGTCTAATTACCTGACTCCTGTAACGCTCGCTAGTCGAACGCTCAAGGGCCTCCTTAGCTACGGCTATCTCTAGGAGATCCCCACCAGCCTCCGCCAGGGAGTAATTAGCTCTAAGTGTCTTCACCTTGGCAGCCTTACCTAGTTTGAGCCGTTGGCTGTATTCAGTGGTGAAAGACCTAATCCTATTCTTAAGATTCTCCCACCACTTATTCCCAATGACTCCTCCTGTTAACGCCCGCTGCACTACGTTAATTAGCTGGCGCCGAAAGTCCGCCTGTCCAGTAAAGACTGATTCAACTTCCAGTAACCAGCCATCCTAGGCCTAAAGTCTAACGCTACACGGGCACAAACAAGTTTGTGGTCCGTGTAGCCTAACTAGTGGAACGTAGGACATTCTAAGAAATCTATGTCGGCTTCTCTCACTAACATTCTATCCAGGTAACTAGATACCCGGTTAGACGGCTAACTAAGAGTCTACGTCCACATTCTCCCACTCGGATGATCGACTCGGTATCTATCAACGAGACCAAAATCGTCAATCAGATCAACCAGGCTACGATTACCACTCCTCCCGCTAGCGCCCTTCCCTCTATCCCACTTGGGGTTCAGGATGGCATTCCAATCCCCCACTGGGACTAGTCGTGTTGAATCAACTAGGAAGTTCTCTAACAGCCTAAAAAACGAGACACGCTCCTCTCGATCATTGGGCGCATAAACCGCAATCAGACGAAACGAGTTGCTTTTCACTGCAATATCGGCTACGATCAACCGGCCCTCGGCACCGACATGAACAAGGTCCACCTTCGCGTCCAGAGTACGCTTGACCAGCAAAGAAACACCTCTGGCTCGCCGGTTCCCATATGCTGAATAAACGACAAAGTCATTAGACAGTACACAAGAATCGACGTCCCAAACAAAATGAGTCTCTTGGATCGCGGCCACATCCACGCCGAACGACAAGAGGTCACGAAGCAGGCGGGCTGCCTTACCCCGATCCCTCAGGTCATTCGCATTCAAACTGGCTATCTTGATAGACATCTTTTAAATCTGAAAAGAGAAAAAACAGAATTAATCTAATCACATACCGGGAGGAAATCTTTGGGAGTCAGGATCCCGACGGACTGTCCTAGGGAACCCGTTCCGACATCGGACGTAATCCGCCCGTCTAGGACAATACCACCAACGTCCGTAGGATAAGTTAATTTTAGACTCCTATATAAACAGGGGTGGAGAAGAACTGGGGCCTGTCCTGTACAATTCTTTTCCATCTTTTTTCATTCTGGAGTTCCACTCCTACGCAGAGTAATGTTTGAATAGTACTTTTCAGCAGCACTTATGTGCTCCCACACTTTCAGATTGCCCGCCCGTGCTCCGGACAAGGGTGAGTACCCCGGGGGCATCGGGGAAGTTGGTAGGGTCTTCTGTGGACTTAGACTCCACTTTGGTTAATTTCAGGAGTTGTGTACGCCTTTGTGCCGACCACTCCTTGGTTATTTCACTTTTTTCTATCTTGAGAAGAGCTTCCCCCTGGAGCAGGGATTTCTTTTTCTTTGTGTGAGTGGGAGTAGGTGTAGGGGTGGGTGTTGGGGTAGAAGTTTTGCTTGATAGTACAGGGGACAAAGGGATCAATTTAAAGGCCGGGGACTGGGAACATTTCAGAGGGGAAGACGGAAGGCTTTGTGCCTTCTTTGCATAAGTCCCTCGTCTTATTGGTAACGTTGGTAGAGAAGACACTTTGGATACCTCTCCTCTCTCTCTCTACTCCTACTTTTCCGGAGGATCTTCGGGTTGTCCTCCGCTTCACTGTCCCTGCCTCGTTTCAGGGACGCCGACCTGGGGTGATCCACTTCCATTGCGTCTTCCTCTTGCATTGGCCTTTCCAGGGACTTTTTAGGTTTTCCTCGTGGGACGTCCAGTTTTGGTGTCAATTTTGGTGACGGAGGAGGCTTCGAAGTAGACTTCGACGGCGACTTTATCGGAGACTTTTCCTTCTGCCCCTTGTTTTTCTTTTTGGAGACTTTTTCCCAGTTTCCGTCCTTGGTCACTGCTTCCGGTGACTGTTGATAAGTCTGGGACACTTGCGAAGGCTGGGACACCTGTGTAGACTGGGTATTTTTGGTCTCCTGGGCTGCTGGTGTAGTTGGAGCCTTTGGTGCTTTTGTCAGACATGCCTTGGCTACATGGTCCGACGCTCCACAGACCCAACAGAAAGGCTTCCTTCCTTCGACGACCATAAATATTGATCGACCCCTACAGGTGAAAATGGCGGTAAATTCCTTCCTGGTGACAGTCACCTGGAGGCTAACATCGCCAGTCGCAAATCCAGCCTTTGAGATCACCGAGGACACCTCCGACACTTTCTCAAATCTCGCGAAAAAGGATCCTACGTGATCCGTGGAAATATCCATGGGCACTCCGTGTAGTGTAATCTTCGTCTTGCGGGTGCCCACGTACTCCGTCTAGAGCCGGAGCGCTTTGGTTGTTAAGGTTGCTCCGGCGAGCTCCTTAGCCTCCTCCACTGTTGCCATTAGGACGTCCCACATCGCGTGGCTGCGCCTAGCCACCATTTTCGCCTTGATCTTTAAGGTTTTTATAGCTTCCTCTTTTACTTCCCTGCTGACACCCACGAATTTGTGAGTTTTGACGTCCTTCGTCAGCAGAGATATAATTCTAGGTTCAATTTCTTTGAGCCTCTCTGGTGCTGATAAAAGTTCATTGCCGTTAATGAACTTTTCGAACCTTTTCCTGACCTGTTCATAGTATGCTTCATCCTTTCTCGCAACATTCCCTCCACTCCACGCCGAGGTGGAAGGAACCGGCGAACTAGGCACCTTCAATGCCATTGGCTGACTTCTACGATCGTTCAAGGGGGTTGGCGATTCACTCCTCTCCGAGTGCGGTACCTGCCAATCCCCCTCCTTCCCTCCACTCCACGTCGAGATGGAGGGAACCGGCGAATCAGGCCTTTCCGAGGCCTCAGATATAGCCTCCTCCGCAGGAGGCTTACCAAACACACCACTTTCCCCTACTGATGAACTCGACGAACACCGACACGAATACAAACGGACCCAATAATGCGAACGAACGTCAACTGTAGAGACAAGTCAACGACTGGTACTACTCAGTGACACAACTCGAATAACGACTGCGGCTTGAATAGCAACGACGCCCCTCAAAATGAGCATACCATGTTTTATGCACTCGACCTGGCTACCACTCAACCAGTGCGCACTCAGCACAGTAAATATAAACGGCTAAAAGGGATACCAATTCTGTTTACCACGAAGTGCTGTCCGATTCTCCATCTGACCAATGCTCGCCAATTCGCCGTCGCCACACTCCCTTACAAAACATACACCCGACTATGGCCCGTTTGGGTCACCGAGACAAGTCACTGCTACAAAAAAAAAAAAACTTTATTTTTAAAAATTCAATTTAAAATTTAGATATCGAAAGTGAGTGGGGGTTCATACAATGGAGATCTCTTGCAACCATATAGGAAGTTATTTCGCGCTGTAGAGAAAGTCTTTCGAGTGGCGAGTAAGGCGAATATTCCTACGGAGGATGTTTCGCTAAACGTAACCTTGGACTGTCCAAATTTTTAAAAAAGTCCCAGACATTTTGGTGGACTGTGAAAAGAAGCTATTCGTTGTGATGTAGGGCTGACGACCACAATGCTGGACTTGTGGTGGAGCAGGGCACTTATAAAAAATGTGCCCCGGAAGAAATCCAGAGGCGGAACAAGTGACACCGGTGGCACTGCCGGTGAAAAAAAATAAATACAGAAGTAGCAGAAAAGTCCGGCTAGGCCACAAGTCAAGGAGAATAGACTGAGATTGTGGGGAGGGGAAAGAAGACAGCTTCACCTTCCCCTCGGCAGGACGACCTTACAAGGAAAGCGTGATCTCTGGCAAAGATGTCAACCCCATAACAGAAGGATGTTCATCAACAGCCACAACAATCAACAGAAAGACCAGAAAGAAAAAAAAACGGGATGGAGCGTGAAAATGCCCCCACTTCGTTCTTCGTCTTTGAAAAGAGGGAGGGATGAAGACGAGGAAATCGAAACGAAAAGTCGGAAAAAAGATTTGAAAGCTGATCGAAGTAGGTCGGAACGGGTTCTGATTGCCGCTAAGACCTGCGTTGCCTGTTAAAACTGAACTTCCCTCGTAAGAATTATTTTATCTCCCTCCTCCAAACCCTCGAGGCATGTGCTATTGGCTTCGTAGATACGTCCTCGAATTTATGAAGCAATACAGCACCTAGTTCCTCATTACTGGCATCTGCTGCTGTAATAATTTTCCTGTTCGAGTCGAAATGCACTAACGATAGGTCTGTTAACAGACAGCTTTTTATTTTTTTTAAAAGCATGTTCGTATACTACTTTCATCCACTTTGCGGCCCTTTTCACCAACTCATTTAAAGGAGCTTTCATATAATATATTTTCTGGATATAAATGCCATAGTAATTTACTAATCCCTAGAGCGCTTAGAGTTTAGCCACATTATCAGTTGCTGGCTTACTTTTTATAGCCTCAGCCCTTTCTGGATCCGGTTTTCTTCCTTTATTGTCAATAATCTGTCCTAAATATTTTATCTTCTGTAAGAAGAACTCACATTTTTCAGCACTCGGCTTGAACCTGTATTACTCAATTCTCGGAAATACTGCTCTAATATGCGTTTTGTGTTGGGCCTCGTTTCCACTTTTAATCAAAATATCATCTAAATATGAAAAGACGCAAGGGAATTCGTTTTTCAAATCCGTAATAAATCTTTCTGTTTTCTTCGTTTTATCGTTCTCTATGACGTTAACTTTGTTACAGAAAGCATATACCGGTAATTCCCATAAGTAAAACAATACGATTCAGTCTAAATTAAAGAGATTTACTGAACCAGGGAGTTTAAACACTTTCGATTTGTGAATTGTGAACGAAAGGTTACATTTTAATTCACCTTTGAACTTAAGTCTTTTTCCTGACACTCCCCTAGCAATTTTGTCTGTGTTATCCAACGGTGGGTAACCGATTTTTTTTCCATGTCTGCTCGTTTATTACCGAGATATCACTTCCTGAATCGAGTAATAATTTTACGGTTTGCCCATTTATTTTTACATTGAGGTATTTTCTACTTTTACCTTCCTCAATTTCGTTTTTCGACAAAACTACGTCCATCTTTGATTGCGACTTTGATTCTACTTTTCTCTGTTTTGCCCGACAATGAGAACTTCTATGGCCTACAAGCCCACAATTAAAACATTTTATCCGTAAAGAAACAATCCTACTTTATATGCTGTCCTCCTCATGAACTGCATATCATTTTTCTTTCTTTATTCTGTATCCACTTCTGTTGTCTTACAGTTTGTACTCGCGAAATGCTCTTCTCCTCAATCCGAGTGTTATCTTTTTTATGTTTATAAGTCACTGACATTCTTCCGTTACTTTTTGTAGTGTAATATTTGGATCCTGTTCAATGATAGTGAGGATTCTTGATCTAATTTTTTGTCCTTCGGTGTTGTTAGACCCTGCACAAAATTAGACACTTGAACACGTCACTTGACAATTCCTTCAATTTAAACGTTCATTAGCCATACCTGCATACCTGACAAAATCATCAGCCTCTTGTTTTACTATATCTAGACACTTGTATCGTGTATGAAATAGACTATCACTTTTATCGAAAATTTTCGACAAAATTTCTACTGTTTCGCTGAATGTAATTTCTTCTAACTTCTTTGGCCGGATTAAATTTGTGTATTTTCTTCTTTTCCCAACTTCTGCAACAAAAGTTATTTTTTCCTCGTCTGACCACTGCTCACATCTTTTCGTAAATATTGTTTAAAATCTACGAAAATAAACCGGAATGGTTGAACCACTGTCGGGATCGTATTTAAATTCAGAGAGTAAATTTGAAATTCCTTCCGCAGAAAAAAAAAAAATCTAAAACCCAGTTCTTTTATTATCCTTGATAATACGTCTTCCAAGTGATTTATTGTCTTGCTTGTTTGAATAACTTTTCAAACGGTTCTTGTTGCTGTAAAGTGATTTAATTAGTTAATTCCGCAATTTGTTCCATTCTGTCAACGTACCCACAAAAACTTTTGCTCCAATTTATGTACACAAAAAAATCTTTTAAGTCCAAACAAGATGGGGGAACTTTCTTACTTTCTGTAATCATTGCCTAAGTTTTTCCTTTTCTAATGTTCCTCGTTAATAAGTGTTCAAACAAAAATGAGGAAAACTTACTTTCTGTAAGTGTCAAACGAGACTTTTTAACATTCTTCTTTAGTAAGGGTTGTCAACCGTATTATTATTATTTTTTTTTTTTTAGTCTTTTGAAGTCGTTCCGAATTCTTCGTCATCAACTGATATGTTCCGGAAAGGGATATATATATATATATATATATATATATGTGTGTGTGATTTGAAGTAGCTAAGCGGTTTTGGCAAATGTAACCGGGTAGGACAATCTAGCACGTAGATGTAATGGACGGTACACGTTGTAGTCGTATGCAGTATGCTGAGACGTAGGCATAGCCAATAGACGTAGACCTATCTTCGTCCTCGCCTTAGTCTGTATTTATGGTTGACACAAGCCAGTCATATTACTGTGAGGGGGAACCAAGGTGTATACATATTCATTACATCAAAACGTACCCTGGGTGCGAGGGTGAACCTTGTCCATATCGACACAGGGGGCCGGTTGGTCGTGTCCGATATTGACGTTCGTTTGGGATCGTTGCGGCTTATGTGTCTAACGACCGGGAGGAGCGTATCTCGTTTTCCGTCGGTTGAAGCCGTTCCTGTTGAATTTTTTGCGCCTAGTCTTAGTGTAGGACTGGAATGCCATGCTAGACCCCAAGCTATATAGGGGGCGGGGAGCTAGCAGAAAGTTGTAACCTGGTTAATCTGATCGACGAGTTCTGTTTCGTCGATAGATACCGAGTCGATCACCCTGTGGCGGGGGAAAGATGTGAACGTTGGCACTTAAGTGGCCATCTACTCAGGTAGCTATCTACCTGGATAGGATGTTAATGAGAAGGCTCGATGTAGATTTGCTAGATTGTCCCACTGGTTAGGCTTTTCGGATTACAAACTTGTATGTGCCCTGATGGCATTAGATTGGCTGAACAATGGAAGTTCAACGTGTCTTTACTGGACAAGCGGGACTTCCGGCAACAGCTAACTAAATTAGTGCATCGGGAATTATTCTCGAGAATAGGTGGTTGGATAGCAGTAGATCTTTCACCGCTATAGCCGTTGACTTGCCCTAGCTAAGGCTAACAAGGTGAAGATAGTCTATCCCGGGCGGAGGCAGGTGATCCCGTAGAAACATCATTAGCTAGGCAGGCCCTTCTTGTTCGTTTGTTGCGTTGCGTTGTCTTACCAACAAGAAACACAGGGGGAAAAAAGTCCTTTTCAAGGGTACAATCAAGGATGGTGGAGGCCCCACAAGGGCCAGAGTCGCCGGTGCCATCTACGTCGGCATGGGCAGGAGTGAAACCTCCCAGAAAGGATGAGGCATATTATGCCTCTATAAAAGACAAGTACCGAGAATACATATCTGGAAATTAACTTTTAACGGTGCCAGAGGCGCTGAACGATGTGGAAATACGGATCATTTCCCTGCTAACAAAAGACGCAAAAACCATTAAGTGTGTGGGGGTTAGCAGGGAATCCATAGAAGAGGCCATAAACATACAGGCCAAAATGGTGACCAGAAGAAACCATGCTATGTGGGACATCCTGCTGTCGACGGAGGAGAAGACGAGGCAGTTGGCAGGAACCACATTGACAGCCTGAACGCTTCGCCTCCAAACGGGGTACATGGGCACCCGCAAGGCCCGAGGGACTTTGCATGGGATACCCTTGGATATAACTGAGGATTACCTAGGGACCTTTTTTTTCCAGTATGGGCAGGTGGCCGAGGTGGTGGCTGTAGTGAGCAAGGCTGGATTCTTTACGGGTGCAAGTGACAGTAACCCATCAGGAGTTTTGGTGAAATACCAAATATATTGACCTGCAGAGGAAGATAAATTTACGTCATGGTGGAAGGGAGAAGGCCCTATATTTGGGTCTGTGGTGCACTTGGCTAAGGTGTGCCCTACAAAAAACTCGGCACAAGACCCAGGAGAACAAGACACACGATCCCAAAGAGGTAGGCCCTAAAAAAGCGGAGGCAAAGGAGGATAAGACGGAAGACGAGTGGCAGGTGGCAGGGCGGAAGAGCCCAAAGACTAAAGCCCCACCTCCACAGCAGGATGTCCCGCAAGGAAAAAAAGGGGGTGAAACAATCGCCAAAAAAGAAGTCATCAAAAGGAGAGACAGCAGCAAAGAAAGGATGGCGGACAGCAGCAGCTATCTCCTCGCAAGGAGGAACAACAAATGGAGCTAGAAATGCCAGCACACAGGTCTGCCTCTTTAAAGAGAGGTAGAGAAGAGGAGCAAAAAGACGACACTGACAAGCGGGAGAAAGTTTCTCGGTGGGGTAAGACGGAGAAGACGGAAGGACCAACAAGATCAGCTTCCGTACCTACCTCACCAGAGGTCAACATAAGCCCAAAAGGCCCAGAGTCTCCCCTGTTCCACCCCAAAATTCCCACCGTCTCCGTTCTCTGCACTTGCCCCACTCACCCCAATCAAATCTCCAAGCACCTCTCCCACCCCTCCCAAGAAAAAGAAATACCTTCCCAAGTGTGGGGAGGCATCTGTCGTGTAGAGGAGAAAACAGTGGAGATTGAAAAAGAAAGCTTGGCGATAATCTATGCAGTGAAGAAATTTCACTGTTTTATTCACGGAAGAAAATTCGTACTACAAGTTGACCATAGGCCGTTATTAACGATTTGGGGCTCTAAAAGAGATATACCCACGCATACGGCAAACAGGCTCCAGCGACGGGGAGTAATTTTACTAAATTACAATTTTAAAATGGAATTTTTACTTTCGAAGGAATTAGCCCATGACTATTTAAATTAATTCTGAAGTATGCTTAGCCACTAGAAGACACAGTGATTACTGCGTTAAGGGAGAAAATGAACTATCCATATTACTTTGTAATACGATCTGCGAATACCAGTGACATTGGAGGATATAAAATATGCAGCTGAAAAAGATGAGTTTATAAGAAAAGCGAAAACAACTATGGATGGACAGAAGTAACAAAAAGGGATAAAAAATATCACCGTTTTCAATTTGCAAACAAGTACTTCTGTATGCGGATAGAGTTGTTATACCTGACACTTTACAGAAAAAAAATTCTGAAAGAATTTCACGTTGGACATTTAGGCATATCCAGAATGAAGTTTCTGATGCGTGGTTTCACGTATAGGTCAAAAATGGACCAAGATACTGAGCGAACAGAGAAAGCATGCAGCGGTTGCCAACTCACGATGAAAGCGCCGGCTATAAAAATATAGCCATGGTCAAAAACAGACATCCTGTAGTCAATATTGCATTTTGACTATGCCTGACCCATAAATGGTCATTGTTATCTCTTAACTGTGGACAGTTTTTCTAAATGGCCGAGAGTAATTAAATGCGAACATTCAACTGCCGCAAATACGATTAATGCATTGAATGAATTTTTTGTCGTTTTGGAGTGCCTGAAACGCTAGTCAGCGATAACAAAACCCAATTTACAGGCAAAGAGTTTAAGAACTTGTGTACATCCCTGTCTATTGATCATCTTACAATCTCGATACAACATCTTAGATCCAATGATCAAGCTGAGAGGTTTGTAGACACATTCACGAGAGCCTTGATGAAAAACCAAGGTCTAGACACAAATGAAAAAAGCATACGAAAGTTACTAGCAGTTTATAGGACCACTCTTAACCCAAATACAGACAGGGCATTCACCAGCGGAAATCATGTTCGCGGGTAAAGTTAGATCTGTGTTCGATAGAATGTTACCGGCTCGGGTAAAAAAGGTTTCTAAAAGAGAAAATTATAAATTAAAAACCTACGGAACGGGCGACAAAGTATTTTTAAGTATTATAGAGAAGGGAAACATGGCATAGTTATAAAAAAAAAAGCTCGGCAGAGTCATGTATGTAATAAAAGGAAATGGATTAGAAAGCAAAAGGCACATCAGACAAACAAGTCTATAATGAATAAATGAGCAAGAGCATTTTTACTAGTGAGTCTTGCTCACGAATTATTTTGACGAGTGGAATTGAGTTATATTGTTATTGCGAGAATTTTTTTTTTTTGTACGTAGTAAGTATTTGCTTTTACCTTTATTGTCTTCGTCCCGTGGATTCTGTTTGATTTTGTGAACCTTTTTTATTTCCTCTCTGTTTTTCTGCTGTGGTGAGACCACTATGAGTGCGTCTCCCCAGCAAACAAGTTGATCACCATACTGGAAGCTGCCAATGTAAATGCGACGAAGACGATCTCCCTGCTGACATGTGATGTAAAAAACACGAAAATTTATCGATATCAGCAGGGAGACCCTAAAAGCCTAAAGATTGTGGCTGCCGCCAAGGTACCCTAAAAAATAGGCCTAAATTCTTGTTGCGATCAGATCCCATTTTGTAAAATCAGCAGGTTCGTTTCTCGGCAAAGCCAGTCCTGTATTGTATTGTATTACCAGTGGCTTTGTCACTCCTTAAGATAATATCGCCAGCCAAATTAATACTCTTCCTTGCCCTATACTGCTATAAATATTTCCTCTGGACAAATGCCTAAAACGACCTTTTCAGTCCCGGACGGTAATGAGAATGGTAACACCATAGTTTTTCTCCCTGCTACTAGACACTGGCATTAGTTAATGGCCACTAGCAGTGTGCCAGAAAAGGTAATTTTTTTTCTTTGTTTTTCCCTAAAGTTGAGTTTTAAGCTAAGTATATTTAGCACCTTATAAATGTATTTTTTAACGCTTTGCTATTATTTTCTAAGAATATTTTTCTACCTTTTTTTCGTAAATGTTAAAACCCAAAACTTTCCTGCTGATTTGCCTATGTATAAAAACCCTCATTCATCGTTTATTAAGTATAAAACTTCCCTAAAAGTTTTGTCTTTAATGTTTTTGTACCTTCAAAATGTAATGTTTTTGTATTTCATTTTATGTTCGTTTTTAATTTGTTGGAGTTTTCACAAGGTTGCATTTATATGTGAAATAAACATTGTTTTTACATATTATGTGGCTATCGTCAGTCCTTTTAAACACGTCACTATGTATTGCTAGACGGCCGTCACAAGATAATGCCTAAAATTTTGGCAAGACGCTCGAGTGCTATGTGAGATGTGTTTCTGGCAGGCAGCGTTTTAGTGACGAAAAATGTACGGCTCCAGACGGAGTATATGGGCACGAGACTAACTCGAGTTATAGTCCCATTGTAAATTTTTTGTGGCCACGTGGGCGGTTTTTTTGACTCAGTTCGTTTCTGTAGAGGAGGTTTCCCGAGTAGCCAGCAAAGGGAGGGGGGTCCAAACGGAGGATATCAGTTTGCAAGTTTTCCTAAACCCATAGAACTTTAATAGTATTCCAGATATTCTGTTGTGTCGAGACAAGAAGCTATTTGTAGTTTTGGAAGGTCGAAGACTCCACTGTTAGTGCCCCGGGGAAATTAGCTAAGATGTTCCCTACAAAGAATCCTGTGGCGGAACCAACACCGATGGAAAAAATATCAAGAACATCAACGGAGGAAGTTAACAAAGAAAAGTTCGACCAAGCAGATGGTTCAAACGAATGAATTGAGTTTGTGAGGAGGGACAAGAAAGCAGCTACTACTCCTCCTCCTCAGCAGGACGCCCCACCGAAAAAAACGGCAAAGGGAAAAGAACTGACCCCAAAGAAAGATCAGCAGCGTGAGATCGAACAGTAGAGTGGGTCGATGAAATCACCTCAACCGGAAGTCATAATCGAGACAGAGAAAATGCCCCCACTGCGTTAATCCTGATTAAAACTGGAACGGGAAGACGAGGAGGAAGTTAAAAAAAAATGAAAGCAGATCGGAGTAGAGCGGAAAGGGCCCTGGCTACTATCAAGACTCATTCTACCCCTGCTTCGCCTATGAAAACACAAACACCACAGAAGGTAAGGAGCTTTTCTACACTCCCTCAAGAACTCCTTCAACTCCCTCCCCCAAACCATTTCCAAGCCCTACGCAAAAAGAAAAAAAGCCAAAAGAGAATTTTATAAGGAAAAATACTTGCGAAGTGGACAGGCAGGTCCTTGAGTGGGGCCTGTCCTCACACAGGAAGTCTCTCTTGAGGTTATTATTTAAAATGTCCACAGTGAACGGAAAGTCTGTCGAGGACTCAAACAACTTCCCAAAACACTCCGGAGTGATAATAGCAATTAGAAATAATTGGGGAAATTTAAGAGTGTGAGACCACCTATCCTGGGCTAAGGATACATTCCCGAAAATCCGGATGTCTCAGGTGGGGACACCTGAACTGAAGAAAATGGCATTACACTATGCAGGGAGGGTCCTGTAATTCTCCACTACTCTTTGTATGAGGCTCTAGAACCTACGTACCCGACAGACGTCGGCGGTATTGTAATTTACTAAGCGCAGCTTAGATGTGGCACAAGGCCGAAAGTATGGGGCACCCAGTGAGGATCGAACTCACTACTTAATTGCAATAGTTCTAGCGAGGTAAGCTTGCTAACCATTACACCACCTCGAAGTGCCCAAACGTCGGCGGTATTGTAGTAGACGAACGAATGACGTCCGTGATTTGTACTGAAAGTCTGGGACAATCCGTTGGGGTTCTGACTGTAACGGATTTTCGTCAAGTATGTTTCTCAGGGGTCCCACTTGAAAAGTGTCTATCAAAGCTAATCAGCTTGAATGCAAGAGGCCTGAGAGATCGGGGTGAGGCTGTCCGCTTGCTTCGTGATCTCTTGTCCTTCAGGGTAGATGTAGCTGCGATCCAAAAGACACACTTTGTTTGCGAAGTTGATGCTCGTGTGCTGACTATTGACTTTGTTGTCTATTCAGCATACAGAGGCCAGCAGTATTTTCTTGTTAATTAAACGTACCCTGAGTGCAAGGATGGTCTTTTTTATATCGGCGCGGATGGGGGCGGTTGATAGGTTGATCAATATTGACGTGAATAGTAGTTCGTTTCGAAACGCTGCGGTTTATGCGCCCAACGACTGGGATGAGCACATCGCGTTTTTCCGTGATTTGTTCCTGGTGGATTCTTCGCACCTAGTCTTAGCGGGGGATGGGAATGCCATCTTGGACCCCAAGCTATATAGCGGGCGGGAGCTAGCGGGCGATCGTAGCCTGGTTGATCTGATCGACGAGTTCTGTTTCATCGATAGATATTGAGTCGATCACCTTGGGAGGGAAGATGTGAACATGGGCACTAAAGTGGCCGTCTACTCGGGTAGCTATCTACCTGGATAGGATGTTAGTGAGAAGGCTCGATCTAGATTTGCTAGATTGTCCCATGTTCCACTGGTTAGGCTATTCGGACCAAAAACTCATTTGTACCCGGATGACGTTAAATGGTAGGCCTAGATTGGCTAGTCACTAGAAGTTCAACGTGTCTTAAACTAGTGCAACGGGAATTAGTAAGGGAGAATATTGAGCATAGGTGGTGGGAAAGACTTAAGGATAGCATTAGGTCTTTCACCGCAGACTATAGTCGTCGACTATATGCGATATGTGCGAGGTGTTTCAGCGGAATTTCGAGAGCCTCTTTACAAAGGAGCTTGGTCTCTGTGAAAACGAGTATCGCAGCTATTTAGCTAACTTTTGCCGACTGAAGCAGCTAGCTGCGAGGGTGAAATAACAGAGGGGGAATTTCGCTTAGCATTGAAGAGGGTCGGCAGTGTCTAGCCTCCGGGACTTGATGGTCTACCCTCTAAATTGTACTTGAGGCTGTAGCACATCTTTGTACCAATTTTGATGGTGGTGTTCAACAACTGGTTCCGGCAGGGGTCCGCCCCCGACCAAATCTCCAGGAGTGTGATCACGCTCTTAAAAAAAAGTCATAGGCGTTGGGAGAGACTTAGATGACTCCAGGCTCGTAACTCTGCTAAACACACTTTGGCCAAAATCCTGACGGAGCGTTTGCAGTCAGTTGCCTAGATTCTGTTGGGATCCGAGCAGACTTGAGCGGTGAAGGGCCGAATAATTCAGAGCAACTTGCATCTGATCCGCACGATTATAGAGGGTGTAAAAGACGACGAGCAGGCTGCGCTGATCAATTTAGATCAGTCCAAGGCTTCCGATAGGGTCAACCATCGGTATCTGGCAGCTGTCCTGAAGGATGCCGGATTCAATCCCGATATCTGCAAGTGGATCAGCCTGCTGTCTCCCGCCCCCAGTGCTGTGGTGCAGGTAAACGGAAAGCAGTCGGTCGCTTCGCCAGACGAGGGACATGGCGTACAGTCCGTCCCTACGCGAAATCGCTGTCCCTAGTGGCACTTGTATCGTTTATAGGTGGAAGGGTGTCGAAAAGAAGAGCCCTCTACGTGATCGGCTCGGTTTGTCGGCGGCCGAGTCGTGCGTATTTGGTTTTGGGCGCCAGTGGCGAATTACCTCAGTAATCCTGAGATTTCTCTTATCTGGCGATTATTCGGAACGGGCTCTCTCTCAATGACGTGGCCTTCAGATGGGGTGGGTCGGATTTGCTCAATTGTTAGTGGTGTGACCTTGGTTTAGAAGAAATGGCTGCACACACCTAACATTGTCCTCAGGTGCGCCTTTTCTGGGACCGTGCCGGCGAGTTGACGGCTAGTGTCGCTTCTGTGTTCATCGATCTTCCCTACGCGTGGGATAATGCGTCGCCCCACGTATTCTGAGGGTGAAACGGATGGTGTTTCTCACGTTGCTGGCCGTAGCACGAATGATCATTTGGACATCTCGGATGGAGGGAATCTTGCGATATGAACGTTATTCGTATCACCATTTGTGTAGATACTTTGAACATCAGCTCAAGATGAAGATCAGATCTGATAGAAAGCGTTTGAGATTGACCGATTTCAGCAAAAGGTGGGTAAATGTAGAAAGTCTGGTTTGTATGAATGGGGCCAGTCTTGATTTTCTTTTTTAAAGTCCATTATGTCACAATGGGGCGGTTTCCTGAAAACTCTTCTCTGGTTAAGTTAGACTTCTTTTGTGTACCTAGTTAATGTGAATAAATGTTATTCCTAGCCTGTTCCCGGCTTTCTCTTTTGTTATGATCCACGTCGAGATTCCCAACTTTCCCAGTTTGTTTTTGGCCCCATTTTTTATCTTGACTGGGCCAGTTTTGATATTTCTATTCCATTGTTTATTTTTTTTCCTTTCCCTCTCCCTTAGTGAGTGTGCTACTTGATTTCGCTATTAGGCGGAATACAGTAGCCACTCTTGATATTTTCACAGTTAATAATTTTATACATACAATTTGATGTTAAGCAGTTCGATAAATAAATTTTCATTTTTTTTTTATACAAATGAAACCATTTTATTTTTCCAGCCTTCTGATAATTTTAACTTGTGACTTCGGTTGTGTTTGGTGCAAGTGCAATTTAATAAGCATAATCGATGTCTCTCTACTTTGTTTTAACATCAAATTCTTATGTATTTTTTATGTATTATTAAGTTTATGTAATATTCATATATTTATTATCTGTGATCATGGAAACTTGCTCCAATAAGTTGTATTTTTGTGTGAAACAATGAAAATATGATTATACAAAAAAGTATGCGAATGTTTCAATACATTCCTTATACTATTTTTAAGCAAACTTGCCAGTTTTATAATACAAGTCTTTTTAAGCATACCTTTTTCTAATTTGATTAATTTTTGTTTGTATTAGAAAAGGCAAGTCAATGGTTCTGAAAGCATTTTTCATTAAAGTGAATATTTTCACAAAATAATTAAAAAACATTAAATTGATAAATTTGTATTAATTAATTACAAAGTGCTTAAAAGAAAATTATTAATAGTACAAATTATTTGCTTGAAAGTGTAGTGAATAAGGCCTTTATTCACTACTTTTTAATTTTAAATATTTGGCAACAAACAGCAAGGGATAAATAATAAGCAAAGAATTTTCTAATATTTGGTAACAAAAACAGATAAAACTTACATGAAATATACAAGATGTGAAAATGGTATTAGATGTAGAGAGCGTAAATAGAGAATGAAAATGTCTTATAAATGCAAAGTTCATATAATTATGCATGAATAAATTCTCTCCCTTTTACTGTTAAGCAAAAAGTTTCTTGAAAAAGTTGTTTTTAAATGAATTTAAAGGATATGTCTCGAAAAGATTAAATGTTTTGTTCCTTTGAGTTAATATTTAATTGTTAATATTGAGTGAGTTATTAAGTTGTAATTTTGTGTTTGTGTTAAGTTCTTAACTTTGTAAAATTCAATTGTTAATAGTTGCGTGGACATCAGTGGCACTTGGTTGAAGTAATAATAATTCTCACTAAGGTTTGTTTATGAAAGTTTCCCTCTTATATACAGTATGATAGGATCAAGAAGACTTCAAATTTCTGGTGGGATATGTAAATAAGCATGTTCTGTGACATGTTCTCACGTGCTTCATATTTGCTTAATCAGTGACGACTAATGCAAAACTCACATTTTAAAATTTCTAATCCAGTGTCTGTGTTTAAAAAACATGAGTTATTGTTCTGAAGCAAATATAATAACGTTATTGCAATATTTTTTATCTATACTCACATGTGCAATCGGTAAATTGTCGTAAATACTTTTTCTTTTAATTTAATATTGCAAAGTGGATTCCACAAAAGTGTCTTATTTTACAATGTTTTCAATAATTGTTTCGATTTTGTAAAAAATTTCATTTCCTTTTATCATCTGAGATATTTTTACTGTGATTCATAATAAACATTTTTTAGTAAGATGCTCTGGCTAGGAGATTTTTTAAAATCTTCTCCTGATTACCAAATTTCTACTTTTAGATTTGTAAAAAGTCTTATTCTTATTTTACGTTCTACAAAGTTTCTTTAATTTCATAATTCAGGAAATCACCATCAAAGGTTGATTTAATTTTGAATGGATTTTAAGAAGTCCCTTGATGGATAGGCATTTGTAGATATTTTATTTTCCAAAAATATATTAAACAACGGGGAAAAACACAACTTTGTCTCTAAACCTGTGAAAATTTTAATTTACCTTAAAAACAGCTAACGGATCAATTGGCACAGTTTGTCTTCTAAAAAATTTGCTCGATGGTTTTCGTCTATGAAGCCATTGCAGTTATCTCCCTTTCGTATTCCCGGTTTCTCACTAACAAACGGTAAAAACGAACTATTCTTCACTCGAACATACTTATGTTCAGGATAATTCAAATTCAGATCAAGTAAGTAAGATTATAAATGTTTTGTGTATTAATTTGTTTTCCATTATTAATATAATAGTGTGTTCAAAAATTCTTTAACATTTATATTATCCTCTCCTCCACCGTTATGAGATTTTCCAGGTGTCCCAATTAATTGCATGATTGATCCCTTTTAAAAACAAATTACTTATTTTCGCAAAATTAAAAAAAAGTTAATCTGTTAATAATTGTTGTTCGGTGATATAAAAAAAAACAAATAAAAATGTCACTCGATAAAATGACAAATAAAATCTGCTAGCTTAGCTTGACAATGAAAAAATTCCATGCACTGATTTTTGCCTTTTGTAATTAAATCTTAAAATTTTTTGGTGATCCTCGTTAGCAAGAAGTATTTTTTTAATCTACTTTGAACAGAAACCATTGTTTATTACGTTTCCCTTTTCTTGAGTACAAAACTAAAAATTGTTAATTACTGTTGCTAATATTTTTTTATCAAGAAAATATACTTAGAAATTGATAATGGAATAATTTTTAAAAATAAAATATTAAATTAAAAAACGCCCTATAAAAAAAAGTGAAGCTTAAATCAGTGCTTGTTTAATAATTTTTATCGCGTCATTTCATTTATTTATTAAAAATTTGACGTGACTTAATACTTTTTTTACAAAAACAGAATCAACTGAAAATGCCAGACTTGCATACTTTATTGACGAAATCGAAACATTTTTGTCTTTTTTATCTCAAAATTCTTTTAAAGCTATTTTCTGTCTTTTTTTTCTTTAAAAACACAAATACACACATTTTTTTTTTTTAATTTGGTCTATGAACAAAAATTTGAAATTTGTTTTTGTGAGTAAAAAGAATTACTTTTCTCCTTCAAACAATCGAAAAATAAATCGTTCAGAGCAAGATTCTTCTTTTTTTTTTTAAGTTTTTTTTTTTTCATAATTTTACATTTTTTAATTATTATATTGTATTTTTTGTGTTTCGTTACAATTCCATTTTTTTTTTTACTTTGATTTCGTTTTGCTTTGTACATTTTCATCATTTTTTTTTTCTTAAAACAAGGTTACAAAAGTAACAAGTATTTCATTTTGGTTTCATTAAGAAAATTGGGGAAATTATTTATATTTGATTTGCATAAGTTACTACATTTTTTATCATCAATCGGCAGCATTTTTGGTACTGTAAGTTTCCTAGAAATCTGGAATAAAAGTTTTGTTTTTTAAATTTTTAGTTAATGACTTTCTTTTAGTTTTATTTTAGAAATGAAACGAGTTGGAAAATAACTTAACTTTTAAAAAGTTTTCTAGGATTCACTTATTCTTTATCATAATTAAACTTAAAACTTTCTTCGTGGTTGGGATATTCACGAATTTGCCGAAAATGACATGCCTGTGGTTTTACTTTTAAAATTATAATTTTTTAAATGAAAAATCGCTTTTGATGCCTTCTCTTTAGCTTTACGGTAAAGGAATAAATTTACTTATACTTAGCAAGCAAAATACTTTGATATTTTTTAAAACTGAATTTATATTGTTTGGAATAAACTTTGTTTTCAGTAAATCGATAATGTCTGCCATTTTGAGACAAGTAAACAAAAGTTAAATTCTCCATTTTAAAAATATATACTTTTTCCAAAGATTATTTGAGTAAAATTAGAAAAATTAAGTTTAGTCCAATTTGAAGCCAACATTACCTTTTAGCAGAAAAAAATGTAGCAGAAAATAAGAAAGCAATTTTTAAAACTACGGTGACTTGATTTTTTTTGTCAGGTGTATACATTCACAGCTGAGATCAGAAGTCATCGGATGGATGAATAGAAGTGACAAATTTTACGAATTTTAATTGAACTTATTTAATTTTTAAAAATTACCAAATACGCAGTCTATTTTATTATGATGCTTTTTAGCTTTCATAGCCTTACGTTTGAAGGTAAAATAATAAAATTTAATGACTAAGAAGATAAAAGAGGCACCTGTAATTTTTACGTCCATCTCTATGAAATCTGATAGTCACTTAGTCTTTACTTTCTTTATCTCAATTGCGGCGTTTTTTTACCCCTCATTAAAAAAAGGCATGTTTACACATCCAGAAACGATGTATAATTATTTTCTTTAAAATGCTGGCCGTTTGCAATAATAAGCTTAAGATTTTAGTAAAATAGTTTTTTCACTTAATATTTCCTAAAATTGAAACTGAATTTTAAAACATTTAACTTTAAATTATTCAATATTGTAATTAAAACTGTTAAAACAATTCTTGTAAAAATTCACTTTTCATCGGAATTTTTTAAAACTTCAGACAATATCTTTTGAAAGCAATTAAAAACTTTTCTAATTCAATCTTAGTATTGTAATTTTTTATTGTTTTTTTTATTTTTTTATTTTACAGTTTAGAGCTGATTTTTTAGTAACCTGTGGTTCGATTTTACAAAAAATTGATGAGTTTTAAAAATTCTTCAAAGACTTTTCTGCTTTTAATCGCTAAAAAAGTTACAACTTTGAATTTCTCGAGTTTTCATATGAAGTTAAAAAAAAAAAAGGTGGTTACAGATGTTAAAAAATTTGGTTTTACTACCAAGACTTTCTAAAAAACAGGAAATATTTCAAAATAATTTCATTCATTTGTGAATAAGTTATGAAAGTTTCATTTATAATCTGACAATTATTTGTTGGCTATTTTGACTTAAGTTGGCTTGATTTTTTTTCTTTTTTTTTTTTTTTTTTTTTACTCATATGAAATTTTCTTTAAATGAAGTCACAAAAAAAGTGGATTAATCAGGAAATGAAATTCTGAACAAAGCTAGGAAAATATCCTGAAAATACTTGTTTGAAGTCAAGTGTCTGTAAATCTCTAGTCTCTCTCTGTCTTTGTGTATGGTAGTGGTAAGAAGATTATTCTGTTTTCTTTAAACCAGTTTTCTTTAAAAAGCTTATGGCTGAATAAAAATGTTTCTGAGATCTTGTTTAAAAAAACATTGTAGCGAAGTGTTAAAATAACATTTTTTTTTTATTTGTAAAAATGTAACTCCTAAGTTCTTTATCGTCTTTTACACAAATTACCAACAACACTAACTCAAAGTAAAACTAAGTTTGATAACAAATGTGGGAAAAGCATATTGCTTAAAGTAGTATGAAAATACTTGAACATAAATTTCATTTTTTTTTAGCTTTTGTAAAATCGAAAATCTGAATGTTAATATTTGAACATTGATCACAAAATATGACTTATTGAACAAAAATAAAGTCATTTGTAAATATTTTGAAATATATTCTTATTGTTTTTGCTAATGTTTAAATTACACCTTGCATCACAGTCATTGGTTGGACTCAACAAGTTTCATTTTGAAAATAATAAATTTTAAATGAACCTTGATAAACCAACAAATATTTTAAACTGTTTGCTTGTTTGTGATGTAGCCTGATTTGTGAGATCATAAGTATGGCAACATGTATGAATTTGCTGTTTTCCCATTGTAGTGATAAACTTTTCTTAATCTTTTTATCACTAAGTGACACTTCTTTCTTCAGACAGACACTAGGCATCATGCACAGCTACAGAAGGCTTAAGTGCATGAAATATTATTTTAAATTACTCCAGATGAAAAATACATTTTTTTTGTGGTTGAAAAATTAAGAGTACTTTGGGATTAAGAAAATTCATTGTTGTGAATATGGATATGAAAAGTATCTCTGTTTGGACTCCATTCAAAATGACTTATCAGATACCTTTGTAAAATTTATAAAATAAACATAATGATAAAGCTGCATATCTAATTAATTCCAACTCCCAAGAACTCTTATTTTCACAATACTGAGTAAGCCTTCTTGTTCATCAGGATACCAAAGTAGTTGGATTACAGATTCCTACTTTATTGGTTTTGAATATTTGAATTAACATTTTAAATATTCTTGCAAAAAGAATATAGGTAAGCAATAAACATTAATTGAACTGAGTTTCCAAGGAAAAAATTGGTGCCTTTGCTTGTAAAACTACAAAGACTTAAGTGGAAGAGTTTGTAAAAATTCAAGTTAGTAATTTATATAAACTATCATCATGTTGCTCAAGTTTTGTCTAAAATCCATTTATCTTGGACAGTAAATAAAGGAAAAAAAAAATTTGTGTGCAGAGATAGTATTTCATAAATAATTTGAGATTCTTATTTGTTTATATGCTTTTATAGAAGATATAAATGTCACAGGTTAAAATGTCATACATATAAGTTTTACAGAATGTGTAAAGTTACACCAAACATTTGTCATGTCATTATTTGCTTTGTTTGTTTTATTAACTAGTTAAAAAGATGAAACTCTGTTAAGTTTTTCATAAAATTAGATTAGTTGATATTTAGGTTTTCACTGATTACTTGTGTCATGTAGAGACTTTCTATTACTAAAAATGATAAGTAAATCTTTTGAAAGAATGTCATTTTTGAGAGTTTATATTATTTCACATGTCAACTTTATCTTCAACATACAACTTTACAAAAATATAGTTTAAATCAACCAATCACTATGGCTTTGTATTTATTCATAATGTCTTAAAACATTTGACCTAAATTGACATTTTTATAGATAAATACTGGGGATGTATACTATGGTTTCTTTGTGGTTCAAATTAGTGATTGCTTTATATAATTTGGTGTATATTTTCTATTTGCATGTTAATTATACAGATGTTAAATGATTTTAGCAAATATTGAAATCTTTTTTTTTCTCTACATTTATTTTGATATAGTGTACAGTGAATATGTCAACTATAAAAGCTACTCATTTAGAATTTTCTAAGGAAAATATTGCATCACTTTTGAATTTACTCTCTAGTTTAAACAGCACTGATCACTTGTTTCTAAGTGAATACTGTTACGAGGATGCATTTATATATAAAAATATTAATAATGTATAAAAAGTTGTAGTAATTGAGTCCTAAGTGTTATTCCAAAAAGATTTAATTCAGCAAATAGTCGTAAAAATAAGGAAATTAGGAATAGAACATTTTGGAAGATTGTAGAATGTTCCAGTAGAGTCTAGAGAGTTCGAAAGGTTCTAGAAGTATGCAAATTAGGTGTTAACCCCTATAAAAATAGGTTTTGAGTAGTTAGTTGATAGCAGGATGGGTTGACCTCATCAGCTCTGGTTTTGATTCAAGGATGTATATCCAGCTGAAAGAATCTCTCTAAGTTGATGACAAAAACTAAAACTTGAAACAGTTGATAAAAGGATGTGCTGACCTCATTGGCTCCAGTTTTGTTTGAAGGATTTATACCCAGCCGAAAGAATCTCTCTAAGTCAACAACAAACTAAGAGTTGTTAAAAGGATTTGCTGTCATATCAACTCCGGTTATGATTCAAGGATTTATATCGATCCAAAAGAATTTCACAGGAAAGTCCGAACATCTAAAACCTGAAAGAGAACCTCATGGAACTATCTGGGTAAAGACATTTTTTTACCTCTTTCATTGATCAAGACAATAATTAGTCTATATAGACATTTAAGGATTTCCAAAAAGTACAGCACTTAACTTCCACGCCAACTTAACTGGGTAAAGATATTTGACACCTTCCCTCCTCTTCTCTCATCGTAACACTTCACCTGCCAGTTTCTATTTGAATACAAAACTGTATATTTGTAAATATTTTTATCTAATGTTCTGTGAATTAAATATTTGTCTGTATTTTAACTCTGAGTTTTTGTCAATCATTTTTATTTTTTCTTTTGTTACAATTAACATGTAACATAAATGGGGACTCGTCCGGGATTAAAATGTAACATAAATGGGGGTTCATCCAAAGCTAAAACATAATACAAACTAGCAATAAAACTGTAAAGGTACACATTTTTTCATTAGAATTGACTTAAATATTAAAATTTGTGGGTTTTTTTGTTGTTTTTGTTTTTTTAATAACTGAGACAAATTTTTCATTTCTAAAGTTATATCTAACATATCTCGACATTATGCATCATAGTCTCTCCTTTTCATAGTTAATTGCATTAAAGATAATATGTCTAATGAAATAGTTGAAGCTTTGTTAAATGAATAATTTCACCTGAAAAGCTTTTCTACAATTAGAACCGTATTTTATGTTAAATACATTTAATTTGTTGAACTTGATACATGAAAAATCTTTGGACTTGAAGTTCCAGAACAATGTAAGAATAGTGAAGAATGTTTCTGTTACATAATGCCAAAGATATGAAAAATTAAAGCAAAAGTAATTGAATAAAAAGTGAATATTTATCAAAATATTATTCATATTCCATCTGATTATTGCATTTTGAGGTAAAAGTTAAGTAAGTAAATTTGACTTTTATTTGAACTTGCTTATAAAACAAGTTTGTTAACTTCTTTAAAATTGAAACTAGTGGTAATTTTAGTTGCCTGCTGATTGTTGATGATATATAAATGGCTGCAATGTTATGAAAAACAGGTCTTGAATTTTTAATCTCATTTTTTAAAAATTTGTTTGATAAGCAATCTGATATTTTAATATTGCTTAACTGAATTAAACTAGATATAACTTGAATGTATAACATTGAATAGTGAATATTGCTGCTCAGACAAAATTGTATAATTTTAGCCATAGTTAAATTGAATACTAAAGTATATAGAAGGAAGCAAAGTAACTTGAAATTAATGATCAAACAGTTCTGTATAGAACAAAACAAGGTGAACAGATCTGCAAAAATCAAGTCACCATCAATACACAGGGTGCGGTGAATAAATTGTCGCCAACCTGTATTTTTAATTTTGTGCATGCACATTGTTTGATCATGATTTTGTTGATTGCACAGTATAGTAGGGTCAGTTGGGCACTCTCTGTCATAAATTTGGAAATGGCATGCTGTACTGTTTGGTATTTGTGCAGGAATTACCAATACAAACATTTCAGTGTGCGGGTGTCAATCTGTGGACAGTGCAGAGGATTTGGAAAGAGTGAGATGAGTCTAATAGTGATTATGAAGTGATGGGGACATTATGCTTCCATTCATCTTCCCACAGGGCCTCAAACTCAACACAGTGGCCTATATCAAGTGCTTTTAGAAGGCTGTCTTGGGACAAGAGGGTGAATGCTGACAACAGCACTCGGCACCATGCCACACAAGCAGGAGAACCTAGTTATGGGTGCCAGACAATTTTTGCAACCACATCACCCCTTACCTAACTGGGCACCTAACTCCCCAAACTGCAATCCTCTTGATTATTGTGTGGGATGCAATTGATTGAGAGACCAACAAACCTCTTGGTAATACCAAAGATGAACTGAAGGCAAGGATTATGGCATCATTCACCAACTTAAACAAGGAGACCATCCAGAAGAGATGTAGATGTAAAAGGAGATAATTTTACAGAGACTTGATACATGCTAAAATCTTGTCAAAATCTACCAGTAATTTCATACTGATTGTTTTTATGTTATTTCAGATTAATTTCTTTTGTAAGGACTACAATTTATAAAGTTTTTAAAATGTATAGCATTTTGTTACTATTAATTTTTTAAATTGGTTGATGAGTAGACTGATAGTTAATTCTGCAAAGTATTTTAAGGTAAGCTTGATTGAATTTATTAGTAGCATAATTTGGGATTGTTTATATGTATTGATAGTAAATATTATTGCACAAGACTAAATAGAATTATGTGGCTTTGGCCATGGTTAGATTGAATACTAAAGTATAGAAAGAAGTGAAATATCTTGAAATTGTTGAAATACCTGATCAAATAAACAGTTCTGTATGGAACAAAAAAAGTGGTATAGCCTTAAGGTAATACTCAACATATGGAAGAACCTTTCATTTCAATTCAATATTTGCTAGATTACACTTGAAATCTAAGGATAAGTATTGTACAGCAGAAGCACTGATTAACTTCCTTTATCAAAAGTTTTTCTCTTAATAACTCATTCAAACAACTTATTTGCTCACTGTAACATTACACAGTAACAGTTTGTTTATTTTCCATCAGTTTGAAATAATTTGTTTTAAATCTCACAAAACATAGACAATAAATGTTTTTCATTTAAATTGATGTTAAAGACTGTCTTTTTTGGCTCTCACATGAATTTTGCATTTTGGATCATTTAATGAATTCATTTTGTGTTGTGAGTGGTAACTTTCTCTGTAAATAACATTGTTAATTAAGAAGAGAACACATAATTTAAATGCTAACTTCTGTTCCTTTCTATAAGTTTATGTGAAACCCATATTTTTAGCTTTAGAATTTTTCTTTAGGCTTATAAATGATGTAATACAGTTAACCAATTGCATAAACAATAAAGCGTTGATTAATCTTCAAAAACATTGTCCATAACATGAGGCTGATGACTTTTGCATAAATTTAATATTTTCAATCATAATTACCGCTTTCAATTGAAAAGCATACTCAGTGATATCTGAGATTAATATCCAAGACAAAATGAATAAAAAAAATCTTTAAAAGATATTTTTTGTGAAAATTATAGTATTACTTTTAGAAATGCCTGGCATGATGTCAGCTTTATTTAGGATGCAGTTACTCTATTTTACAGCAGAATGAAGACCATTTTCTTTTCCTATTAAAGAAAAAAACTGAGTGAAGAAACTCTGCCCTGTATTTGAAGATGAGGTTCTTCTGTAAGCCAACATCTAACACTATAGTTTTGTTAATGCTGAAATGTAATATTACATCTTTAAAATGATTTCATCAAATACAGTTCTTGTTTTTACCTTAATTGATTTAAAACATTTGGTTCAGGTATGAATATATGGTGAAAAGTCCTCAGTTTGACCAAGATGGGTTTCCGAAAAAGAATTCTTACATTTGAACATTTGGTCACATTTTGGGATGTTTGTCAAACTGAAATCTTTTCTGCACACAGGTAATGACATCTAATGTTATACTGTACTATAATAGTAATAATATAGAATTATACAAATTTCTACTTAATTAAATATGATTAAGAAATTACCATTATTAATGTTTATATTTATTCAGATCTTTGTTGTTACTCTCTGCTTATCATCTACAAAAACGAAAAAACAAAGTTACCTCACTTATTTATCATGTTTCTTTACATATCTTATTCTCATAGTTCTTTTTTAATAATTTAGGAATTATATTTCCTTGGAGCTAGAGTAGATATTAAAAAAATATTGAAAAATCAAAACAACTATATAAGTTCAACATAAAACCTTAACATGTCAACATTACATTCATTTAAAATATAATCAGATAATGTTAGTTTGAAGCCTATCAGTCTCATCTCTGTTTTAGCAGCAGATGAACTAAAGAAATTTATAAAACTTGGCTTTTTATCTTTACATTTTCTTTAACCTTTTTAATCAGTAAGTTTTATTTTAATTTTTTGTATTTTAATTTGTTTCTTCAATTTGTATCAAACAAAATTTTTTTTGTGAATTTTTTTTTAATTACTTATTATTTGTAAACTAAATAATGTAAATGGAGTAAGGGATGTTTTGTATTAACATTTTGCATTAATCTTCAAATTACAGTTCTGAGAAAAGTTTTAAATGTTTTTTTGAATAGGTCATTTCAGTGAATGATATTGAGTAATGTAGCATGATTTTAAATTAATACAGGGAAGTGATTGAAATTTGCAATTGTGTGTGTGTTTATATGAATTAACATACATATGAGAATACACATTATTCCACATTAATGACACAACTCTGAGGTTCATGCACTGCAGAATATTTACCTGATGATTTCATAATGCATGAAACTCTGAGTTGTGCCATTGGCATAAGATAATATGTATATTTATTAATAAATAAATAAATATACATATGTATATATAAAGAGAGATTCTTCATTTATACAAGTTTGGTTAAAGAACAACAAAAGTTCTTTGTTAAGAATATTTTTTAAAAAGGTTTTTTCTTTTTTTTTTAAGTATATCTTCATGTCAATTCACACACACACACACACACACACACACATATATAAATTTCAATGCCTCCAAAACAAAGCTGTTATCAACTAATCACCATAGACAATCGCATCTACCTCCCATTAGCATGGGACAGGCTAGCCTCCCAGAGAGTAAAATACTACGCCTCCTTGGCCTTACACTCTCGGCGGACCTCAAATGGAATGACTATATTGAATCCATTGCCAAATCTGCTGCTATGAAAGTCGGCTCCCTGTGCAGGGCCCGGAAATTTTTCCCACCTGAATCTATTCTGCACATATACAAATCTACCATCCGCCCGTGTATTGAATATTGCTGCCATATCTGGTCGGGTGCCCCTGCTGCTCTCCTTGGGCTTCTTGACTAAATACAAAGGAGGATCTGTAACGTGGTTGATACTGACTTGGCAGACCGGCTGCAGCCGCTCTCACACCGGAGTGATGTGGCTTCCCTGTGCCTCTTCTACAAGTACTTTCATGGCTTCTGCTCCGATGAGCTTAGATCACTGGTGCCGCCTAAGCACGAATTTACACGAGATACTAGATTAGCAACTAGGTCCCACCCTTTTACAGTTAAACAAATAAGATGTAACCGTAAATTCTACTCCAACAGCTTCTTTTCTTGCGCTTCCCGCCTATGGAACTCCCTTCCACAAGTCTGCTTTCCCGACAGTTACAATCTCCAGGTGTTTAAATGTAGGGTCAATAGACACCTCCTATCACACTAACTCCCAACTATTCTCACAACACTCTCATCTACCCAACCCTCATTCTCGGTATCCTTACCCGCCTATCACCCACCCTCTGTCATTTCCTATATTTAATCAGCCTTTCTCCACTCTACGTAGCCCCCTGCACAGTAGTGGCAGTGACATGCCTTGCTCAGGGTGAAACGCTTATTAAAAAAAAAAAAAAAGAAAATATATTTATTTATAGTCTTTAAATTAAACCAGTACTCAGTTGTATTAAAAAGTGTTCAATACATTTATATTGTAGAATTTTTAATATTTTTGATTTGGAAATAAGTTATTTCTGCAATCTAGGTGTCAACTTTTCGGTATTTTCAGGTAATTTATATTGTATATTTGGGCAGCAATCTTTCTTTTATGCAGATTTCATTAAAAAAAATGACAAGCAAGTGTGATGGTTAAGTTTTTGATGTAAGTTTTCATGTGATCTTAAGATTTCTTCTTTTATTTATTTATTTATTTATTTATTTTTTTTTTTTGAGGACAAATTCTATAAAAATTGTTCAAATGTTTTGTTTATCCAAGTGCTTTCAGCTATACTTTTAGCCATTTTTGAGGGTAAATGTTATTTTATGTGTGTAACAGAATGTAAGTGGTGTTATGTATAATATGTAGCAGTGGTATATACCAAACACGGTAAGTTAGTGTGTTCATAGTTGATGTTGAGTTTGGAGGTTTTGTTTTTATTAATAAGGCATCCATTATTTTTAGACATTTTTTTGCATGTAGATGGTGCTGTGATACTTGGTCTCTGTGTGTGTTTAAATAAGATCGAACTGAGCTCTGTTGAGAGAGATGTAGCAACAGTTTACCATGACGAAACTGATTCGAAGACTGATACTACATCTTTCTCAATGGAGCTCATTTTGATCTCATTTGAACAGACGAAGACCTACGCTTTCCAGAACATGCTTATTGACAACACAAATATCAAACATAAAGTGCCTTGAGGAGGTAGTGCTGCTCTGGGTTAAGAGAGTGGCTACTAAAAGACTGTCTGGCAACACAAGCAGGAGAACAGTCATTTAGCCAGTTATATTACTTGTCTTTGCTTTGTATAATGTAAATAAAATAGTATTTGAAAATTTACAAAAATCTCAAATTTTTTTTTTTTTTTTTTTTTTTTTGCTAAATGATGAAATCGGCTTAGAATAGAGTTTCCTTTTGTCTTTATATATATATATATATATATATATATATATATATATGTTTGGAAAATGAAATATACCTTTGGCTTCAGAAACATACATAAAAATCACACATTCAGTTAAAAATAGAAAATTGTTCTTGATAATGCTTAAAAGAATAGTTGAAAGTCCTCAGATATGCAGAACCTTTTACACATTTTATGACCAGAATATATATTGGTCCAAACTTAAGAAAAATTAAATAAAAAGCTTCCTTAATGAAACTTGTATAAAAGAGGAATTGCTGCTCATATACACTATATATATATATATATATATATTTGAACATTATTTTTGATTGATACTTGTATTTAAGTAAATATTCTGTCTTTTAATTAAACAGTATTATATATTACAAAATAATCAGGCCGGTAGATATAAATATATAATATGGTTTAATTAAAAACAATATCTACTTAAATACGAGTATCAATCAAAAATAATGTTCAAACAAATCATTTCAAATTGTCGGTTGTTTATAACCAAGTTTCTTTAATCTTCATTAATTTTCGTAACATGTTTATATATATATATATATATATATATATACTCATGTCAGATTAAATAAATTGCAAACATTGTATCTGCTTATTTTTAATAAAATCCATTCATACTCATGAATAATTTTTCACATATAATTGAAAGATGTAAGAAATGGGCTATAATTTTGATATATGATTTTATTGTTCATTTCTCTGTGTTCCCAAGTACTTTCAATCTCCTGAGATCATCTTCAGGGATGTGAGTTGTGGTAAAAAAAAAATAAAAAATAATCTGATACAATGTTTGCAATTTATTTAATCTGCCAAGTCTAAAAGAAAATTTTCTGCCTAAATACCAAATATATATATATATATATATATATATATATATCCTTTGAGATTTCACTCTCCTGATCAACTCAGTCAATTAAAAACTTAATTGGGCGATTAAAGTTTATTGCTTTATACTCACCTGTGGTTGATCAAAAATTTCGCAATGAAATGTGTCCCTTCAAATATAAAAAAGGAAATCTGATTTCTTTTACAACCCAAAAGTATGCCATTGAAGATTCACAAGTTACTTAGAATGACCTACAATTACATTATTGAATTCTTTGGTCATATGCATTGCACCTGATTTACGTTGAAATGTGTGGTTAAAAAAAGACAGTAACATCCTGCAATCATCAAAGCAAGATCTGACAAATGGAATTAAGATTGACAAGCTCTTGTTTTGCTTTTATTGTCGCGGTCAATGTAAACATTTGTTTAATTAACGCTTCCAGAGTGGAGCCAAAATGTCTCTGTCACTCAGATTAAAGACGCTCTTTCCTCCATACTTATGAAAAGTAAAAACGAACATTTGAAAGAAAGAAAAAAATACACGTACTTCTTTCAACCACGCACCAAAAAACGAATTATACAAGTAATTTTTTTATAGAATATTGAGAAAATCAGGTTTGTTATTTTATCATCTGAGATGGAGATTGTAGTCAAACAGAAGAAATAAACTACAAATTTAGGTACCTCCACTCAATTGCCAAAAAAAAAAATAGCATATCATGATGTTAAAAACAAAGTTTATCATCAAAATGTTTATGCTATTATTAAAAGGAAAGATCAAATTTTGTTATTTTTAAAATTTTTTAAATCCTTTCTGACACGTTCGAAATTTTAATTCAAATTTCATTTTTTCTTTTTCGTCAGCGATTCATAGATTGTTGCATAAGGCAACTATTAAGAAAATGGAGTCGGTTGAGTAAAATGATTTTGGGGTGAGTAAAAGAATTTGGGTTGTAAAAGAAATCAGATTTCCTTTTTTCCCCTCACTCTCAACTGTCGGTCAAGTGATTTTTTTTTTTTTTTTTTTTTTTTTTTTTCAAATCTCAAAGGTTAAATAATGAATATGAAAAAAAATATTTTTTTCACCTATGCTTTTCATCCTGTAATGGACTTTACTGAGGCAAAGAGATGAAATGAAGTTTATTTCAAATAAAGTATCTATAAGCAATAATGTTCGTTACTAAAAAAAACAGCGCTCATAAATTATTCATAATATGAACTGAATACATACATATATGTATATATATATATATATATATATATATGCACACACAGTATGAGCATAGTTATCAACATAGTAACAGTCTGTTTCATGCAACAGATGCAATGCTATCATCAGGCTGACAAGTATGTCTTAGCATGAAACACTGTCATTATCATACCCAAATACTATATAATACTGACTGCAATGAAAGACACAAGAACTGTTATTATATGAAACAAACAGCCTACATTAAATAGGATATCTTTCATCACAGGAGACAGTATTTAAAAGTGTATATAAAATATTTGATATGTACACTACCGACCATAAGTTTGGGACCACCCGAATTTTTTTCACAAATTTTATAAAATTTCATTTTTAGCAGAATCAAATTCGCCAAGTTTGTATTTTTTGTTATTCTTATGCAGATGTCAAGTAAAAAAAGTATTCTTTGCAACTTTAAAGTAAACATTTACTCAGTTTGTTACTTGACTCCTCTTATTGAGATCAAGTTTTTGCCAAAAATTCAGATTTATTCAGATATTATAATTACGGTATAATTTATTTTTGTAAACCATATTACTACGGTATAAATGGCAAGGAAGAAACAGATTAGCATTGAAAAAAAGAGCTCAGGTTGAAATTCTTTAGAAAGAAGGATATTCTGACGGTATTATCGCTAAAAAATTAAGCCTATCTAAAAATGGCGTGCATTATTGCCTTCAACGACTTCGTGAAACTGAGTTAAATATTGACAGAAAAAGATCTGGTAGGCCCAGAGTAACATCTATTATAGAGGATAGGCACTTGATCATATCTAGCAAGAGGAAACCGCTCCAGAATTAATTGAAATGAATTTTACTCGGCAACATCCAGTATCTGTTACTACTGTTAAGAGACAACTTCATTCTGCTGGGCTTAAAAGCTGTGTAGCAGTTAAGAAACCACCATTAAAGAAGGAGAATAAGTTGAAACGACTACACCAGGCTGAACAGAACAAAGAATGAACTTTAGATGATTGGAAAAAAGTATTATGGACAGATGAATCAAAATTTGAACTGTTTGGAAGCAAACGAAGAGTGTTTGTCAAACGAACTTCTTCTAAACGAATGAGTGAAAATTGCATTGCTCCAACTATAAAAAAATGAAGGTGGATCTGTAATGGTTTGGGGATGCTTTGGAGGAGAGATAGCTGGAGACCTTATAGAGATCAAAGGCATAATGCAAAAGGAAGAATATCATTCAATACTGCAGAGGCATGCAATCCCTTCTGGTTGCCATATTACTGGACAAAATTTTGTTTTCCAGCAGGATAACGATCTGAAGCACACTCAAAATTATGCCAAAATTATCTGAAATCAAAGGAAAACAATGGAATTTTGAAAATTATGATTTGGGCCCCCTCAGTCTCCAGATCTTTCTTCAATTGAACTAGTCTGGGATGAAATAGGGTGATGGGCCTCATGTGTCACCTTCAGATCTTTTAATCTATTTAATTTCTGTACTTGGTGGACCTTGACTGGATTGAATTCTTGCCTGAAGGATTTTTCCAGCTCATGCTGGATCCTTTTTCAGTCTTCTCCAGTAATTCTGTTGGGGAAGGCCTTGAGCCTATGGGAGATATCGAACTGTAATTTTTGTTTCATCCATCAGTTGTACTGGATTCATTCTCAGACCAGGGTGTGTTCTGCTTTTTCTGTGACCAGGCAGACTTTCCTTGAATTGATGGCAAGTCTCAGTACCATACTCTAAGCACACCAGGAAGAGGTCCAAACACGACTGAACCATGTGAACTCAATAAGATCATTGATACAGTTTACAATGGACAAAAGAATGACAACAAACTAGCATTCCAGGATGTACTAATATTTCGAACAGAGTGGGTTTAAGACATCCATATGCTGAAAGCCAACACTCACTGGATAATACCTCAATTTCAAATTTCACTACGCACATCTTGGTCTGTCTACTCTATGTGAAGGGGCTATGGGAAAAAATACAAAGGATCTGTGGTTCATATAACATCAGGATGACCTTCAAAAGTAGTTCTACACTTTGCAGATACCTCTCCCCAGTAAGACCTTCAATAGAGGAGAATATTACTGTGTGTAGCTGTGGAAAGAAATATAAAGAAGAAACGGACTGCCCCCTTAAGGTAAAGCTAGAAGAATATCACAAAGCCATAATATGAGAGGAGATAGAAAATCAGGCATAGTTAACCACATATGTAGGAAGAAAGGGGGTCACTTCCTGAAATAATTGATAGAGAACACAATTGGAAACTACGTAAACTTAAGGAATCAGTGCTATGCTAGGCCACAAAAATTTCCTAAGCCGGCTAAGTATAGAAATGAATACAATATGGGTAACCAGTAATATGGAGTTGTAGAGAAAATCATTACTTTCAAAGATTGAAATATGAGTTCTGGTAAAATATAGTTACTGAGACACTAGGTAAAAATGTTTCATAATTATTGACTTTCCAAGCACTTTCAGCCACTTCCCTGTTATCCTTTATAAACATTCATTTTTCACTTGATCTGTTATTAATTTTGATATGTTTTATGACTGAAAATATATATTAACTTGATAGTCATATTTTTGTGGAAAGCATAAAGTAAATTTCATCAAATAATTTTTTTTGAAATTCATAATCTTTAGACCATTCTAGTCAAAAGAAATTGAGGAACTTACTGAATTTTATGTAAATAGTAAATATTATTGTACAAAAAATTATTTTCAGTTTCATCTTGCCTTCCTTCTATTTTGTCAAGAACCCTGAGATGAATAGCAGGAACACCTGACCAAATGTGGCAACAGTATACAATGCAGAGACAAATGGCAAATTTTATAAATGTGCAAGATGGATTCTGACAAGAAAAACTTCCTGGCCTGACACAGTAACTCAACCTTCATAGCAATCAATAGCTATTGATTTAATATAGTCATTCCACTTTAGTTCAGCTGAGAGAGTGAAGACAAGGAGGTGCAGTGTGTTTCTGGGATACTGGTATCATCCAGAATGATGGAAGGTAGGATAGTTTCTCTATGGTGATTAAAGGAGAGCAGCTTCATTTTGGAAGCATTAAAATTTACAAGCCATTTCTTATTGAGATAAGAGTAAATGGTGGTGTCATCTGCATAGATGGCTATTTGTGAACTGATTACATCAGGAAGATCATTGATGAAAATCAGAAACAGCATAGGACCTAGGATAGAGCCTTGAGAGATTCTTGCAAATGTATAAAAGGATCTGGAAGCTTCGAAATGAACTTTATTACACAATTTGATAGGAATGATTGTCCAATTAAACCGTTGTTCTGTAGCTTGTGCAGTATGTCAAACCCTGTCCAGAGCTTGGTATATATATTTTGTGATGGCTGTTAGTACATCAGCAGTAGACCTGGCAAAGCAGAAGCCATATTACTTGTCAGAGAATAGGTGAGATGTGAGATGCTATTCCAGCATTAATAATAGCCTCAAACACTTTACCAAAGAGCAGTAAGAGACAATAATTAGAGTGATCAAAAGACTTCCCAGAGTTTTTAAAAATAAGAACTACAGAGGAAGATTCTAACAAGCAGGAAAGATAGAAGCAACGTGGCAAGAGTTTGGTGAGGACAGAAAAGAGTTCAGGGATACATTTTTTTTTTTTTTCAGGACGATGACTGGAATTCTATTACCGTCCCTTGCTTTATAGGAGTCAAGTTTAGAAATTATGTTAGAGACCAGAGATGGGCTTATATATACTATGGGTACTCCAGATAATTCAAGAGTGGAAGTGGAAAAGAATTTGTGAGCAAAGCACTCAACCTTGTCTGCTGTGGCTTTGAGGACCTCAAATTTATTGAATAGAGAAGGAATTGAGGGTTTGCTGTTGTTTAGCACACTTTTGCAGAGCCACCAGTAGTCTTTGGAGCCAAACTTGCAGGTTGCTATATGTTGCATGATTCTATTGCTGAACAACAGCTTGGCAACATTTAGAACATGCTTGCTTTCATTATGAGTGGAAACAAAAAGGCGCCTATTGTAGTCAGAAGTGTCGCTCCAGTAAAGCCAGAAGAAGTGATTCCTGTGGGCAATGGCATCCAAGCAGGCAAGAGAGAACCAAGGAGGTGAATGAGTTTTAAGTTAGAATTTCCTGGCTGGGATGAAAGCATTGATGCCGGCTTTCACCCAGGAGGAGACCTCAGAGGGTCAATCTTCAATAGAGAAACTGAAAGCTTTGTTCCAAGGGACATCACAAAGGAAATCATGGAATAACTCCCAGTTTGCTCTTTGAAATCAGTAAGATATTCTGCTGGTAGTAGATTCCTGGAAGGAGGAGGAGGAATAGAAAGTGGATTAACGGAAACATCAGAATTGCTAAGACAGCAGAACTGCATGGCATGGCAAGAGTCAAGGATAGAATTGAAGCAGAGATCTAGAAGGAAAATGTGTCCTTAGAGTGAAAAAGGTAATGAGGAAAACATGAGTCTGTATCTGAAGATATTGTGTATCTGTTGGTATTGGAATGATATTATATTTTATGAGCTCCTGCAAAGTCAGACATTGAATTCAGACATCTACTGTTCCCATTTGGACTAATTAAAGGCATGAAATGAAAAAAAAACCATCTGGAATTGGCTATTCTTCTATAAGAACAATACCAGATGTCATGTCTATTTGCAGACTTAGCAGAAATTGGTACAGCTTAGCTGGAATGTCTTACTACATCTGTCCTACTCACTTGACCTTCGATTCCTACAATGTTATGGATGCTTGTGATATGCACGTAGACTAGTTCATCACCCAGAAACCCAAGTTCTGTGAGGATGGAATCATGAAGTTCCCTCAAAGATAGTGAAAAGTAGTGGAACAAAAGGGTACATATGCAAGAATAAATCTTTGTACAAATATCTAAATATTGTCTTTAAAATTCACTTAAAAATGTTACAAACATTTGTTCCAACCCAATATTTTGCAGATGATTAACATGTACATTATATTGATTGTAATCATTAATTCAGTATGTTGCTTAATGGTTCTGAGAGATAAGAAATTGTTAGTAGTTGTTTTGAAACAAAACTATGACTAATGGGAAGTCAATCAGATATTTAAAAAGATCTAGAAGAAATTCTATTTGGTTAAATACCACAAGATATTCTAGACATTGTTTCTGGAGCTGCAGCTACTTAATGAGATAAATTTGAATAAATAGAAATATTTTTATCCCTCCAGCTAACACATATGTAAGCAATAAATCTACAGGTTGACAAACCTATTACCTGAATTTTTATCTGAAATTTTCAGCAGAAATGTTTGATCTGTGTGATTAATAGAGAAGTACATATTTTGTAAAAGAAATGTTTTTCCATCATTAATCTGTAGATTTGTTTATGTTCCAAAGTGTGGGTGTGTGTGTGGGTGTGTGCGTGCGTGCACACCCTTTAACAGATCAGCAACAGTTATCTTTCTGACTGAATGAAATGAAGCACTGACAAAATCATTAGATAAAATACAAAAAAACAAAACAAAACAAATGTATGTTCTTTATTCTAACATTTTAATCTTTTATCACTTTCCAAACAATCCTTTTTTTAAAAACACATATGGAATTGGCAACTCTTATTTTATTTTTAATGATTCAGATAATAAAGGATTTTAAAATTTTCTGACTACTGTTTCAAAAATTCTATATGAATACTCTGAGCAGTTTTGCACAAAGATGAATTTAGTAAAATGCTAAAACACATCTTAAAGTTTTGACAGTATAATTGAGGAGTTCTAGTTTCTTTTTTAAATGTGTTAGCTACTCATAGGATTTAGTTAACTATTTTTGTATGTAATAGTAAAAGTAGATATTTTATATATACATCATTATCCAAAGGAGGAAAGCTCTTTCTCATTATATATCATAAATTTCATTAATAGTGGTTTTATTGAAGGCTAGCTATCATACTCAACACCCTTGGCCTGCTAATTATGTAGAATTTTCTGTCAGGGATCTTGCTGTTGCTCAGTGGTTCAGTACTCCAATTTTTGTTTTACCCATAGCTAGGGTAGGAGCCAATTTCACTGTTGCTTTCAAATTCAGAATTGTTCTTTTAGACTGGTTGCTAAATGAGTCTAGAACCCAATTTTATAATATATATATATATATATATATATATATATATATATTATTATTATTAAAATGTATCTATTCCTGTCAATTATATGTAAATATTGTTAGATGCCATAAAATAATTATACAAGCAATATAGTGAAATTATGGCTGCTTTTATTTTATTTATCGTAAGACTAATTTTGATTTAATAAAAGATGTTATATAAATCTTAAGGTAATAATATGCTGTTTTTTTTTTTTAATAAAAATAATTAGATAATGTTATTTACTCAAAATGCAATGACTGAACATAAACGTTTGCAGTCTGTTAAGTCTCTGTATAGGAAAATGGTTCAAAAAGTTTCAAACAATCATGCAGCAAAGTTTCTTTTAATTGATAAAATCTAAAGTTACTATATTTTTTTGTTTTTGTTTTTGAACTATTACAGATGTAAATTATCTTAGTAGATAACACTTTTGAAAATTGACTTTGTTGCCAATTGTATCATTGGTAAGTGATTTATAAAATTATTTGAGAAGAGCCTAAACTATAAAATTTCTCTTAGCATATCTAGTTATCATGACCATGTCCTGTTACAAAAGTTGATGTATACTAATAGATTAAGTATAGTTGAATGATGCAATCATTTTATGAATAACTAAAGCTGCAAAACTTTTCCCTTTATGTTAAGACGCATGTTCAGTATTTATTTGTTGGATTAGAAAGGTGTCTTGGTTTTCAAGCATATTGGTTATTTTTGTTATCACAACTTTTTAGTTGAAAACATGAGATCAACTCAATTTTATTTGAAGTTTTAAATAATTGCCTTTTAAATATGACTTGAAATTGACATAAGATTAAATCCATAACTGAAAAGATTCTGTTTTAATTGAAAAAAAAGAAAAGTCAATGATCTAAAATTTTAAGAAAACACATGACTTATTGAAAGAGAAATCTGATTTGAGATTGAATCTAAAACATTTATTTGAAGTGTCTGCATATTGTCATTTTCATTTCTATTGCTATAGTTAGATATATTAAGTATAAATTATATACAGGGTGCAATGGGTAAGTTGTCACCATTTTGATATTTTTAATTTTGTGCATTGTTTTTGATTTTGTCAACTGCACTGTATAGTAGGGTCAGTTGGGCTCCATTTGATCATCTGTGAGAAAAAGAGCATCATAACACAATTCCTTCCACCAGAAACTTGAAAATGGCATGCTGTTGTAACAAACAAAAGACATGACTTACCTCAGAATTCGAAATGAGCACAAACATGTCTTGCCTGTAAGATAATAACAAAAAGGAAAGATGGCCGCTATTGAAGACACAATTTATATGTGCCTACCTCGTCCAAAACGAGATGATATTTGCACACATGCAAATTTTGGCCATCTTGGAATGGCATAAAATGCGGGTGGGTGCCAGCGCTGCTGTGTGTGAAGACGATTTTTTGGATTGTGTGTATTGAAGTTGTGGATTGACAAAGAGGAAGTAGGAGAGACTTAGTTGGTGTGTGTTTCACAACTGCTCTGTGTAAGAGCCAGACGAGAAAATCCATTTCCTTGAGGTGACCAAAGAAAGAAAGAAAAACAGCTGGCCTGACAGCAAACCACATTGCACTGCACATTTTGTCCCCCCCCCTCCTCATCATCAGCATTCATCTTTTTTTACTACAGCTGTACTGCATGGCATTCAGGTCAGAAGCTCCAGTGAACATTTCATAGTGTTGGGTGTCAATTTGAGGACAGTGCAGAGGATTCAGAAAGAGTTGGAGGAGTCAAATGGCGATTATGACAATAAGGCAGCTAGGAAAACTCATTCTGATAAGAAAAAAAACTACTGGATTTGTTGGTGAGATTGAAACAATGATTAAAAACAATCCTTCCAGCTAATCAGGTCACTAGCCAAGGAGAAAGTGCTACCCTAGGTGAAAATGCTGGCTGCTTGAAAACACTATGCCTGGCAACAGGACTCTATGCCATGCCACACAAGCAGGAGAACCCAATCATGACAATTTCTGTAGTGACACTTCACACCACAGAATGCATTCCCTTTGATTATTATGTGTTGGGTGCAGTTGAGTGAGAGACCAACGAAACTCCTTGTAACACTGAAGATTAACTGAAGGCCAGGATTATGGCAGCATTCACCAATTTAAAAAAAGAGATCATCCAGAAGAGTTGCAGGAGATTCTGAAGTATTCTGGAGGATGTGGTTGAAGTTAATGGTGGTTTTACTGAATAAAGATATTTTTGCATAATTTTGGTAAATATATCTGTTAAAGTGAAATGTCAGTGTTATTTTCATTTTTGCATAATTTAGACAACAATTCATCCATCGCAACCTGTATATAATTAGATATGAAGGATAGTGAGATATGCCACTATTTCTCACTTTATTTGAAGAAAACCATTGTTGAAACTTTACAATAAACAGACAAATTTCATTATCTTTGTTAACAATTGGTAACATTTTTTCAACTTTATTATAGACAGATAAATTTACAATAAAGTGTAAATGCTAACCTGACTGGTTCTGCTACCACAATATTCTAGTTTTCTGCTTACATCTATGCATCATGCTACACAAAATACTACAGGTTATGTTGTTTAGTTTTAAAAACTATTCATAAATACTTAGTTGACTTATGTTAAGGGAATATTTATAAAAAGGTAAAAAGATCAACTGGTGATTGGTTTTATTATAATGAAAGCATAAGTAAACTTGTAAGGTAATCTTAGATATAGATGCAGGGCAGATTTGATAATATAAGGTATTACAGGAATATATACATTTATGAAAAGAATTTATATTTCTAATGATCATTTTCAGCTATTCTGTGAATTTAATTGTTTTTGGTGAGATGTTCTGTTTGGGTACACTGTTTTTCAGAAAACTCTAGCATAATTAGGAAAATGATATTTCACAATTTTAATTGACATAAACAATATATCTTCTCTTTCTCTAAGCCAAAAGATGTCATTTTTATTTTAAACCTTATTAAAAATCTTCCTCTGTATAGTTAAGAATTAGCAAGTAAAAAAAAAAAAGTAAAGTAAAAAACATTCAAGTAATGAAATGCATTGCATAATTTAATATCTTTCAGGTATTATAACACAAGAATTTCTGCTTTTTGTCTATTTTGTTGCTAGGCATTTTATATTAGTTTATTAAACAAACTTTGACATTTTATGATTATTTATTACTGCCAGTTCATCCATTGTATTTTTGTGACAAAAACCAAAGTAACCTTTTAACATTAAGCGCTTTTGGTAAAAATGCATAAACAATTTTTTCTTTCATATGTTTATGTAGCAAAACTGACTACCATGTTGTGTTAACATTTTCTCTGTAAATATTTTATTGTCATAAAACCACTTGATCCAAGAAATTCAGTTTCTGTTTGTATTTATATGTAGATGGAATGTATAAAGCTATTTTAGATTGATTTCAAAAGAATATATTTGAAAATAAAGTGTGATTAAATACTACTACATATTATTTTATTTCTAATTCTTACTATTTTAACACACAGTTTGAATTTTAAAGCAAAATATTTCTCTTAGGACTTATTTTCTATCATGGCTTTATTAAGGTAACAATGAATAAGGGTTTTTCATTTTTATGAGTAAAAGATAAGGGATGGATTCAACTGACTATGCTACTTGCCAATCTTGAAAAAGATGCATAAATTATTATATTTTTTTTTTAGGTGTGGTAGCATTTTTGTCAACTAGGAATTATTTAATTCTTGTAAAACCAATATTTCAATGTTTTTTCAAAAGACAAATCATAAGATGATTATAATCAACTTTATTTTTATTTTATTTTATTGCAATGGTTTAACTTCCATGAGTCGTACAATGCCCACCAAAAAAATGCTAAATAGCAATTTCCCTATTTTTTAGCAGCCTGTAACTATCAAGCTACATAGAGTAGAAATAAAATAAAACTATTTTCATTCTGTATTAGACTACAGGACCACCAGATATCAACTCTGTATCTTCTTAGAGTGCAAAGTTATCATTGATATAGAATAACAAGTGTTTAACAATATCTGAATTTCAAAATATGCTAAAATTTGATTTGTTGGATGTTTTTTTATCAGAAATGAATTTGAGGGTAATAATTTTTTTTTTAAGTTGCCTGGTGGACAGATAAGTGTAGTAATAGAAGAGTGGTTCACTCATTGTGAAGTGAATATACATATCTTCAGATGAAATCTTTTGTTCCTTTTTTTTTCTATATGTTGTGTCTGTTGCTCCTTCACACTAAAATCTACATAAACCATTTAAAATGATTGATTCAAACAAATATTGTTTGATATAAATATTTGTGCTAACATGTAAAATGTACTGACGAGAACTGAAATATTATATAACTAATTTTTTACACTAGAACAAGAAAGTTTGCAGTTGATATAGAATTGTTGGTACCTGCAATTTTGAATGAGCTCAGCTTTTAACTCAATGACAACAGAATCAATGTTTTGTTAGTATTTGGAAGCTAGAGGTGAACTTTATAATGATTTTGATTTATGCCCTGAAAATTCTTCTTGGTGACTCATTCCAATTGTCAACAAATTTACATAGTATCTGTTTTAAGTAACTTTATATTTAGATTCTGGATGTTATTTGAAATGTTGTATATTCTAAATTCCCTATAAGTTGTTCTCTGTTTTTGTTGGTTGTGATGTTGCATATCAGAAGGACTAACAAGTGGATCTCTTTTTCTTATGACAGCACCTCTAATTTCCTTTCTCCCTACTTACCCTCTCATTCATCCATTTGTCATATTTTAATTTGCTTTACATTGCATGTTTAAAATGCATGCAGGAAATGTTATAAAACAAATATTTTTCAATATTAGAGTATAATATGCTTCTAAATTGGTTTGGGTATTATGTATTGCTTAAGCTGTATCATGTGAACGCACATACATACAATATTACAGTTTTAGTATTATGTAGATATGCTAAATTTGCTTTACCAGTAAATATTTAGTTATCAAGTTGTTTTGATTTAAACATTTTAAACTGCTCAGATTATAATACAATATCAGCTGTTATAATCAAAAGTTATTTTTAAAAGATTTCACCAATAAGACGTGATTAAAAAAATATAGTTTGTAAATTTTAGTAGTGAAACAAATTGATGACTACCCAATTTATAATGAAAACTTCTTTTATAATTGAGAATATAACTTAGTAACTATTTTGAGAGGTTGCAGTTCAGTTTTGGGTCACTAATTTATTACTTATCAAAATTCCTTACACAAATAATATTCATTTAATAGGTTAAACTAGCAGACCATTATGTGACCAACCCCTCTCATTTTACCCTCTCTCAGTTCTCATAATTTCACTTTATTAATATCTCACATAATCATCAGTAGATGGAGAGAATTAATCTTCAGTTATCTGAAAGTGAATATGTAGAACGATAATATTATATATAATCTCATTTTTTATAATCATGATATAAATATTATAAGCAAATTTTGTATTATTTCATAAAGTGAGTGGTTTCAGATATTTTTATAAGTAAACTATTTAAAAAGATGGAAATTTGATGAAAATTTTACCAATTACAAATACTTTACTTATATTTAACAGTTTTTGTATTTAGTAAAATTTCTATCAAAAGTATAATTTTATTTTAAATAATATGTAAGTTAATGAAAATAAGATAACAGTATAGTTAAATTAGCTTTTATTGCTTAATAGTAAAGTTTACACACACATATACACATACATAGTTTGATTAGATATATTAGTTGGGTTAATATGATTATAGGTTTTTCTCTGATAATGAAGGAACTTTTTTAGTTATGAGTGAAGTACTGATATTTTATTTTTGAGCTATTTTCCCCACCTACAATTTATGTAAAAAAATGTTTATGGTGAGGAACAATGTCATTTGAATATTTATTGAGCTAAACGGACATTGAATTGTTTAGTTTTAGAAAATGTATACTTTATTAGTTTATAAACTAAAAAGTTTGTTTATATCTATTAATAAGCTATTCAAACAAATTTAGTCTCTAAAAATTTTAAATAAAGTTATGAATTATTTAAAGTAAAGAATATTTAAAATGGCTGATATATCAGTATTTTTCTCTGCAGTGATTACCAGGAAAGTATTATAAATATGATGATTCATTGGTTAAATTGCATTTAAATTTCTTTATTTTTTTCTTTTATTGTTGTGGTAAATAGTTTTAAGTAAAGCTAATACCATAATTCTCATTTTCTTATATATTTAAATGTTTTATATTTTATTTTGTTTTGCAGAAAAAAATATAAATGATCAAAATAAAGCCTTGTACTTCATGGTTGTCTTCAAAATGGAATGGCACTAATAAGGGATGAAAATTCTTAGATAAGTGCTTTGAGTTAATAATTTGTCACATCACAAGGCAAAGATGAAAGTAAGTACAATTTATTTTGAAATAGTTTTTATGATAAAACTTGTAAAACTTTCAGCTGTGTTATTAATGCTCTGAATTTCTAAGCTAGCTAAATTAACTTTTGAATGTTTTACAAAGCAAAATGACAATGTGAAATGGAATAACCTAATACACAAACCACAATCACAAGTGATAAAATTGTGAAAAAATATCAATTTTGTTTCAGTAGCTGATTTATTTTTTACATTTTTCTTATTTTGCATAACATTTTTCTTTTGACTTCATCCACCACTTTTCTTTTTCTGTCCACTTCCTTCAAAACTATTATAATGAAAGATCTTGTTCCCAAATTTTCCAAGTTGTTTGTAGTACTATTATGCTTTTGATTATTCCTGTTTTATCCAGAATGTAATAACTAAAGCATGGAAAGAAAGGTTAAATATGTCAGTCATGTCTGCTCTATGAGCAATAAAATGCAGACTTGGGTGAATGGTTTCTGAAACCTGCATTTTATAGTCTGTATCATAAGTATAAAAGAGTAAATCTGTGTGTAAGTGTGTGTGTGTTAAGTGCTAAGCAAAAGTTCAGATATTTGGAACATTGATCATTTTGTATATCTATCATCTTACCTTTCATCATGTCTTGCCAAATGTACCACACATCTCTCAAAATTAACATTTCTACTTTTTCCCTTTTTTTTTTTTTTTTTGGTGATGAAGTATTAAATTATGCAAATTTTTATCTATATATATATATATATATATATATATATATATATATATGTATGTCAACTGTTTACCAGAAATAATCAAATGTTACTGTTTCATCAGTTTATAAAATTTGTGTAAAATGAAAATACTTAAATCACTGAGTTCTCACTTTTCTATACATGTCAGTTATTTTTGGTTCTGTTCTCTTACTGTTCATGTAATTATTTATAGTTCTTGTACTTTTGTTATAAACATGTGCATATGACATGTGCTCATACATCTATACACAAACTATTTTTAGTGAATCTTCTTGTTCATATTTACTAGGTAAGCCTAAATACTGATATCTGATGATCTTCAAATGGTGACCTGAAAAAGAATTATATAAAAGTGGGAAGAAATACTGGTTAACATTCCATGACAGTGTGTAGATGTTTGATAACAACACAGTCTTTTTTTACTTTGTGAAATATTTAGTAATTATTTATTGACATGAGTTCAAGAATAAAGATAAAAATATTAGATTTTTCTCTGTTAGAGCTTAATGCTTAATTAAATCTTTGATATACTTATGTTAAAAGATTTTTAAAATGTTAGTAAAAAAATTAAGTCATTTTTACAATGTTTCAGCTGTTGTATGCTCCATCCTTCTTCAGGTGCTAGTAATTTCAAACGGAACCCTTTATTACAATCACTTGAGCATTCGCCTTCCTTATGCAAAGCCACTTCTGCTAGTCATGAGTTATTGTATCATCAGCATAGATATTCACAAATTATTGGTGTATACTCTTCAGTAGATCATTTATGTAAAGTAAAAAGAGCGATCTGAGAAGTGACACCCTCTGGAGGATGTCTGTGTTGATTGCTAGGACCTCGGAGAACTGGCTGTTAACAACTACCTTCAGGAACCTCCCCATTATGAAAGGACTTTATAATTGAAAAGACTCCATAGCTAGAGAGATTGTGCAGTAATCCTGTAGGCCTCATTTTGTCAAAGAATTTTGAAATATGTGATTTTCCTTGAGTTGTATTTGTTGTTTAGTGCCTCACTGATTTATTCTGTAAGTAATGGTAGTTAGGACATCAACTATTATTAAAATATATACTGTTTGTCACTCAAGAGATTGTTGCTATTTAGGTAACTTATGTTTTGCATTTTTTTTGTGTGTAGTTTTAGTTGTAACATATCTCTTCATGTCCATTGTGATGAAAGGGTTTTTCTCTCCCTTACTTCTCCAGTTATTATCTATTTATACTTGCCTCTTGATTTGTATACGATACTACACCTCTCTGAATCGGGGAGGTTGTATACCCTTGTTTTTTTCTTTTACTACTCCTAATTATTTTCATTTTGTTTTGTTCTTCCTCTTGCCTTTCTTGTTTTCTCTTTAATGGTGATCTTGGTCTCTCTTCTTTTTTTCTTCTTCATATTTGTCTGTCTTTTAATTCTTAATTTCCTCCATTTCCTGCTCTGTTTTACTTTTAAACTTTCTGCCTCTTATTTCTGACCTTCCATTTCTATATCATCCAACTCATTTATGTTTCTGAAGTGTGCCAGTATATGTTGACTCTTTTTTTTTTTTTTTAAAATAGTCATGTTGTGTCCTTTTTATATCAGGAAATTTGCTTCTTCAGGATTCACCTCTTTATTCTTTCTATACTATACCTTTTCTTTTGTTGCAAAGGAAATAGTTATGAAAGCTCTGATATGTCTTCCCATTAATGCTGAAGGGCTCAGTTTCCTTCCTGCATGTGGAAAGGGTCTGTAATGAAGAGCATTTTTGGTAAATATGCTTCTATGTTTTCATTAAGTAGTGAGAATGCCTTTAATCCCATTTTCACCATTTGTACCATTCTTTCCACAATGCCATTAGATTGTGGTTGATATGGTGCTGTCTTGTATAGGATGCATTCAATTTGTTTTAACCGCATACATAAATTTTCATCACAAAATTTGGGTGTATTGTCATTGACTAGTGTCTGGAGTACCCCATTCGTTGAGAATGTAGTTCTTAGCATTTACTTTATTGTGGTGGGTTTTCTGTTTTTAATATAACTTCTGGCCATCCAGAATATGAGTCCACTAATACTAAGAATAATCCCCTATCACTGATATATGTGTGATCCATGTGGACCCTAACCCATGGCTCTCCTTCCCTGGGCCATTTGTGAATTTTTGCTTGCTTGAAGTTTTTTTTTATTTCCATACATTTTGGGCATCTCTTAATGTATTCCTCTACATATCCTGGCCACCAAGCTTGTAACTTTAATCTTCTTTGCGTTGATGTTATGCCACAATGTACATTATCATGTACTCCTTTTAATATGTCACTTCTCAGTATTTCTGGAGCTACTATTACATCTCCATTGCATATTATGCCATTTTTTATTGTTAGTTTGTGCTTTGTTTCCTTAAAATGTCGCCCTGCCATCAAACAATTGCTCCATTTATTATTTTTTATTCTCTCTACTATTCTGCTTAATACTGGGTCTTGCTTTGTTTCTATTTTGAGTCTATTTAGAGGAGGAATGTCCATTTCCACCCAGTGTATTATTATTTTCAGTATTTTCTTGTTTCTCTTCTGTATCATTTTTGAAATCTAATCTTGATAAAGCGCCTATGTGGGGAATAGAGTTTCCTTTTATGTATATTATGTCAAAATCAAATGCCATGAGTTTTATTGCCCATCTTAAAATCCTTGATTATGTGACTTTTGGCAATTTTTCTTTTTTTTTTTTTGATGAATTCTAATGGTTTGTGGTACAGATTTAATAAGAATTTTTTCCTATCAAAAAGTTTTGTGCTCTTTTCATGCTCTATACAATTGCTAGCACTTCTTTTTCAATATTTAAGTAGTTAGTTTCTGCTAATGTTAACCTTCTTGATATGTACATGATTGGGTGTTCTTGTTGTGATAGAACAGCAGCAATTGCTTTTTCACTTGTGTCAGTGGTTGATGTTACTTCTTTTTTGTGGATTGAAAACTTTTATTATTGTTTGCTCCTCAGAATATTCTTTAGTGTTTCAAAAGCGACAATTTGCTCTTGTGTCCAGTCAAATTCATTGTTTTTTTGTGTTTTTTTTTTTATTGCATAATTTTGCAAAAGGCTCTATTATATCGCTGTATCTTGGTATGTATTTACTATAAAAATTTATCAGCCCACAAAGGGATTCTAATTTTTTTTTATTTGTTGGAGCAGCTATTTCTGATATTTTTTTTTAGTCTATCATTAAGTGATTTGCCTTTTGATATTTAATATACTAAATATGATATCTTCTTTCATTCAAAATTACATTTATCTTTGTTTATAGTCAAGGCTGCATTTTTTAATCTCACTAAAATTTACTGTTTTATATTTTAATTCTTCTTTAGTTTTTGCCCCTACATCTATATCATCCTGGTATATTATCATATTTTTTATTTTTCCTAATAAAACTCTTTCAATTTCTTTTTGAAAATATGGCTGGAAGTCTTTATCCCAAACAGTAGATGAGTCCATCTTAATAACATTATAGGGGTGATGTGGTTATTTCCTGGAATTTCTTGTCAATTTCTGTTTGATTGTATGATGCCTTGAGATTAGTTTTTGCAAAGTACTTCATATTTGCTAACTCATGGCTTGCAGTTTCGATATTTGGTAAAGAAAGAGTTTGAACATATCTGATAATTTACCCCTATCTTGTAATCACTACATATCCTTAAATCTCTGTCAGGTTTCTTTATTGCTACTATCAGTAACACCCAATTGCTACCACCTTCAGTTACTCTTTCTAGTATGCCTTGTATCATTTTATGTAATTTTGCTACTATCAAAAGTAGGATATGAATTGGAACTTTTCTTGACTCTATATACTTTGGGTGATAGTTTTCCTTTAGTTGAATGCTTGCTTTTTATCTCTTCAATAATCCTACTTCATTTTCTTCTGCTTCTATGGAATTGATTAGTCTCACTATATCTACTTTTAATTCATCAATCCCTAATAATCCGTGATTTTTTTTTTGCATGCTACAATGGGAATTATTTCAAAATGCTTGTTGGTTTCAAAATTGCCTTGAAATGTACCATTGTTTTTATGGTTGTTCCATCAAATTACTTTATCATAACTTCACTGCCTGCATCAGCTTGCTTGTTAAATACTTGACCATTTATCCTTATTTTTTCTCTATCACATTTTGTGTATTCATTGTAAATATTTCAGCTTCCTCTTTGGAGGTGGTCTGAACTGTTTTTACTTTTTCTATTTGTTGTTTGCATTTGTATATATTCTGAAAATTTTTTTTTTTTTTTAATTTGAACATACTTTTCCTAGAGCTGGACATTTGTACTTGTTTCTCTCATGAGTTTTTCCACAATATCTACATTTAATTATGGATTTGGTTGTGCTCATCCTGTATGTCTGGAATTCTTCTTTTGGTTGATTAACTTCTCTAATCAATTCTAATTGTTGTAAAAACTCAACACTAGCTTCCAAAACTCATTCTGCTTTTCTGTACCCATGTTTCTACATGTTCTGAGTCATCCAGCAAATTTAAAGATCCTACTGGCAATGCCACTGTTATGTTTTGCACTTCTCTGTGCATAGTATTAGTTGCAGCACAGCTCTCCATGTCTTTTGTGGTGACAGGCTTTTTCTTCCCCATATTTCTCCAGTTATTCTCTATTTATATTTGCCTCTTAATTTGAATATGGCACTACAGTAACAAATAACCTTCTTGTTGATTATAGCCTCAAAAAGCTTGCTAATGAGGCTAAAAAGATTGATGGATCTATATTGAGAGGAGGATAAGCACTCACCTGCATTCTTGAAAGCCAGGCATATACTTGACACCTTCCACAGGATTGGGAAGATTTCTCATTCAAGCAGCAGTTAAATAATTTTGGAAAGATTAGGAATAGTCTGGGATAGTAGCTTTCTTAGGGTCAAGATTTTTGATAAGCCTTGAGACTTGTTTGTTTATTCATTTTTTTTAATCATTTCACCCCAAGCAAGGCAGGACTGCCACTGGTATGCAGGTGGTTACAGTGAGTGAGAGAAAAAACAAGGTACAGGAGATGTCAAAGAAAGGATAAGGGAAGGATGGGGATCTAGAAGATGGCAATTGACTTTGCATTTAAACTTTTGGAGATTGTAGCTATCAGGGAAGCAAGCAAATAAAAAGGAATTCCACAGCTATAAATTCGATGTAGTCATTTCGTTTGAAGTTAGTTGAGAGAGTGAGGAAAAGGAGGCACGGTGTGTTGCTCTCTAGGAGACTAGCATCTTCCATTCAGATGGTAAGTAAGAAAATTTTTTTATGGTGGTTAAAGGAGGGCAGTTTCGTTTTGGAGACATTAAACTTTACAAGCCATTTCATACCCCATTTAATTTGATGAAGATCAGAAAAAGCATAGGACCTAGGATAAAGCCATGAAGAATACCCATGTTCGTAGGAAAAGATCTGAAAGCTTGGCCATTCAAAACGACCTTCATTTCATAATTTGAAAGGAATGATGGAATTAAATCAAACAGTCATCCAGAAATACTGTAGCTCTGAAGTGTGCACAGAAGGCCAGCATGCCAAACCCTGTCAAATGCTTTTGAGATATCTAGAACAGCTTGAGCTCCAACATTCTTATCAAGAGTGTGAGATATATATATATATATATAATTTTCAGTGATGTTCGTTAGCACATCAGCAGTAAATCTGGTGAAACATAAGCCATATAGTTTGTCAGAGAGAAGGCTGGAAGATTTGAAATGCCTACTATTTCAGCATTGATAATAATAATTTTGAATACCTTGCCAAAAAGAGGTAAGAGGCTAACAGAGCAATAATTAGAGAGGTCAGAGGATTCCCCAGAGTTCTTAAAAGTAGGAACTACAGAGGAAAACTTCCAACAAGCAGGAAAGCAAGAAGCAGTAAAGCAATAGTTATAGAGCTTGAAGAGGACAGTAGCCAGCTCAGGAGCACATTTCTTTAGGACACATCAACTCTGCTTGCTTCATGAGAGTCAAGCTTAAAAATTGTATTAGGGACCAGTGATGGGTTTTTATATATATATATATATATATATATATATATATATATATATATATTACTCAGTTGAGCCTCACCTCAGTTATCAGTGGGAAATTGGGTGTGGATACTCCAGACAAATTAAGTATTGGAAGAGTTGGAAGAGAATTTGCGAGCAAAGCACTCAAGTTTGTCTGATGCGGATGTGAGGACTTTGAATTGATTGGTTAGAGGAGGGATTGCAGGTTTGCTGTTATTCAGCACACTCTTGCAGAGCAGCCAGTAGTCTTTGGAACCAAACTTGTGAGATGCTATATGCTGTTTCATTCTATCATCAAACAACAGCTTAGCATCATTTAGGGCACACTTGCATTCATTAAAAGCAAAGAGGCGCCTATTGTAAAGCTGGAAGAAGTGATTCCTGTAGGTGATGACAGCCAAGCAAACAGGAGAAAACCAAGGAGATGAATGAGATTTGTCAGAATGTCCTAGATGAGATGAGAGCATCAATGCCAGTTTTCACCCAGAGGCACAGTCTTGAACAGGGAAACTTAAAACTTTGTTCCAAGGTACATTGCAAAGGAAATCACAGAATGAGTCAGTCTGCTTGTTGATAGCTGTAAGATATTCTGCCAGAAGAAGCGGGAGTGGAAAGAAATATCAATAAAATAGAATAAGTCTTTCTTGGACTGTTATAAAAATATTACTGAGATTATGCTTAGTGAGATGGGAGAATTTGGGAAGGAGATATCCTATATCATCTAATGTTGAGACAAAGATTGAATTGTGGTTTTGCAAAAATTTTAAATTCCATTTTTGTTATTTTAGTCTTTATTTGATATTTACTATAATATTAAAAATGTTAAGAATGCTTCTGAAAAGCATAAAAAATATATTTACTTATAACCCGGAAAAAACTTTTGTAGATCATATGAGATTACTTTTATTGATTGTAATATTATTTTGTTTAAGTATTTTTAAAATTTATCTCTGATTATGTCTAGGCATGATTCAGTTTTAAAAATAATAAGGAACTTGAAATGTATTGTGCAAGTGTAATCATTTAGTATATAGGTTGACAGATAAAAGTGAAAGAAACAATGAGTGGCAGTTGTGTGTCTGTTGTCTTCTAAATTTGCTTTGATCATGATATCCAAATTATGCTAACCTGTAGATAACATTTTATGCTTTATGACAAGTTTGATTATTTACATTTTGCTCAATGTCATCTTTTCATTATGTTTCGGTTTTCTTTTTAACATTTGGCATATATTTTAATAATACAGACAGGTTAACCAAAGATTTAATATATTAACCTGAATACATGACGATTTATTGATTTTTTTTTTAATTTTAAATCTTGCTATAGCCCAGAATTAATTCTGTATACTTATTAAAATTGTTTATTCTGAATGTCTTGTTTATCTTCTGTCCAAAACTCATTGTGTGTAATTTCCTTTACTGTTAGGCATCTAACCAGCTGTTTAAATGTATTTGTCTAACCTGAACACTAGCTTTCTTGTGTGTCTGTAGAAAAACACTTACAAAACTTAAAGGAAAGCAAGTGAATAATAATCTATGCACACATGCACAATTTAAGAGATTTTATTAGATGAGATATCTGAGATCTGTACATTTCATTGTGATTCTTAATTGTTAATCAATAAAATTTATATGAAAAATAAAAATGCATGTCAAAGGACTATGAATCTCATCTGTTATAAGAGAAAAATTAACAGAAATATAAAGAAACAGAACACTGTTGAAAACTCAAAACTGATAGAAATCATAAAGATAATCATGCAAAATTTACAATATTTAACTCGTAGATACATTATCTTTAGGCTTCATAAAATTAAAATATATGGTCTGCCAAGAATTGATTTAGTCAATTAATATTAATGAAAAAGTAGCTTAGTCTATAGTTTCTGGAAAATACAAGCATGTTGACAAAAAATGTATTTTGTCAAGGTTGTTCTCAGTGCAGTTCTTGATCCTTGACTGTGTTTATTTTTTTTTTATACATGCATATTTTGATTATATACTATGTAAGGTTGAAGTTACATCTTTTTCAACATTATTGTATCAAGGCGAATTAATGATATTACTAATGACAGCAGAAAATATTTAATAATTACAAATACGTGATACTATGTATAAATATGTTCAGATATTGCTGGAGTGGCAATTTTACTTGTCTTTTTTCAATATGGCTTCAAGACAAAAATGTTGAAGATTTTCTTTTGTATAAAAGCATTAATTTTTGCTGTAAAAAAAAGTTTAATAAAATGTCATAGGGATGACATTTCATTTAACTGACAGATTACAAGCTGTTACTTTCAATATTTGGCTCTAGAAAGGATATTTCAGTACATTTTAGAAGTTGTTTACCATCAAGTAACCATCTTACTGGGATACTTCACCATACAGTATCACAGAATGACTGAATTCATTAAAACTAATTCCTTGTCATACCTCAACAATTTACAAAGAGTTCCTGATAATGACTTGGTTATCACTGCCATCAACACTGAGAGTGACATCCAACACACATTTAGTGATTGCATCCAAGTGACTCCTGTTATTTCAGCAGACATAAAATGCAGAACTCACAAAGACTCATGCATTCAACAGTTTTTCAGATTTCTTTAAAAATAATGGCCACATGGACTCACCAGGGATCTTAAAATGACACAAGTACTCTTTACCTATTTTTGATATTTACCAACAGTGTTGCCCCAAAAAGTCATAAATCAGCCATCCTAAAGATCTACATTCAGGATACCCAAACATGAAATTTGTAGCTAGCAATGGGGTATACTAGTTGAATATGGTTTCAGAAATTGAACAGTTTGTAAAAATTTACATTCATTGTATGGAAGCACAAAAATATCCACAATTTGGTAATTCTTGTTGGTTAGCATGTCCATAGTTGTCAAAACATGTTGATTTTACTGACTCTATCAATTTTGGCCTTAGCTATTTTGTGGTTGTTGAAGCATATTCCAAATGTCCGGAAATTTTTTCTATGCATCACACAGACACCATATCAGCTATTAAAGTGCTACATAGGCTATTCAGTCACATGCATGGGTCCATTTTTTAGACTAAGTTAATTGGAACTGTAGGTGATATGACTAATCTTCCATGCAAACTGCATGCCCATCATCAGCAGATAGAATCAAGCCCTTAGATAATTTCTTTTGTTTTTTTTCTTTGTTCTTTTCTTGGTCAGACTTTGAATGTTATGTACTGCAGATAATGGCAGATTTCTGTGTTCAAACATAGTATGTTTGAAGTTAAGGAAATGACATTGAACTCGAGCAGGGGCACACATGATGTTAATCGAAGGTCATTTACTTGATGTCAGTTTGTAAATTGGAGCACGGTTACTGCCTATGGTTGTGTGGTTGCACATCAAGATGTCTACTGGCATGATACAACACAGAGAAAAATGAACTTTTGAAACATTACAGAACTTTCTTCTGATGTGTGTGTTCTTAAAAAAACAAAAAAGAAGAAAACATGAACATTGTTGAGATTGCTAATTTTGGCACCCCGATTTTATATTCCAACACAGAAAAAAAAGACTGAAAAAAAATTTTTTTTTTTCTATGTTATTATATGTATATGTTTTTGAACAATTGTCTTGGTGGTGTGGTATGACGGGAGTAAAGGAGAGATGCACATAAAATGTTCATGTGTGAACATTTTGAAAAATGAGGTGGTGAGGAATTTAATAGTTTTAGAATGGCTGACACCCCTGCAGCACTCTCAATGATGGAATGGCTCATGGCTGAAATGGTCTATTTAGTAAAGAATAGTAGCATTTTAGGTGTAATATTCGAGTGTCATTCAAGTAATATTCAGACTGATTACTTCGGTGACTATTGCAACCCTTCTTTATGTTGTAATTTCTGTCTTGTCTGTCACTGTAACTATTGTACAGTTCTGTGTATATTCGTTTAGCACCAGATATTGTGCTGAATAATGCCACAACACACTTTATCTGTATATCATATCCACCTTGGCGATACAAAAGGTTTGGCAACAAGAAGATTTGGAAAATATAATCTGGCACAACAGATTAATAATGAAGAATTGAAAAGTCACATCTGAGACAACAACTATGGAACAACAGCTTGGTGTTGGACAAACAAACGAGGATTGGAATAAATACAAATTCACTTATAAAAATGAAAGATTTTCAGAAATGCTTGCTGGAATTTATGAAACAGCAGGAATTAGCACAGAAACAGGAATTTGAAAAGTAAGAAAAATGACAAGAGAAACAGTTTTCTAAATTGCTGGAAATTGTCTCAGAAAACACAAATAACTTTTCACAAAGATTTTGTGATTAAATCAATAGGTTAATTCATATATGAATCGGAAGATGATGTTACTTTTGATGCATACTTTCATAGATATGAGAAGATATTCTTAAACGACTGCTTAAATTGATCTGACAAAAAAAAGTACATTTGCTGCTAGACAGATTTGGAGCCATAGAACATGAAAAATATGCAAACTACATACTCTCAAAACATCCTAGGGAAATTTTGTTCTTAGAAGCTATAAAAATACTATAAAAATATTTGGAGAGCATAGTTCTTTGTTTAATACCCAGTGATATTGTTTAAATCTTTCAAAGAAAGATGAAGAAGATTATACATTTGCTAGCATTGTAAACAAGGAGTGTGAAAAATTAAGTGAATTAACTCAGGACATGTTCAAATGTTTAAATTTTTGTTTAGTGTCTAACTGCACCAAAAGAAGCAGACATAAGATCAAGATTATTAACTAAATTGGAACAAGATCAAAAATAACTCTCCAAAATTTGGCAGAGAAATGCCAGCAAATTGTAAATTTAAAATAAGACACAGCTAAAATTGAATATATTGTGCATTCACAAAATCCAAAATAAACCACAAGGTAGAAAACTTTTTAAATTATATGTTGCTATGGTTGTGGTGAGTTGCATTAATGTAAAGAATGCCCATTCAAAAACAAAATGTGTTGCAACTGCAGATACAAAGATTTTCTTTGTAAAAAGAAACTTAAAGGAAAAATGAAAAATACGGTCCATTGTATGATTGGTGAAAAAAGTTTTGAGAAGAGAAAATATATAAATGTTTGAATAAATAACAAGAAAATTAAACTCCAAATAGACACAAGATCAGATTGAACTATAATAAATGTTGATACCTGGAAGAAAATAAACAGACCAGTATTAATCAGTTTTAAAAAAATTGCCAAAGATTTGACAGGCAAAAGACTAAAATTTCTGGATGAAATTTGCATAAATGTTATTTACTTGGAAAAAGACAAAAAACTAAAAGCATTTGTAATGGAGCGAACACAAAATCTTTTTGGTATAGAATGTATGGAAGCATTTGATTTATTT